>OY856409.1:1829766892-1830966892 GCA_963693085.1 Alisma plantago-aquatica
GACAGAGTTGTTGGGCATGTTGACAACATCTAAGACACAAATGGAAAAAAGATAAGCCCAAGTTTGTGATGATGATCAGCAAGATAAAGGGGAAGTTCAAAGGCAAAGGCAAAGCTAACAAGAGTTCTAAAGCTAGCCAGAAGCCCAAGTCTTTAGATCCCAAGGCAAAAGGTGGAGTAAAGAAACAAAGAGGTGATTGTCACCATTGTCACTAGCCTAGACATTGGAAGAGAAATTGCCCACTCTGGTTAGAGGAACTAAAGAAGAGGAAGGATGGCATTGAGGCCTCCACTTCATGTATAAACAATATAAGATAAATTTGATTACTTCTTAAATTTTGGTATATGATACCAGATAGAGATCTAATATATTTATGTACAAGATCTAACAAGAAGTAAAAGCTCTCATACAAGGAAAAAGATGGACAAGGCAGAGCAAGTGTTGTGGAAGCCAACGTCTACATTTAAATTTATCTTAGCCCAATGGGCATGTAATAGAGTTACTAGTACTGCTATTTCATTATGCCATTAGAATAGAAAGATTTTCTTGATGCATCTTGTATGGACAAGGATGATTATCAATAAAGAATTGTTAGTGCTTCAATTTCAAAGATATGATCTTGCATGGAATTGTCCCTAAAACATCTTGTGATATTTATGTGAAATGATCCAAAGATGAATGTTTATAATGTTTATACCAAAGGAATATAATTGATAACTCAAGACCATCATTAGCATTATTCATCTTGTGTGAATATGATAATTGCATGCCTAGAATACATATTGATGTTGATGTAGATTCCCTTGGTTATTGAGCCTAAAGAAACATGCAAGTCTTATTCACACACAATATTACATGATGGCCTTCATTAAACCTAGTGTGAGGATAAAGTTTTCATTAGACCTCATGCATATGATGCATAAAGATATTATGAATGAATGTTATGATACCTCATATTCATTTACTGGTAATATGATGATATGTACTCAGTAAAATGGAAATCTCTTGAAATGTTCAAGAGGATTATATATGAAGTATGACTTTGATGAAAGTATTAAGAAAATTTAATGAGATAAATGTTGAAATACTTTACATCAATTGTAACATCCCTGACCTAGGTTAAGACTTAACCCTAGAGTTTTTTCTTAAGCAATTCATTTATATGCTTGCTCTTATATCTTGAAAAGTAATTAAGGCTCAAGTGGAACTTATGTTTCAATTTTAGTCTTTTTTGAATAATGTTGAAACAATGTTTTCTTGTTTTGGACTAAAGTGGAAATTACCCAAGTTGAGGGGTTAACTTGAAAATATTACATGATAAAATGTTCCTCAAGTTTTGAAGCATCATAATAATGAAAATGATGCAGAGGAAGGGCTTGTGAAAGCCTGAGCACCAAGAAAGATCTTATTAAGCAATGTTGTGCATTAAAACCTAGTTTTGGTGTAATGTGCAATTTACCCAAAACCTAGGGTTCAATATGCAAAATACCATCTCTAATGAGTCCCTCTTGTTTCTTGGCATCATGTAGAGAAAATAAAATGAGAGGGGTGTCTCATTTTAATCACCTTGGAGGAGAGAGAATCTTAATATTAAAATAATCAAGCTTTAGGCATAATTGAAACCCTAATTCAATTTAATGCAAAAATAAATATATTAATTGAATTGACCTTCAACCAAAAATGTAATGGTTGAATTTGAATAAGCATGGACGTCCTTGTGCCTTGCAAAGGCAACGAAATATCTAAAGTGGGTGGACAACCCACTCACATTAGTTAAAGGTAAAGTAATATCCACTCAATTTTGGATATTATTATTATAATGGTTAAGGTGATTAATTTGTTTTCTTTTAATTCTTGGATAATGAATAGGAATTATAAGGCGGGGAAGATAGCCTCGTATGCAAGGGATTGAGGGGAGCATGTGGCAAAAAAATTGGGAATTGAAGGATTATTATATCACTTTCTCTCTCATTGAATTCCCTTATAAACATCTCATTTCCAACTCAAATGAAAGGCGTTTTTGACCCTTCTTTCTTTCCTTGCTTTGGCCATGCTCAAAGGAGCTTAGGATCAATAGGAGAACGTGACCCAACCTGTAGGTAAGATCCATAGTCATCTTCTACCTTGATTTCATGGTGGAAATCGAAATTCAATGCTTAATTTCTTCTTTTCTCCATTCAATCTTCAACCTTGTTCATTCTTTGCACTCAAAGACTTGAGAACAGGACTTTGACAGTTGAGAGAGCTTCATTCACCATTGAGGACGTGAAGCTTGAAGCTTGGTTTTAGTTTTGAAGGAGGTTTGTATAACTTGAACCCTTAAATATCATTATTGCTTGCAATTTATTCAATTTGTGTTGAACCTTTCTACTCACTCGATTTCCTTTTAATTAGTTATTGAAATTCCCATAAGAATTGCAAGTGATTTCGAAGGTTTGAAGCTTGGAGATGATGATGTCATATTAAGAACACACCTCAACCAAGGAAGGGGCAAATGATTTGCAAAACCGAATGCACTAATTCGGTTTCAAAATTGATTGAATAGATTCGGTTTCAAAACTGAATGGGCAATTGAGTTCAAGACCGAATGGATAAATTACTTCAAAACTGAATGGGAAATTGTACCCAAGACCAAATGGATAATTTACTTCAAAACCGAATGGGTTATTGACTTCAAGGTCGAATGATTAATTTAGTCGAAAATCGAATGGGTAATGGATCTCAAGACCCAATGGGTAAATTAAACTTCAAAACTGCTTGGGATTAATTGCTGATGTGACTGATGAAGATTTAATGGATCAAATTGATTTGATTATAATTAATTTTGGAAGGATGATCAATGGATTGCAAACCCTAATTGATCGATTGAAGAATTTTTAATTGGATTGGATCGATTACTTGGTTGATGGTCCAAACGGTCTCAAGACCGTTTGGAGTTCAAAATCTATGATGGATAGTTCGAAATCCAAGGGTTGTAATTGAATGTACTCCCAATGGTTCAATTGTTGATTGATTCAATAGAATAAACCCTAAAATCAATTGATTGATTGGAGGAAACCAAATTGGTCCAATCGGTTTCATGATGGTTTGGGACCAAACGGTCCTCAGACTGTTTGAAGGGCAATTGTTCACAAACCATTTAGGGTTCATTTGGTTTCAATAATAAATTGATCAAACAGTTTCAAAACCGATTCAAGAAGTAAGGCAAGACCGAATGGAGGTCAAGCACCTCAAGACCGAATGGAGGTCAAGGTACTTCTAGACCATTTGAAGGTCTAATTGAGTCATGACATATTAGTACAATCAACTACATGATTGTTGTTGATGTCTATCAAAGATAATTACAATGGTTGTACCTTCAAGGTACTTAAGTGATTAGTACCTTTTGAATGATTAACCTTGATGCTTATGGAAGCAACATCCCAACATACTAAATTAACTCTAAATGTTTATATCTAAATGAGGAGTTGACCTAATCTAATTAAGTTTGAAGTGATCCACATCCTAGAGAGGATGAGAGAGAGAGGAATTGTAATGATCCCACCTCCTGGTAACCCCCAATTAAGCGAGACCCACAGGTCAGAGTCGTTATTCAATTAACAGGATCAAAGGTTCGACAAATAATCAATAATAATTATGAAATTCTACTAACTAAACTGAAATCTGGTAGAAAATTAAAACTTTGCTTACCTTTATAAAACTTTGGAAAAATATCTATCCATAGCTTGAATTACTCTACCTAATCCTCCTTGCACTTTATTTCTCGGTTTCATTTTGTGTCACTTTACTATTTGTTCATTCAATTGTTGTTCCTAAAACGCCGACAAAAAAACGTCGGTCAGTATATCGAAATATACTGGTATGTGGGAACAACCAAAACCTTGAAAATATGGCTAACAATTTAATAATCACAATTTAATAATTTTCCGCAGTTGGTGAGTGTTGTGCAGTTGCAAAAGGATTGCACTATTGACTGGTTGGATGAATGCTTGAAGATGAAGAGTGGGGAACAGGTGAAGCTGGCTCTGGTGTGCTGGATTATATGGCTTAGCAGGAACCAATTAGTTTTCAATAACAAGGTGTGTTCGACTATTAGCCAAGTCACTCAGATCAAGACTCTGGAAAGACAAATCATGGATTTGAGTACTAGTAAATCAAAGGAGTTTGCAGGAACTAACTGTGCTAAGGAGTTACATTGGACATCACCTGTTGAAGGATGGATAAAAATAAATGTCGACGCTGCATGGACGCCACAGAGACGGGCAGTTTCTGGAGTGGTTAGGGATTGTTCAGGAAGTTGGATGACTGCATGGACAAGGAGGAGTCGAAGTAACTCTGCGGTTGTGACTGAGATGGAAGCTATCTACTGGGGAGTTCAGCAAGCTATAGATATGGATATACCGGCTTGCATCATTGAGACTGACTGCAGATTGGCTGTGGAGGAGCTTCAAGGCAAGGATATGATGTTGCCACGAGCTTCATACTGGACAGGGAGGATTAACCAGCTGCTGAACACAAAGAATCATATTCTTATAGTCCATGTGAAACGTGAGGCTAATTATATTGCTGATAGCTTGGCTAAACAGCACCAAAACAACAAGGAGAGTTGTACCTACAACCAACCTCCAAACCATAGTATAGCTTGCATTTTAAACTCAGATAAATGTAAGGGAAGTAGTACTTCCTCTTTTAGTTTATTAGCAAGTTTAGATGTGTATGTAGCTAATTTTCGTTTTGTGCCCATAAGAGGAGAATGGGATGAATAAAAGAATCTCCTGACTTCTTCCAAAAAAAAAAAAAAATTATTTAACAAGCCACTTTACATTTTCAATGTGTCATTATCCACCGCTTTTTCCCTAGCCCTGGCATACCCCTCTAGTGTTTCTCTTTTGCCATTGACTTAAGGCCACCTTCTCAATCCCAAGCTTGGTGCCTGGGAGTCACCTCTCGCGGTGCTCCATAGTCATGCATCATAGACCACCGTCTCATTCCCGAGCTTGGTGTTTGGGGTCACCTCTCATGGTGCCCATTGGTCTACCCTCCTAGTCCTGACCTTCATGGCATCTTCCATCAGGGTGGCATGTAGGTGCGAGAATTCACATGTATATATATCTGTGATAGCTATAGTGACTTTATAATTGCAATATGAACATCCAAACTATTTAGATTGCATTCAATGTGAGGAAACATTCGGGAAACCCTCGGGAAACTAATGCGATTAATCATAGTTAACCACATACATGTACATGCAGATTTGAGACAGAGTAGTCCAATCAATCAATACATCCAATCAAGCAAGTACAAGAATCCTAAAATTACATCCAATTCCTTTTTATCAAAAACTATCCAAACCATCTTACTACTTATGGTTTCTATTCCTTTTTAGGGTTTCCTCCTCTTTCTAGGGTTTACTTTGCAATTAGGGTTTCCCTACATCTTTTACTATTTTAAACCCTAACTTAATGCAATTGATCACAAACCTTAATTATTTCGACATCTAATCCTCAATTTCAGATTAAAGGCATAATTAACCATTAATTAAGTTCATTAAGCCTCTTTTACATTAAAGCTATTATTTTTATCCCTTTAATCCATGACAAGATCATTATACGCATTTATCATCAATTCATAGTTCAGTATGGTCCAATTCACATATGAACTCGATTTGCCATTAATTCCACCATTTATTCATGAGAAAACCCTAATTATTATATTAAGGTTATTTATCCACCGTTTAGGAACTTTAATGCTCAAAATAGCCTAGGATCATTATGTCTCATCTTTATTCACCACTTTGAATAAGTAAAGCTATTAAGAGTTGAATTTATCAACATTAGGGTTTCAAGGCCCATTAAAGTATATTTATGCACATGAAACTCTAAATTAACTAATTACGTGCAAAATTCATCTTTTTTTATCTTAATGTATCTCTTTATGATGAACAGGTTAATATCAACTTTAACCATCAATTAAACCCTACTAATTGCAATAATCATATCCAAATAGGGTTTCTTAATCACTATTACACTAAAGTTAACAACTTCCATTACTTTTCGAATTGCAAGCAGAATCAGGATTTAGTTATATTTGTAATGGATTCCCCTCATTTTTCTGAGAAAAATTTATGTATAAACTTGTGTTATCCGAGCTACTATTAAAGAGTTATGATTTTAACAAAATCACTTACTTTGGGCCAATGAGGAGGCGCCACGTAGCCTGCTTCATGCAAGTTTTCCTTGTTGCTTTGGGAACATTTCAAAAAGCCTGAATTGCCCTCGGTTAAGTGATGGGTTTCTTTAGAACACGGAGGGCAGAACCGTCCAGAGTGCCTTTCTCTTCTTCAACCTTCAGCAGCCCGACGGATGCCGCCCTAGCCGCCGCCTGCTGGGCTTCTCAAGAGTGCCTCCACCTTCTTGGGCCCCACGGACCTCCGCCGATGGCCGCCTCAACTTCCCTGGCCCTAGTCGCACCTAGGGCACTGCCCAGGTCGCAGTTTATCTGGCTAGTGCATGAGCACTGATTCTTCCAAGCATGGTCGCCGTTGCAGCCACGTAGTTGCTGTTGCGTGAAGTCGGGGTCGATGGGGCGGTATCCAAGCAACCCTAGGTGGTCGTGGAGGTCTCCTACCTCAAGCAAGACCATCGAACACACCTACGTTGCTGCAGAGTAAGATCCATACCCTCGACTAGGGTTTACACGTAAGGAAGAAGGAGAAGAGGTTGTTTTGCATGGGATCTCTCTCTGGACCTCGACCAGGGCTTTACCCCTTTATATAGGGTGGAGTATGAATCCCTAAGGCATGCCTCATGAGGTCCCAAGTCCCAAACTCAAAAGGAAACACACTTTCCTTGGTTGTGAAGCAACCATCTCTCTCTCTCTCTTCATTATCTCTTATTTCCTTGATATTCCTTATTGCATGGATAATTAGAAATACAAAAATCATTTCTCTTATTATCTTTATTTATGCTAATACATTGGCCTTGAAATTATATTTCCCTTAAGTAGGAAATACTTCCTTTTAATAATACCATGAAATTCATTAATATAGTATCACTTTATCCTCTTATTTTGCAATTTTGGTATTTTCTCTTTCTTTCCTCTTTATTGGGGTTCCTTGGACCCCAAGAAACTCTAATATTTTGAAATCCTTTTATTGGATACTCATTATCCTTCTAGATGCATCTAAATACATTATTTCTCATTATCATGTTTATTTCTTATTAAAATATCACTTTTTGAGGATTTCTCTTTATTTCTCTTTTATTTTCCTCATTGGTATTCCTTTTATCATTAGGAATCCTTGGAATACGAAATTCCACCAAGAATAACTCAATTACACCTCTTTTCACTGGTTTTCCACATTTTACCATTGTTTTCAATTTCTTTCTTAATAAAGAAATACTTTATTAATCTTTTCTTTTCTTATTGCTTTTCTTTGCAATTTTCGACTCCTTGGGATCTAAGGAATCCAAGAGGCACGAAATCCATCTTTAGATCACATTCTTTTGCCTTCTAGAGGTTTCCACATTTTTCTTTTCTCAATTTCTTAATTAATTGAATTTCCTTGTTATTGGGCCCAATAGCCAATAAAGCCCATAATACAATCATCAAGGCTATTGTAAATGAAATCCATTTATTCGCAACAAATTATATTATTTGTTCCAATATCTTTAATATGAGAAATTACATTTCTCACCAATGGAACCTAAAAAAATTGAGGTTTTAACAGGAATCCATACATGAGTGATAAAAATGTAGTGATTAATCCTCAATACTTGCAAAATGAATAAAATATGTAATTAGGGTATGATTCTTGATAAAGAGTTCATGAAACCCTAATTGAGAAGGCTGATGAACCCTAACCCTAATTGAGGGCATTGATGGGTGTAACCCTAATCTAGGGTAATGGAGAAACCCTAATTAAGGGTGATGAAATGTGGAACCATAATTGAGGGTGATGTCATGTGAAACCCTAATTGAGGGTGATGTCATGTGAAACCCTAATTGAGGATGATGTCATATGAAACCCTAATTGAGGGTGATGTCAAGTGTAACCCTAATGCAATGATGTGATGTGAAACTCTATCCCAAGATAATGTTATGTAATGATATGTGACACCTTGATATGAAATCCTAACCTTGACACAGAGTAAAGGTATGTGAAGCCCTAATTTTGGGTTATAGAGCATGAAACCCTAGTCTTGGGCAATATGATGATAAACCATAACCCTAACTTTGAGTAGAGTTGAGAAACCCTAATTTCAGATAATGCTATGTGAAACCCATATATGGGGAGATGTTATGTGAACCCTAATTTATAAAGATGGAAAACCCTATTCCTAATAATGGAATAGTGACTAATATATTGATAAGTGGAACACCTAAAGAGGTTGATAATGGATATCTTTATATAAATAGTTCCTTAACTTGAAGATGAGTCCATATCATTGATAATGGTTGCATATTTCAAATAAGTGACTTATGACCAATATATTACATGATAAATGTGATGAACTGGTGCATAAAATATTAGGATGGGAGATACCATAATACAAGATAAGTTGATGAACTTAAGATAAAGGTGATGAGGGAAGTGATACATCAAGACATGATAGATATCACTTCCAACACCTCAACATTGATACACCTTGATGTATTCTAAATCTAATATACTTCGATGAGTAACACATGAAGTGTGTCATGTCAATTGTTACATTGAGATGTAATGCGCTTTGATAAGTGTAGGCTAATATGCCTTATGAAAAGGTTAAGACAAAACAATAAAGTATGATGTAGTCATATTCTAGTAAAGTGGAGAGAGGAACTTATACCTTGTGTTGATAATTCATTCAATGATAAATGATGAGAATAAATAAGCTTGATTAAATGCTTATGTTATCAATGTTGGCTCCTATCTATGTGGAGCAATGAATTAGGGCTTGATCATTAATGATATGATCTTGAGAACCTAAATGGTTATTTATGGAAAGTGCTAATGGAGGGTGATGATATGTAAGAGAAGTTCTAACCATAAATAAGGGAATGGTGATGCTACTCTTACATTGCATAAGTGATGATATGTAATTGATATAACTGTTATTATGTAATGATCATACAGGTGATCATTAGATGATGAGCATAGCCACATATGAGCTATGATGTGTTAATTATTTAAATGTGTTATGGGCCTTGTTAGCCATTATATGTATATTTGCCTAGTAAGAGGTAACAAGAGACTAATGGGCTTTGACAACCATGTGAAATGCTTGTATAACAAGTATCATGTTTACCTTGGTCAGATGACCTAAAGGTATTAGTTACCAGATAAGTGGTAACAAGTGTTCTTTGATGAACTGAGGGTTTGAATACCCATATTTTATAATCATGATGATGAGATTTTAAGGGAAAAGAATGTCCATGATGTGACAATGGATTAAGATACCAATGTTCTATAAAGTTTTGAAAAGTACTTGATAGATGAATTATAGTTTTCTTTGTAGCATTTGTCATAATAATGTTTGAAAACTTGACTGATTCTAAAAGAATACAGTAATGCACATAATTAATCAAGTGGAATCTTATCATGTAGTGCCCTGGCCATATAACCATCAGTATCAGAATTTGCTGGATGGTGAAACGGGTAGCTCCGCGGCATAACCCAGAATGCATATTTTTTAATATGCAGGGGTGATGGGCGAAAATATCCTTACGCCCTAATGGAGGAATTGATGTGAGATAAACATTAAATCTCTCCATCCTTCATTATTTATGTCAGGGTGGATGTATCACTAATCCCCTGATAACAGGATGGATGTATCACAAATCTCCCGATAATATTAATGCTGGATCGATGTGAGATAAAATATCTCAATTGCAAAGAGAGTACAACATGCCACTGTAACACTATAGAGAAGTTACCAGTATATACTGGAAAGCTATTTAGCAGAGACACAAGATGTCCTGCATGGAATCTCGTACTGACCGAGATAAGGGAGGTCATGGAAGCCAACTCTTCCGTTGACCTTGTATGGCACCGATTTCGACTTCGCAATGGTTGGTTGGAATATGAGAGATATACCTCATCTCCTCAGGGCATAAGTGTGGTTGTAAAATATAATCAGCCGTGTACCATGTTTGCTTAAGGATTGAATACGAAAATCATTGGCTGATGTTACATTTCTATATGCATCTTTAGTTGATAGATGATATATTTATGATTCCTTACATTCCTTGCAAAATAGATAGATGATGTACAATTCTACCATGGGTAGATGCAATGTTCTCCTTAAGAAAGGAGATTATCTTATTATGTTCATATAATGATTAATAATGTTGTTAATATAAAAGAACACTGCTCAGTTATTACTTTACCTGCAATAATAATGTTTCTGGTGGAGAGTTATATATCTCGCTGGAACAATTTTCAATTGTCTCACCCCGTGGGATCCAACTTTTAGGTAAACGTAGAAGAACAAACAGGAACCCCATAGCAGGCAAAGAGCAACAGCAGCAGCATCAGGGATAGCAGTTATATCTCAGGTGGAGGCACTGACTATCATGTTTTGTATAGAAAGTCCTATGTGTCGTCTCTGTACTCTCAGGTCCTCGGAGTAAGTAGATAGTGCTTTTATCATCAATCTGAGATTTTGGCTTGAATGTCTCGAGGTTTTATGTTGCTTATGTATAGTTTGGCAAAGCAACTATTGTATGTAATTCTCGAGAAGGGATGGTATAGGGTATATACTTGTGAACCAGAATGCATATGTAATACTTTGGTTCTTGTTATAAGAGTTTCCTAGAATTGGATCTCTTTGAAAAAGGTTTTAATTTTTAGTGATTTTCAGTTATTCGCTATTAACGTTCGCTTCCGCCTAAGTAAATCATGTTTTTGTGAGTTGGATGCCACAATTTAGTGGTATTAGAACTCTAGGTTCACTGAGTCTACAGAGACATAGTATTAAGGATGTTGAGTCTATTCTATTGTCTTCCGGTTTATCTGATAGTGTCTTCTACTCATATAGGAGAAGAAGAACTTAAAGATGTCTAGATCACACAAAGAACATGTTGTTGAAAGCAGCAATGTTGCACCAACAAAAGGTGCGAGGGACCAGGCAAGAGATGAATGACTGCCTGAGAATCCCCAAGATTAACCAACTATGAAAAGGAATCTTCCTTTTGATATCACTGTTGGGTAGGTGATAACCTCCCATTTTGCGATGTTATCTTACTAGTTTTCCTCAATTTTCCATACTCTTTCTTAGTTAAATTAGATAGAATCTTTTAACTTTCTACCTTTTTTGTAAATATACCATTAGATTAACTTTTCCTTTTCACTTCTTATAGAAAAGCACAAAAAAATTACAAAAGCTCTAAATGGTCCCAAGACCGATTGGACACCAAACGGTCCCAAGACCGAATGGACACCAAACAGTCCCAAGACAGAATGGACATCAAACGGTCCCAAGACCGAATGGAGACCAAACAGTCCCAAAACCGAATGGACACCAAACAGTCCCAAGACCGAATGAAGGCCAGAGGGTCCCAAGACCGTGTAATGTCAAACGGTCCCAAGACCGAATAAAGGCAAACGGTTCCAAACCATGAGGACTCAAACCGTTTCCAAACTGAGAGAGTCCAAACGGTCTCCAAACTGAGAGAGAGTCCAAATGGTCTTCACGACCGTTTGGGCCAAAATCTCCCAAACCATTTTAGTTCCACTCAGAGCCTAAAAATAAGACCCGAAGGGTCCTCACAAATGAAGTTTTAGATGTCCAAAGGTTGCCTCTATTGTTCCAGAGCCATTCCATCCTTCACCTACTGCCCCTACGTTGCTAGTCTGAGATCCATACTCCATCTCCAAGCTTCTTTCTCCCCCATCAACAAAGAATGTGGGAAGAGGAGGATTCATCATCAAGCAAGCTACGAAGTGTGAAGATTGTTGCTCTCTCTCTCTCTCCAAGGGGTCGACCTTCCTCCCTCCTTCGTGGAGATGATGCTCTCCCTCTCTCTTCTTACCCCTTCTTTGCTCTTGTCATGAGTGAGTAGTCTTCTACACTAGGGTGTGGGGAGTAGCCCCTCTACCCATGTTTTCATTTCATGCATTGTAATTCTTGAGTTTGTAATAGAAAAACACTATCTTTCCAGTTCAACATCAATCATTTAATGAATTCTAGTTTCTTGATCACCAACTTGTGTTATCTATTATCTTTTAGTGCAAATTGTCTATGTCTGTACTTCTAGATTTGAATATCGACTGTTTGTTGGTTCTAGATTGTATGTAGTCACCATACGTTTGGTTCGGTATCTAGGACCATTTCTCAAGAAGTGGAGTAAACTCACCTCCATCGTTTCACTTTCATACTATGAAATGGAATCAGTTGACATATGAAAGTACAACCTTGACGGGTCGAGGAACACACTTTGTGAAGGGAGTGATGCAAAGTAAGTGACCATTCATCTGGGGATGGCTGGCATTGCAACACTTCCACGTTTCTCGTAGTTGGTTATCCGAAAGGAGGCTAAGCCTACAAAGATACTAACTATTTAGACTCTTTTTTTTTGCAAGACAAGTTATTGTGATGTATGTTTTGATCCATGTGTAGTGGTGGTGAAAGCCAATCACATCCTAGTGGTTTTGTAACATTGTTTACAACCTTAGATTTACTTTCCTGCTTTTACTTTACTTGCACTTAGTTTAAACAACCAAACCAACTCTTTGATCTAAATACCAACTATTAAGGAGTTAAATGAAATTCTAAACATTTTCTATCTCATTGATCTCAACAAGACAGTTGTCATGTGGATTCGACCCTTAACTATACCACGATAAGACTTCCACGTATCCTAACATACGTGGGGGGAGTTTTTCATCTAGTATAAGCAAGGATAAACCTAAAGACTTACTATCTTTAGGATTTTTAGTGGTGCACGCAACTCCACGCAAGTGGAAGCTCCATCAAAAATTGGCATCGTTGTCGGGGACAATGGAACGTTTTAATTTCATTTATCATCTTTCTAGTTGTTAGGGTTTTACACTTTTTCTTTAATATTACTCCATATTCCCTTGAGTTCATCATATCTGCCACATCATATGAAAAGTGTGTTTCTTCCTCTACTCAGGTAGAAGATGTGTATGCAACCATCGCATAATCTCATATTCTCCCCTGATCTAGAGTACGACTAAGTTACAGAAAAGTTTCCACCGTCACATTAGACTTAATCGTCAAAGAGCCAGACAAATGTCCAAAGATCAACGCCAAGCTGCACTAGTGATGGAAAGGGTCAACACTGCCATAGCAGCCCAGCGAGCGCAACTCATCGCCGACACGCGCGCCCAAGTTCAGGCTGAAGTACGTGCTGAAGATCAAGCCCGCATCTGTGCCGAAAATGAAGCAGCCAAGGCTGATGTGCAAATGTTGATAAGGAGCAAGCAACTAAGGGACTACACTATTCCCAAGAACTATGAAGACAGCCATCTAGTCCAACCACCAGTCATCAACACTCCTAATTTTGAGATTAGGACACAATGGATCCAAATAATGCAGGGCATCTCATTCTCTGGAAGTGTCAGAGATGACTACATGGACCATTTGAATAGGTTCAAAGCTCTTTGCAGGCTGGTACCACAAGTTGGAACAACCATGGACGAAGTCATGCTTAGACTCCTCAATTTCACCTTGTCTGGAAGAGCATTAAGTTGGTACAATTCTCTGGACGGGGAGCCAATCACCACCTGGGCTCCCTTATAAGAGAAGTTCTTGGAGAAATTCTTCCCACCTTCACTAAGCTACAAAATCAGAGGTCAAATCAACCAATTCCTTCAACTACCGAGAGAGTCACTGGATGACTCATGGGAAAGGTTCAAGGAACTCTTGAGGAAGTGCCCTCACCATGGAATCTCACAAAATCAACTCATAGAAACTTTTTATAGGGGAGTAGGTGATGAAATTAAAAAGTTCTTAGATTCTTCATTTAGAGGAAACTTTATGAGACAGAACTACGAAGACGCTGGGAGAATCGTCACTCTTAGAGCAGAAAATCAATCCAATTGGGGGAGGATGACCACAGGAGGAGTTCTAAAGATTTGTAAAACTGAAGAATCTACAAAAATGAAAGCCATAGCCGAAGCTTTGAAAACCATAGCCAACAAACAACAAGACCTCTAAGCATCATTTTGTGAGTATGACAGAAAGAAGAACCCCCGACAAGCTAAAGCAGCCATAGGAACTTGTGAGGCATGTCATGCATCAGATCATCCCACATTGTCATGTGGTCTCCTATACAATGTAATGATGGCTTTACAACCTCCTCAACCATAGTATGAGAAAATCATTGAAAACCCTGAGGATCAGATGCCAGAACAAGTAAATTCCATTCATTCCATACCAGGACAAGCTTACTACAATCCAAATCAATTGAGAAATCATCCTAGTTTTCAATATGGAAATCCTGCGGGAACTGCTAACCCTCAACATCAAACACAAGGTGGATCATCCAACAGACTTCCACCAACATTTCAAAGCAACTATAACCAAAATCAAGGGAATTTTAGAAGCAATTTCCAGAGATCCAACTACCCAAGAAATCCCTCTACATACTACCAATATTCTCACCCTCCTCTACACCCACAATTAAAACAAACTCATCTGCAACAGCCGCAGCAACCTCAGTTGCCAGCACCTCAACAACAACCACCTCAAGGGTAGCAACAACTCACTCAGTTCCAATAGAAGAATGCCCCACCGCAGTAGACTGATGAACTGTCCTTGACAAGGAAAATGTTGCAATCACAGCAAACCATGCTGGCTAACCAGCAAGCTCAGCAAAAAGTTGTGGAAACTCAGTTAGCACAGATAGAAGCTCAGCTAAAACCTCCAGTGGGCACTTTCACTGGCCAGCCAGAAGCAAATCCAAGACACAATCAACCTAGACCAGAACAATTAAATGATGTTACAACAAGGTCTGTTTGTGCTCTTACTGAAGTCATCTCAGTTAACCAAGAAGACAGAGATGTAACTGAAATCATCCCAACAGAAGAATCAGGTCAAGAAGCTGAAGAAAGGAAAGAAAAGGAACAAGGTCCCAAAGAACCAGAGGTTCCACAATATAAGCCAAGGATACCCTATCCTGGTAGGCTAAAGGAAACCAGACTAGACTCTAGATTCTAGAAATTCAAAGAGGCAATGAAGAAACTTTATGTTGATATTCCTTTTCTCGACGCCTTATCTGAAATCCCAGCCTGGTCCAAATACCTGAAGACCTTGTTGTCAAAGAAATATATGACATAGGAGCATGAAACTGTCAAGCTAGCCCAAACCACCTCTGATATCATTTTGAATAAAATGTCAAAAAAATAGAAGGACCCTGGCTCCTTTGGCATACAATGCTCTATTGGGAACAATTCTTGTAAAAAGGGATTGGCCAACTTGGGAGCCAGCATATCAATTATGCCTTTTTCCATGTGCAAAAGATTGGGGTTTATGGACTTCTTGCCTACAGCAATGACCATCCAGCTCATTGATTCCACCATCACTGCTCCCCTGGGGATCATTGAGGACATTCCAGTAAGAGTGGGGAGGGATTCTTATGTCCCTTGTGATTTCATCATTATGGATATAAAAGAGGACCTAAGGTACCCGATAATATTCGGTGACCCTTCCTCGCCACAGCTAGAGCATCATTGATGTCGAGGCTGGCATAGTTACCTTGAGACTGGGTAAAGAAATTGTTCAATTCAGGGTTTTCAACAGCCTGAAGAGCCCTAGTATCCATGAAGAGGATTTTCTTCTTGAAACTATTGATAAAATGTCTCAACTCAAGCAAGCAAATACAGAACCAGTAGATGCCCTAGAGAACGCTCTAATAAATCTAGAAGCTGAATTTTCAACCAACGAGTTAGTTCAACAATTCCTGCAATACTTGGAGTAGGCTGAAAAAGCTCCATAAGCCACCTTTGAAGAACTGAAATCTATCTCCATATTGGAGACAACAGAAGTACCCAAAGCCGCGGAAATGAAAACTCTACGATCTGGGCTCAAACATGTCTTCCTAGATGAAGAAAAATTATGTCCAGTTATCATTAGCTCCTCTCTGATTGACGATGAGGAAGAAAGGCTTCTCACTTAAATAAGGCAGCACAAGAAAGCAATTGGGTACAAAATGACTGACCTAATAGGTATAAACCCAGCTCTATGCATGCATAAACTACCTATGATAGAAGAGTTCAAACCCTCGAGGGAGCACCAGAGAAAACTGAACCCAAATATGAAAGAGGTAGTTCGCCTCGAAGTTCTTAAACTCTTGAAAGCGGGTATTATCTATCCAATTTCTGACTCTCAGTGGGTTAGTCATGTCCAAGTGGTCCCTAAAAAGGGGGGAACCACTGTTGTCCTAAATGATAAGAATGAACTAGTACCTACAAGGACCGTCACTAGTTGGAGAATGTGCATTGATTATAGAAAATTGAACAAATCAACAAGGAAGGACCATTTTCCCTTATCCTTCCTTGATGAGGTCCTTGAGCGGCTAACCCACCAAAAAAATTTCTGCTACCTCGACGGATATTCTGGGTTTTACCAAATCCCAATTCAACCCGAGGACCAATAAAATATGACATTTACTTGTCCTTTTAGAACATATGCCTTCAGAAGGATGCCGTTCGGGCTATGCAACGCACCCGCAACCTTCCAAAGGTGCATGACTGCTATTTTCGCAGGACTAACTGAAACCATTATGGAGGTGTTCATGGACAATTTTTTAGTATATGGAGATTCTTTTGATAACGGCCTGCTTAACCTAAGTAAAGTCCTACAGAGATGCGAGGAAACAAACCTTATCCTAAACTGGGAAAAATGTCACTTTATGGTGACCGAAGGTGTTGTCCTCAGACATCGAGTAAGAGAAAGAGGAATCGAAGTAGACAAGGCAAAAATCAATGTCATCTCAAAGTTGTCACCGCCCAAAGACATAAGGGGAGTGCGGTCTTTCTTGGATCATGTCGGGTTTTACTAGAGATTTATCAAAGACTTCTCAAAAATAGTGAAGCCTATGACATACCTATTTAACAAGGATGTTGGTTTCAACTTTGACCATGAATGCCTGCATAGGTTTACAACCTTGAAGAATGTTCTAATCTCTTCACCCATTTTAAGAGCGCATGACTGGTCACAACCTTTTGAAATAATGTGTGACGCTAGCGACTATACCATAGGGGTTATGCTGGGACAGAGAATAGAAAAAAAGCCATATGTAATATACTACGCATCCAAGATGTTATATGAGGCACAAAAGAATTATACTACTACTGAAAAGGAATTCTTAGCCGTCATCTACGCTTTTGAAAATTTTCATTCTTATCTAATTGGATCAAAGGTCGTAGTATATACAAACCACTCCTCCATCAAATATCTTATTCAGAAACAAGATGCAAAACCCAGACTCATCCACTGGGTATTAATGCTGCAAGAATTTGACCTTGAAATAAAAGACAAAAGCGGAGTGGAAAATGGCGTCGCTAATCACCTAAGTCGCATCGAATGTCAAGACGATGACAATATACCTATCCAAGACTCCCTCCCTAACGACCAGCTTATGAAAATTACCACTGGATTCTCCTGGTATGTCGACATAGTGAACTATCTGGCTACATGAATCATCCACCCCTCCGCCTCTCACCACGATAAAAAGAAATTTCTCCTTGATGTTAAACATTACTAGTGGGACGAACCCTATCTTTTTCGTCTATGTGAAGACGGACTTTTCCGTCGCTGCATACCAGAAGAGCAAATTAATCTTGTCTTAGAGCATTGTCATTCTGACCCCACTAGGGGACACATGAGTTCGAAAAAGATCGATCTGAAAGTTCTACAATCGGGTTTCTTTTGGCCAACAATAGCAAGAGATTCCTATGATTTTGTAAGATCGTGCAATAAATGTCAGTTTTCTGGCAGTATAACTAAAAGGAATGAAATGCCTCTCACCTTGTGACAAGAAATCAAACTTTTTGATGTTTGGGGAATGGACTACATGGGTCCCTTCCCCTCATTCTATGGATTTTATTACATACTGGTCGCTATGGATTATGTCTCAAAATGGGTAGAAGTTATACCCACCGTTTCCAGCGATTCAAAGCCAGTAATCAAGATGTTCAAAGATATCATTTTCCCCAGATTCGGAGTCCCCCGAACTATCATATCTGACGGAGGGACCCATTTTTTGGAAAGAAGCTTTGAATCCCTCCTAAAAAAATATGGAGTCAACCATAAGGTCGCCACACCTTACCATCCACAAACTAGTGGCCAAGTCGAAGTTTCGAATAGACAACTGAAAGCAATTTTAGAGAAAACAGTCAATAGACATCGTACCGACTGGTCCACCAAGCTTCCCGATGCCCTTTGGGCTTACCGCATAGCTTATAAAACATCGATTGGAACAACCCCGTTCCGACTGGTATATGGGAAATCATGCCATCTTCCAGTTGAACTGGAAGATAAGGCCTGGTGGGCCATTAAACAACTGAATTTCAATTTTAAAAGTGCTGGAGAATATAGACAACTCTAGTTACAAGAACTTGAGGAGCTTAGAATGACAGCCTACCATAGTGCCAAAATCTATAAAGAACAAACCAAGATGTGGCACGATGGCCACCTCAAAAGAAAAGACATTGCTATCAGAGATAAGGTCCTCCTCTTCAATTCCATACTTAAGATGTTTCCTGGAAAGCTCCGCACGAAGTGGTCTGGACCATTCACAATTAAACACATCTACCCCCACTGGAGCAGTCATCATCCTTGACAATAATGGGGGAGAATGGACCGTTAATGGCCATGGATTGAAGAGATACTACACACCAGCAGACAAAATTCCAAGACAGACTATCGAGATCCATGATCCCTCATCATCGACATAACCAAATTGGATTTTCATCAAGCCAGCGACGTAAAACCCAGGCGCTACTTGGGAGGCAACCCAAGAATATGAGTACCACTGTTTTATTTTGCCTAGTTTTACTAATTTTCTTATCCCTTCATTTGATTTAGGTTTATCATCTTTTATCTGAAAATATCAATTCACATAAATAACCAAAACAAACATAAAAATATAAAATCCAATTAGAACTTAACCTAACGGTTTTGAAATCGTTTGAGCTCAAATGGTCTCGAAATCGTTTGATCCTAAATGGTCTCGAAACCATTTGGAACCCAAATAGTCTCAAAACCCTTTACCCTTGGAAATTTGTAACGCCCCCCCAAATCCTATAAATATAACCCCAACCTCTCCCTTTTTCCCCTTCTAAAATCTCAAACTCCCTAAACCCTCGCCCGATTACTGTTTCATCCCCTCCGTTTCTCGCTCCCGCACAACTCGTGATGCCTGCTCTCTCTCCCACCATCTCCAACGACATCGTCGTCTTCCCCGTATGTTTTCACATAACTTTCCGCCATCAACATGCCATTACACAGCAAGGTACACCAGCAGTTCGACACCATCGCCATTGTCGTCTTCTCCGTCACCACACCATGCTTCACATCTACCTTGTTTTAACTGTCGCCAACACTACGTCGCCGACGGGGTTCTTGTTAGCTTCCGACGCGCGCGTCGCCGCCGTATTTTGCTGTTTTCGCCAACTTTTCAACAATTAGTCATGCTTCCAGACGCTTCACCTTCCTCACAGTCTCGACGAGCTCGAGACCGTTTCGACCCAAACGGTCCTAAAACCGTTTAGTGTCAAATGGTCTTGAAACTGTTTAAGCTCGAGACCGTTTGAACGCAAATGGTCCTACAACCGTTTGGTACCAAACAGTCTTGAAACCATTCGAGCTCGTGACCATTTGGACCCAAACAGTCTTGAAACCGTTCGAGCTCGAGAACGTTTGGACGCAAATGGTCCTAAAACCGTTTGATGCCAAACAATCTTGAAACCGTTTGAGATCGAGACTGTTTGGACCCAAACGGTCCTATAACTGTTTGGTGCCAAACGGTCTTGAAACCGTTTGAGCTCGAGAATGTTTGGACCCAAACGGTCTTAAAACCGTTTGGACCCAAACAATTTTCTCTTTCACTCTTTGCTTAATAAGTGTTTCAAATGTTTTTGCAAAACCATTTGAAACCAAATGGTCGCAAAACCATTTGGAACCAAATAGTTTTACAAACCATTTGGACTCACACGATTTTACAAACTGTTTGGGTTCCACTAAAACATAAAAACATTAACACATACATAATGTAACTTTTTCTTTTAATAAACTTGATATCTTTGCAATTTCAAATCTTTTTAACACACAATTGTTTTGCTAATTATTCATAATTGCCTCCCCTACAAAAGAAGCCACCGGAACCACCAACGCTCCCTTCTGGACAAAGGAGCAACTAATGGAAGACCGTGCCAAACTCCAGAAGATTGTAGATATCTTTGACAAGACTGGCAAAGTCCCACCGAAAGTTAACCTGCTCATGATCATGAATGAAATTGACCGCATCAACATGTGTTTAACTGAGGAGCCTATCCAAGATATCGAAGAAGTTTCTTCAAGTGATGAAGGCTCGAAATACGAGTCAAATTCTGAGGATGAATCCCCAACCACAAAGTCCAAGGGGAAGAGGAAGGCCTGGGAAACTGCCAAAGAACAACCTACAAAGAAACAGGCAAGGAAGCAAGTCCATCCCGCCACTACAAGGGAACAAATACTGGTGGGATGCATTCCATCAACCACTACCACCACCGCCATTACCACTCCCGCTACCACCACTATTCCTGTTTTCTCCTCCATCACCACTATAGCACCACCACCAGCAAACCTATTCATCCACACCCTCCCATCCTTCGACAAAAAACTGAAGCTGACAAAGTATGTCTGTTCCAACATACTAAAGAAGACGGGGATTTATGATAGAATCCTCACCTTGCTCGAAAATGCCAACCTCACAAGACTCTATTTTGTCGCAGAGTACTCATATGTTGAGCCAACAACTGAATTTTTCACCTTCCTCCACAAAGAATCAGTGGACATAATGGATAGATCCAGAGACGGAGGTGACCGCAGGGTGGTCACCAAACTCTTTGGCAACAGAGTTGTAATAACAGAAAATCTGCTCAACGAAATCTTTATAGACAACAAGGAGCAGTTTGAAAATGCCAAAGTTGTAGGCGTTGAAAGCTCCCAGTTCAACAAGCATATCTTTTGGAAATCCCTGACAGGAATCCCAACCTATGAGGCAAAGACCTGCAAGGCCTCAAATATTCATTCTGGGTTGGTGCACACACTACACAAAATCCTCACTGGCGCACTCTTCCCCAGGACAGAGGGTGGGAATGTTAGCATTTCTGATCTTTTCATCCTCTGCTCCGTCCTTAATGGGCTACCGGTCAACATAGGATGGCAATTGATACATAAGCACATAGCTTATGCCCTCGGGAAAGAAGTATGCGTCGGAGGACACATAACCTCAATTGGAAGTTATCTCAAGATGGACAGACTACTGCCCAGATTCACGAAGACCAAGGGTGACATCCTGACCAACGAGCAGACTTTAAAGAATTCATACATCATTAAGGAAAAAGTTGCTAAGCTACACTACATCTTCTATCCCACAGTAAGATCTTTAAGGACGTTGCTTCCTCTACTGGAGCTCGCAGATTATGACAAAGATAAGCTACTCTTCACTGAAGAGGATCTTACTAACCTCCTCGAGTCGGTCCAAGTAGCAGAAAAGAAAGCAAAGGCAGGTTAGATGGCACATAGCATCACCGCTCGGTAGCCAGCATAACAAAAATCCCGATAAAATGACCATTAAAAAGGCATTTGCAAACACAACTGCTATCGGGGACACTGACATCATGACCAAATCCAGAAGCAAAACCTCCTCTCCCTGAAGAACACATCACCACCTCATCACTAGACTCCTTCATCATGAGTCTAAATGTTGAGCTTACCTCCACCACCACCCCCACCATGCTACCATCCTCCACCATTCCACAATCCACCACCCTCCCATCATTCTCCACAATAATTCCACCAACAAATCCCTTCCTCACATCCACACCTCCACCCACATCCTCCGCCTCAATCCCCTTCTCATCGGGCATTCCATTCACATCAACACCCGACCTCACTTTCATCTCGTTCGCCTCCACCTCCATCGCTTTCCCATCGACATTTACAGATCAACCCTTTTCTCCCAGAATGCCGCCGCCCTTCGCATCTGCCACCACCCCGACACCGTTGGTGACTCCATCTACAGTCACCACACAGTTTGCGGGACCATAATTAGAGTCTCTTTCGTAAGACACTACCACCCTTCCACCCTGACCCCAGCCATCCCACTCATCCTTTTATGGGGTCCCTTTTACAAATGTCAGTGAGGAATTCAGACGCCAATTTGATGCCATCTGAAACCTCCTCACCGACCCTTCTAACATAATGCAATCTATTTTGTCTTGTGTGCAGGGTCTTACAAAATAGGTCACCAAGATCGACGAGAAAAACGGTGCCTTACCTGGCATCCTCTCAAGCATCAACCAATGGTCGGAAGCAGCGGGCACGCTAGTCGAACCCATCGACAACTGCCTAATACAATTGCCACAGTTGGTGCTTGAGGTGAAAAGCCAGAAAGCACCGTTGGCTCAACAAGTCGATAGGATCTCTACACAGACTCAACCTCTACCAGAGAGCCTTTGCGAGCTTAAACAGCAGCAAACTGCTTTCAGCACGCATTTGGACGACATCACTACCACCCTTGCACAGCTCAATAGCCACCAAGAGGAGTCGTCAAATAATGAAATCAATCACCTACGAACCCAAGTCACAGACCTTTCTGCACGACTCCTCTCTACCGAGGCACAATACTATGATCTCAAGGAAACCCATGATGAACTGCTTGAGACACACGAGCATGTGCAAGTGGCTCTTGATGAATTACAAGCACTTCACCGACAGTGTAAGAAAACAATGCCAAAACAAATAAAAGATAAGGCGGCAGCCGACGAAGAAGAAGATTCTGACTCCTCCGCTGACTCCAACGATGACACCTCCTCTTCAGATGACAAACCTGATGACCCAGGACATGTTGGGGAGGGAACCAGCTGAGGAACAGAACCTTCAAAGAAGGCAACAGACAAAGACCACCAAGAAGGTGGACAAGATCCCAAATCCCCCAATCACAATGACAATATTAACATGTCATATGGGGATCAGTTCCTTGACTATTTTGCCATGGGATCTATGGGGGAAGCTACCAAAGAAGCGGCTTTTGCTGAGTTCCATCAATGTATCCTAGGAACCAGCAGTAGTCCACCAACATCAGCAACTCATCATTCCTCCGCACCAGAACAATCATTGCCTTTACCCCCAGAGCAAGAAGAGTCAGACAGAGTGAGTCTAGACACAGACGATGAACTCGACTCTGATTCTGAATTAGAAAAAGATGAATTTCTGCAACACTATATGGATGACCTAGAGCATACTTCTTTTCCGCCGCTGCAAGAGCTCCCCCTGCTGCCACCTCTACCTAAGAAGTTGTACGACCTAGGCATGGCAGCCATCTCTACCCTAGATGTCGAGGATATCTTCATCCTGAACACTATCGTAGACGATGCCAAAGAAGGGGGGGACATCATCTACAAAAATATAAATACTAAGCACAAGATGGCACGCAAAGATTTCTGAATCATCCTTCAACCTCAATTAAAAGTGAAGATGGAAATCTTCCGTGTCCTTCTTGCCAACGCTATCGAAACACATAGAATCTCAAAAAGGCCGCAGCCAGTCCTCAATGCTTCACCTGCCTTGGCTCTAAGTCTACTGTATAAGGACTTACACAACAAGACTATCGAGCAGTGCGTAGGGGGATTGAACGGAAGGTACGATATATCACAGTACCCTTCCAAGTTTCCGGCCACTGGCTGCTCATGATCGTTGACACCGAGGCTCATGACGCCAAAGTGTACAACTTCTGTGCCAGTGATCTTAAAGTCAGAATCATCAATTTTACTGGTCTAGGAGCCGGGGAGGCAAGATGCATCCCTTTCTAGCTTCTAAAATTAATTTGGGATGCAAATCCATCACTCCAACAAGGTTGGAATGAACCATGGTTCCAAATCATAAACCCACAAGTCCAAACGCAAGAAGGGTCTGGGGATTGCACTTTCTGCACTATACACCACATACAAGCGCTTAATCAACAAATCCCCATCACCGAGTTTGCCACATAAGACTTTCACTCTCTATGAGGGTGTTATGCCATGGAGCTCATATGTGATAGAAGGTTCTTCAAGGACCTGACTATGGCACCTGACGACGTCCCTCGCTACCTCTACTCGGCTATCCAACGTCCACATAAATAGTTGTTCTGGAAAACATTACAGGAGTTGGAGAAACAACAACCCACCACGGTCCCTGAAAAAAGACTATGGGACCCTTACACCTTTGATATGGCGAAGGATAAAGGGGACATCGATTTATTAATAAGGGCCCCTATCAAAAGATCATATCCCCAAATGGTCTCGCTATCTGCCATTGAACCAATGTTTCCCAATTTTGACCTTGCAGCTTGAAAGAGTCTTTCTGATAATGAACTTCAGCTCATCATGTCTAGGCTATATGCGGAAAAAGATGATCTTGTTTTTCTAGCCAGAGATATTCTGGTTAAGGCAGATATGCTCTGTGAAACTGTACGATTCAAAGGGTCTTTATCTGTGAGTTTGATGACCGCCTATCAATATCTCCTCAGACAGAATCACCCTACGGTTTATATGGCGTCAGCATATATGAAGGATGATCTCATAAAGCTAAAGAACTTCAGAACCACGGAATCACTCATCTCTTGCCTCCAACATATGACTCTGATGTTCATTATGCATCCTTTCCTTCACTAAGAGCACTGGATGCTACTGGCAACAAACCTTCACGACAGAACAACTACCATTTACAATAGTTCTGATAGCCAGTTTGATGCAAACCAGAGATAGTATGTTGTGACAGCTAACATGCCCACGGAGGAGGTGGTAATGGAGTGTGCTGACAAACTACGCGATCTTTTAAGCAAGCACACAAGGGTGTACGATAAAGAACACTTTCATCGCCTAGCCTTCTTCCACAGATGTCCCCAGCAGCTCTGAGAGTCAAACGACTGTGGCTTCAATGTCCTCTACTGGATGTACACCATCACTGTTCTTGGAAGATCAGTAGAGGACATGACGGACGTGGATTACCACGCTCTACATGGAAAGTTCATATCTAATCTTCTCTGAACTCATGGAGCTAACAAAGGACTAAAAGAAGCCTAATGCCCTTGTCCATGTACTTCTCAACCAATCACTTTGACACTCTGAGGACAGAGTGAGTGATTAGTTGGGGGGGAGACACTAGACAAGGGTTAGGTATCATTTTTCAACCCTTCTCCCTCTACTCCTTTTATTCACTTCTGCTTTTCTATGCACTGCTTTTATTTTTCTTTTCACATTTTAGACTTTTTCAATAATTTCTTTGAATAGAATAATTCTTGTACATAAGTATAACATCACTCTTGGAAACAATCACCCCCAGCTAAATTTAGAATCAAATTAGTCCTCCAAAAGCAATAATAGAAAAAGCACTTAGGCATGAAATGGAGAATTAATAAATTACTTTCACACCTGATTTCCATGCTTTTGCTTCAACTCTTCTCCAGACTCTCCATAAGTTAACATCATGGCCGAAGCCAGTCAAAACTCTTCCAAGGACCGGAGGGAACCAGGTAAAATCCAAATCAAGGAACCTCGCAAGTGGACCACCAAGTACGAAACCGAAATAAGTGCATGTCAAGAGACTCCAAGAATAGTTTTCTTCTTTTCAAAAGAGGTCTGGCAGCCCAAACAAAATCCCTATATATCCAACTCCTAAGCCTGTGAGTATATGAATAAAAACCAGAGTGTTGAATGAAAACATGAGAGTTGTGCCACGCTTAAGGACCTATATGAAAGACCAATAAAGGTCTCACCCGGCCAATACATTCAACTACCCTCACAAAGGCAGATGTGTCACACACGGTAATGAGATCCTAAGGTCTCTGAATAAATGAAAATGATGATAAAGGACTCACCCGGTCGGTACATTTAGCTTCCCTCATAAAGGCAGATGTGTCGCGCCCGGTAGTGAGATGCTAAAAGTTTAGATAAACCCTCCCCCACTAAATTGGGGAGTTACACATCAGCCTTTAGCCAACCCTCATTTCTATCTTAGTTTCCAGTAGTTTTTTTTAAGAAGTATAAAATTGATTGGAGTTGAACATGCACAGAATGTGATCGAGGAATAGGTGGTCCCAATGCAAACTACGCGATAAGGAAGGAATATGAGATCCACACAACTCCAAAATACCTGAAAGAGTTAGTGCAATCAGATGCCCGATAAAACTCTAAGAGATTTCTGGTTTAGAATTGAAGCAAAAGTATGCAAATCTTCACTAAATAAAATATCCTCGCCACTACATGCCTTATCTCTATCTAGCTTGAGGACAAGCTAAACTCTAAGTTAGGGGGGGTGATAACCTCCCATTTTGCGATGTTATCTTACTAGTTTTCCTCAGTTTTCCTTACTCTTTCTTAATTAAATTAGATAGAATCTTTTAACTTTCTACCTTTTTGTAAATATACCATTAGACTAACTTTTCCTTTTCACTTCTTACAGAAAAGCACAAAAAAAATTACAAAAGCTCCAAATGGTCCCAAGACCGAATGAACACCAAATGGTCCCAAGACCGAATGGACACCAAATGGTCCCAAGACCGAATGGACACCAAACAGCCCCAAGACCGAATGGACACCAAACGGTCCCAAGACTGATTGGACACCAAACGGTCCCAAGACCGAATGGACATCAAACGGTCCCAAGACTGAATGGACATGAAACGGTCCCTAGACCGAATGAAGGCCAAACGGTCCCAAGACCGTGTAAAGTCAAATGGTCCCAAGACTGAATAAAGGCAAATGGTTCCAAACCATGAGGACTCAAACGGTTTCCAAACTGAGAGAGTCCAAATGGTCTCCGAACCGAGAGAGAGTCCAAACAGTCTTCATGATCGTTTGAGCCAAAATCTCCCAAACCGTTTGAGTTCCACTCAGAGCCTATAAATAAGACCCGAAGGGTCCTCACAAATGAAGTTTCATACGTCTAAAGGATGCCTCTATTGTTCTAGAGCCATTCCATCCTTTACCTACTGCCCTGAGGCTGCTGGTCTAAGATCCATACTCCATCTCCAAGCTTCTTTCTCGCTCATCGACAAAGAAGGTGGGAAGAGGAGGATTCATCATCAAGCAAGCTACGAAGTGTGAAGATCGTTGCTCTCTCTCTCTCCAAGGGGTCAACCTTCCTGCCTCCTTCATGGAGATGATGCTCTTCCTCTCTCTTCTCACCCCCTTCCTTGTTCTTGTCATGAACGAGTAGTCTTCTACACTAGGGTGCGGGGAGTAGCCCCGCTACCCATGTTTTCATTTCATGCGTTGTAATTCTTGAGTTTACAATAGAAAAACTCTATCTTTCCAGTTCAACATCAATCGTTTAATGAATGCTAGTTTCTTGATCACCAACTTGTGTTATCTATTATATTTTAGTGCAAATTGTCTATGTTTGTACTTCTCGATTCGAATATTGATTTTTTGTTGGTTCTAGATTATATGTAGTCACCATACATTTGGTTCGGTATCTAGGAGCATTTCTCAAGAAGTGGAGTAAACTCACCTCCATCGTTGCACTTTCATACTTTGAAATGGAATCAGTTGACGTATGAAAGTACAACCTTGATGGGTCGAGGAACACACTTTGTGAAGGGAGTGATGCAAAGTAAGTGACCATTCATCTGGGGATGTCTCGCATTGCAACACTTCCACATTTCTCTTAGTTGGTTATCCAAAAGGAGGCTAAGCCTACAAAGATACTAACTGTTTAGACTCTTTTCTTTGCAAGCTAAGTTATTGTGATGTATGTTTTGATCCATGTGTAGTGGTGGTGAAATCCGATCACATCCTAGTGGGTTCTTAATATTGTTTACAACCTTAGATTTACTTTCCTACTTTTACTTTACTTGCACTTAGTTTAAACAACCAAACCAATTCTTTGATCTAAATACCAACTATTAAGAAGTTAAATAAAATTCTAAACATTTTCTATCTCGTTGATCTCAACAAGACCTTTGTCCTGTGGATTTGACCCTTAACTATACTACAATAAGACTTCCACGTATCCTAGCATACGTGGGTGGAGTTTTTAATCTAGTATAAGCAAGGCTAAACCTAAAGACTTATTATCTTTAGGATTTTGAGTGGTGCACATAACTCCATGCAAGTGGAAGATCCATCAGCAGGTTAGGACTGAGATAATGTGTATGGTGGACCATGTATTAGCCATACAACCTAGATTACTAGCCCCTAATGATGAAGTTTTAGACACCAACAGAATTCTTGCTCAACATCAGCATGATGGAGAAATGAATAATGATGAAAGGAATAGGTTACAACCTGAAGTCGAGATTTGCCACAAGTGTAGTCAGCCCAGACATATCAGAAAAGATTGTCCAGGAAAGTATAATGAGGAAAGAATTAAGAAAAGGCCTATCCAAACTCGGGATCAGAGGCCCAGTAGTTCCAAAAGGGGAAGTTTTTGGTACCCCCGATACAACCAAGGTCTAGTGCACTAGGGAAAGGGCTACCTAAAAAGGGTAAGGGACCTTTTAGACCATATCAAGAGAATAGAACCTGTCACCAGTGTAGACAGGTAGGACATCTAGCAAGGAATTGTCCAGATTGAAACACAATGGTAACCCAACCAATGAGGCAGAGACATCAAGGTCATTAGAGGAAATAGTTTTCTGTTGGCATTCGAGGACGTGGATAGACGTCCCAAGCAGGATCAACTGCATTAAATAACAAAGCACAAGGTCAACATCAGGCAATGGTAAGATTCTATGAAAAGAATCAGCCTGAGGCAGTAAACATACTATGAGGTGAGACATGTCAGATGAAATAGTTACTTTCTAAGATATTATTTCATGATCTCATGTGTTAAATATAAGAAAGCAGTTTTTTTTAGCTTTCTTTGATTAGTTATATGAGGACACAAGGGAGATGAGGACTCATATTTTACTCAGTATTCCCTTAAATGCTTTATAATTTCTCTTATCTATGTGATAAAGTATGAGATATAGAAGTAATGCCTGAAGGAAATCCAGGAATATTAAATCATGTGTTTATGATGATATGAAAAGTGAGGAACATGATAGTAAATAAAGTGCATACTATCTAATCTCAGTACTTGTATACCCTGCCCAGGTATATAATTATTGGAGATAAGGCAAGTATGGAACTCCTAGATTGTATTCTTTCTGATTACTCTGATCAAGTAGTCATTCTGAAACAATCTAAAGAGCATAAAGAAAACTAGAAATATGGCATGGATATCTTTATCACATCCTAAGTACAATAAAATGGAATTTGAAATGATCTCAGATCCATCTGTGTGTATGAGGAAATAAAAGTATAATCCTCATGATAAATAAAATGAGACAAGGGAGATGATCCCTATCTGATAAAGCCTGTGTGAATAGTAAAGATCTTTTCCCATGATGTGGAAACGGGAAATGTGATAAAATCACAAAAATGTTCATAAATATGTTAGACAATAACAAAGGAATGAGTAATGACATGTAATCATCC
Organism: Alisma plantago-aquatica; assembly: GCA_963693085.1. NCBI lineage: Eukaryota > Viridiplantae > Streptophyta > Magnoliopsida > Alismatales > Alismataceae > Alisma > Alisma plantago-aquatica. Next base: position 1,829,796,573 of record OY856409.1, read on the forward strand.
TTATAATTCCTTTTCTAATGGTACGGAACCTAGGATGAAATAAGAGTACATGATTTATGAACAGTTGAAAGTTCATACAACGATGAGAAGAGATAATAATATTTTCTCTTTGATAAACAACCCTGGATGATAAAGGGGTGATAAGAGAAATATGTGTCTTTGTGTTCTCTTCGTTTTGGAACATAGGAATCAAGTGAGTACTTGTAATGTCCAGGCCCATTGCTCAAGGCTCTAGTAGAGTTTCAGGAATGGCGACTGGCCCCACAAACCACCACTAGCCTTAACTGCACGCTTTAATCTCACTCACGTGCAAGTCGGGATCAAATTCCCGACTGGTCACCCATCCTAGTACTACTACAAGCTGAGCACGCTTAACTATGGAGTTATTTAGTAATGGGCTCCCAGAAAAGGAGGTGCACCTTGGTGATATGGGTAGTCCATTCATTCCTTTTAAGATCATCTTATCTGAGGCCTCAAATCCTGGGATGTTAGAATTTCCCCCACTTAGACTCTTGACGTCCTCATCAAGGCTCAACTATAAGGCCTCATAATTTCTTCCCCATTTCAGTGCATACCCACAATAGCCCCTGGACACCCAGCTCCCAATCATGGAATACCAGCATAAGGGTGGCTACGTCAACCATGGACAGTCCTTTCCTACATGCCTGGACCGCACAGCTCAAGACTGGCATGCCACATGCCCATGTGGGCCCCACCTACTGGAAGGGTTATGGCTCTGATACCATTTGTAATGTTTGGGCCCACTGCCCATGGCTCTAGTAGAGTTTCAGGAATGACGACTGGCCCCACAAACCACCACTAACCATAACTGCATGCTTTAATCTCACTCACGCGCAAGCCGGGATCAACTTCCTGACTGGTCACCCATCCTAGTACTAGTCCAAGCTGAGCACACTTAACTATGGAGTTCTTTAGTAATGGGCTCCCGGAAAAGGAGGCGCACCTTGGTGATATGGGTAGTTCAATCATTCCTTTTAAGATCAATTTATCCAAGGCCTCAAATCCTGGGATGTTACATTGGACATGCTTGATTTGTGGTGAAGAGATTGAGCATGCAGTTGGACACCCAAAGGTGGACCTAGGGTTCCTAGGCCTAAGAGGGGAAGCAGTGTACCCGATGCTCATCATGGGATTTGAGTCTCTATAGTTTCGAGCATGGTACTCCTCATGCGTAGAGGAAAAAGGAAACCCCTTAAGTTAAAGGTATGTTTGATGAACCCCTCACGACTAAGTGGATGCCATAGGAAGGTATGATCTTGATTCAATGTTGAGGAAAGAGAACAAGTATGACCTAGCCTGGTTTAGTAGGTGGTCTTCTTGTGCCTTAATATCTTACAAGGGTTAAGCATATGGATGTAAACCCTAGACCTAAAGGCGTTTGTGACCTTGTTGTCAAGTGTTAGTTTCCTCCCATCCTGGGAGAGGAACCATTTTTAAGGGTGTACACCGGTTTTTGTGAAAACCTAAAGAGGTCTCATAGGATCTTGAGAAGCTAAGTGAAAAGTACATGGTATGAGAATGAACCAATAGACCCATAGATATCCATCTCTAAGTGCATGAGGATGTGTTACCACGGAGGTAACCGGTATGGGGCCTGACCAAGGTAGGCAGGTCACCATGACCCCTATGAAAGGATGAAAGTCAGCCCATGAATGCAGAGAGAGATGATGAAGGTTTGGGTAAGGTTCTAAGTTGGACCTATACTATAATAGAATCCTAAGTCTATCCTAGGGTCAGGTAGGGATAAGATCGATGGAAGTAGGAGTTGCCTAATTCCCTAGTTTCACATGACCATAGGGTCGGGAGGTAATAGCTATCATTGTCTGAGGGCCATGGGTTAGGAGATTGATCACCTTCATGAACTCATGGGACCCAAAGGACAAATGAGTAGGGCACTCTTTGGATGCATAAGGGAAAAAGGGATGACCCCAAAAGTGTCGGAACCCTATAGACCTAGAGGAGATGACTAAGGATTATGCTTGGACCGAGTAAGTTCGAGACTAGTTTTCCATGGAAGTAATGTGGATATCAAGATGATGGCACGTTTCAACCTAGATTTGAAGGTGTAATGGCAAGGTGGGATGTGTCATCTCTACTCTTGGAACAGGAAGAACTTTGTGTTTGGACGCCTGACAAATGCTTATTTCCTCTTGTTATGGGATTGAGAGATGGGACAGTATGCATGCCATACACCAAGGGTAAAGATGATGTGAGTTGGAACATTGCTATGAGGTATGAGGACAGAGATGATAGCATACCCTTATGGAATGAATGGTACATGGATGGTTTACAAACAGTAAGAGAAATAAGGATGTTCTTAGTAGAATATAGGTGGAACTTGTAAGTTATACTAGGTTGAGTTTGATCACCATGATGAAGAGATCAGAGAGTGTTCTTGATGAGTACAGACTTAGAGTTTGAGATGAGATGATAAGTGGAATACATGAAGGTGTATGTCTTCAGCATTACCTAACACCTAAGGATGTGAAGTGGTAATGGATGCTTTGGTTGAGATATAGATGCCTAGTTTGGCTAGAGACTGGAAGAGGTTGTTAGGATAACCCTAAGTCTGGAAAGGAGATGTGTTTGGCTAACACTCAGATGTAACAAGATATGTTGAACAAGTTAATGATAGTTCGATTAGCCAACATAGGTTTTGATGCAATGAAAGGGTGGTGGTAGAACCTCAGATGCACTTCTCTGCAAAGGAATGTGATGAAACCCTAATTAGAATGGTTTAGGGTTTCTAAGGTATCAAGTTTGAGGAATCATAACAATGCAGGAGATCATGATACACCTTGGTACTACAAAGATAGTAAGTGACAATAGTATTTTGGATGTCTAAGGTAATGTTGCATGTGGTATGTTGCCATGCATGACAGGAGGTGAAGGACGAACACCAGTAACCCAGTGTATCGGTATAGAGGATAAAAGAGTCCCTGAGAGGGAATGGGAGTTCATCACTATGGATGTTGTGGTAAGTCTCCCATTGACTAAGAAGGTCAAGATGCAATATGGGTTATGGTAGATCACCTTACCTAGATAACATGAGAAAGAAGTGAGTACTGTCAAGAGATAGATTATGTTGAACTACATAAGAGAGAGATATGGTTCAACTACACCATGATATGAGTTCAAAAGTTCTTGAGTATGACCTAACGGTTCACTTCCATGAGGTGGAAGTAGAAACATTCAGAACTCGGTGTTGGTACAGTTTATCACCCCTTACTAATGGTTAGTATGATCCAGACTAGAAGGTGTGATGAGAGCAGGTGTTCTTGTTCAGGGTGATATCTAGAGACAATTCTTGTCCTATGAAAGATGTGATGATAACCACCATAGCCAGTATCAGGTTTCAAAGAATCTCTATAAGGGAGGTTGTGTCGGTCACCACTTCAGTAAGGTGATGTTGGTGAAAGGACCACATGATGGTTAGAAAAGGACCACAGTGTGTGTAGATGAAGTCGCTTTGATCATGCAATGGCTGAAAGGAGCCTAGAGACGACGATATTTGTGAGCGGATGCAAAGTAGATTGACATGCAGTTCACTATGGGAGAATATGTGACATGAAAATCTGACCCCTCTAAGTTATAGAAAAGAGAGCTGAGTCCCTGATACATGGGTCCATTTGAGATGGATTGGTGGAGAAGGTTATGGTTAACCTTACCCCTCAGGATAAAGAAATGTGTGATGAGTTCCAAGTGTCCAATTTAGAGCACTATGTGAGGTACCCAGACCATGTGCTAAACAATGAACCTAGTGAGCCCCAAGGGAGGCTGAAATGGCATGAGTCACATGTGGAGTTTATAGACGCCAGGATGAAAGAACTCAAAGGAAAGAATATGTGATGATAAAGGTTCTTTAGAAGTTCCATGGGTAAGGTAAATCCACATAGGGGTCATTGATGGACATGGAAAAGTCTTATCCTGAATTGTTTGTTTGCTTGATGGAATTTTCAGGACAAAATTCTTATAAGAGGGGAAGGATGTTACAACCCCAATTCTTGGGTTCATTGGGTGAGAAATGTAATTTCTCATATTAAAGATATTGGAACAAATAATGATATAATTTGTTTCGAATAAATGGATTTTGTTTACAATAGCCTTGATATTTGTGTTGTGAGCTTTATTGGCTATTGGGCCCAAATAACAAGAAAATTCAATTAGTGAATGAATAATTGAATATTTGAGAAAAAAAAATGTGGAAACCTCTAGAAGGCAAATCCAAAGAGGAATTTTGTGCCTCTTGTGTTCCTTGGGTTCCAAGGGGTCCAAAGCTGCATAAAGAGTGCAATAAGAAAAGAAAAGATCAATTAAGTATTTCTTTATTAAGAAAGAAATTGAAAATAATGATAAAATGTGGAAAATAAGGGAAAAGAAGTATAATTGAGTTATCCTTGGTGGAATTTCGTATCCCAAGGATTCCTAGTGATAAAAGGAATATTAATGAGGAAAATAAAAGAGAAATAAAGAGAAATCCTCAAAAAGAGATATTTTAATAAGAAATAGACAAGATAATAAGAAATAATGAAGAATAATGCATTTAGATGCATCTAGAAGGATAATGAGTATCCAATAAAAAGGGTTTCGAAATCATAGAGTTTCTTGGGATCCAAGGAGTCTCAATGAAGAAAGAGGAAAGAGAAAATACCAATAAAGTCAAATAAGAAGATAATATGATGCATAATGAATAATTATGAGGTATTGTAAAAAAGAAGTAATGTTTCAACAAAAGGAAATATAATTTTGTTGTTAATGGATTAAAATGCAAGAATAATGATAAAAAGAGAAAGGATTTTCGTTTTTCCAATTATCCATGAAATAAAGCTTAACAAAAGGATAATGAGGAGAGAGAAGAATACTTCTCCTAGAAGGAATATGAATCCTTTTAGAAAGGGACTCTTTGAGTCATGTATAAGCCTACCTAGGGCTTTGTTTCTCACCCCTATATAAGGGGTAGAGCTCTTGTTTGAAGGGAAGGAGAACCCCACGTTTCTCCAACCTATTCTTCTTCTTTCCATGCTAACCCTAACCAAGAGGGTAGGGAGAACCCTGGTACAAACGGGGGATCAAGGAGTGGCCTGGATGGTGGCTTGGTGCTTCCACAAGAGACCTAAGGAAGCTTCAGCCTCATCTTCCTACTCTAACCCTACGCAATACCTGCAAAACGCCTGTAACCTAGCTGCAGATCGCAGCACTAGCCCTCTCTTGATCAGACGTCTTAGTTGTGCTTTGCAGCATGGTTGGCTGTGATAGGGTGGGACGGAGACAGGAAGGAGATCCTAGCAAGGCACGAGCCTCGAGGAGGTGGGAGGAAGCCCGCGAAGCACTGTAGGTTAGCAGCAAGGGCGGCGACCTGGAGGAACTCGCGAGCAAGAAGGAGATCTAGAGTGATTGACAAAAATGCCCTTCCAAGGCTTGAAGAGCTGGGACATCACGCGGGGGTAATTTTGTAATTTGGTTATGTTTCAACCGGCTGAGCGAGTTGCATGAGGAGGGGGCGATGTGGCGCTTGCTGATTGGCTCTAGTAAGTGAAATCTTACAAATATCATAAATAAATATTCGTAGCTCAGATTAGCACGCATAAAATATGAAAGTTGCTCAGAAAAATGAGAGGAATCCAATAAAAATATAGTTATAAGATAATTTCTCTTGTAATTCGAAAAGTAATGGAAGATAGCAACTTTAATACTTAAATGTTTAAAGAACCCTATTTTGAGTTGATTAATATATTTAATAAGGTTTAATGGAGGATTAAAGTTAATATTAGCATGTTAATGATAAAAAGGAACATTAGGAATAAAAAGGATGAACTTTGCATGTAATTTGTTTAATTTAGAGTTTGCGTGCATAAGTATGCTTTAATGGGCCTTGAAACCCTAATGTTGGCAAATCGACTCTTAATAGCTTTAATTATTCAAAGTGATGAATAAAGATGAGATATAATGATTCCAAGCTATTTCGAGCATTATAGTTACTAATTTGTGGACAAATAACCTTAATATAGAAATTTGAGTTTTTAATGAATTAAGGTAGAATTAATGATAAATAATGTACATATGAGTATTAGAGCATAATGAACTACAAATTGATGATAAAATGAGCATAATGAATTTTTCATGGGTTAAAGGGGATAAAAATGGTAGCTTTAATGAAAAGAGGCTTAATGCACTTATTTAATGGTTAATTATGCCTTAAATCCGAAATTGAGGATTAGATGTTGAAATAATTAGGGTTTGTGATCAATTGTGTTAGATTAGGGTTTAAAATAATAAAAGACGAAGGGAAACCCTAATTGCAATGGAAACCCTAAAAGTGGACTAGAAACCCTAGGAAGCGAGCTAGATTTAATAGATCTTAATGACATGAATAATAAAAGGAAATTGTGTAATTGTTTCAGAATCTTATTGAATGCTTGCTTGCCTATTGATTGATTGGACTATTTCTATCTCTGATCAGCTTGACAGGTATGTGGTTACGCTTATAAATATCTCGAGTTAGTTTTCCGAGGTTTTCCGAAGTTTCCATCGATGTCATGAATTAATTGTTGGATGAATTTAATTCATGCAAACTATAATGTGGATATGACTATCACTTAAGATATGTGCCTACTAGCTCATATCCTGGTCCCCTCTGTGGCTTAAAAGTTGACCTAGTACATGGCTACCTATGGGGTAGGTCCATCAGGTCATTGGATGACTTAGTACATGGCTACCAATGGGGTAGGAGCATCAAGTCACTTTGAGTTAGATATTGGGCTACCTTTGGGTAGTGCCATGCAACTCTATTACCCTAGGTATTGGCTACCTATAAGGTAGGACCATGGGGGTAAGAATCTACCTAAAAGAGAGGTAGGATACACGTCCACTTTAGGGACAACATAGAGGTAGGGGATAGGTAAGGATTGAGTAGTATCGCTTAAAACATAATCTTAGATGTTAAATGATAATTGGCTGATTACATTGTTATTATAGTTTCATGATTATTGTTTCCCCCACATACCAGCTTCTTGCTGACAGACGTTTTGTTTATCGGTGTTTTAGGTACAAGTGAAAAGAACAAACAGTAAAGTGGCATATGTGGAATAAAAGGAGGATTAACGTGCACAGGAGGATTAGTTAGATTAGTATCTTTATGGATAGAAGTTTAGAAATCCCAGTTTTTAAAGGTATGAAAAGTTTTATTTTATACCAGTTTTCAGTTTAGTTGGTAAAATTTATAAATTGTTATTGATTATTTGTCGAACCTTTGATTCAGGTTATTGGTTAATGGCTCTAACCTTTCAGTCTCCCTTAATTGGGGGTTATCGGGAGGCGGGGTCATTACAGTACTATGACACTTGATGTGTATGGATTAGAAATAATCTAATGATGAATACTTAGAAAAGTATTATTTACTCTCTCTCGTCCGAACCGTAGTTGCTCTGGCGACTGGAGAACGGCGGTGGGAGTCCTCCCTCTTCCTTCGTGGAAACCCTACTCTCTCCCGTGGGTTACCCTTTCTCTTGCAGGTTCAAGACGGGATCTTGTGCAGGTTTTATCTCCGCGGACTCAGTTCCCTTGAGATGGCAGAAGATCTGGCTAACCGGTGTGCGCAACTAGGGCTGGAGGATGAGGATGAAATAGACATAGTCGATCTAAGCACGGACCCACAGGAAGGTGGGGAGAACCACATAGGCTTGGCCCTGGCAGCACGTCTCCTAACTGATCGACCTTTCAACTTCTGGGCGATGAAGAGAACACTTACTCAGGCCTGGGCTTTATCGCACAAAGTTCTCTTCAAGCAGGTCGACATGGTGGTTTTCATCATACAGTTCTTACACTGGAAGGATAAGGCGAAAGTTCTTGAAGGTGGCCCGTGGAACTTCGAGAATCGGCTCCTACTTACGAATGAGATTGAGGAAGGAGACAGACCGGAGACACTAACGATCAAAGATTGTGATGTTTGGGTCCGGATTTATGGTCTTCCATTGTGCCACAGGTCGGAGGGGCAATACGATTGATTGATGAAAAGATTGGAAAGGTTATGGCAGTCGACAGAGATGAGTTGGGATGGGAAATGGCTCCTAGAATCTGAGTAGAACTGGATGTTACAAAGCCGTTGAAGAGGGTACAACATATAAAAGATAAGAAGGGCAATGTGATACCTTTGGAGATCAAGTATGAGAGGTTACCAAACTTCTGCTTCCTATGTGGGCTGCTAGGTCATGTGGACAAGGATTGTTCGATTGAAGCAGAAGGGGAAGATGCGGCGAGGAACTGGGGGGCCTGGCTCAAGGCCTCGCCGAGGAAACCGAGAACAACGGTGGTGGAAGAACTATATGGGGAAGGCACGACGAAGAGGGCACTGACCTTCTTTACCAAACCAGTGACCATGGTGCCCCTAAACCTGACACAACGGGGCATCGGCGGTGGTCGTGTGGGAGACGAGGGCAGTACAGCAGCGAGGAAAGGCGAGGGAAATCCTGGGAGGACGGGGGAGAACAATCGACGGAGAAAAGCTCTTGTCACCGACAGGGAGCAGCCAAACAAAGGCACAGTAGAAGCCTTGGGAGAGGGGGTTCACAGAAACCCTAGGCGGGAAGCGAGTGGTGCACATGCAGGCATGTCAGGGGAGACGGTGGTAAGCGTTGAGAGGACCGGAAGGCAAAGGATAGCATCGGACGCTGCCAGAAACCAAGTGAACGAGGGTGCGGAGATCACCCTAGCGTCCCCAGTCATCAAGAGCCTGAACATTGCCGTCAATAGCTTCAAACAGGGACCGAGAGGGGGAGACGTCGACACAGAGGCAGGTCCGAACGATGAAGTGGAGGATGTGTTGTCGGGGGTTAATGATCAGCAGATGATTGTCCACGTAGCTGAACCAGAACCGGAATTAGAAAAAGAAAGGCGCCACAATCAAACGGAGAGGGATATCAGGTTCGACAGTGGATGGGTGGAATCAAGGAAATTGATGAAGGGCCAAAAGAAGAGACCTTCCCCTCATCGAGGAGAGGAGAAGTTGAAAGCTGAGAAGAGGAGTGAGTCAAAGGTTCGGAGACCATATATTGTAAAACGGCAAAATATAGTCCAGGAGGAAGAACTGAATCTTGATGTTGATCTGCAAAATAGTGTGGGGAAAAGAATCAGGCTGGAGGACGCCATGATCGTGGATGAAAGCGGCAGTACTACAAACGGTGAGGGGTTGAAAAAACAGGCCACAGGGAAGGAGAAAGCACAGATGGGATGGCTCACATCTCAAGTAGCGGGCTCTGGTGTTGACCGGGCTCACGAACAGCAATGAAAATCTTAGCATGGAACTGCCAGGGCATGGGCAAACCTGGCAGTTCAGATGCCCTCCGGAGCTGGTGCTGGAGGGAACGCCCGTCCTTAGTTTTCCTCTCGGAGTCCAAGATTGGTGACGCGCAGCTAGAAAAAGTACGTAGAAAGTGTGGCTTCACTGAAGGGGTGTGCATCCCTAGTGTGGGGCGAGCGGGAGGTATTGGGATGTGGTGGAAGGATATTGATGTGACTTTGGTCTCTTTCTCACAAAGGCACGTGGTTGTTACAGTCAAGGATGTTGTGGATAACTCAACATGGCGAGCTATAGGCATTTATGGGTGGTCGGAACAGGCAAACAAGCACAAGACATGGGATCTGATGAGGGAGTTAAAAGCACAAAGCTCTCTTCCAGTTATCGTCTTTGGGGACTTTAATGAAATTACATCGAATGAAGAGAAGCTTGGGGGTCCACCAAAGGCTGAGAGGTGTATTCAGGATTTTCGAGATGCCATTGACGACTGTGATCTCCTTGATCTGGGTTTTTTAGGCAGCCCTTTCACTTGGGAGAGGGGTCTTACTATGGAGACGCTGGTTCGAGAAAGACTGGACAGGGCACTGGCTACTTTTGAATGGAGACAGATGTTCAGCTACTGCAAAATTCACCATCTACCGAGGTATAAATGTGACCACTCACCGATTATTATCTCTTTTGACAAGCAAAGAGGGCAGGACAAGAAAAAGGAGTGATACTTCCGTTTTGAGCCGTTTTGGCTCCAGGACCCTGAATGTGGGAAGATTGTAGAAGATTCATGGGTGCACGGATTGAGAGGTGGCATACAGGTGAAAATTGCAGGGTGTGGTTTGAAACTGGAAGAATGGGCGGAGAAAAAATTTGGGCACATGAAGAAGATGATAAAAGAGACGGAAGACTTACTGAAAAAAGAACAAGCAAAAGCACCTGATAATGTTGTTCTAAAAAGATGTGAATATCTCTCAAAGAAGCTTGAATACTGGCATAGAATGAAGGATGAGTATTGGTGTGCCCGTGCTAGAGTAAATGAGATGAAAGGAGGGGACAAGAACACAAAGTATTTTCATCTCAAAGCGTCTCATAGGAAAAGGAGAAATCACATAGTCGGGCTCAAAGATGATGATGGGAAATGGTGCACTGAGGAGAAAGATATCACTATGGTTATTCTTAAATTCTTTGACAAACTTTTTAAAACCAGCAATCCCTCGGGTTTTGAGGAAGCTACCATCAGGATTACTAGACAAGTTTCAGATGAGATGAATGCATCACTCGAGAAAGATATAGTCGATGAAGAAATCTATACAGCCCTAAAGCATATGCACCCAAACAAAGCCCCGGGCCCGGATGGTATGAAAGCAATGTTTTTTCAAAAATTCTGGAATATTGTTGGGGAGGATATCTCAAATTATATCAAAGGGTGGTGGAAAGGCAATTTATCTATTGATGAGGTGAACTCTACCTTAGTTGTGCTCATACCGAAGGTGGAGCATCTGAAGGATATGGATGAATACCGACCCATCAGTTTGTGCAATGTTATATACAAAATTGTCACGAAGGTCATGGCAAACCGGCTGAAGCCTATGATGGATAGGATCATCTCACAGAATCAGAGTGCTTTTATTCCTGGCAGGATGATCACAGATAACGGCCTCATTGCTTATGAGTTGTTTCACAAAATGAAGAAAGGAGCCAATAGGAAAAAGGGGAGCATGGCGATCAAACTGGATATGTCAAAAGCCTACGACAGAGTTGAGTGGAGCTTTCTAGATCATGTTATGTCGAAGATGGGTTTCTCAGACTTGTGGAGACGTCGTGTCCTAGATTGTGTTTCATCGGTTAGCCACTCTTTTGCCATTAATGGGGACTGATCTTCGGTGATGAAGCCATCCCGCGGCCTACGACAGGGTGACCCTCTCTCCCCCTATCTCTTTATCTTATGTGCTAAAGCTTTTTCTACAGCCATTATTCATGCTTCTGACAGCAAGAGCGTGCACGGTCTTAGTGTGTGCCGCCTTGATCCACATATTTCTCACTTGTTCTTTGTAGATGATAATATCCTCTTTACTAGAGCCACTCAGAATGAATGCTTGACCATAGCTAATATTATTAGCCAGTATGAACAAGCATCGGGCCAGAAAATCAACTATGACAAGACTGAGGTTGTCTTTAGTAAAGGAGTTACTCCGGATGTTCGTGAGAGTTTGCAGGAAATTCTCAATGTGCGAGAAGTGGACAAGCACGCTAAGTATTTTGGTCTACCTACGGCGATCGGGCGATCAAAGCGGCAAGTGTTCAACTTTGTAAAGGAGCGTATCTGGAAGAAGCTTCAGGGATGGAAGGAAAAATTTCTCTCAAAACCGGGGAAAGAGGTGCTAATCAAATCCATTGCACAGGCCATACCGTCATACATTATGAGTGTGTTCCAACTTCCTTCTACTCTTATTCATGAGATTCATAGTTGTGTGGCCAATTTTTGGTGGGGAGCTAAGGGCAATGAGAAGAAGATTGCATGGCAATGTTGGGAGCATTTGTACAAACCAAAAAAAGCGGGTGGCATGGGTTTTAGAAACTTACACAGTTTCAATCAGGCTCTTCTTTCTAAACAAGTATGGAGACTTCTTATGAAGCCGGCCTCACTAGTCTCGCAGGTACTCAAAGAAAGATACTATCCACATTCATCCATTTTGGAAGCTCACAGAGGACACGACCCAAGCTATACTTGGAGGAGTTTATGGGGAACGAAGGCCTTGGTTGGTGAGGGGGTGAGCTGGAGGGTGGGGGATGGTGCAATAGTGGACTTATGGAACATTAGATGAGTTATGAACCTACAAGGCACCTTGGGTGATACATGTCCGGAGGCAAAGGAGGAACACCTGTCTCTACGGGTCAGTGATCTTATTGATCGGGACAGCTATGCTTGGAACGAGGAGGAGGTGCGGTCAGTTTTTCCGCATGACGTCGCAGAGGCAATAGTTTCTACACCGCTTAGCTCGAGGAGACCAGCCGATACGCCTTTCTGGTGGCCGAGCCCAAGGGGAGAGTTCACGACCCGCTCAGCTTATTGGCTGGGTCAGCTTGGAAGTGAGGAGTTCTGGCGGAGCCGTAGGGAGCAGGGCGAGCCAACTTGGTGCTGGGTTTGGAAATCCCAGTGGCCGGCACGGCTTGCACACTTCTTGTGGCAGGTCTGCACAGGCAGCATGGCCACGATGGGTAGGCTCTATGACCGGATTTGCGACGTCGATTTCAGATGTCTGATGTGCTATACAGAGAAGGAAACCATTGACCATCTTTTGTTCGAATGCCCGGAGGTGCAGCAGATGTGGAATGAACATCCACTCAAGGAGAAGATCTTACATTTGGGTGGTCGTCCCCTAGTTGAGAGACCCCAACACCTAGCTGGAAGTCTGTCCTGCGAAGAGCTAGACGCGGCGGCCGGCGCTTGGTGGGGGTTGTGGCATTGGCGGAATCGGCACGTGTTCAAGCAAGAGAGTATGGATAAGAGGACCACTATCTGCAGATACACTGGCATTATTGTGGAGTACAGGGCGGCTATAGCGGTAGCCACCACCGACGACGGGGAGGGAGCACAGAGGCAGACCCAACGTTGGAAGAAACCACCACGGTACAGACTGAAGCTGAACACGGATGTAGCGATGGGTCCTAATGGCATGATCAGGATCGGAGGTGTGCTGCGAGATCACTCCGGGAGGGTTGTCCGCGCTTTCCAATCGCGGTGGGAGGCAAGAGTGGCGGTGGAGATGAGAGAGGCTCTTTCCCTCCTGTTCTGTATACGGCGTGCTTCTGAAGACGGGTACATCGACCTGATATGCGAGATGGACTCTCAAATCCTTCACCTCGAGCTCACAGGATTGATGCAGCGATTGGACCATTTGGGTCTTATAGTAGATGATATACGTAGTGTAGCTTTATCTTTTGCTTCTATTTCCTTTGTTTTTGCTCCTAGGAGTTGTAATAAAGTTGCTCACGCCATGGCCAAATGGGCACTGGATGATGACAATGACTCTGGACAAGTTGGAGAGCTGGTACCTTTTCCTATCTCTCCTCTGGTTTTGTATGATTCTGGTGATTAGTTGAATACAAGACCAGTCCTTAATTTTAAAAAAAAAAGTATTAGTTCATCTTGGACTTTGGTTCCAAGATAAAGATATATGTAACAAATAATGTTCCAAAGATGAAAGAAAGATCTTCTTATATGTGTGACTTTGGTAAAAACAATAGAGAAATGGAAATGATGAGGATGTGATGTGTTTTTGATACATGTGATGGATGCCAAGGTAAGAAATTCTGGTATCTAAGAAATATCATGTGGTATGGAAAAGTAAAAGCATGACTCCTAATTAAATGACTTATGTTGGTTACCTGGAATGGCTAACTGTGAAATCAGTCTAATTACATAAAATAGTATGGACATCACATGTTAGGGGTTTATGCTCTGCATAAACATAACATCGACAAGGATGTACTAATTGAAGGAACAATTGTGAAATCATGGTGGAAAAGGCATATCAAGTTAAAAGTGATTCTTTAAGATACCTTTAAGGTAAGTTATTAATTGATAGGTAACCTCCCCTTATGACAAAGTATGTACAACTAATAAGATAGTTGATACAAGTAGTAAGAAAGTTTAGTGTTGTGTCAACAGATTGGATGACACACCAGATGTATGAAGATACTTGTAGTCACAAGTGGGTGACGAAATGTAACTCTGGTTTTTCCTTGGAAGTGAAATACTAAATTAAATGAGGAGTATGGGAGACTCCCCAGAATCAAGAATCATGTCATAAAAATTTATAAGTTGAGAAAGGTGATATATCAGTAAGATTTTATACCTAAGTTAAATAAAGTATGTATAATGTTTCTCTAACCAGGAAAAGCATTATCTGACACAAAGTTGACTCTACAGTCAACAACGAATAGGACAGTAGAGTATGTGTCCTGTGTGACTAATTTTATGATAACCTTGTGTGGAATAACTTTGTGTTGATCAAAGTTCTATGGCATCTCCGTGACATTAAGATGTTATGTGGAGACTTGATGATATGATGAATAAATAATATCTGTCTTCCTTTACTTGGGATTTCGGGGATGAAATCCTTGTTAGGGGTTTATAATTGTAAAATCCCTGACCTGGGTTTAGACTTAACCCTAGTGGTTTTACTTAAGTAAGTCATTTATATGCTTGCTCTTATCTCTTGAAAAGTAATTAAGGCTCAAGAGGAACTTATGTTTCAATTTTAGTCCTTTTTGAATAATGTTGAAACAATGTTTTACTTATTTTGGACTAAAGTGAAAATTACCCAAGTTGAGGGGTTAACTTGCAAATATTACATGATAAAATGTTCCTCAAGTGTTGAAGCATCATAAGAATGAAAATGATGTAGAGGAAGGGCTTGTGAAAGCCTGAGCACCAAGAAAGAGCTTATTAAGCAATGTTGTGCATTAAAACCTAGTTTTGGTGTAATGTGCAATTTACACAAAACCTAGGGTTTAAGATGAAAAATACCACCTCTAATGAGTCCCTCTTGTTTCTTGGCATAATGTAGAGAAAATAAAATGAGAGGGGTGTCTCATTTGAATCACTTTGGAGGAGAGAGAATCTTGATATTAAAATAATCAAGATTTAGGCATAATTGAAACCCTAATTCAATTTAATGCAGAAATAAATATATTAATTGAATTGACCTTCAACAAAAAATGTAATGGTTGAATTTGAATAAGAATGGACGTCCTTGTGCCTTTCAAAGGAAACGAAATATCTAAAGTGAGTGGAGAACCCACTCACATTAGTTAAAGGAAAAGTAATATCCACTCAATTTTAGATATTACTATAATGGTTAAGGTGTTAATTTTTTCTTTTAATTCTTGGATAATGAATAGGAATTAGAAGGTGGGGAAGATAGCCTCGTATTCAAGGGATTGAGGGGAGCATGTGGCACAAAATTTGGGAATTGAAGGATTATTATATCACTTTCTCTCTCATTGAATTCCCTTGTAAACATCTCATTTCCAACTCAAATGAAAGGCTTTTTCGACCCTTCTTTCTTTCCTTGCTTTGGCCATGCACAAAGGAGCTTAGGAGCAATAGGAGAATGTGCCCCAACTTGTAGGTAAGCGCCATAGTCATCTTCTACCTTGATTTCATGGTGGAAATCGAAATTCAATGCTTAATTTCTTCTTTTCTCCATTCAATCTTCAACCTTGATCATTGTTTGCACTCAAAGACTTGAGAACGGGCCTTGGATAGGTGAGAGAGCTTCATTCACCATTTAGGACTAAATCTTGAAGGTTGTTTCAATTTTAAGGCGGGTTATATAACTTGAACCCTTAAATATCATTATTGCTTGCAATTTGTTCAATCTGTGTTGAACCTTTCTACTCTCTCGATTTCCTTTTAATTAGTTATTGAAATCCCCATAAGAATTACAAGTGATTTCGAAGGTTTGAATCTTGAATATGATGATGTCATATTAAGCACACACCTCAACCAAGGAAGGGGCAAACGGTTTGCAAAACCGAATGAACTAATTTAGTTTCAAAATCGATTGAATAGATTCGGTTTCAAAACTGAATGGGAAATTGAGTTCAAGACCGAATGGATAAATTACTTCAAAACTGAATGGGTAATTTACTCAAGACTGAATTGGTAATTGTACCCAAGACTGAATGGATAAATTACTTCAAAACCGAACGGGTTATTGACTTCAAGGTCGAATGGTTAATTGAGTCCAAAACTGAATGGGTAATGGATCTCAAGACCCAATGGGTAAATTAAACTTCAAAACCATTTGGGGTTAATTGCTGATGTGACTGATGAAGATTTAATGGCTCAAATTGATTTGATTATGATTAATTTTAGAAGGATGATCAATGGATTGCAAACCCTAATTGATCGATTGAAGAATTTCTACTTGAATTGGATCGATTACTTGGTTGATGGTCCAAACGGTCTCAAGACCGTTTGGAGGAAAACGGTCTCAAGACCATTTGGAGTTCAAAAGCTATGATGGATAGTTGGAAATCCAAGCGCTATAATTGAATGTACTCCCAATGGTTCAATTGTTGATTGGTTCAATAGAATAAACCCTAAAATCAATTGATTGATTGGCGGAAACCAAATTGGTCCAATCGGTTTCATGATGGTTTGGGACCAAACGGTCCTCATACCGTTTGAAGGGCAATTGTTCACAAACCATTTAGAGTTCATTCGGTTTCAATTATAAATTGATCAAATGGTTCCAAAACCGATTGAAGCAGTAAGGCAAGACCGAATGGAGGTGAAGCACCTCAAGATTGAATGGAGGTCAAGGTACTTCTAGACCGTTTGAAGGTCTAATTGAGTCATGACATATTAGTACAATCAACTACGTGATTGTTGTTGATGTCTATCAAAGGTAATTACAATGGTTGTACCTTCAAGGTACTTAAGTGATTAGTACCTTTTGAATGATTAACCTTGATGCTTATGGAAGCAACATCCCAACATACTAAATTAACTCTAAATGTGTATATCTAAATGAGGAGTTGACCTAATCTAATTAAGTTTGAAGTGATCCACATCCTAGAGAGAATGAGAGAGAGAGAGGAATCCATACAAGAGTGATAAACATGTAGTGATTAATCCTCAATACTTGCAAAATGAATAAAATATGTAATTAGGGTATGATTCTTGATAAAGAGTTCATGAAACCCTAATTGAGAAGGTTGATGAACCCTAACCCTAATTGAGGGCATTGATGGGTGTAACCCTAATCTAGGGTAATGGAGAAACCCTAATTAAGGGTGATGAAATGTGGAACCATAATTGAGGGTGATGTCATGTGAAACCCTAATTGAGGGTGATGTCATGTGAAACCCTAATTGAGGGTGATGTCATATGAAACCCTAATTGATGGTGATGTCAAGTGTAACCCTAATGCAATGATGTGATATGAAAATGTAACCCAAGATAATGTTATGTAATGATATGTGACACCTTGATATGAAATCCTAACCTTGATACAGAGTAAAGGTATGTGAAGCCCTAATTTTGTGTTATAGAGCATGAAACCCTAGTCTTGGGAAATATGATGATAAACCATAACCCTAAATTTGAGCTGAGTTGAGAAACCCTAATTTCAGATAATGTTATGTGAAACCCATATATGGGGAGATGTTATGTGAACCCTAATTTATAAAGATGGAAAACCCTATTCCTAATAATGGAATAGTGACTAATATATTGATAAGTGGAACACCTAAAGAGGTTGATAATGGATATCTTTATAACAATAGTTCCTTAACTCGAAGATGAGTCCATATCATTGATAATGGTTGCATATTTCAAATAAGTGACTTATGACCAATATATATCATGATAAATGTGATGAACTGGTGCATAAAATATTAGGATGCGAGATACCCTAATACAAGATAAGTTGATGAACTTAAGATAAAGGTGATGAGGGAAGTCATACATCAAGACATGATAGATATCACTTCCAGCACCTCAAGATTGATACACCTTGATGTATTCTAAATCCAATATTTTTGGATGAGTAACACATGAAGTGTGTCATGTCAATTGTTACATTGAGATGTAATGTGCTTTGATAAGTGTAGGCTAATATGCCTTATGAAAAGGTTAAGCCAAAACAATAAAGTATGATGTAATCATATTTTGGTAAAGTGGAGAGATGAACTTATACCTTGTGTTGATAATTCATTCAATGATAAGTGATGAGAATAAATAAGCATGATTAAATGCTTATGTTATCAATGTTGGCTCCTAGCTGTATGGAGCAGTGAATTAGGGCTCGATCATTAGTAATATGATTTTGAGAACCTAAATAGTTATTTATGGAAAACCATGATGGAGGGTGATGATATGTAAGAGAAATTCTAACCCTAAATAAGGGAATGGTGATGCTACTCTTACATTGAATAAGTGTTGATATGTAATTGATATAACTATTATTATGTAATGATCATATAGGTGATCATTAGATGATGAGCATAGCCAGGTATGAGCTATGATGTGTTAATTATTTAAATTCTTTATGGGCCTTGTGAGCCATTATATGTATTGTTGTCTAGTAAGAGGTAACAAGAGACTAATGGGCTTTGATAGCCATGTGAAATGCTTGTATAGCAAGTATCATGTTTACCTTGGTCAGATGACCTGAAGGTATTAGTTACCATATAAGTGGTAACAAGTATTCTTTGATGAACTGAGGGTTTGAATACCCATATTCCATAATCATGATGATGAGATGTTAAGGGAGGAGAATGCCCATGATGTGACAAGGGATTAAGATCCCAATGTTCTATAAAGTTTTAAAAAGTACTTGATAGATGAATTGTACTTTTCTTTGTAGCATTTGTCATAATAATATTTGAAAACTTGACTGATGCTAAAAGAATATAGTAATGCACATAATTAATCAAGTGGAATCTTATCATGTAGTGCCCTGGACATATAACCATCAGTGTCAGAATTTGCTGGATGGTGAAACGGGTAGCTCCGCGGCATAACCCAGAATGCATATTTTTTAATATGTGGAGGTGATAGGAGAAAATATCCTTACTCCCTAATGGAGGAATTGATGTGAGATAAACATTAAATCTCTCCATCCTTCATTATTTATGTCGGGGTGGATGTATCACTAATCCCCCGATAACGGGATGGATGTATCATGAATCTCCCAATAATATTAATGTCGGATCGATGTGAGATAAAATCTCTCGATTGCAAAGAGAGTACAGCATGCCACTATAACTCTATACCGAAGTTACCAGTATACCCTGGAAAGCTATTTAGCAGAGGCATAAGATGTCCTGCATGGAATCTCATACTGACCGAGATAAGGGAGGTCATGGCAGTCAGCTCTTCCATTGACCTTGTATGGCACCGATTTCAACTTCGCAATGGGCGGTTGGAATATGAGAGGTATACCTCATCTCCTCAGGTCATAAGTGTGGTTGTAAAATGTAATCAACCGTATAGCATGTTTTCTTAAGGATTGAATACGAAAATCATTGGTTGATGTTACATTTCTGTATGCATCTTTAGTTGATAGATGATATATTTATGATTCCTTACATTCCTTGCAAAATAGATAGATGATGTACAATTCTACCATGGGTAGATGCAATGTTCTCCTTAAGAAAGGAGATTATCTTATTCTGTTCATATAATGATTAATATTGTTGTTAAAAAAGAACCCTGCTCAGTTATTACTATTTACCTGCAATAATAATGTTTCTATTGGAGAGTTATATCTCTCGTTGGGACAATTTTCAATTGTCTCACCCCATCGGATCCAACTTTTTAGGTAAACGCAAAAGAAGAAACATGAACCCCATAGTAGGGAAAGAGCAACATTAGTAGCATCAGGGACAGCAGTGATATCTCAAGTGGAGGCACTGGCTGTCATGTTTTTTTTAGAAAGTCCTATGTGTCGTCTCTGTACTCTCAGGTCCCCGGAGTCAGTAGATAGTGCTTGTATCATCAATCTGAGATTTTGGCTTGAACGTCTCGAGGTTTTATGTTGCTTATGTATAGTTTGGCAAAGCAACTGTTGTATGTAATTCTCAAGAAGAGATGATACATGGTATGTACTTGTGAACCAGAATGCATATGTAATACTTTGGTTCTTGTTATAAGAGTTTCTTGGAATTGGATCTATTTGAAAAAGGTTTTAATTTTTAGTGATTTTCAGTAATCCACTGTAAACATTCACTTCCGCCTAAGTAAATTATGTTTTTGTGAGTTGGATGCCACAATACCTTCAGTACCTTTAGGAATGAACTATGATATTGTATCACAAGTCAAATCCATCTAAACATGATGATGTCTCAGATTGAAGGAGTTCTACCCGATGACTCATGGTACAATTAATCAATTAATCTAATCTTCTTATCCTCATAAATATATACATATCACTAAATAATGTACCATTTGAATGGTTTATTAGACATCATATATGATATGATTCTTGAATGTCCCAATACGTATAAAAGATGGAAATTTTCATTAAGAAATTAGTTTCTTAAAGAAGGTTTATCCATAAACCATAACTGTGAATGTATTATTAATCCCAATCCAATAACAAAAAAAAAATCGATAGGATAATTGAGTTCCTAAAGAATTAGTGGGAGTAGAACTTGAAATGTTTAATGTCAACAATGGGTACAATGAGAACTAACATAATCACAAGTTGTTGTGGAATATCAAGTTTGTCATATAACACGTGATAAAATAGTTCTAGTAGAACACATCTGAGAATGGAGGATTGTGAATCCAACAATTCAAAAGGGTTGGTCATACTAGTAAACTAGAAGTTATTTCTGAGTATTATGGGATCCATGTAAGCTAACAAGGTAGGACCTTGATAGAGCCACCTAAGGGGTAATACCTAAAGGGTGAAATAGGGTCTTGTGGCAAAGACCTACATGGATAACATAAATGGATAAATTGGTTGAGTAGGTCTTAAAATCAGTTCAAGGTGTTGAACTTGATAGCCATTACCAATTTTCAGGCTTGTTGTTGTAGTTAAAATAAACTATGAGATTTGGTATATTCAGATAAAATTAGATTCCTTAAAAAGAATACATCAAAGGATGTGCACGTGACACAACCTAAAAGGTTTTATATCTTCAAGAATGCAAATAAAGTCTATGAACTACAAAGTTCAATCTGGTATTGAAATAAGCATTTTAGAAATAGGATCTTTTGTTTTGACAAGATAGTCAAAGAGTTTGACTTGAGTCAAGATAAAAGATGAAATCTGTGATTACAAAAGATTTAGTGGGAGCATATATGAATATGCCACATATGACAAGGAATAGCATCTCAATATTATGAATATTGAGCTCTGGCATATAAACCCCTTCATTATTAAAGGATAAGATGATACATCGTATGAGATAAGGATAAAAACCTACAATATAGTTCTTGAATGTTTCACAATGGAAGTTTGAGTACAAACAATGGCAATGTGTTGAAAGAGTTCAACATGGATGGATTCAATAAGAGATAATTCGGATTATTCTCTCATGAACCATATGTTCCAATTCTTGTGAAGAATGGAAATGACATGATTAAGATTCCACAAGCTAGTACAACAATGGATCTATCATGATTGTATGAATGTACTTGTCCCACATAATATTGTATGTACTGGACATGATAAGATGATGATAAACTCCAATAAGGGTTATTAGAAAGTCATTAAAGACATCTATCAGTACTAGTGAAGTACTAAAGGATAAAATGCTAGTCAATGAGGATAGAAATAAAAGGAAGAGTTGGATGTAAAAGGTTACATCAATGCAAGCTTCCATAATGACAAAAGTGAATGCAAAAAAATATATTTTGATTTAAAAGAGAAAAGAATGTTATTAATTGGAAGGGTTCTGAACTAATAGCAACTAATGCTATTATACAATAGAAGTCGAGTATACTTGTGTTATGAACATAGAGTGATACTATATGGATCTAAAAGTTCATATGATGAACTTATAGATGTTCCAACCATTGAGGACTCAATAGAAATATTGTGAAAAGAATGGAGCTAATTGTTAGGAAACAAATATCAGATACCATATTATGATAGTTCTGCCTCATATGAGAGATTATACAATGAAGAGATTAGGAACATGTAATATAATGACTATAATAAAAATGTGTTGGGTTTTATGGCCTCAGAGTAGGTAGAGGCAATAAAATATTTACTAGCTATTAACCCATAACAAGAGATCACATCAATGACTATGTAATGGGGAGTATGGTTTTAACGAGATATACCCAGTCCTGGGGTGTGCCCAGTGACAATATCTCGTAGCCATGTGCGGTCTTCAACGTCATGTCTTGGACGGTGTCTATGTAGCTCTTGGTCTTTGTCATGGACTCTGGCTTCAACCACGGACTGCAGCTGACATGTCCTCCTAAGTGGAAGACATCTCCCGCCACTGTAGATAGTCCACACAAACCACCTGGAACTCCTACCATTCTAGAAGAATTAGTAGGATGGAGATGACCCTCCTGTTGGCGTACTAGCACCAAGCTTCTCTCCCGATCTCATATTGCTTTTATGTAGTTGTCTTTCCCTCATTGTGCCTCCCTAGTCGGGTAGCACTTGCTCAGGCTCTCTTCGATTACCAAAACCAGAGAGGACAACAACTTTGTAGAGCAGTTGATGTTCTGAGTTTTATGTTTTGAGAAGCCCCCAGTACCCCTCTACTTATAGTAGAGGGTAGGGTCAGGGTTCCCAGTCTGTTTGGGAGTAGAAGGATCCAGAAATTCCATGAATAACTTGCATTGTGGCAGGCAAACCGATCATTTCACAACTGAAACAGTTGTTTGGAAAGGTGTGCCAATCGATTCAAAAGTGAATAGGTCAGTTGGGAGTGTGAATCGGTCAATTCACTAAGTGAACTGGTCCTTTCACTTCCCATTCTTGCCCACAATTTACTTTCCTTAATCGTTTCCAATTAATGCAAAGATTAATCCTTATTCCAATCGAATGGAACAAGTGAAATGTGAAAGTTTTCCTCCAACCGAGAAAATCCTATTTTCTTCAGTTGGAAGGACTGTGAGTCACCTGGTTCACCAAGTGAACCAGTTGGTTGTCTCACACCAACTGATTGGCTCACCTGGGTGAACTGGTTGGTTAGTAGCCTTGACATTGCCAATGTAGTCTCTAATCAACCTGACACTCTAACCAGCTAGTTCAACACTTGAACTTGATAGTTCTGAGTCCATTCAGTCAATTGTATGTTTAATTGAGTACCTAAACACCTTTAGTATCAATCTAAACATTATTCATGGACAATCTTCTCTTCTAGGGGTATCCTATGTGTGTGACCCTATAGGTTCCAATTTACGTTGGCAGTGAATGTTTATAACAAGTTATGACATCACAAGCAATAAGCGGAATATAGTAACTCATCATTGCTACTCAAGTAACTCAAAAATTTGGAGAACAACTTCAACCTACAATCTGTGATTAGTGTTACAGTGATTGTATAGTTCCTTTGTCTCTAACATCCAGAGTGAACTCGAGGCATGGAACATCATCCTCTTCAACATTCAATCCATGTTCCTTAACCTAGATCAGATTGTCTGATATGCATGTGAGTTCACATATCATATATTGAATAAAATAACTATGGCCATACAATTCTTAGTCTCTCTTATCAAGGGGCCCTGGATATCATACTCCTTGTAGGAGAGACAAATCCCATATCTATCACTCACAGTCTATCCCCATGGGTCAAAGTCACCCAATCATCACCGTTATAACAACCCATGTTATAGGATTGTGTTTGATGATGTCAAAGTGTACCCAATCACATGTTATGAGTGCAATGATTTTAGGTCTAAGAACTACTATCACCACTATCACTATGAGAGATGATTGTGACTACCATTCCATGGTATCCATGTATCACTCTCACAGTGGGTCTGTCCGATATCATGTTCTTTAACATATATCTGTGTGCATGACTTGATATCACATATCATGACTAATGAGCCTCTATCATTAGTCAACACACACTATAGTTTTATGTATTATTGTTGTCTATTTTTCTTCCATAGTAATATCCGAATAGGGACATAACAAGAATGTGTGTACTCTTATCATACATATGGTCTCATCATTCAAGTCACATACTTGAAAGCATATGTCATCGAGTCTCATCATTCTTTAGACATATAGCATGCATGTGTCATCATCTCATGACTGAGACAAACATAATAGATGGAATTACCTTTATTATCAAATCAGGTATCCAATGCCTCATCACAATCATCATATGATTGTCTCTTTGGGCATACCATACCAACAGACTCCCACTTGCACTTAGAGACAATCACCCACGAATCATATTCCAAGTGATCTCAACATGTCCATCATGTTTCTACTACACAAGTGATTTTACAGCAGGCAAGCAACATTTGCTTCAAGTTGGTATATTACATGTTTCACATCCCCTCACTATACGACAACTCGTATGAGATGGAAGTGTCATAGTATGTTATCTAAGATTCCTTTGCCTAACCATTAGCTCCATTGTTGTTACAATATTACTACTGAGTCATAAATGGTTGAAACCTCCCACAAGTTCATCCATATGAACTTCTAGATCCATACAATATCCTTACAGTGTTCGTAACACTAAGGTACTTGACTTCTTATTGTAGAATTAATCAATTGATTTATGTTGGAATATTTCCAACTAAAAATTCTTATTCCAAGGTCAAACACAATTTTGTCATTTTGAAAGCTTGCATCAGTGTAACTCTTTACACCCAACTCTTCCTTTTTACCATAACTAAATAACTAATCCTTTTAGTACTTCACAAGTACACAAATATGTCCTTCATGGTATTCCAGTAACTCTTATTGCAGTTTGATAGATACCCATTCGTCATGTCCTACACATATGAAATAACTAGATATTTATATCATCTTTTAATACAAGATGATGATTTCATATCTTCTTGTCATGTCCAATACATACAAGATGATGAGTTCATATATTCTTGTCATGTCCAATACATACAATATAATTAGTTCATATTTTCTTATCATGTCCAATACATACAAGATAACAAGATGAGTTCATTCGTGATAGATCCAATCAGGAATGCATATGGAATCTATCTATGTGTTCCTTATTCTTCATAAGAATTGGGACACTCGGCTCTTGAGAGACCAACTCCATGGAACATGGACATGTTTTCTGTCATCTTGATGAACCCTTTCTGCATCTTGTCGATGTATGTTTTATTTCTTAGGTCAAGTAGCCCTCTTGATCCATCTCTATATATCTTGATTCCTATCACATAGGATGCTTCCCAGAAAACATTTTAGAATGCACTTCATTGCCATATTTTTTAGTATAAGGATGATACTCCCCATCAATATGTGGAATATATATATGCTACAACTAAATTCTTATAATCACACATTACATTTTCATTCTGACTGAAGTCAAACTCTTTGACTATCTTGTCAAATTGAAAATCTAGTTCTGAGGTGCATGCTTCAATCCAAAGATTGATCTATACAACTTTATAGACTTTATTTGCATTAATAGATTTATAAAACCTTTAGACTATGTTACATACACATCCTGCACAATATTCCATTTAAGGAATGTAGTTTTAACATCCATATGCCAAATCTCATAGTCATATTAAGCTACAATGGAAAGCATTATCCAAATGGATTTATCCCATAACTGCTAAAAAGATTACACCATGTTCAACACCTTGAACTTGTTAGAAACTCTTTTCAACCAACTTACCCTTCATGTCAACCTTCTTTTTGAAGACCTAAAAGTACCCTATGGGTTTTACCCCTTCTATTGGATCAACCAAGATCATACTTTGTTGATGTACATGGAGTCCATCTTGGATTTCATGGATTCAAGCCATATCTCAGTTTCTGGTTCTCATTAGCTTCTAGGTAGACTGTTGACTCATCATATGATCAACTCACCACCCTCTTATCCATAAGATATCATATATCATTCAAGCTCTAGGCGTGCTCTACTAGAACCATGACTTTTTTGTGTTACTTAAGGAACTTTGAGATTCCACAACATTTTGTGATTCTCTTTATTCCCAGTGTAAAGCATGTTCCCAAAAGGAAATTTAGAGTTTTAGCTAGTAATCACACTTGGACTCAACAAGGTTTTATTCCTTCTTTCTGATACACTTCTCATGATACACTATCATTGTTTTTCAGGTGGAGTCCATCATGATACATTATCATGATCTTCAATAAGCTTCTCAAACTCTTGGTTCAAAGTATTTCCATATCAATAATATTGAAATTTAATACTTATACCAAGTTTGTTATGTACTTCATTTATGATCTCCTTGACCACTTCAAGAGATTCATGTTTTTATTTCACTAAATACAAACTATCATATCTACTGAGGCCATCAGTAAATACATTGAAGTGCTAGTGATTACCTTTAGCATTTATTGTAAAAGGTCTACATACATCAATATGTATAATCCTTAATAGAATAATCGTTCTCCCACTACATCTAGTGAAGAACCTTTTACATATTACACAATGAATGAGATTAGCATGTCTCTATTGGCTTAATAACCAAAAGAGTCTATATATCCATCATATGGATTCCAAAAATGCAATTCCCATTTATGTGCTCTAGACGACATCATTATAAGCATTCAAGTTTTAGTTATTTATGTCATTCGTTACATGTTTCATACACATTTGTCTCTTCAACTATCAAGTATAGTTAGTTAGACATAGGAATTTCCATCAAAGATCATATCTTTGAAATGAAAAATCAGTCCATAACACTCTTGCCCATACAAGATGTATGATGTTTTCATTGATGGTGGATGTATAATAACAATTCACTAATTATATTACATGCCAGTAATGTCATAATGTAACTGTAATGGTAGAAACTCTTGTTGTGCATAGTTTCTAGCTTACTTCCTCTCAGGTCCTAAAGTAGAGATCTCTATCTCTATCATCTTCCCGAGATCCTCTATAAAGAGGTTATGTCCTTTCCTACTTACCCCTCTCCATATCTTGAGTGATGAGGATTTGGAACTTAGCTTGGCTTCATAACATTTCTTGACCTTGATTTAGTCTATGGACTTCACTCTACTGATCATTATCATGAGTTTTGTCCTTTCTTCATTCATGCTTTGGCATCAAAATGCCAAGCACTTCAGACAGTGGTTTGTCCAAGTTTCTCAATATTTGATAAAATGGCTTATGATTCACAAAATGATTTGTAGAACCATATGTTTGGTCAACTCTGACCTTTAAGAAATCATAGTTGTTCTATATGAACAATCATATTGAGCATATGAGATTATACTTGATCTCCATTTGTCTAATTATACTCAAATATTGCTTTGAAGACATTATACCTTTTACGCTTTACATGTTCTTAAGATGTATAACCATCTCAAGAATGTCCATGCTTCAAGCTACTTATGCAACTCATAGTTCATATAGCTCAGCATAAGGTTCTTGATGTCTTAGGCATCATTGGCATACTTCAAGGAAGCATCCAATTTTAGCCTTAGGTGTATTTGGAGAGGTTCTTTTGGCTCTGGTCTTTCAAGGACTTAGAGCTTTCGCTCACTATTGAGAACACTTCTCAAAAGGTCCTAAACTAGATTCGAAGTCTATCCCATTTATGAACCGATCGCAATGATATTGTATTTGTGTTTGTCATCTGGATTCTACAAAAGAATCTGCAACTTTTTCAAAACATTTTTTATTTGTTTGATTTAATAAATTTGACAATATTAATTAGGCCTTTAATAAATTATCGCTCCCACTATTTTTTTGTACAAATTTATAACCCTCAAGTATCAATTTGGAAGATTGCATCATAAAATCTTCTAGTGGCCAAGATCCAAAACAATTGCATCAATACCCAACCAATGCTTGTGCTCATGACCAATTATTAAGGTTGCCAATCATGCCAATTGCATCATATGCAATTCTTGGATAGATGATATGTGCAACTCTTTTCCATAAACATCTGCATGCCTCAAGGTGCTTGATCCGATCAAGGTCACCAAGTTAAGTCCAACCCAAAAACAACACGATGAATATGCACCCTACGAAGGTAGACCCACATTTTCACCATCACACTTCCACAAGGTAGACAATGCACCACATGAACGCGTGCCCACACTTAGTCGAACAAGTTTTTCATGTGTGCTTCTTTCGGAAGGCATCTTCAACTTAATATTGTATTTGAGGGATTTTATATAAGTACATATACATATCCAATCACCACATATATAGTATGTATCATATACATTCTATAACCAC
Source organism: Alisma plantago-aquatica (assembly GCA_963693085.1). Lineage (NCBI taxonomy): Eukaryota > Viridiplantae > Streptophyta > Magnoliopsida > Alismatales > Alismataceae > Alisma > Alisma plantago-aquatica. The sequence goes on from OY856409.1 coordinate 1,829,824,738, forward strand.
AATGAGACAATTTGCAATATCGATAAAAGTGATGATTATGTCCATCCTACTATAATTCCCTGGAGACACAAGGAATTATGGTTATATAAGGTCTACATCATATGCAACCTGTTGTTGATGAAGATATTTGTGCTTGAACTATTTTGGGTTGATCAGCTCATCCTATGACATGATCGGCTTGCCTCCTGGTTGGTGGGTTGGTTGGTCTGGCCTCCAATGTCTAAATACCTCCAACAGGTAGTTGGGCCATCAACTGGTAGGTCTGGCTCCATCTTAGCAATCCTCCTCGGTCCTCTAGGTGGTCGGCTCATATGGTGTTGAGCTTCTTCTTCTTCGATGTAATAGAAAATAAACTATTCTACTTTTACATAATCTTTGGGAAACATCGAGTTACATTCAAGGGGAGCAAAGGTAGAAGAGAAAGAATGTCGAGTTATCTTGAGTTACATGTGGAATAGAAGGTACAGGCTCGGTATGTAAACTGAGATGCAAACAACCATAACCAACCAAGAACACATAGTGTAACATCCCAGGATTTGAGGCCTCGGATAAGTTGATCTTAAAAGCAATGATTGGACTACCCATATCACCAAGGTGCACCTCCTTTTCCGGGAGCCCATCTCTAAAGAACTCCATAGTTAAGCGTGCTCAGCTTGGAGTAGTACTAGGATGGGTGACCAGTCGGGAAGTTGATCCTGGCTTGCGCGTCAGTGTGGACAAAGTGCGCAGTTAAGGCTAGTGGTGGTCTGTGGGGCCAGTCGTCATTCCTGAAACTCTACTAGAGCCTTGGGCAGTGGGCCCGGGCATTACAAATGGTATCAGAGTCATAACCCCTCCAGTAGGTGGGGCCCACATGGGCATGTGGCATGCTAGTTTTGAGCCGTGTGGTCCAGACAAGTTGGAAAGGGCTATCCGTAGAGATGAGATGGAGCCGCCCTTGCGCTGGTAGCTGTGGACGGGAGTTGGGTGTCCATGGGCCATTGTGGGTATGCACTGAAATGGGGTCAGATTATGAGGCCATATAGTTGAGACTTGACAAGGACGTCAAGAGTCTAAGTGGGGGAGATTGTAACAGCCCAGGATTTGAGGCCTCGGATAAGTTGATCTTAAAAGCAATGATTGGACTACCCATATCACCAAGGTGCACCTCCTTTTCCGGGAGCCCATATCTAAAGAACTCCATAGTTAAGTGTGCTCAGCGTGGAGTAGTACTAGGATGGGTGACCAGTCGGGAAGTTGATCATGGTTTGCGCGTCAGTGTGGACAAAGTGCGCAGTTAAGGCTAGTGGTGGTCTGTGGGGCCAGTCGTCATTCCTGAAACTCTACTAGAGCCTTAGGCAGTGGGCCTGGGCGTTACACATAGGGTTTATAGGCCATAACCATGCTACACATCCACCATCAAAATCATTTTAGGGTGATGCATATCAATTGCATATATATCATATCATATATGTATATTAGTTTGTGGTCGCATGTGGTATTTAATTGGATATGCACATTAGTCATTTTTAATATTCACATTATATGAAATAAATAAATGACGGTAAAACCAAAATTTGATCATATCAATTTATCCCAAACACAGTATGTTGACGTGGCTCTGATACCATTGTTGGGTTTTATGGCCTCAGAGTAGGCAGTGAAAACAAAAAACTTACTGACCATTAACCCATAACAGGAGATCACATCAACGACTATGTAATGGGAAGGATGGTTTTAGCGAGATATACTTGGTCTTGGGGCTTGCCCAGTAACAATACCTCACAACCATGTGTGGTCTTCAATGCCATATCTTGGATGGTGTCTGTGCAGCTCCTGGTCTTCGTACTGGACTCTGGCCTCCACCACAAACTACGGCTGACATGTCCTCCTAAGCGGAAGACATCTCCCGCCTCTACAGATAGTCCACACGGACCACCTGGAACTCCAACTGTTCTAGAAGAACTGGCATGAAGGATATGACCCTCCTATTGGTGTACTAGTACCAACCTATTCTCTTGATCTTAGATTGCTTTTCTATAGTTTTCTTTCCCTCACTGTGCCTCCCTAGTCGGGTAGAACTTGCTCAGGCTCTCTCGGTTACTAAAACCAAAGAGGACAACAACTTTGCATAGCAACTAATGTTCTGAGTTATGTATTTTGAGAAGCCCCTGGTACAGCTCTATTTATAGTAGAGGGAAGGGCCAGGGTTCCCAGTCTGTTCGGGAGTAGAAGGATCAGGAAATTCTATGAATAACTTGCACTACGGTAGGTGAACCGATCATTTCACAACGAAAATAGTCATTTGGTAAGGTGAGTTGATCGGTTCACTAGTGAACTGGTTGGTTGGGAGTGTGAACCGGTTGGTTCACTAAGTGAACTGGTCGTTTCACTTCCCAGACTTGCCCACAATTGACTTTCCTTCATCATTTCCAATTAATGCAAAGATTAATCCTTATTCCAATCGAATTGAACAAGTGAAACATGAAGGTTTTCCTCCAACTGGGCAAATCACAATTTCCTCAGTTGGCAGGACTATGAGCCACCTGATTCACCAAGTGAACCGGTCAGTTGGATCACACCAGTCGATCGGCTCACCTAGGTGAACTGGTTGGTTGACAGTCCTGACATTGCCAATGCAGTCTCCAATCAACCCGACACTCTAACCAGCTAGTTCAACACTTGAACTTGGTAGTTTTGAGTCCATTCAGTCAATTGTATGTTTAATTGAGTACCTAAACACCTTTAGTATCAATCTAAACATTATTCACATACAATCTCATCTTCCAGAGGTATCCTATGTGTGTGACCCTACAGGTTCCAATTTACGTTGGAAGTGAATGTTCATAACAGCTTATGACATCACAAGCATTGAGAGGAATCTAGTAACTCATCATTTCTACCCAAGTAACTTAGAAAGTTGGAGATTGACTTCAACCTACAATTTGTGATTAGTGTTACAGTGATTGTATAGTTCCTTTGTCTCTGACATTTGAATTGAACTCTAGGCATGGAACGTCATCCTCTTCAACATTCAATCCATGTTCCTTGACCTAGAGAAGACTGTCTCAGATGCATGTGAGTTCACATATCATATATTGAATCACATGAGTATGGCCATACAATTCTTAGTCTCTCTTATCATGGGACCTAGATATCATACTCCTTGTAAAAAGAACAAATCCCATATCTATCACTCACACTCTATCCCCATGTGTCAAAGTCACCCAATCATCACCGTTATAACAACCCATGTTTCAGGATTGCATTTGATGATGTGAAAGTGTACCCAATCACATGTTATGAGTGTAGTGATTTCAGGTCTAAGAACCACTATCACTGTGAGAGATGATTGTGACTACCATTCCATGGTATCCATGTATCACTCTCACGGTGGGTCTGTCTGATATATTGTTCTCTAACATATATTTGTGTGCTTGACTTGATATCACATATCATGGCTAATGAGACTCTTTCATCAGTCAACACACACTCTAGTCTAATGTTTTACTGTTGTCTATTTTTCTTCCACAGTAATTTCCAACTAGGGACATAACAAGAATGTATGTACTCTTATCATACATATGCTCTTATCATACATATGGTCTCATCATTCAAGTCACGTACTTGAAAGCATGTGTCATCGAGTCTCATCATTCTTTATACATCTATCATGTATGTGTCATCATCTCATGACTGAGACAAACATAATAGATGGAATTACCTTTATTATCAAATTATGTATCTAATGCCTCATCTCAATCATTGTATGATTGGCTCTCTGGGCATACCATACCAACAAAATATTGCCAACCCGCTAAATTAGTACTAACACGGCAGAAGAATGTTGGGCATGTTTAAATCACTAAGGATGACATTTGTTGGTGATTGGACCTAAGTGCAAGTGGGAGTCTGTTGGTAAGGTATGCTCATAGAGCAAATCATGTGATGCTTGACATGGCATATACCTTAAAGGATTTGATTAATACTTATAAATGCAAGCTTCCAATTCATTTTGTTTCCTTTAGTGTTGAGATAATGAGGAAACACTATGAATGTCAAGAGAATTATATTACTCAATGACATATGTATTCAAGTTACTACCCTTGTGGATGAGATCATACGGATTTTAAGAGTTCTTATTATGTCCCTGATCAGTTGTTATTGTGGAAGTTTGATAGACAATAATAACGCATAAGATCAAAGTGTGAGTTGTTTGATGACTAAATCTCATTAGTCATGATATGGAAATATCAAACCAAGCACACAGATACATGTTAGGGAATAGTGCATCAGACAGACCCACCCTGAGAGTGACACATGGTTGTGGTGGTCATAGTTCTCTCTCATATTGAAGGCAGTTATTTTTATTCTTACACTTGAAATCACTACACTCGTGACATGTCGTTGGGTATGCTTTGACATCATCAAACGCAATCATGAAACATGGGTTGTTATAACGGTGATTATTGGGTGACTTTGACACATGGGGATAGAATGTGAGTGATATATATGGGATCTTTCCCTCCTACTGGAGTATGATATCATGGCCACTTGATAAGCGAGACTAAGAAACACATGCACATGCGCATGTGAATAAATATATGATATCGAGGTCACATTATCTCAGACGGTCTGCTCTTGGTTCAAGGAACATGAATTTAACATTGAGAGGATGACCTTCCATGCCTTGAGTTCATCCTAGATATCAGTGACAAAGGAATTATACAATCACTGCAATACCTTACACATATTGTATGTTGAAATTATTTTCCAACTTTCCATTCACTTGGATAGCACTGATGTGACATACTGAAAATTAGACCCAACATTTGAGTTTGGCCTCATTGATTCAATTTTATAATTTGCACCTCATTTCAAGTCCCAATCTTATATTTCTTCATCAAGATATAAATTTCCCCCATTTAGAATTGTCATGCTCAAATCTTTGGTCAGACATTGTATCTCACCGATTCACTTACTTTGCTAAGTAATGCCATTAGAACCAATTCATTTGTCGTAGGAGTTAAGACACATTTGTATAGGACACAAGGAATCATATTATGTTGTAAAGTAATTTTGATATTTATTGAAATGTAAGAATGTCCTCATCACATGCAACAACAGCCACAACAAAATAAAACAAGCACTATATAGATGTGCCAATGGTGGCCATTAATTCTAGCAATTGAGAAATGAATATAAGTAAGAAGAGGCAAGATCAATGAAATATTTTTAGATTTAAATGATATTAAAGGAATAAATGATAACGGGTGTAGATTTGTATGTGTAAGGGAGTTATATGGCTGCCCACTATAATTGGCCATCAACATTGAATATAGGATAGTCATGCTATCACTCCAGTAATGTCTGAGTATTCACATGAGAAACTTCAAAACAATATCTATTCCTAGTTGTATTCTGATGGTGACTATATTTTGGCACTAGCAATTCTGTTTCCCCCTTCCATTGTTTTTGCCCCGACTCCTCAACTCCTTTTGGCTAATTAATTGAATATTAGTAGGTGTTTCCAATACTTCGGCATGTGTGGAGACTAATGAGTAAACCCGTTTGCATTGTTGTTGTTCTATCCCTCACATGCTCACGCCACTGGAAACGTAGGATCAAAAGTTTATTTAAAAGTTGGCAAAAAACCCTAAATGGCACATTTGCCTATTTTAATTACCTAAATGGCACGTTCTTGAACTTATTGCCCAAAATGGCACATTTTGGAGCAATACGTCCCCTGCTGGGATGCATTGCTCTCCTGCGAGGCAATGCGTCCCGACGGGGGGACGCATTGGTCCCATAGGAGGGCAATGCGTCCTGAGCCATGACGCATTGCTCTGTTGTGGGACCAATGCGTCCCCCGTCGGGACGCATTGCTCCAATACATCCCAGCAGGAGACGCATTGGTCCTATAATAGAACAATGCATCCCGAACTGGGACGCATTGCCCTTCTGTGGGACCAATGCGTCTCCTGGCGGGACGCATTGCTCAATGAGTCTCCATGCAGGACGCATTGCTTTTTTTAATCATATTTTTGCAGTCACTGATATTGTTTCATGGTTATTGATATGTATATTAACAATATTGATTATATTTATACATTTATAATTTGTTCACTTGTATTTGGATGTCTATAATATACTCAATTATTATAAATTTGTCAATTTCAATAGGTCATAACATGCATATGATTAAATTTGGATGTCTATAATATACTCAATTATTATAAATTTATCAATTTCAATAGGTCGTAACATGCATATGGAATATATAAGTGTATTGCAACCAACATTGGTTGGTTCCTACTTGATTATATAATACGAACTTAATCCAAAAAAATGAGATAGCAATTAAAAACAAGGTTAAAACATGAACCAACATGACGAGAAAATAATACACAACAAAACAATATGATAGATCCACAACAACATGATCTAAAATGAACCAATGTGATATCATAATATGATAGATCCACATACAATAGATGTCCTCACAAAGGCATACATACAAAACTGTACAATATATAAAAAACTAAGTATGTCGTCCTCGCCCACGACGTCCTGGCCCACGTCCCTCTACATCAGGATCCTCTGTACCGATGTCATCTGGAGACGGCTGAACTAGGGACAACTGCGTAGGAGGCTGCTGGAGAGCATCATGGAAGAAATGAAAAGGTAGAGGTGGGGTAAGGGGTCTAGGAAAACCAGGATACGATGCATCAGGCAGGGTGCATCCTGAGAAATCAAACGGAGTAGGTGAATATGTGACATAAGATGGTGGTCGGCTCTCGGGAATAATTGCTGGTGGGAATGGAGTGTATGGAGCAGAAGAAGAACTTGCTCCATGGTATGATGGTGGTTGAGGTGGGGTGATGAATGAGGAATATGAAGCAGCTCCTAAAAAATATGGCCCTGTCGGTCCCCATGACATGAACTGAGAAGTGGGAGTGGGAGTGGGCTCAACAGTAGGAGTAGGAGTAGGAGTAGGAGTAGGAGTGGGCTCAGGGGTTGTGGTATGAGTGGGTATGGGATCCCACGGCCGAGCATAGTTTGGAAGACTATCAAAGTAACTCCCCTGGATGTTATAGTTGTTGTCTCTGATCTATGCAGGGGCGTGCTCTACTGCCGCTCGGATCGCCACCTGTGTTTGTACCTGTAAAATAAAGTATGTACACATAATAAAGACCAATTACATATATTACAAATAATAAAGATAAATAATAACAATTTGTAAAAGAAAATAATAATGATACTCACAAATTCCTGCTGACGATAACTTTGCGGGTAGTATATGCTTGGAGGAATAGCTGGAGGGGGCACGATGTATTGTGGATGATACCATGCATAGTGAACCTGAGGACTGAAGACTGTATCAGCTGGAGGAGCGGGAACTAAGCTCTCACGTCTGTTGTTCCACATCTGCACCTCCTGCCTATAATAAAGCATCCAATCCTCAGCCGCATGACCCCTCCCATCTATCCGGCTAAGCTTCGGTAGCTCAAGAGTAGGTTGTACTTGAACAAAGTCGAACTGTCCAAGTACTCTGTCAGGAAAGTGCCACTCCACTATTGTGTAGCACAACAGAGGCACTCGTGCCAACCAAATATCACTACCATCTCTACAAATGGCAGGCAATCTCTCGAGAACCTCAGCAGTGTAAGGAGTCAACTCTATCTGTTATTCATATAAACAATGTGTATCATATAAAATGCAGTAAATTGTAAATAAATAAAACATACCATGCAACAGAGGTAAGTAAGTTATACCTGTGAGGGCAAAATCTGGTCAAATGTTGAATTGTAAAAATGAATTGTTCCCCTGATAGTTTGACTCCTTTGGACAAAGGTAGGCCACCTATTAAATTGACAAACTAAATTTAGATAAACACTACATAATATTTGGACAAATAAAAAAATTAATTGTGTTGATCTTTAACCTATAACCCAAGGGAACATCTTCTGGCCAATCATTCCAGCGCATTGCAATTGTACCTGGGCGTCCAATTCCCAACCTCTCCCAACACCACAGTTGTAATAGGCACACACAACCTGATAGATGGGTTGTTCTCCTAGACCGGGTGGTTGCCTTATATAACTCCCTATATAAGAAAGCTAGAGGTTCATAAAATGGCCACATGAACAAACGATATAAAAATACAACATGAACTACATGAAATTACTGCATTTGATTCAGTATCTCATCTAGAGGTTCATAAAATGTCCACACTTGATGTACCACTCGATGTATCTCTGGATGTGATACAGCTAACTGGTTTTTTACTTATTCATTGATTGGCATTGCTTTCTATTTTGTGTGATCCCAATACCAACCAGGTAGCTCAAGAAGTTCTTCATACATGTGAAACATTTGCTTTAAAAATTGCCAATGAAATTTTGCTTGTTCTTTTGTCACTATAAATCTTAACTTGTTGTGCAACAAATCTGGTACGTCATTCCAGTCATCATCCAATAGAGTTTGATGAGCCATTTTTCCCTATAGGCACTTCGTAGCTATTATTTGGATTAACTCTACGGACATGTGAAATGTCCATGTCCTTCGATGAGGCATCAATAGAAAAACCATTATAAATTCATTATTTTAGTGAAATTGAAATTGCAAACATTACATGACTTTAGTGAAATTGAAATTACAAACATTACATGAATTTAGTGAAATTGAAACTGCAAATATTACATGACTTGAGTAAATTGAAATTGCAAACATTACATAACTAACCATCATATGACATTAGGACAAGTGTGTCTATTATGGCCCTTTCTGCCACACTTATGACAGTGATATGTATACTGATTTGGATCATCATCCATAGTTGAATGCCTTCTCTTTTTCTTTGGTCTTCCAGCTTGCCTTCGTTTCCTAGGGGGTAATAAGGGATAAATGCCTCTACTTTCATCAAATTGAGGCCAATACCTCTTGTCGGGAATGCCACGAAATTCAGTTTTGTATGCATTTAGATAAGCCTCATTTGTATAATATGCACTCACAAATGCATCAAGATCCCAATTGACAGAGTCTGCAGCTACCCAAACATGAGAGCATGGAAAATGCCATTGTTGTGGAAAACCACAACTGCATTGACTGCCACCATTTGGACGCACTATTACTTGAAATTTATATCCATCCATGTCACCAACAAGCCATTCATCATTGTTCACACGGATGTGTATTGTCAATTTTTTTGCATCCTCTCGAACATTATAAAGCTTATCATGAACCTTAAAGGGCCATTTAAATCCATCTTGTGCACGTTTATTTGCGAGATTACGCCTATACAGCCACATGGTCACAGAGCGATAGTATGTGGCAACAATTAACGCTTATATTGGCAAACCTCTAACACCTTTTAAGACTCCATTACACCCTTCAACATGATTGGTAGTCAATGACCCATACCTGCAACCTCAGTCATATGCGAGAGCCCAATGTACTGGATTTTGGCCTAATAAATACGACTTCGCTGTTGGTTCTATGGTTTCTATAACAGTCATATGACAATCAAATTCATGTGTATCAGTTGTGGATCCCACCTTCCATATAAGGTCCCTCAACTCCTTGGACTTGATATGCTTATGGAAGATCTCCCGAAGAACAGGCCTACAATAGGCCCAACCCCTCACAGCTGGACCAAATGCCCAAAACACCCGCTTGAATCTACGAGTGCCTTCAGTTTGAAGGGTATAATCATCAATAAGGTGGGAATATATAGTTCTTGGAATATATTGTGTCAGAGAAATCAGGAACGACAACAAACTATGATATGATGATTCCCAGTCTCCAAATATTTTATAAACAGCCTTCCTCCTCGCTAGATATGCCTTCTTGTAAGGTATATTGAGCCTTAGTTCAGCATTCACCTTGTCACAAATTTCTCTTGTCGACATATCCAATCGTGATACTAGGATTGGCATTATCATTCGAGCAATATAAGATGTTGTGACTTGGTGATGATCATGATTCATAACAGTTAATTCACAATTGTGGCATGCTTTACAACGTTTTATCTTCCACATGCCACCTGCTTTTTTGGACTGGCAAGCGGTCAATCTCCAAGGACATCGTTCATCATGGATACAAGCAAGTTTAAGATGATGATTATTTGAGCGTAATGTACGGTACTGGACATTCTTTTGTACCGACCATTTTTGGAGTGTCTCAACTAGTACAACTTTAGATGCAAATAAAGCACCCTCATATATAACAACATTGGAAGGATTGTAATTGAGATGAAATTCATGACAAAAATCTTCCACCCAATCATCATCTTGAAAAGCTTCATAGTTGGAATCAATGTGTTCATGTTGGGGCCATTGGTTGTCAAATATGGATGGAATATAACTCAATGCTGCAATAGAGTCAGGGAATGGATGTGTGTGCTCATCATCGGTTTCAGTCAATGACTCATCCTCAGGTGGTTCACTGTTATTACCACCTTCAATGTCACTATTGTTATCACCTTCATGATCACTATCATTATCACCTTCATGATCAATATCATTATCTCCCTCCTCAACCTCAACACCAATATTCTCAGTAGTAAGATTTTGAGAAAATTCAGGTGGTTGACTCCACTCAGCAGTTAAATTGCTAAGACTGAATTGAGGTGTAGGACTGAATTGTGGTGGTTGACTCCATTCAGTAGTTAAATGACTTTGACAGAATTGAGGTGGTTGACTCCGAGAGAATTGAGATTGAAATTGATTCAATAGACTCATTAAACAAGGTTGTTGGTGGATATATGTTTTTTCAAGAAAGACATCAATATAGGCATCAGCTGAAAGTGATAACAAGGTTCTGTATGCATCATCATCATCAACTTGTACGAGCATATGATTTTCTCCAGGGAAAAGATAGGATATTTTGATAGAGAAGTGGTTGGGATTGATGTCAAGTGTTGTATAGATATATGATTTTAGTTCAGATAGGGTATTAATAAGTGAAATGTTTATGAGTCTAACAGATCGACTAGAATAAGACCCATCATAGAGAAATTGCCCATCATATCACATCTTCACAATTCATGAATTTGAACTAGATGCCATGTTCCTATATTTTAGAATATTATATTAACATCAGAAAGAAATTCATAATTTATGACATTATATCAACATAAATTAATATTTTAGAGCAGTGACATCAATTTGGAATTAAATTTATTGGACTACTTTTTCTATAACATTAACAATGAACAACAATTAAGAACAACAATTTTGCTATTTTTTTCAGTAAAATTAACTAACATTTCATAACAACAATTTTGCTAATTTTTTAGTAACACTAACATTTCAAAATAACAATTTTGCAATTTCAAACAATAATTTTTCAGGTATTAAGTAGCCTTCAATTGTCATTTTCTACATCATTATTTCAGTAATGTGCAATTAAAGAGTAACAATACAATTATTTCAGTTGTAATATTTTGTACTAAAGTTAAGTTCATATTTTGAAAATTAAAATTTTGGTAGAATAAATACCTGAAATGGAGAGTTATGTGTTGACAATCGAAGAATAGAAGAAGAGAAAGAAGAAGCTCCAAATAGTCTCCGAGCAGTAGAAGATATCAGCTCCAAGATCGCCCGAAATAAGCTAGAAATCACCCAAAGCAATAGAAATCCAAGAAAAAGCTCCAGAGCAATGGGAGTATAGAGCTAGATGAAGGAAATGAAGAATGGTGTGAGTTTGGGAGGTTGTTTTCGGCCAGTATATATAGGGGAGCAATGCGTCCCGGTTGGCGATGCATTGCGCCCACGTGGCACCGCCCGGCGCCTCGCGGCGGCCCCAACGGTAAAATAGTCGTTGCCCTGGGAGCAATGTGTCCCTGTCCCGGACGCATTGCCCGCGTGGCAATTCCTAGCTTTCTACTTCACCAATAGCCGGTGTTTTTCCTTCCTCCTGAAACCAACAACAGATCTGAACGATGACACTGGTTCTCAATCGCCTCCTCACTACAGTCAGTAGCCACCATACAACCTCCCAACCCAGACCTGCGACAAAGCACAACAAAGACTTTGGGCACTTTCCCTTCTTCATCTAGCAGAACTAATCCCAGAATGATGTAATATCTTAACAGCACCTGCATCATTGGATCAACTGTAGACCTCCTCACTCATCCATGACTCCATGTTGCCGTTGGGCAAGGGACACAGATTCTCCCACTAATCCCCATAGTCAAGTCCGCGTTGTTGACCTGTTGTTCTTGATAGAGGTTGTGTCTTCATGGCGAGCCGCTGAAGCCTCCTTGCTTCCCCTCTCTGTTGTACTTCATGTGTCGGCATGCAGAAGATCATTGATGACATAGTTCAGAATACAGACTGCCACTATGGTTTTCTGAAGACTGGGTGGCCACCTTGAGAAGGCAACTTCACTCCCCTCATGCCTCAACATTTGAGAATCATCTGCAGCCAAGTCCAACATTTTAACCACTTCATACTCATGAGACCTCATGCTCACATCTAAGGAGACCCGACGATGGGTGGGGGGATACATTGAAAGACATGTTTGCGACTGCAAACGGTGAGTAGCTATGTATCTATAGTATTTTTAGAACTGAGTAATTAGATTATAAACCTAATAATAGGAACCGATGTTAATAGAGTTCATAACGTGAATGTTGTATATATATATTAGTACGATAGCTAGGCAGGTAACTTAATCACTAAGACTCTCATAATTAGGTAAGAATAATAGTAAAACAAGAGCTCGAAAATCCTGGAGATTCACGTCCATAACACTACAGTTTATCTGAAGATACATTGAATGATTTGAAAGTAAAAATTAACCATAGCGATTATCTGGCCTGTGTACTGTATTGCGTATTATATACATAAATCCATAAACGGATACATTAGTAAATTATTACTAATAGATTATTAACTAAAAAGTTTGAAGTTTCAATACAGATTATGATTAAGAGTTAGAACCAAAATATGTTAAAAAGCAATCTTGGTTTTAATAACGACCTAGTCTAATTGGTCTTATATCTAAAACAAGAATCACGTTAGACTTATGTACATGTATATAAGTGAATGAGTAACGTCTGAATAGTGTTTACCATCAAATTCAGTAATTAAGATCATTCTTGTTATTAGTTGAAATCCGAGTTGTATATGTAGTATGATAATATTTACATGTACAACAAGAAGTATTAGTGTATTTCCATATGAGCATGTATGAAACTTAAACCTTGATGCATATATAGATGTAGATTGTGGTATTTAAAAATACAAGAAGGGATTTAGAAAGTATGTCGATGTAACTTGACCTACACTGATCTAATTAGAATTTAAAAGAAAAAGAAACAAAATGAGAAAGTTAATATACAAATAAGAGTATGGATGACCTGATACTTAGATGGAAATATCCTAATTGACACGATATTCTAGACTACATTGGGAGCCTATATTCCAATCATATTGATATAATAGTTAGCAAGAGATTTCTAATGTCAAATAGATATTTATGGAATAGCATAAAACTAGAAAAGCCTAATTATAAATAATATAATTTGAAAGTTTGATTCCATGCCAATTAGTTACAAGATTGTTCTAATATGTAGTTACCTCTTATTCAACCCTTGGAGCCACTCGAATTGTGATTTGTGCAATATTTGGAGCCTTGAGGTACTAGATTCTCTATTTAATTATTCAGTTATTTGGCTTCCCTCTTGAAATTCCATGCATATTGTTTGTTGGTGAACCCAATACTTTTCATTAGCCATTTCTGCCTCTTTGAAAGTTCACCACTTTATATTAATTATTGTTAAACATTGATAAATATTATGATAAGTACTGGAATTGAATTCTTGGAGTTTTGACTCACTGAACTTTGGTCCCTTTGGGCTTTGGCCCTTTAGAGCTTTGGCTCCTAGAGGTTGGGTACATCATGTCGCCCTGTGCACAGGTTGTAATGGATTAGTTGTGACAAAGTGGATTTTAGCATTATAATAAAATAATTACTCGTTTGACCTCATTATATCCATTAAAGGTCCTAAATTAATTTTCTTATTTACATAAGCAAAGTTGAGACTCAAATACAAAATACGGTGAGCAATGTGAACTTTATACACATTATAACACCTTATATTTGATTAATTCATCACTTTGTATAAATAAATAAATTGACCCATCAAAATTCTTCTTCTTGTCCTAAAACTTTTTCTAAAGGTTCTCCACGTTTTTGTGAAGTTTTGGTCCAAATTTGAGATCATTTGGACCTTCCTATGATTTTATACGATTTTTCTAAGGTTTTAGCCTTTTCCTAGTTTTCTTTGCCTTTTTTCCACCTTTTTCTCCCTTTTTCTTGTTGGGCCCGGCCCATCTGTTGCTTGGGGCGCCGCTGGGTAAGGCGGATTGACCCATCAGCCTTGGATCTTAATCCAACGGCGCTAGGGTCATCCCCTACCTTGCGCCAGGTAAGGCAGGTACACGGTGGACTAGCCACCCTGGTCCCTAACTCGATCAACCAAAACCAGTTGGTTTCACACCAATAGCTCAACCAATGAATCCCCCACCCGTTCTCGAAGCTTCCGCACATATTGGTTGGGTGGAATCGCTACTTGGAGTCCAAGGAAACAGGCCATCCCATTAGGGTGCGCCGCCCCCGGTAGCCCTAAACCTAGCCCCATCTAGCTATATAAAACCCCACGATCCGCTTCGGCTTGTCCCTAAGAACTTGACTGGCACCTTCTCTTCCCGTCTCGTGCTCTCTCTCTCTGTTTCCCCTTCTACGCCGTCGCGGCGCCGCCACACCAGCCCAGTTGGGCGTTTGGGTATCTCACGCTCTCTCCACCCTTTCTGATCATCGCTCCCGTCGTGGGACCCCGACGACTTCAACCGGCACCCTCTCAGCCGCCATCGGGGCCTCCTCCTCCCAAAAGGCCTGATCTCCGGCGAGCCCTGTCGCCCTTCTGGGTTCGCGCAAGGGTATGTGACAAAGGGGAAGAGTCCCTAGACCGGCTGGTCCATGAGCCACAAGATCTCGATCTAAGGGTCGAGCTAGAGAAGAGCCACAACCCTCCGATCACGATCCAACGACCTGGGTTTGGTAATCAGGACTTACTCACTTGTTAATGAAGAATTCCATCGCGAACATCCAGATCTAGATCAATGGTCTACATTTTTCATCTCGGCTTTCCATTTAAGGTATTTTGCTCCTCTTTATTCAAAAAATCAGTAAAATACTCAGATCTCATTTTAATCATAGAAAATGCATATGAACTCCAAAAATTACAAATAAGTAGTCAATTTTGATCAGAAAAATCCAATGGATCGTTTAAAAATATTTGTGAAACCTGATTCCAAACTATTCTCACTGATATAATGAAATCTAGATCTATTGCTTTTTTTAGTTTATTAAATAGCTCAATAGTGATGTTAATTCTTGGAAAACATAGTATCTGACTCTAATGATTATCTTGAAGTACAAATCTAGATCCAAACTAGTTGACTGTTGAAAATGAATCATTAGTGATCTAGATCTAATTACTTGATTCAATCTTGATTATCATCTTTATGAATAATGAGTAATCTTGACATGGATCTCAAATCTTACAAAACCCGTGATATATTTGACCCATCAACCTGATCTGGAATTCCAATGATGCTAAGTATCATGATGATGATCTACGAACTTCATGATGACTTGAATAATGATGATAATATTTAGGGTTGACATATATTCCTAAAATAGCTAGGTAGATCATCCATCCTCGAATATGCTTGACACTTGAGTGAATATTGAAATCTTGATATAATGTTGACTCTAGTTGATTAATACTCGAAATCCTCGGTGAAAGGTATGCTATTATATTTTGGCATTAGCAATTCCGTTTCCCCCTTCCATTGTTTTTGCCACGACTCCTCAACTCCTTTTGGCTAATTAATTGAATATTAGTAGGTGTTTTCAATACTTCGGCACGTGTGGAGACTAGTGAGTAGACCCGTTTGCGTTGTTGTTGTTCTATCCCACCGGAAACGTAGGATCGAAAGTTCATTTAAAAGTTTGGACGAAACGTCGAGCTTCCGTTACTCATTGCCACCATTATCCTCTCCCCTCTAGTCACGGAAATTCCGCAAAGCCCTAGCACCATGATTCGACGATATAAGATCAGCTCCACCCGACTGCACTGGAACTCAGACCTGCACATAGCCACCACAGAACTGATAGAATGTAGATGCCCCGCCTAGCTTTCTACTTCACCAATAGCCGGTGTTTTTCCTTCCTCCTGACACCAACAACAGATCTGAACGGTGACGCTGGTTCTCAATCGCCTCCTCACTGCAGTCAGCAGCCACCATACAACCTCCCAACCCAGACCTGCAACAAAGCACAACACAGACTTTGGGCACTTTCCCTTCTTCATCTAACAGAACTAATCCCAGAAGGATGTAATATCTTAACAACGTCTGCATCATTGGATCGACTGTAGACCTCCTCACTCATCCATGACTCCCTGTTGCCGTTGGGCAAGGGACACAGATTTTCCCACTAATCCCCATAGTCAACTCCACATTGTTGACCTGCTGTTCTTGATAGAGGTTGTGTCTTCATGGTGAGCTGCTGAAACCTCCTTGCTTCCCCTCTCTGTTGTACTTCATGTGCCGGCATGCAGAAGATCATTGATGAAATAGTTTAGAATACAGACTGCCACTATGGTTTTCTGAAGACTGGGCGGCCACCTTGAGAAGGCAACTTTACTCCCCTCATGCCTCAACATTTGAGAATCATCTGCGGCCAAGTCCAACATTTTAACCACTTCCTACTCATGGAACCTCATGCTCACATCTAAGGAGACTCGACGATGGGTGGGGGGATACACTGAAAGACATGTTTCCGACTGCAAACGGTAAGTAGCTAAGTATCTATAGTATTTTTAGAACTGAGTAATTAGATTATAGGAAAAAAAACCCATATAGCACACTTTGGGAAATAAAATTACCGAAATAGCACCCTTCCCATCTTATTTCCCAAACTAGCACACTTTCAGGGTAAAACGCCACTTTATTTGGCATTTTACTGTCTCCGGAACCAAAAGCGCCACTTTATTTGGCGTTTTCAGACTGGCGCAGACAGAAGCGCCACATTGGTTGGCGTTTTAAATTGAAAGCGCCAGTTTGTTTGGCGTTTTCCTTGAATGCGTCCCACCAACCGATTGCGTGGCGGAAAAATGTCACATTATCTGGCGCTTTCAATTTATTCGGTCAGCTGGCCGATGTGTCGCGTCGCGTCCTTGTACAGCTTTTACGTAAAGCGCCACATTATGTGGCGTTTTACAGAAAACGCCAGAGGCGGTGGCTTATTTCGCTTGGTTACGAGGGGTAAAGCGCCACTTTGTGTGGCGTTTTCAGGTAAAGCGCCACATAAGTTGGCGTTTTCCAATAGGTTACCTCCCCGAGCGAGCGCGACTCTCCTTTCTCCCTCGCTCGCTCGCTCCTTTTTTCTCCGCGACGCTGCTGCTCCTCCGGCGATTTTGTTCTCCAGTCGTTTGTCGAAGCCGTAGTCGTAGCCGCCGCCACCACAGCCGCCGCCGCCACCACACCACAGCCGCAGCCGGCGCGCCTCCTCGTCGCCCTCCTCCAGGTAGGTCTGTCCGCTCCGCCTCCAGGTAGGTCCGTCGCCGTTTTTGGCCCAGGTCCGTCCTCCGCCTCCTCTGTTCTCCTCCTCCTCCTTCGTTTTCCAGCCCATTGCCGGAAAATGAACCACACCACACGATCGAGCCCACACCTCCTCCTCTCCTCCTCCGGTTCTAGCCCACACCTCCTCCTCTCCTCCTCCGGTTCCAGCCCACACCTCCTCTTTTCCTCCTCTGGTTATGTACAAATCGCCACACCGCCTCCGTTTTCCACACTGCCGCCGTGGCTGTAAGAACAGCATAGGGTACTTGATATGGAAACTACTTCCAACCAAATAGTAATCACACGAAAGCATTATGTTAAATCTGCTTTAAACCAAATGGTGAACATTGCGGCAGCTTTCCTGTTTTCATTTTTCTGTTTTAAAAATCATCCTAATAGTTACCTTGATGATGACGTTCCCTAACGATAACCTAACCTTGCAGACTTATTCTTTCCTCTATACAGTCTGTGCAGACAGGAGCACAACCGCAGGAGCATTGTTGCATAAAGGGGTTGCCATCAAGATAGGGTGGACGCACATTGAGGTGAGATTACATTGCGAGCAAGATATGATTACTTATGTATATTTTAGTTTGGAATGTGTGAGTCATGATGTATTTATTAGTAGAATGTAATTTCATTGGACTGTAACTAATTGGACTGTATCTAAGTGGACTGTGTCCTACATGGACTTCTACTATTTAGACATTTGTCTAATATCACGTGGATTGTTTTACATTTATTGTTTCACAGTAGTGATCATTATTTTGTGAATGATGGTTTGGTTTAATGGTTTAGGATACATCCACCACCTTACGGGGATGATGGTGTAGAGATCAACAAGAAAACAATCCAACATGTCAATGCTTACACACAAATTTTTAAAAAAGAGAACATATAATTTGAATCACGTGATAAGCTTCAGAGGCCTAAGATGTGCACGGTTATATTTTGTTGGACAAAAATCAAAATTGAACTGATTTCTTTAATTAATATCCAACAGGTCGCTTTTAAAAAACATAATCAGAATGTCAATTTTTTGATACAACACACGCCAATGCGTCTATAATCGTAACTGATTTCTTAGTCCAGAGGACAATGCACTCTAGATATTAGTTAGGGATATAAGGAGGGATATTAGTTAGGGAAATATACCAAATTCGCTCAACTTAATCATTCTTATATGGTTAGTGATTTTATAAAGTCATTTGAACAAAAACTATTTTAGATGAAAACCATTTGAACTAATGCAATAGCTATATGGTTAGTGATTTTAGATAAAAACTTTCAAATTATATATCTAACAAAAATTACTCATCAATTCAGGACTATGGCGGACACCTCAAGACATTTTGTCCTACTTTATAATGGAACACCCATGCCAATTGAAATATCTACGACATCTACTTATGCCGAGTTTATGTCATTCGTACATCAAGTTCTTGACATCAACTCATCAATGCATAACATCCATTTAAGTTACACCCTTCCAAGTGATTTAGGTCCGACATTTAACTTATTTCCAGCACTTACTAGAAGGTGGAACTCAACTACAAATTCCTTCCACTTGCCTTTGGGTGAGATGACAATCACACTTCAGGATGTTGAAGTCTTACTAGGTTTACGTGTTGATGGCGATGATGTTGTAGCTCATCATCCTATAGGTCCCAATGAAGGTCAATTTAGTTCTTGGTCTTCCATGTGCGACCATATCTTAGGTTCACATCCAGAAGGGCTTGATCATGGGTTCGTCCAGTTGAGTTGGTTGCGTTCTACATTTGTAGGCATTGACTTGGAGAATGCCGACGATCAAGTCAAACGTCGATACACAATTGCATACTTGTTACACCTTTTAGGTTGTTTTCTGTTACCAGATGGTACTGGTAACGAGGTTCATCTTCTCTACTTGCCTCTTCTAGTGGATTTTGACCGTTGCGGTTTATACTCCTGGGGCAGTGCAGTTTTAGCATACTTATATCGTCAGTTGTATAGGTGTCGTCCAAGTTCTAAACAAAGACGATTATCTGGGTGTGTGCATCTATTGCAACTATGGTCTTGGGAAAGGTTGCATGTTGGTAGACCTGGAAAGTTGGACATGCGAGATGATTTTCAGTGGCCTGAACATGCTCCACTAGGCTATAGGTAAGTCATATGAATATATAAATACTCTATTTTTGAAAGTATAATCTCATAATATTCTTATTGTTGGTAACTTATGTGAAACAGATGGAACCATTTGATGGAGCGTGTACGTGTACCACGAGGAACTGTGACGTTCTACCTTAATGAGATTGATACCCATCAGCCAAGTCAGGTGAGAGTTTTAATTCATTTCATTCTTAAATTTTACATAACTTTATTTGCAAAATATATATTCTAATGTATTGTCATAATTATGGTTATTTAAATTGTTACAAATATTTAAATTTGCAGTTAGTTTGGACACCTTATAGTGTTGAACTATGGGCCAAGTTGCCGCCTATATGTCAACATGGTAGAGATATTTGGATGGCACGTGTACCAATACTCTCTTCTACTGTAATGGAGTGGCATGCTCCTGATAGAGTCCTAAGACAATTTGGTGCTCACTATCAACCACAACCCCAAGACCTTCCTATATATCAACGGATTGATGGTAGAGGGCGTAGCAGCAATGACTGGTTGGTCCAATATAGCACAGAGCTAAATGCATGGAATGACAGACGTAATAGTATAGTTCAACTTCCTGATCCTTTGACTGTCGAGCTGCCCCCGACATGTTACAAACCTCAGTATCATGTTTAACGGCCAGTTGATCCACCTACTTTGTACTATCCTCGTGGATACATAGAGTGAGATTGTGTAAGTATACATATATATATTTATATATCTATATATATATATATATATTTATATAGATCTTAATGTTGAAATGAAATCAATTTTAATTAGCATTCATTCTTATAGGTCCAAACTCATGTGCAAATCCAAGAGACACTACAAGCATTGACACAAGAGACACCTGTTGATGATTGGTTGACAGCCCGGGATAACATATATAAAGTACAGAATGCATGGTTTGAGCAAATACCTAGCCACATGTATCCAAATCAGGGTATAGCTCCTCCTACGACAACATCAGTCGATGCCACACCACAAGGTCATTCTACTGCACCAGGTTGTTCTACAACAACTGGACAGTTCACACCACAAGGGCATTCTACTGCACCAGGTTGTTCTACAACAACAAGTGACTCCTTGCCTGTAGGTGATTCTACATCTGCAAGACAATTTCCTGTTGGTACTCCTTCGTTTCCAGGAATGTTCTACTCTCCTTCGTCGCCACCATCTGATAACTTTGGGGTTCCTTCTACTTTATCATGGTATCAACCAAGTTTTACTCCGTCCCTAGGCTTTGACCAACACGGACCTTTTTATCCATTTTCACCACATGGACCACCCCCTAGCTGGTCACATGGCCTCCACACAACCATGTTTGGATCACCTCCACCATCTTGGAATATGCCCTTCACTCGACCTCTCACACCACCACTTCCTATGAGTAGGCCTACACGTGGAGCTCAAACTACACAGTTGAGCCCAATCCAAGATTCTCCAAACATAGAACAACAATCTGGTGACCAGGTATTAATTCTTTCAAATATTTTTATATTCTAAATAATATATTGTATTGTTGACTATAGTTTAATAATTTGGTCAAATATTTCTTTTATTTTGATTGCAGGATTGAAGGCCTTCGTTGCAACATCTGAAGATTACTTGTCATTTGCAAATATTGTAGATTTCCTAGTTGAATCATGTATCTTTCTTAAATGCATTTAGACTGATGTTTCTTTTTGTTGTTGTTCTATGTTGGATCATTTTGTATTCACCATTTACCTTATTCCCTTTTGGACATATTTCTATGATATTGTAATCATAATCTACTTTAATGTGTTGGATATTTAAAAAATTTAGAACATGCAGCAAATAGCATTATGAATGAGTTGGATATTTAGAAATTTAAAACATGCAGCAAACACTATATGAATACGTATTAGATATTAAGATAACCGCAGCAAACACTGTAAAACGCCAACTTTTGTGGCGTTTTACCTGTAAACGCCAGACTATGTGGCGTTTACCATGAAAACGCCAAAATATGTGGCGTTTTACTTTGAAAACGCCAAACAAAGTGGCGCTTTTACCTGAAAACGCCAACCAATGTGGCACTTCTGTCTCCGCCAGCCTGAAAACGCCAAATAAAGTGGCGCTTTTAGTTCCGGAAACAGTAAAACGCCAAATAAAGTGGCGTTTTACTCTCAAAGTGTGCTAGTTTGGGAAATAAGATGGGAAGAGTGCTATTTCGGTAATTTTTTTTCCCAAAGTGTGCTATATGGGTTTTTTTTCCTAGATTATAAACCTAATAATAGGAACGGATGTTAATAGAGTTCATAACGTGAATGTTGTATATATTAGTACGATAGCTAGGCAGGTAACTTAATCACTAAGACTCTCATAATTAGGTAAGAATGATAGTAAAACCAGAGGTCAAAAATCCTGGAGATTCACGTCCATAACACTACAGTTTATCCGTAGATACATTGAATGATTTGAAAGTAAAAAATAACCATAGCGATTATCCGGCCTGCGTACTATATTGCGTATTATATACATAAATCCATAAACGGATACATTAGTAAACTATTACTAATAGATTATTAACTAAAAACTTTGAAGTTTCAATATTAATTATGAATAAGAGGTAGAACCAAAATATGTTAAAAACAATCTTGGTTTTGACAACGACCTAGTCTAATTGGTCTTATATCAAAAATGAGAATCACGTTAGACTTATGTACATGTCTATAAGTGAATAAATAACGTCTAAATAATGTTTAGCATCAAATTCATTAATTAAGATCATTCTTATTATTAGTTGAAATCCGAGTTGTATATGTAGTATGATAATATTTACATGTACAACAAGAAGTATTAGTGTATTTACATATGAGCATGTACGAAACTTAAACCCTAGATGCATATATACATGTAGATTGTGGTATTTAAAAATAGAAGAAGGGATTTAGAAAGTATGTCGATGTAACTTGACCTATATTGATCTAATTAGTATTTAAGAGAAAAAGAAAACAAAATGAGAAAGTTGATATACAAATAAGAGTATGGATGACCTGATACTTAGATGGAAATATCCTAATTTACACGATATTCTAGACTACATTGGGAGCCTATATTCCAATCATATTGATATAATAGTTAGCGAGAGATTTCTAATGTCAAATAAATATTTATGGAATAGCATAAAACTAGAAAAGACTAATTATAAATAATAGAATTTGAAAGTTTGATTCCATGCCAATTAGTTACAAGATTGTTCTAATATGTAGTTACCTCTTATTCAACCCTTGGAGCCACTCGAATTGTGATTTGTGCAATATTTGGAGCCTTGAGGTACTAGATTCTCTATTTAATTATTGACTTATTTGGCTTCCCTCTTGAAATTCCATGCATATTGTTTGTTGGTGAACCCAATACTTTTCATTAGCCATTTCTGCCTCTTTGAAAGTTCACCACTTTATATTAATTATTGTTAAACATTGATAAATATTATGATAAGCACTGGAATTGAATTCTTGGAGTTTTGACTCACTGAACTTTGGTCCCTTTGGGCTTTGGCCCTTTAGAGCTTTGGCTCCTAGAGGTTGGGTACATCATGCCACCCTATGCACAGGTTGTAATGGATTAGTGGTCCTCCAGTATACTGGTTGAAATAGCAGGCTACCGTGTTGTTCTCTCATGGATGATTGAATACATGGAATTATAGTCATTGATAAGAAATGATAAGATAGTGCTTAATCCTAATATTTAAATTGATCATTTTGTTGCAATAATGTTGAATATTTTGATATCTAGAACTTGGAAATTTTATATAATTGTTAACATTGTCAATATCATGTTGAATATTTTGATCTCTTGAACTGGGACAATTTTTGTGGAATTGTTAATCTTGTCATTAACATCTTGAATTCCATATATGGGAACCATTGATACATGTTATTCTCTTTTGTCTAAAGTAAGTCCACCAAATAGTCCCCTCCTAGAATTCATATTATATCTAAATCATGTTTTGTACCTACATTTTTAATAGCTTAATGATTGGATTTAGTACCATCTTTGCTGACATTTATTTTTCCTTTCAATGGGGTCCATGTGTGGTTTCATTCCCTCTGGAAACTCATGGGCAGGTGATAGATGGAAGAGCTTGAAGAGACATGCACTGGGTAGTCCTCCGTTGAAGACTAGATAGGAATGAACTTTATTTCTTAAACTTGTAATCATATTTGTAAGCTTCCGCGACTCTGATGTACAAGCATGATTGTAATAAAGATTTTTTGTGTTTTTATATTATTTTATAAATATTTGATCGTAAAGATCGAGTATTTAGAACTGATGTGCGACTAGGAACTACTTTTTTCTTGTGATGTCATAAGCTAGTTATGGACATTCACTGCCAACGTGATATGGGACCTATAGGGTCACACACATGGAAACCCATCTTGAAGAGGAGTTTGATCTTAAATGACAATTGGATTGATTACTAAAGTGTTTAGGTATTCAATTGACACAACAGATTGACTAATTGACTGACTAGTCTGCTAAATGAACATCTCACTGAGTGAGACGGCCATTTGGGCATGCCAGACGGATGTCTCAAGTGTTGAGACCACTGTTTCGGCTGTCAAGATAATCAGAGTTTGAATTAGGTATGTTATGCCCTTGAACCGACCGATTTAATGTGATTGAACTGATCGGCTTATCACGACTCACTCAAATGGGCATCTAGGTGAGCGAGACGCGTGTCTCACCTTCGTGAGATGGCTTGATTGGGAAGAATGAAGGTTTGGGGTGTTTCTTGAATAGTTTCAATTGCACAAACTTGGAGTGCAAGTAAATTATTATGTGATATTAATTGGAATCAAAATTTCCAAATTTGTATCCAATTGGGAAACTACCAAATGGTCGTTTGGAGTGCAAGATGACCGTATCACACACTAGTTGCTCGTATGGGTGTGCCAGATGATTGTTTGGCATCTCATAGGTTGTGAAAGTTCCAGTTCTTCCATCCCTTCTACTCCTACGCAATCATGTACAGAATGGGAACCTTGACCCTAACCTCGCCTATAAAAGGAGGGGTACTGGAGGCTTCCCAAGACACAACACAGACAATTGAGAATCAGTTCCTATAACAATTGTTTTCCTCTCTGGTTGTGGTAACCAAGAGAGCTCAGGCAATTCCTACCTGACGGGGAGGGATAGCCAATGGGAGAGAACAACTTAGAAGTTGTCATTGTGGGAGAGAAGGTCGTGACTAGTACACCAACAAGAGGAACAAATCCTTCCTATCTATTCTTGGTGAATGATAGGAGTTCTAGTTGGTCTTTGTTGACTACTCTAGAGGCTGGAGTTCTTTGGCTATTGTTCATAGAACAAAGTCAGCCTACAACCCATGGGGAGACCCTCAGAGTCACTACAAAGGTTGCACAGACAGCTGTTTGTGGTGAAAATTTGGAGCTGCACAACCACCATCCAAGAGGAACTTGTTAGTAGTTGCAAATAAGTGAGTTTTATTTCTAGACTTACTCTAGGATCGAGTATAACTCGCTAAAACCATCATTCCTATTTCATAGTAGTCACAATCTTGTTGTCATGGGAATACAGATGGATGAAATTTTTGTTTCTGCTGCTATACTTTGTGCTTATATTTCCCAATAGGAAATCCTTTTGAAAGGTTGAAGAGATGATCTTCCTACAACAAAGAATAAGCAGATAACACCTTCATCTCTCATCTTGAGCCAAAATATGTCAAAGAAGCTCTCAAGGAAGATGAATGGATCCTAGCCATGCAATAAGAGTTGGAATAATTTGATAAGAAATATGTATGGACTCTTGTGCCAATACCAAGTGATCATAAGATCATTGACACCAAGTGGGTATACCACAACAAGCTTGATGAAAGTGGAAAAGTGGTAAGAAACAAAGCAAGGTTAGTTTCTCAAGGCTACAACCAATAGGAAGGTATTGATTTTGATGAAAGATATGCACTTGTAGCTAGACTCAATTCAATTATAATGTTGCTTGCTTTTTCTAGTCATAAGAATTTTCTCCTTTATCAAATCGATGTTAAAAGTGTGTTTTTGAGTGGTACAATCAAGTAGGAAACATATGTTGCTCAACCTCCTAGGTTTGAACATGATAATTTGCTTAACCCATGTTTATTTGTTACAAAAATCTCTCTATGGTCTCGAACAAGCACCTTGAGCTTGGTATGATAAACTAAAAAACTTTTTGCTAGACAATGGTTATATCGTGGGAAAAGTCAATTCTACCTTATTTCTAAATTCTAGTAATTTCTTGATTATTTAATTTTATGTTGATGATATTATCTTTGGAGGAATTGGTCTTAACCATTGCAAGGAATTTAGTGCTCTTATGCACAACGAGTTTGTGATGAGCATCATGGGGGGGCTTACTTTCTTCCTTGGCTTTAAAATTAAACAAAGGAAAGATGGGAACTTCATCAATCAAGTCAAGTACACCAGTGAACTACTTAAGTGCTTTGGGATGGAGAACACCAAACCAATGGACACCCCCATGTCAAACACTGCCAAGTGATGATTGCATATTATCGAGGGTTCAGTCGCCTCTTTCTGTCCCAGTTTTGCCTTGCTTTTTTGTGTTTATTAGTTACACCTTCTATTATGTGAGTAATTGGGCTTGATTAAATCATCACGATTTAATTGGATTTTTACATCATTTTTGGCAGGTCATGTTGAGGCGAAGAATACCCAACCATAGCTAATTGGGTCGTTCTTCACTTCAACTGTTATCTGAGGCCCATCCACCTTGTGCTCTTCCTTGATTCAAAACGCAACTGCGACCCACCTTCTCGGTCGCGTCCTTTTTCTCCCAGCTAACCCTAACCGTGATCACGGTTAATGCAGCTTGGTCGCGATCTTCTCTAGCCACCTATCTGCAGTCTTTATTCCCCCTCGTACTGCGACCTTGCATCCTCCTGCCACGCCTACAGTTCCCCAGCTAGACAATCACGACCGCAACCTCAATTAACCATGACCTACACCACGCCAAAGATCGTGACCTTATCTTTCCACCATCAACAAAGTAGTTGCGACCGCGTCTTAGCTTCCGACCGCGATCACTTCATCACAGATTAGCCACGACCTTCACCCCGCCTCCTGTCCTCGAGCAAGCAGCTTCTCCACCCTCAAACAATCGCAACCAGGTTATGTCTGCTACAACCACTAGTCGCGATCTTCCTGACCTTCTCCTCTCTCCTTCGTTCCCAACTCACGTTCACCCGCAACCTCTTCCCGGTCGCTCCCCCATCTCCTCACCTACAACGCATCACGACCGTGATCTGCCATGACCGCGCCCGCGGTGTTCTGTTCCTCCCTCAGAATCGCGGCCACCTGCTAGCCTCAACACCCCGATCAACCTCTCTGTTGATCAACATCGAAGCCAACTGCCTGCGGTCCTCCACGCATAATTGTGACCTCCAAAGAACTGTGACTTATCTCAAAGATCGCGGGCACGTTAGTTCAAGAATTGTGACTAAGCCTTGCAGCATCATGACCTCCCTCATCTTACCAAAATCGTGACAAATCCTCATAGTATCGCGATCGTGGTGTTTGCAAATCGCGATCGAACCACTACCACACCGCGCCCGCGGTGGAGAGGGGTCACTCCTCGACCTGGGTCACGGTCACCCTACAAATCCCAACCCCAACAGTGCCATCACCTGCCCTGCTTACCCCTGCTGCCTACCCTAGAAGAAACCATTACCTACAGCCACCTACAACCCTAGCCTATAGAACAAGCAGACAACGATCAACACTATGTAGCAGATCACGACCAATCCATCATGAGAGCACAATCGTGACCCGCTAAACAAATATGGAAGACCATGACCAAAAGTAATCGTAACCTACTGGAAGCAATAGAAAAAGCTACGACCTCGGCATGCAAAAGTCGTGACCTACTACAAATCACCAAGGTCGCGAAAGTGAGTCGGTGCCAGCCTGCCTATAAATAGAACGTGACCCCCAGCCCATTAGACATCATATCCTGACGTCGTTAGGCTGTAGGTCTGTCCTGAGCCTAAAGAGACGATCTCCATAGTCAAGAGCCTGCCTCCGTGGTGGTCTTGCACCCCGTTCACCCAGGTCTAAGGTGCAAACCCAGTTCTGCAAGCCACTCCATCCAGATCTAGATCCAAATCTAGATCTGCTGCATCTATGTCATTTCGACGCCGCCATCACGTCCACGAGTTGTTCCTCCTACTACGATCAAGGACCATGAGAAGAAAGAGAAGGTGGAGAGAGAAGATCTGCCCCTTCCACTGTGGTGTTCCTCCCTCCTCATCCAGAATTGGCCCGAAGTTGTGTAGAAGACCATTTCTCCACTGAGCTACGATCATCTTCTTCACTATGCTCATGGCAGAATCTTCTCTCTCTCTTATTTTTCTTGTTTCTCTCATCATGAGTGAGTAGTTTCCTTTCACTGGGGTGTGGGGACTAGCCATGATGCCCATGCTTACATGTCCTTTTACTAAACATTCCATGGTAATGTATATAACTTTTCATTTTGTTGTTAATCGTCGATGTGTGCTTTTGGACTGATCACCTTCTTACATTTATCTTGTTCTTTTCCTATCTTGCAAGAACTTCAATATGTAGGATTTGAATGTCGATTAACATGGTTGAATCCCTGATGAGAAATCAGATGGGATTCCCTGAAGTCGTAAGTGTGTGATCTGTGAGGTGACGAAACATCTATCCCACGATGACTCTTCTGTGAGCCTAACGCCGGTACAGGGGGGCCCGCAACTTCAATTGGATATCTGTATCTTTAGAGTGGTAAGTATGTGATCTGGATGGTGACGAGACATCTGATACCTATGGTGATGCTTATGCGAACCTGACGCCCGTACGGGGGGTTTTGTATCATCTCTATTTGGATTTTTATATCTTGCATGGATGTTTGTGGTTATATGTGTTTGCATGTGTAGTGGTGGTGAAACCTGAGACCATCCCAGCGATTCCCATCATTAATCTTTAATCAAATTTTAATCCTTCTCTTTACTTTCCTTGCATTTAGTTTAGTTAAACTCAAATCAATCAACCTTTGTTCTAAATATTAGTCTTGATTCAACTAGATTCTGTGGGCTCTGATCTCCAAACCACAATATAAACACGATTTAAACTTAGCGGAAGCGAATAGATTAAAAGCGGAAGACAAAAATCACGGGAAATTAAAACTTTTCGAGACAAGAGCTTGAATCCATAAAGCTTCATTCATAAAAGGAGATAAACTATTTACATCTCATGATAATTACTTCTTGAGTAATTATATACAACAAGATACAAAATCTCAAGAACTCATAACCAAAAGACTCCAAGACCTGAGAGTACATAGGACACATAGGACAGACTCTAACTACACCACATGGCAGGCTAAATCTCCACCTGAGATTTACTGCTGCTCCTGGTGCTACTGTTGTTGGGACTGGTCACCTGTAGACCTGTTCCTCCATCCTCGACGTCCACCTAAAAAGTTGAAGTCTGCGGGGTGAGACAATTATACCTAATTGTCCCATCGAGAGTTATAACTCTCCGCCAGAAGCTTTATTATAACATCAAAGAATAACTTAAGCAGTAAAATCTTACAAAGTATTCAATAGCAGATGCAGTTGTAAACAAGAGTTCAACATTTATCAAGCATGAAGAACATATGCACTATACAGTGTAACATCAATCAACTAACTCGTAGTTATCTCTAACAGGTATACTACGCTGTAGAGTATGTTTTTCAAACATTACTTTTATTATTATGCCCTGTGGAGATGAGGTTTACCACTCATACCCCAACCAATCACTGTTAAGTGCCTTAGTATCATACTAGGTCATTGAAAGAGCCGGATTCTCATGACCTTCACCTTCCTCAGTTAGTAAGAGGATCAATTGTAGGACATCTTGTGTCTCTACTATTATAGCTCACCAGGGTAATCTGGTCCTTCGCTATTTTAGAGTTACAGTGGCGTTCTGTACTCTCTTCGTCATCAGGAGATTTCATGTTTATCTTCACTGATACGGATATCTATGTTTTCCTCATCATCAAGTGGTTTCATGTTTACCATCCACTGATACGGTATGAGTTTTGTAGTGAAGGATTGACGGATTATACATCTACATCAAATTCCTACACTAGGATGTAAGGTTCTACACATCCATATACCCCACATACTCAACAGTATGTGATCCAGGAGTTCCCGTAGGAAAACCTTTTTCACCATCATTTGATCTCTGGAAATGATGGATCTATGATCAGGGCTCTACATTTCACTTGATTAGTTAGGTACATTCAGTATTCTTTTACATCATACATTGTTCTTCAAACAATAACAGTAGCATAACAGCTATGAAAGTAGAATACTAAATGTAACAAACCTAACTCACATCAATCATCATTTCTCAGTATACTCATCACAAGTCATCTCTAAAGCATGACCTTGATGGTATTCATGGCTCTTACAGCCCATTAAATCATAGGATGCCACTGACAAGGCATCAAGATATTTTACTATTCATAAAGCTAACAGCATGCTTTCAATGAATATAGTATCATCATTCATACCTGGATATGATTACCTTCATATCAGAACCTGCATGGTTAATTCAACTGATAAAGGTAATTCAAAACAAGAATATACTTTCCACTCTTGTCATAAGAGCTAAGTTCTCTGATTCTCATCAATTAGAGTTTACTACTCATATTGCATGTCATCACCCTTGGATTAGGGTTTACTATTCACATTATGGTGAATTGAACTCATAACATCATCATGTATGAGGAACATCATCATTGATGCTCTCAGATTAGTTTAAGATTCATCATTTATCATAATTAGGGTTCCATGATCTCACATAGGTGGATCATACCCTAATCATGCACATTCATGTGTATTGAAGGTACTTTACTTGAATTTTCATCATAAAAGGGTACTTTCTCTTTCTTAAGATACTTTCTCTCTCCTCATACTTGTAGATGGTGATAAAACCAATCTAGATCAGGTTGGGTTAAGTCCTCTTTGATTAACATAGACCAAATCACCACTATTGAGTGATAAGGGTTTGATTAGAACAAGGTTTCACTCAATTGAACTTTTCAAGGGTATTATGGTAAATTACTCATTGATCATCATCATGGGTTAATTTACTAACCACTTGACCCTTAATGTCTTTTGGTATCATTAGGGTTCAGGTTGAACAACTATTAAACCATTTAAGCCTTCAAGGCATTAGGCAGACTTAACTTCAAAAGTCTCCAATAGGTTTCACACCTTCAACATTCAAACGATCCTGAGATCGTATAAGGTTGTAGACCGTTTAAGCTTTGTAGACCATTTAGGGTTTGGTTGACTTCAAGACCATATAACACTCAAGACCGTTTACCCTCATTCAGTCTTGAGGTCGAATGGTCTCATTTGGTCTTGAGGTCGAATGGACTCATTCGGTCTTGAGGTCGAATGACCTTATACGGTCTTGAGGTCGAATGATCTTATACGGTCTTGAGGTCGAATGACCTTATACGGTCTTGAGGTCGAATGAACTTATACGGTCTTGAGGTTGAATGACCTTATACGGTCTTGAGGTCGAATGACCTTATACGGTCTTGAGGTCGAATGCCCTCAAAAGCTCAAGATCGTATGGACCTCCAAGGTGGTTCAAAGGGTAAACTCGATTAGGGTTTCCTATGTTGAAGCCTTCAATTGGTCTCAAGCTTGCTAACCACTTACCAATTGAGACAATTAGGGTTAGCCTTAACCAATTGGTCACTCAATTGACCCTCAATTGATATCCAATTAGGGATGGAATTGGTTCAATTAAGGTCTATAAACGTTCAACCATCAACACTCAACAACGTGAATCAAATCGAAGTTGAACCCATAAATTGACCTCCAATTGGGCTCAAACTTGGCCCAAACGGTCTTGGGATCGTTTGGATATACTCCAAACGGACTTGAGACCGTTTGCCCAAGAATTCATCAAAATCTAGATTGATTTGATAGGGGTTGAACCTTAATTAAGTCACAAATCAGCAATTTGATTATTTTAATAACCCATTGTAATTGGGCCCTCAATTGATCACATTACCATAACCCTAGACCTCCAAACGGTCTTGGGTTGTCATCAAAAGGTCTTGAGACCGTTTGGATGAGTTCCAAATGGTCTTGAGACCGTTTGCCCATCCATCCTTTGGACTCTAGTGAAAATTCATCAAGATTTGATTTATTGAGTTGATCATTACATCAATACTTAATTGCAATGTATTTTGGTATCTTTGTACCTTCAATTGGTCAACTATACTTGACCCCAGACCTCCATACGGTATTGGGTGATCCCCAAACGGTCTTGAGACCGTTTGGATGATTCCCCAAACGGTCTTGAGACCGTTTGGGCTAATCAACCCAAAATCTCAAATTAGCTCATTGTGATTTCAGCACTGATTTCAATTAGGGTTTTCCCTAGTAATCAACCTTCAACTCTTAACTCGTTTGGAATTAGTCCATAAAATTTGGTGAGTCATTAATTAACATCATTATGAACAGTAATATCATACGGTCAACGATTAGTCAACCATCTTATATGGTCTTGAGACCGTTTGCCCAAAAAGGGCAAATTAGGCAGATTGAAAATCAAAACTCAATTCAATTGAATTTGCTAATTGTTTTGCCTATATATCACGATTCCTTTGGAGTTAACCTCTCAAATTTTGTGGGTGATTAACCTTCATAATTATGAACAGGATTCCCATACGGTCCACGCTTGGTCAACATGGACATACGGTCTTGAGACCGTATGCCTTCATACGACCTTGAAACCGTTTTCCCATCAAACGGTTTTGCAAACCGTATGGGCAATTGGTTGAGGTCGTATGGTAAAGTGGAAAACTGTGGATAAGCATAGGAAATAACGCCCTCATCTTCTAGCTCAAGAACAGAAACAGTTCCTCACGGATTTGCTTGCAAGGAAGCAAGGGAAGATAGGGAAGAAGAAGAACTAGCAACTAAAAGCATAGAAAAGATGTATATAACAAAGCATAGGTTTAGAGTTATAAAACCCACCTAAAGCTTGCTCCTTGAGCTCCAAGCTTTCGAGCTCCAAGCCTTTAATGGCGTCCTAGAAGCTCCACAGGTCGGCCAAGGTGAATCCTCCAAGGAAAGTTGAGAAGAGATGGCTAGAAAGATAGAGCTAAGTGAGCTAGCCATGAATTTGACCTTGAATTCGAGTTTCATCCAAGAATTTAAGAAAAAGGAAGGATCCAAACCTACCTTGCACTCCCCTGGTCGTCCTCCTGAGCTCCAAAGATCTACTTAGTCAGTTGAGCAAGGGGGAACAGTGAAGGAAACGAAAGAAATGTTCCCTTGTAAAGAGGGGAAAAAGGCTTATATACTTAGGTGGAAATTCAACATAGGCACATAGGTTTTCCTTATTTTCATCCAAGTCCTCCCTTTCTTCTATGCTCGTCCCTTCATCTTATTTCTAAGGACAACCTTCTTCTAAGGTCAAGAAATGAAGGCAAGAAGATCAACTTATTACTAAAGCACACACATAAAAGGGCTATAGTACTTACACCTTGATTATTCAATCACAAAGGTGTTTTTCATTATATGATAATTCAATTGAAGTGACTTCTTCATCATTTCTTCTCTAAATGATAACAAGAGTCTTACAAGATATTTTATATGGTGTATCTTACAAGTTGCACCCCTCAAATTGGGTAAATTGCACTTTACTCCAATTTAGGGTTTCAAGCACAGGGATTGCTTCCACAGCTGCACCTTGGTGCTCAAGCTTGGGAAATCCCTCAAACTTTTCCATAATCATTCTTATGATGTCTCAAAATTAGAGGAACATCTCAACATGTGCAAATTGCAAGTTAACCCTTCTAACTGGGTAAATTTCACATAGGTCCCTGTATTACAAAATAATCAATTCAACATTGTTTAAAAGGGACAGAAAAGGAAAAGTATGTTCCTCAGGAACTTAATTATATGCAAAAAGATAATCACCAGTATCTTAATTACATAATTAGGAAAAACACCTAGGGTTAACTCATAACCCAGGTCAGGGATGTTACAAATTATCCACCCCTTACAAGGATTTCGTCCCCGAAATCGATAAAACATATTAAGAGAAAAGGACAGGATACTTCCTTCTCATCTCATTCTCTAGTTCCCAAGTGGCTTCCTCAACACCACGGTGGTTCCAGAGAACTTTCACAAGGCTTATATCTTTCTTCTTTAACTTTTTAATTCTGTTATCAAGGATTGACACCGGTCCTTCCTCATAAGATATATCATCATTCAATTCTACCTCCATAGGTTGTAGAATTGACTTAGTATCAGGGTGACATGTCTTTAGCATAGAAATGTGAAATACAGGATGTAACCTCTGTAACTCTGGTGGCAGCTCTAGTTTATAGGCTACTTTTCGAATCCGTTCAATGATTGGATAAGGCCCCATAAATCTAGGAGCTAACTTCCCTTTCCTTCCAAAACGAAGGACTCCTTTCCAAGGCGAGACCTTGAGATACACTCTGTCTCCAACCTGGAATTCTAAGGGTCTACGACACTTGTCAGCATAAGATTTCTGCCTATCTTGTGCAGTCTTAATCTATTGTTTTATTACTTTAATCTTCTCTGTGGTCTGCTGCACAAGATCAGGACCTAACAACTGATGCTCACCAGTCTCAAACCAACACAAAGGTGATCTACAACGTCTACCATATAAGGCTTCATAAGGCGCCATATCAATACTATGTTTATAGCTATTGTTATAGGCAAACTCTATCAAGCTTAGGTGTAGATCCCAACTTCCGGTAAACTGGAGAACACATGCTCTCAACAGGTCTTCTAAGGTTTGTATAGTTCTTTCCGACTGTCCATCAGTCTGCGGATGAAAGGACCTACTAAACCTTAGCTTGGTGCCTAAGGCTCTGTGTAACTGTTCCCAAAAACGACTTGTAAACTGAGGACCTCTGTCAGAAACTATTGTGACAGGAACTCCGTGCAAACGTACTATCTCTTGTACATACAACTGTGATAACCTTTCAGCAGAATAGGTTGTTTTGATAGGTAAGAAATGCGTTGTCTTTGTCAACCTATCTACAACTACCCAAATGGAATCATGTCCTTTGTTTGTCCTAGGTAGGCCAACAACAAAGTCCATGGTCACATGGTCCCACTTCCACTGTGGTATGGGTAAAGGTCGCATTATTCCTGCAGGCTTCTGGTGTTCAGCTTTAACTTGCTGACACACAGGACACCTCAGAACAAACTCTGCAACATCCTTCTTCATTCCAGGCCACCAATACAGTTCCTTTAAATTAGGATACATCTTGGTGCTCCCTGGATGCATAGCATACATCAAAGAATGAGCTTCTTCCAGGACTAACTTCCTTAAGTTATCTACATCTGGCACTATCATCCTCTCATGATAACAAGCTACATGATCATCTGAGTCATGGAAACCATCTTGCTTCTCATTTCCATACTCTGATCTGATCTGTTGAACTACAGCATCATCTTGATGTGCTTCCTTAATCTGCTCTCTTATGTTAGGTTTAATATGCATCTCAGCCAACAACCCGGCTAACAATAACACCTTCAACTGTACATTGTCTTGCCTTAAAGAGATAAACATATCTCTCTTAGAGCACACTAAAGAGTTTAGTTGTGCTCTATCCATGGTTGATGTTGCTGATTTCCTACTCAAGGCATCTGCAACAACATTGGCCTTGCCCGGATGGTAATCAATTGTACAATCATAGTCCTTGATTAACTCCATCCAGTGACGTTGCCTCATGTTAAGCTCATGTTGAGAGAAGATATACTTAAGGTTCTTGTGGTCTGTGAAAATCTGGAATGTCTCTCCGTAGAGATAATGCCTCCAGATCTTCAAGGCATGAACCACAGCAGCTAACTCCAGATCGTGTGTCGGATAATTCTCCTCGTGTTTCTTAAGTTGTCGAGAAGCAAAAGAAATCACTTGTTTATCCTGCATCAACACACATCCAAGTCCATTCTTGGAGGCATCACAGAAGACTACATATCCTTTTCCTTATTCAGGTAGCACAAGCACAAGTGCACTTGTAAACCTCTCCTTCAACAACTGGAAAGACTGTTGACACTTATCACTCCAAGAAAAAGGAATATCTTTCTGGGTTAACTTGGTCAAGGGTAAGGCTATAGAACTAAAGTTCTTAATGAACCTTCGATTATAGCTAGCTAACCCCAAGAAACTTCAAATCTCCGTCGGTGTCTTCGGTTGTTCCCACTGTAGAACAGATTCTACCTTTGTAGGGTCAACACGAATTCCCGAGGCAGATATCACATGTCCTAGAAAAGATACCTCCGGCAGCCAAAACTCACACTTGCTAAACTTAGCATACAGCTTGTGTTCTCTTAGCATGGTCAAAGCTTGGCGAAGATGCTTCTCATGCTGCTGAGCATCCTTACTATAGATCAGAATGTCATCTATGAAGACGACAACACACTGATCAAGGAAAGGTCAGAAAACTCTATTCATGAGTTCCATAAATGCAGCTGGTGCATTGGTTAGTCCAAACGACATAACTGTGAACTCATAGTGACCATACCTTGTCCTAAAGGCAGACTTGGATATGTCACTATCCTTAATACGAAGTTGATGATATCCAGACCTCAAGTCTATCTTTGAAAAGACTATTGCACCACGCAACTGGTCAAAGAGATCATCAATCCTCGACAGAGGGTACTTGTTCTTTATTGTTACTTTATTGAGTTGTCTATAGTCAATGCACAACCGCATTGACCCATATTTCTTTTTAACAAAAAAGACCGGAGCACCCCAAGGTGAAGTGCTCGGTCGGATAAAACCCTTCTCAAGTAACTCTTGAAGCTGTTTCTTGAGTTCTGCCATCTCGGCAGGCGCCATCCTATACGGAGTCTGGGCTATGGGTTTCGTATCTGGAATCAGATTGATTTCAAAATCAATCTCCCGAAGTGGTGGTATACCAGGAAGTTCTTCAGGAAACACATCCTCGAATTCCCTGACTATGGGAACTTTGGCAGGATTGGAACTTTCCTTGGTAACATCTACCACATGGGCCAAGAATGCATAACATCCTTGCCTCAACAGCTTATCAGCAACCATAGCTGACACAAGACAGGTGGGCAGAATCTTTCTTTCACCTTGAAAGATCAATGTGTTTCTTTCATCAGCAAACACAGCCAACTTGGACTCACAATCCAAGACAACTCTATACCTCTCTAAGGTATCCATCCCGAGGATTATATCAAATCCTTGCATATCATGCGGTATAAGATCCACTTGAATGCGATG
Source organism: Alisma plantago-aquatica (assembly GCA_963693085.1). Lineage (NCBI taxonomy): Eukaryota > Viridiplantae > Streptophyta > Magnoliopsida > Alismatales > Alismataceae > Alisma > Alisma plantago-aquatica. The sequence continues at coordinate 1,829,861,819 of OY856409.1, forward strand.
GTCAGAAAAGAAGAGGATGCAGGGAGAGCATACCTCCTGCAAAACGGCAGACCCACTCAACGGAGTCTCCAACATCAAACTATCTGCCCTATGACTAACAGTCACATTGCAGTTACGAATCACTCTATGAGTGATGAAAGAGTGCGTAGCACCTGGGTCAATCAGAACAGATACAACACAGGATGTAGACATATCAGGATATAAAAGTTCCATCTGACCTGCCACTACCCGTGGATTGACCACTGCATCTGGTGGGTTCATAGCATAGAACCTCGCTGTCGCCTGGTGTTGAGGTGGTGCTGATGATCCAGCTTGAGACGCTTGTCCACGTCCTCAAGCTGCTCCTTGAGATTGCATTCTCTGAGATCCTTGTTGATTCTATCTCGGAGGCTGTGTCACACTGACAGGCCTAGAACGACAATCCTTCATCAAGTGTCCCACCTTACCATAGTTGTAGCATCTCCTCTCCTGTTGTTGTGGTCGGGGTGGTCCAGTAACTGACATCGATGCAGAACTGTGAGTCCCTTGAAGCGGTTGACTCCGTCCTCTACCTCTGCTTGGTGACCATTGAGTTTGAGAACTCGATCTGGGTGGTGGAGGGTTAGGTGCAGAGAATCTAGGTTTCTTGAAATCCCTAGATGAAGAACCCTGGAACTGTGGATATCTTTTCTGGGTTTTCCTCTTCTCAACCACAGATCTCTCTATCCTTCGTACTGACTCAATGAAGGTAGAGAATCTCTCTCGGTTTTCTAAGGTAGACATAGGGGTTGACATATCAGCATTCAAACCCTTCTCGAATCTCCTGATTCTTTCCTCATCTGTGGCAGCCATGTGCGGACAATACCGCAGCAATTCCATGAACTTAGCTTCATACTCGCTAATGTTCATCATGCCCTGCCTCAATCTCTCAAACTGAGAGATCTTCTCATCTAGGAAGGTCTTTGGAAAATATCTATTGATAAATTCTCGACGAAACTCTTCCCACGAGAACTCTATTCCAGGTCTCTTCTGCTCTTCCATGTTCCACCAGTGACCAGCACTGCCTTTGAGAAGATAGACAACATGTCTAACCTTCTCAGCCTCCGGGATAATAAGAATCCTGAAAGCCTTCTCCAACTCTGTTAACCACAGATCAGCATCTGTGGGGTCAGTAGTCCCAAAGTACTCGGTAGCTCCAACATGACGAAGTCGCTCGAACGTCTTACCGATACCTTATCCTTCGGGATGGGCAGGTGCCCTAGGTGCAGGCATGGGCATCCTGTCGGTGATGTGTGTCATGGCAGTCATAAACTGCCCAAACATCGTCTGAACTGATGGGTTACCCATGTCAGCTGGGTCAAACGGGGGTGGCTCAGGTGCAGGCTGTTCTATTTCTGGAACCCTTGCACCGCCTCGAGGTGTACTAGCACTACTCTCTGCCACGTACTCTTCATGTGGCTCTGCCATCCTTATGTATCTTCTTCTCCTAAGGAGCAGAAGATTCTATTAGATAAGGAAGAGATACTAAGGATAGACTAGACATCCTAAGTCCTATGCCTCTGTAGACTCAACGGACCTAGAGCTCTGATACCACTAATTGTGGGCTCTGATCTCCAAACCACGATATAAACATGATTTAAACATAGCAGAAGCGAATCGATTGACAGCGGAAGACAAAAATCATGGGAAATTAAAACTTTTCGAGACAAGAGCTTGAATCCATAAAGCTTCATTCATAAAAGGAGATAAACTGTTTACATCTCATGATAATTACTTCTTGAGTAATTATATATAGCAAGATACAAAATATCAAGAACTCATAACCAAAAGACTCCAAGACATGAGAGTACAGAGGACACATAGGACGGACACTAACTACACCACATGGAAGGCTAAATCTCCACCTGAGATTTACTGCTGCTCCTGGTGCTACTGCTGCTGGGACTGGTCACCTGTAGACCTGTTCCTCCGTCCTCGACGTCCACCTAAAAAGTTGAAGTCTAAGGGGTGAGACAATTATACATAATTGTCCCAGCGAGAGTTATAACTCTTCGCCAGAAGCTTTATTATAACATCAAAGAATAACTTAAGCAGTAAAAGCTTACAAAGTATTCAATAGCAGATGCAGTTGTAAATAAGAGTTCAACATTTATCAAGCATGAAGAACATATGCACTATACAGTGTAACATCAATCAACTAATTTGTAGTTATCTCTAACAGGTATACTACGTTGTAGAGTATGTTTTTCAAACATTACTTTTATTATTATGCCCTATGGAGATGAGGTTTACCACTCATACCCCAACCAATCACTGTTAAGTGCCTTAGTATCATACTAGGTCATCGAAAGAGCCAGATTCTCATGACCTTCACCTTCCTCAGTCAGTAAGAGGATCACTTGTAGGACATCTTGTGTCTCTACTATTATAGCTCACCAGGGTAATCTGGTCCTTCGCTATTTTAGAGTTACAGTGGCGTTCTATACTCTCTTCGTCATCAGGAGATTTCATGTTTATCTTCACTGGTACGGATATCTATGTTTTCCTCGTCATCAGTAGGTTTCATGTTTACCATCCACTGATACAGTATGAGTTTTGTAGTGAAGGATTGACGGATTATACATCTACATCAAATTCCTACACTAGGATGTAAGGTTCTACACATCCATATACCCCACATACTCAACAGTATGTGATCCAGGAGTTCCCGTAGGAAAACCTGTTTCACCATCATTTGATCTCTGACAATGATGGATCTATGATCAGGGCTCTACATTTCACTTGATTAGTTAGGTACATTCAGTATTCTTTTACATCATACATTGTTCTTCAAACAATAACAGTAGCATAACAGCTATGAAAGTAGAATACTAAATGTAACAAACCTAACTCACATCAATCATCATTTCTCAGTATACTCATCACAAGTCATCTCTAAAGCATGACCTTGATGGTACTCATGGCTCTTACAGCCCATTAAAACATAGGATGCCACTGACAAGGCATCAAGATATTTTACTATTCATAAAGCTAACAGCATGCTTTCAATGAATATAGTATCATCATTCATACCTGGATATGATTACCTTCATATCAGAACCTGCATGGTTAATTCAACTGATAAATGTAATTCAAAACAAGAATATACTTTCCACTCTTTTCATAAGAGCTAAGTTCTCTGATTCTCATCAATTAGAGTTTACTACTCATATTGCATGTCATCACCCTTGGATTGGGGTTTACTATTCACATTATGGTGAATTGAACTCATAACATCATCATGTATGAGGAACATCATCATTGATTCTCTCAGATTAGTTTAAGATTCATCATTTATCATAATTAGGGTTCCATGATCTCACATAGGTGGATCATACCCTAATCATGCACATTCATGTGTATTGAAGGTACTTTACTTGAATTTTCATCATAAAAGGGTACTTTCTCTTTCTTAAGATACTTTCTCTCTCCTCATACTTGTAGATGGTGATAACACCAATCTAGATCAGGTTGGGTTAAGTCCTCTTTGATTAACATAGACCAAATCACCACTATTGAGTGATTAGGGTTTGATTAGAACAAGGTTTCACTCAATTGAACTTTTCAAGGGTATTATGGTAAATTACTCATTGATCATCATCATGGGTTAATTTACTAACCACTTGACCCTTAATGTCTTTTGGTATCATTAGGGTTCAGGTTGAACAACTATTAAACCATTTAAGCCTTCAAGGCATTAGGCAGACTTAACTTCAAAAGTCTCCAATAGGTTTCACACCTTCAACATTCAAACGATCCTGAGATCGTATAAGGTTGTAGACCGTTTAAGCTTTGTAGACCGTTTAGGGTATGGTTGACTTCAAGACCGTATAACACTCAAGACCATTTACCCTCATTCAGTCTAGAGGTCGAATGGCCTCATTCGGTCTTGAGGTCGAATGGACTCATTCGGTCTTGAGGTCGAATGACCTTATACGGTCTTGAGGTCGAATGACCTTATACGGTCTTGAGGTCGAATGACCTTATACGGTCTTGAGGTCAAATGACCTTATACGGTCTTGAGGTTGAATGACCTTATACGGTCTTGAGGTCAAATGTCCTCAAAAGCTCAAGATCGTATGGACCTCCAAGGTGGTTCAAAGGGTAAACTCGATTAGGGTTTCCTATGTTGAAGCCTTCAATTGGTCTCAAGCTTACTAACCACTTACCAATTGAGACAATTAGGGTTAGCCTTAACCAATTTGTCACTCAATTGACCCTCAATTTATATCCAATTAGGGTTGGAATTGGTTCAATTAAGGTCTATAAACGTTCAACCATCAACACTCAACAATGTGAATCAAATCAAAGTTGAACCCATCAATTGACCTCCAATTGGGCTCAAACTTGGCCCAAACGGTCTTGGGATCGTTTGGATATACTCCAAACGGTCTTGAGACCGTTTTCCCAAGAATTCATCAAAATCTATATTGATTTGATAGGGGTTGAACCTTAATTAAGTCACAAATCAGCAATTTGATTATTTTAATAACCCATTGTAATTGGGCCCTCAATTGATCAAATTACCTTAACCCTAGAGCTCCAAACGGTCTTGGGTTGTCATCAAACGGTCTTGAGACCGTTTGGATGAGTTCCAAACGGTCTTGAGACTGTTTGCCCATCCATCCTTTTGACTCTAGTGAAAATTCATCAAGGTTTGATGTATTGAGTTGATCATTACATCAATTCTTTATTGCAATGTAATTTAGTATCTTTGTACCTTCAATTGGTCAACTATACTTGAACCCAGTCCTCCATACGGTCTTGGGTGATCCCCAAACGGTCTTGAGACCGTTTGGATGATTTCCCAAACGGTCTTGAGACCGTTTGGGCTAATCAACCCCAAATCTCAAATTAGCTCATTGTGATTTCAGCACTGATTTCAATTAGGGTTTGCCCTAGTAATCAACCTTCAACTCTTAACTCGTTTGGAATTAGTCCATAAACTTTGGTGAGTCATTAATTAACATCATTATGAACAGTAATATCATACGGTCAATGCTTAGTTAACCATCTTATACGGTCTTGAGACCGTTTGCCCAAAAAGGGCAAATTAAGCAGATTGAAAATCAGAACTAAATTCAATTGAATTTGCTAATTGTTTTGCCTATATCTCACGATTCATTTGGAGTTAACCTCTCAAATTTTGTGGGTGATTAACCTTCATAATTATGAACAGGATTCCCATACGTTCCACGCTTGGTCAATGCGGCCATACGGTCTTGAGACCATATGACTTCATACGACCTTGAAACCGTTTGCCCATCAAACGGTTTTGCAAACCGTATGGGCAATTGGTTGAGGTCGTATGGTAAAGTGGAAAACTGTGGATAAGCATAGGAAATAACGCCCTCATCTTCTAGCTCAAGAACAGCAACAGTTCCTCACGGATTTGCTTGCAAGGAAGCAAGGGAAGATAGGGAAGAAGAAGAACTAGCAACTAAAAGCATAGAAAAGATGTATATAACAAAGCATAGGTTTAGAGTTATAAAACCCGCCTAAAGCTTGCTCCTTGAGCTCCAAGCTTCTGAGATCCAAGCCTTTAATGGCTTCCTAGAAGCTCCACAGGTCGGCCAAGGTGAATCCTCCAAGGAAAGTTGAGAAGAGATGGCTAGAAAGATAGAGCTAAGTGAGCTAGCCATGAATTTGACCTTGAATTCGAGTTTCATCCAAGAATTTAAGAAAAAGGAAGGATCCAAACCTACCTTGCACTCCCATGGTCATCCTCCTGAGCTCCAAAGCTCTCCTTAGTCGGTTGAGAAAGGGGGAACAGTGAAGGAAATGAAAGAAATGTTCCCTTGTAAAGAGGGGAAAAAGGCTTATATACTTAGGTGGAAATTCAACATAGGCACATAGGTTTTCCTTATTTTCATCCAAGTCCTCCCTTTCTTATATGCTCGTCCCTTCATCTTATTTCTAAGGACAACCTTCTTCTAAGGTCAAGAAATGAAGGAAAGAAGATCAACTTATTACTAAAGCACACACATAAAAGGGCTATAGTACTTACACCTTGATTATTCAATCACAAAGGTGTTTTTCATTATATGATAATTCAATTGAAGTGACTTCTTCATCATTTCTTCTCTAAATGATGACAAGAGTCTTACAAGATATTTTAGATGGTGTATTTTACAAGTTGCACCCCTCAAATTGGTTAAATTGCACTTTACTCCAATTTAGGGTTTCAAGCACAGGGATTGCTTCCACAGCTGCACCTTGGTGCTCAAGCTTGGGAAATCCCTCAAACTTTTCCATAATCATTCTTATGATGTCTCAACATTAGAGGAACATCTCAATATGTGCAAATTGCAAGTTAACCCTTCTAACTGGGTAAATTGCACATAGGTCCCTGTATTACAAAACAATCAATTCAACATTGTTTAAAAGGGACAGAAAAGGAAAAGTATGTTCCTCAGGAACTTAATTATATGCAAAACGATAATCACCAGTATCTTAATTACATAATTAGGAAAAACACCTAGGGTTAACTCATAACCCAGGTCAGGGATGTTACAAATTATCCACCCCTTACAAGGATTTCGTCCCCGAAATCGATAAAACATATTAAGAGAAAAGGGCAGGATACTTCCTTCTCATCTCATTCTCTAGTTCCCAAGTGGCTTCTTCAACACCACGGTGGTTCCAGAGAACTTTCACAAGGCTTATATCTTTCTTCTTTAACTTTTTAATTCTGTTATCAAGGATTGACACCGGTCCTTCCTCATAAGATATATCATCATTCAATTCTACCTCCATAGGTTGTAGAATTGACTTAGTATCAGGGTGACATTTCTTTAGCATAGAAATGTGAAACACAGGATGTAACCTCTGTAACTCTGGTGGCAGCTCTAGTTTATAGGCTACTTTTCCAATCCGTTCAATGATTTGATAAGGCCCCATAAATCTAGTAGCTAACTTCCCTTTCCTTCCAAAACGAAGGACTCCTTTCCAAGGCGAGACCTTGAGATACACTCTGTCTCCAACCTGGAATACTAAGGGTCTACGACGCTTGTCAGCATAAGATTTTTGCCTATCCTGTGCAGTCTTAATCTGTTGTTGTATTACTTTAATCTTCTCTGTGGTCTGCTGCACAAGATCAGGACCTAACAACTGATGCTCACCAGTCTCAAACCAACACAAAGGTGATCTACAATGTCTACCATATAAGGCTTCATAAGGCGCCATATCAATACTATGTTGATAGCTATTGTTATAGGCAAACTCTATCAAGCTTAGGTATAGATCCCAACTTCCGGTAAACTGGAGAACACATGCTCTCAACAGGTCTTCTAAGGTTTGTATAGTTCTTTCCGACTGTCCATCAGTCTACGGATGAAAGGCCGTACTAAACCTTAGCTTGGTGCCTAAGGCTCTGTGTAACTATTCCCAAAAACGACTTGTAAATTGAGGACCTCTGTCAGAAACTATTGTGACAGGAACTCCGTGCAAACTCACTATCTCTTGTACATACAACTGTGATAACCTTTCAGCAGAATAGGTTGTTTTGACAGGTAAGAAATGCGCTGTCTTTGTCAACCTATCTACAACTACCCAAATGGAATCATGTCCTTTGTTTGTCCTGGGTAGGCCAACAACGAAGTCCATGGTCACATGGTCCCACTTCCACTGTGGTATGGGTAAAGGTTGCATTGTTCCTGCAGGCTTCTGGTGTTCAGCTTTAACTTGCTGACACACAGGACACCTCAGAACAAACTCTGCAACATCCTTCTTCATTCCAGGCCACCAATACAGTTCCTTTAAATTACGATACATCTTGGTGCTCCCTGGATGCATATCATACATCGAAGAATGAGCTTCTTCCAGGACTAACTTCCTTAAGTTATCCACATCTGGCACTATCATCCTCTCATGATAACAAGCTACATGATCATCCGAGTCATGGAAACCATCTTGCTTCTCATTTCCATACTCTGATTTGATCTGCTGAACTGCAGCATCATCTTGTTGTGCTTCCTTAATCTGCTCTCTTAGGGTAGGTTTAATATGCATCTCAGCCAACAACCCGGCTAACAATGACACCTTCAACTATACATTGTCTTGCCTTAAAGAGATAAACATATCTCTCTTAGAGCACACTAAAGAGTTTAGTTGTGCTCTATCCATGGTTGATGTTGTTGATTTCCTACTCAAGGAATCTGCAACAACATTGGCCTTGCCCGGATGGTAATCAATTGTACAATCATAGTCCTTGATTAACTCCATCCAGCGACGTTGCCTCATGTTAAGCTCATGCTGAGAGAAGATATACTTAAGGTTCTTGTGGTCTGTGAAAATCTGGAATGTCTCTCCGTAGAGATAATGCCTCCAGATCTTCAAGGCATGAACCACAGCAGCTAACTCCAGATCGTGTGTCGGATAATTCTCCTCGTGTTTCTTAAGCTGTCGAGAAGAAAAAGAAATCACTTGTTTATCCTGCATCAACACACATCCAAGTCCATTCTTGGAGGCATCACAGAAGACTACATATCCTTTTCCTTGTTCAGGTAGCACAAGCACAGGTGCACTTGTCAACCTCTCCTTCAACAACTGGAAAGACTGTTGACACTTATCACTCCAAGAAAAAGGAATATCTTTCCGGGTTAACTTGGTCAAGGGTAAGGCTATAGAACTAAAGTTCTTAATGAACCTTCGATAATAGCCAGCTAACCCCAAAAAACTTCGAATCTCCGTCGGTGTCTTCGGTTGTTCCCACTATAGAACAGATTCTACCTTTGTAGGGTCAACACGAATTCCCGAGGCAGATATCACATGTCCTAGAAAAGATACCTCCGGCAGCCAGAACTCACACTTGCTAAACTTAGCATACAGCTTGTGTTCTCTTAGCAAGGTCAAAGCTTGGCGAAGATGCTGCTCATGCTGCTGAGCATCCTTACTATAGATCAGAATGTCATCTATGAAGATGACAACACACTGATCAAGGAAAGGTTGGAAAACTTTATTCATGAGTTCCATAAATGCAGCTGGTGCATTGGTTAGTCCAAACGACATAACCGTGAACTCATAGTGACCATACCTTGTCCTAAAGGCAGACTTGGATATGTCACTATCCTTAATACGAAGTTGATGATACCAAGCGTGCTCGATCAGACGAAGGCCCAAAATAGAGTATTGGGCCGAGAAGACAAGGCCCAAATGCTTAAAGTGACCTACACAGAGGTGCAAAAATTCAATAAAAATAGAAGTAAAATCAATTAAGCCAATATAAGTTGCATATGAAAAGATAAGGCCAAAAAAGGCTCATTAAAGCAATTAAACCAAGTCATCTTGCATATAATAAGATAGAGCTAGTAAAGGCGAATAATCAGGGCAAAACTGGGCCAAACGAGGCGATTAGACTCAGATGAAAATGCATTCATCAAAATACCCCAAACTTAAACGTTGCTCGTCCTCAAGTAACACAAAATCTAAAACACTCTTCGGATGAATACTTTCAACTCGTGTGATTGCCTCATCTTCACATCACGATTATTTCTTTTCTGCTCGGTATAACTAAGTGTCTCAACATCCTGAGATCACAGAACACATTTTACCATATGTTCGGTTCTGAGTTTGCTTCCCAATATCACTTCCTCTCTACTTTTTTCCAAAATCAAGCATGTCAGAGAGTTTCGTAAGAGTCTAGAGATACCCGTAGAACAACAAGTGTGCACCTGATCCGACACTGGTGTTTTTAGGATGTTGGTGAGAGTAGGCATTCATAGTGCTAGTAGGTAGAAAAGGGAGTGAAGGGTGGTATGGAAGGAATAAATAAATCTCTCCTCTATTCGACTCGAGATTTTTATTATATGATTTGCAATTTCATTGATTGCATTTTTTTGTTTTTTGTGTGAATCTCTCCTCTATTCGACTCGATATTGCATTTCTTTTTGTGTGCGCTTAGGCATCTTTTCTTGGTGATACGCCCCTATTTCGTAGTGAGGGGTATGGAAGAAGCCGAAAGAGAGAGAGGGTGTGCCACCCCGAACTTGGGGTTTGGCACTATATTGGCTATTTTTGTTTGTTTTTGATGAACGAAGGGGTAAGAAGATGATAGAAGAAGTGTAGAAAAGAGTTCAGATCAGAATGCAACTTGATTTACAATCCAGTGCACCGGGTTGTTCTCCTTATCATACTTTGCTCAAATAATGACTTGATGAGGATCCAGTGGATATTTCATGCTATTATTCCACTAGTCAGGTAGGAAGCACAACATGTTTGATCCCTCTCAGTTTGACAGATACTTGCCATATCTACTGATCATGATGTTAGGATTCATAAGCTTCACACGGTGATTTCTAATCATAGGCTAGTTTCAGAAATTGTTCTCCTTAAGGCTTCACTTCGAATAAGGAGGGTATAATGATTCATAACTGCATGGGAAAATGGGATAGCCGGCTAGGTAAAGGCTTTGATTGAAACAAAAGTGTCACAACTTCATCAAGTTTCTATACAAATTGCTATGAAAACTTTTGAAACTTTTGAAAAATTTGAAAAATTTTCTCAAAATTGTGACAAAATTTCAACGATGAGATCTTAAGTCAGAAACGGATAGGAGAGGGTGGAAATAAAGTACGTACCACCCACCCTCCACCCCGAACTTAGAAATTTTCTCGTCCCGATCAAACTCTAAATCCGAGATGGAGGGGAAAACTCATGTCGGTTGGTCCACTAGATATGGTTGCATTCCTTTCGGCGACGCATCCTTCATCTAAAATTTCAAAATGGAATCTATCAGAATTTAAGACTGCATCTTGCGATGCATTGTCTATCAGGTGTAAAATTTTCTAAAAACAAAATTAAAAGTAAAAGCTAAGTTAAAGATCGGGTTGCCTCCCGACAAGCGCCTTTGTTTTACGTTGATGGCTTGACGTGATTTCTTCAGTTTTCGGGTAGATATGTCGGTTTGGATAGATTCATCAATTCCTCAGTGCTGGTATCAGCTGCGGTGAAATATCTCTTCAAGCATTGTCCATTTGCCACAAAATCACCTGACTTCTCATTCCATAAGGTAAATGCACCATGTGGGTAGATGCTCTTGACAATGTATGGTCCAAACCATCAAGAGCGGAGTTTCCCTAGGAATAACCTCAGTCTTGAGTTGAATAGTAGAACTTTGTCTCCCACTTGAATGTCCTTTCTCTTCATATGACCATCATGCCAAAGTTTCATGTGTTCCTTGTAGATTCGTGCATTCTCATAAGCTGTCATTCAGAGTTCATCGAACTCTTGAAATTGTAGAATCCCGGCTTCACCTGCTTTCTTCATGTCAAAATTTAGCTGTTTGATTGCCCACCATGCTTTATGTTCTAGTTCCACGGGCAGGTGACATGATTTTCCATAAATGAGTCTGAAGGGTGTTGTTCCAAGAGGAGTTTTGAACGTAGTTCGGTAGGCCCATAAAGCGTCATTGATTTTCACTGACCAATCCTTCCGGTTGCGTCCTACTGTCTTTTCCAGGATAGCTTTGAGTTGACGGTTTGAGACCTCTACCTGCCCACTTGTTTGTGGGTGGTAGGGGGAAGCTACTTTGTGTGTTACACCATATCTTCTCAACAACGCTTCAAAGCTTCTTTCCAGAAAATGAGAACCTCTATCGGAGATCACAGTGCGTGGAACTCCAAAACGGGGGAAAATGATATCTTTGAATATTTTAATGGCGGGTTTTGAATCGCTAGTATTCGTTGGTATAGACTCTACCCATTTGGAGACATAATCAACTGCGACTAGGATGTAGGAAAATCCATGTGAGGATGGAATGGCCCCATGTAGTCCACTCCCCAAACATCAAAAATCTCAACTTCTTGCCATAGCTTAAGTGGCATCTTATCTCTTTTTGTAATGTTTCCCGTTCTCTGACACTTGTCACATGAAAGAACAAAATTGTAAGCATCTCTGGATATGGTTGGCCAAAAGAACCCACATTGCAGAACCTTCAAAGAGGTTTTCTTTGAACTCATATGGCCTCTGACTGGGCCTGTGTGGCATTGCTCTAAAATAAGTTGGGCTTCTTCCTCAGCGATACAACGTCTGTAGAGACCATCAGCATAGAGCTTGAAGAGGTACGGTTCGACCCAGTGATATTGCCTCACATCATGCATGAATTTCTTTAGAGCATTGCCACTACACTCAGGGTGGATGATACCGACGACAAGGTAGTTCACATAGTCCGAGTACCAAGGGGTAGCTTCTGAGACTTTTATAAGCTGGTCATTTGGTAGAGAGTCATTGATTGGGACCTTCTCAGTTTCCAGAGTGTGGATACGACTTAAGTGGTCTGCTACAACATTTTCTGTGCCTCTCTTATCTCTAATCTCAAGATCAAATTCTTGAAATAGGAGAATCCATCTTATTAGCCTTGGTTTTGCATCTTTCTTTTTTAGAAGATAACGGATAGCAGCATGATCAGTGTAGACAATCACCTTTGAACCGATGAGGTAGGATCTAAACTTATCAAAGGCATAAATGACTGCTAGGAGTTCCTTCTCAGTAGTTGCGTAGTTCCTCTGAGCTTCGTCAAGGGTCTTCGATGCATAATAGATGACATGATGTTTCTTCTCTATACATTGGCCCAGAACGGCACCCACAGCGTAATCACTGGCATCACACATAATTTTGAATGGGTTGTCCCAATCTGGGGCACGAATGATGGGAGTTGTTGTAAGGGCATGCTTTAGGTTGTTGAAACTCTTGATACACTCTTCATCAAAATGGAAATCAGCGTCCTTCAGCAATAAGTTTGTCATGGTCTTGGTTATCTTGGATAAATCCTTGATAAACCTTCTGTAGAAACCCGCATGACCAAGGAATGTGTAGACTTCTCTTACATTGGTAGGGATAGATAGTTTGGAGATCACTTCGATCTTGGCCTTGTCCACTTCAATTCCTCGATTACTGACTCTATGGCCAAGGACAATACCTTCTTTTACCATAAAATGACATTTCTCCCAATTAAGCACCAGATGTGTTTCTTCGCATCATTTGAGGACAAGGGAGAGGTGCCTTATGCATGAATCATATGAATCCCCATATACAGAGAAATCATCCATAAAAATTTACATAATGGTTTCGGTTAAACCAGCAAATATGGCCACCATGCAGCGTTGGAAGGTTGTAGGCGCATTACAGAGTCCAAATGGCATCCTTCTAAAGGCGTATGTTCCAAAGGGGCAGGTAAACGTAGTTTTCTCTTGGTCATCTGGATGTATAGGGATTTGATAAAATCCAGAGTAACCATCGAGATAGCAAAAATATTCCTGATGAGCCAATCTCTCTAACACTTGATCTAGGAAAGGCATCGGAAAATGATCCTTGCGTGTGGCTTTGTTCAATTTTCTATAATCGATGCACATCCTCCACCCAGTTACTTGAGTGGGGATGAGTTCATTTTCTTCATTCTATATCACAGTAGTACCACCTTTCTTTGGAACAACATGTACAGGACTCACCCAAGGTGAGTCAGATATTGGATAGATGATCACGGTAGTGAGAAACTTGATGACTTCGCGGCGGACCACTTCTTTCATATTAGGGTTCAACTTCTGTTGATGCTCTACAGTTGGCATGTGGTCTTCCACCATAGGGATTTTGTGCATACAAAGCACTTGACTGGCCCCGGTGAGATCTCTCATCTTGTAGCCAATAGCTTTCTTTCTTTCCTTTAATTCTTTCAGGAGTTTATCTTCTTGTTCGGTCGTTAGATCAGAATTTATAATAACTGGACAAACCTTGAGATCATCCAAAAACACGTATTTAAGTCCCTCGGGCAGGGGCTTCTGGATTTTCACATGGCTCTTCCGATACATTCAAAGCTTTGAGTTCCTTGATCCTAGCTTCAGGATCTTCCTCTATAGAGTCGAGGTGAAGGACACAATCCTTAACTTGTTCGTTGATGAAATTTTCAGCAGATGGGTGTGTCAGAGCCACTTCTAAATGATCGTCTTGTTCATATTCCTCTTGTGTGAGGAGAGACATTTGCTCAATGCAATCAATCAAATAGACTTCTTCCTGCATGCTCGGTCTTTTCATGCTTTCAAAAACTTTGAACTCAAGGGTTTCTTTCCCTAGTCTAAGCAACAACGTCCCTGCTTCAACGTCAATCAAAGCTCTTGTAGTGGCAAGGAATGGATGGCCAAAGATAAGAGGGTATCTGGCATCTTCTTTTATGTCCATGATGACAAAGTCACAAGGGACATAAGAGTCTTTTCCAACCTTGACAGGGACATCTTCGGTGATTCCCAAAGGAAGAGTCATAGAGTTATCTACAAGTTGAATGGTCATTCCAGTTGGGAGTAATTCTATAAATCCTAGCCTCTTGCAAAGGCTAAGTGGCATGATAGAAATGCTAGCACCGAGATCGGCTAATCCCTTCTTACATGAAGAGTCACCGATATGGCATGAAATCCCAAAGGATCCCGGGTCTTTCTACTTCTTGGGCATCTTGCTCTGGATGATATCGGAAGTGGTTGTTGCTAGCTTAACAGTCTCGTATTCTTCAGTTATGTACTTACTTGTAAGGAGAGACTTTAAATACTTAGTCCAGGCTGGTATCTCGGCCAGCGCATCTAGAAAGGGTATATCTACATGAAGCTTCTTCATAGCTTCTTTAAACTTGTTGAATCGAGCATCGAGCTTTGTCTGATTCAAACGAGCTGGGAAAGGAGGACGAGGCGTGTATACTGGCACATCTGAATTAGGTGTGTCTTCTGCCTCTGTAGCCAATGGTTCCTCCAATCTTGCTTTGTCTATCTTATCAGCGGTTGGTTGTTCCTTCGGTTGAGACTCAGGTATTGTATAGTCTTGGACATTCGTAAAGTGATCATCGTTTGTTTCAGTTATTGGTATCTTAATTGGGGGGTCAGAATAGCCTTTTCCAGACCTGGTGGTGACAGCTTTCAGTTGCTCTGGGTGCTTAGGATTGTTTTCTGGTTGTCCGGAAAAGGTTCCAGCAGGTGGCTTCATGCTAGCTGCAAGTTGAGCTAGTTGAGATTCAATAGCCTTTTGATGGGCTTGCTGGTTAGCTATCATAGTTTGTTGCGACTGTAGCATCTTCTCAATAGTTGATAATTTGTCATCAGGATGGATGGGACCGACTTGTTTCCCTTGTTGTTGTTGTTGATAGGGGACTTGGTTGGGGTTCTGAAACTGAGAATTGTTCTGATAATTGTTGTAGTTTCTATTCTAGTAGTTTCCTCTAAAGTTCCCTTGATTCCTGAAATTTGGTTGTTGGTTATACTGGAATCCCGACGGGCCTCGTTGTTGAGTATTTGAACCAAGTTGTTGCGAGTTTTCCGCTCCAGAGGGGTTTCCATATTGAAAACCTGGATGTCCTATTCTGATTCGGGTTATAGTACTCTTGACCAGGGATGGTGTTGACAACATTCAGATTTTCCATTTGACCATTATCTCCTTGGCCACATGTATTGCTCAAAACAACATCATAGAGAATGTTACAGGCTAGAGTAGAATGGTCAGTTCCTTTGCATGCTTCGCAGAAGAGTGAGGCTGACTTAACTTGCTCTTGTTGTCGAGGGGGCGAACGTCTTCTTTCATAAGCTGTGAGAGACGATTCTAGATGGTCTTGCTTTGCAACTAGGAGTTTGAGAGATTCAGCGATAGACTTGTACTCGGGTGTTGCTTCAGCCATAGCTACCTTCAGCACTCCTTTTCCCACAGGTCTTCCCCAGTTGGCTTGGTTTTCAGCTCCAAGGGTGACAACCTTCCATGTTCTATCATAACTCTGACGCATGAAGTTCCCTCCAGACGAGGAATCCAAAAACCTCTTGATATCATCGTCCACACCTCTATAAAAGATTTCAATGAGTTGATTCTTTGGAATGCCATGATGTGGACACTTGCATAGAAGTTCTTTGTATCTTTCACATTCTTCAGCTAGGGATTCTCCAGGGACCTGGGTGAATTGCATTATTCGATCCCTGATTTCATAGGTGAGAGAAGGTGTATAAAAATTTTCCAAAAAAACATTTTGAAGTTGTTCCCAAGTGGTGATGGGTTCGCATTGCAAAGAGTTATACAAACTCATGGCTCTATCGGCAAGAGAGTATTTCAAGAGATGGAGTCTGATGGCATCATCTGTGACTCCATTTTTCTTTGTCATGGCACATAGATCTATAAACCTTAGAAGATGTTCTTGACTGTCTTCTCCCTGCTTACCATAGAAAGGACTATTTTGAAGCAAAGTGATCGAATGTGCTCTTATCTCAAAATTCGGAGCGTTGATGGGAGGAGGTTGCACTGGATGATGAACGTCAGCAGCTTTAGGGATTGAGAACTCCCTAAGGTCCTTTTGTAGCTCAGCTTGTTGAGCTGATGCTTGAGCTGCTTGGATTTCTTCTTGAACTGCAGCTCGGGCTTCTTGCATAAGTCTATCTCTTTGTGCATTAAGGGCTTGAGCTACCCTTTGAGAAATTTCCTCCTCTTGAGCCATTCTTGCCTGGTTCTCTTTGTACTGACAGCGAAAGGTTCTGTCTATCTCAAGGTCAAAGCTAGCAGAGAGTCTGGGACTGTCTGAGCGGCGCATACACTAGACTTTGTGGGTACCTAGGATGGAAAGATCTTTTGCTGGTAAGACGGACGGAGTAGAACCAAATTCAAGTATATATGATCGATAGTATCAAAAGTAAAAGAAAAACATAAATTAGTCTCAAAAGAACTAGATATAACTAGATGATTCCGTTGTCCCCGGAAACGGCGCCAGAATTTAACGTGGCTTAAATTATCGCACTAACAAACTCACTTAGGGTTGAAATCCCTAAGTTTTTAACCAAAACAACGTGCAATAATACCACCCGCAAGCGGACGAGTCTTATCGCAGTATAGTTGAGGATCGAATCCCAAGGGACAACGTTTTTAAGAATCTTCTTTCTAGTCGAATCTAGTTGAATCAAGACTAATATCTTAGAACAAGGTTGGTTGAATTGAGTTTAATTAAACTAAATGCAAGGGAAGTAAATGAGCAGGATTAAAGTTGATTAAAGATTAATGATGGTAATCGTTGGGATGGTCCCGGGTTTCGCCACCACTACACATGCAATCACATCCAAACATCAAACATCTAGGCAAGTTATAACCATTCAAAAAGAGCTGCTGCAGAACCCCCCGTACGGGCGTCAGGTCTGCGTAAGCATCACCTTAGGAATCAGATGTCTCGTCACCATCCATATCACATACTTACGGCTCCGAAGATACAGAAATCCAAATTAAGTTGTGGGCCCCCTATATAGGCGTCAAGCACACAGAAGTGACACTGTGGGCTAGATGGCTCGTCACCACACGGATCATACACTTACGACCTCAAGGAATCCCATTCTATTTCTAGTTTGGGAGTCAACCGCGTTAATCGACATTCAAAATCTACGCATAGAAGTTCTCACAACATAGGAAACGAACAAGATATATGCAAGTAGGTGATCAATCCACAAGCACTCATCGACGATTAACAACAAAATGAAATATTATATGCATGCCATGGAATGTTTAACAGTGAGATATGAAAGCATGGGCAGCGGGGCTAATCCCTGCACCCCAGCGAAAGTAAACTACTCACCCATGGTGAGAGAAACAAGAATAACAAGAGAGAGAGAAGTTTCTGCCATGAGCATGGTGAAGAAGATGATCGCTGCTCAGTGGAGAAACGGCCTTCTACACAACGTCGGAGCAGATCTGGCTGAAGAGAGAAGTACAGCACAACAGACAGGGAAGATCTTCTCTCTCCACCTTCTTCTTGTTGTTGTTTTCCTCACTCGTAGTAGGAGGAGCAGCTCGTGGATGAGATGGCGGTGTAGAAGTGGCGTATACGCGGCAGATCTAGACCCAGATCTATGTCTAGATCTGGATCTGAATGAGGTGGCTTGCAGATCTGAGTCTTCACCCCAGATCTGGGTGAACAGGCCGCGAGACCACCACGGGGGCACGTTCTCAGCAATGGAGGTCGTCTCCTTAGGCCCAGGACAGACCTGCAGCCTCGCGGCGTCTGGAGATGATGCCCTGGCTGACTAGAGTTGTGTCATGTTTATAGGTAGGCTAGGTGCTTAAAATTGTGACCTTGTCATTTCTACAATGGGTCGCGGATTTTGTCGTGGTCGCGGCTTTTATCATGGTCACGGCATTTTTCGTGGTCGCGGCTTTTGTCGTGGTCGTGGCATTTGTCGTGGTCACGGCTTTTGTCATGGTCACAACTTTTGTCGTGGTCACGGCATTTGTCGTGGTCGCGGCATTTGTCGTGGTCGTGGCTTTTGTCGTGGTCGCGACATTTGTCGTGGTTGCGGCATTTGTCGTGGTCGCGGCTTTTGTCGTGGTCGCGGCTATTCTTGGATGTGGTTGGATAGCTGTGGACTGCGGGGAAGATCTCGAGCAGAGTCGTGATTGTGGAAGGGTAGAACCGTGGGTGCGATCATGGAATCGCGGACAGGTGGCTTAGCAAAAGATCGTGACCAGGCTCTGAATTGCGATCGCGATTAGGTCATGTTGGGAGAAGAAGGGGACCCGCTGAATGTTGCTACTACCAAGCGTGCTCAAATAGACGACGGCCCAAAATAGAGTATTTGGCTGAGAAGACAAGGCCCAGATGCTCAAAGTGACCTGCACAGAGGTGTAAAAATTCAATAAAAATAGAAGTAAAATCAATTAAGCCAATATAAGTTGCATATGAAAAGATAAGGCCAAAAAAGGCTCATTAAAGCAATTAAACCAAGTCATCTCGCATATAAGAAGATAGAGCTAGTAAAGGAGAATAATCAGGGCAAAACTGGGCCAAACAAGGCAATTAGACTCAGATGAAAATGCATTCATCAAGTCACCCTTAGAGCTTAAAATCAAGCCAACTGCGGGAGACCCATAAGTAATGGAGTGTTGAAGGTTTCTATGGCAGAAGTTACTCCTGAGTACAAGTCTACCACCGAGTCTCTTAAGCTTCTAGTTGCCAAGCAAGACCAACTTGAATCATCTTTTGCCACCTATGAAAGAAGGCGTTCACCCCCTCGACAACAAGAACAAGTCAAGTCAGCTTCACTATTTTTTGAAGCATGTAAAGGAACTGACCATTCTACTCTAGTATGTAACATTCTCGACGATGTCATTCTGGGCAATACTTATGCCCAAGGAGATAATGATCAAATGGAAAATCTGAATGTTGTCAACACTATCCCTGGTCAGGGGTATTATAATCCAAATCAGAATAGGAACCATCCAGGTTTTCAATATGGAAATCCTTCAGGATCGGAAAACTCGTGACAAATTGGGTCCAATAATCAACAACGAGGCCCGCCAGGATTCCAGTATAACCAACAACAAAATTTTGAGAATCAAGGGAACTTTAGAGGTAACTTCAAGAATAGAAACTACAGCAATTATCAGAATAATTCTCAATTCCATAATCTCAACCAAGTCCCCTATCAACAACAATAGCAAGGATAACAAGCCAGTCCTATCCCTCGTGATGACAAGCTCTCAGCTATTGAGAAAATGTTACAGTCGCAGCAGACTATGATAGCTAACCGGCAAGCCCATCAGAAGGCTATTGAATCTCAACTAGCTCAACTTGCAGCTAGCATGAAGCCACCTGTTGGAGCCTTTGTTGGCCAACCAGAGAACAATCCTAAGCACCCAGAGCAATTGAAGGTTGTCACCACCAGATCTGGAAAAGACTATTCTGATCCTCCTATCAAGGCACCTGTGGTTATTACAGACGAGGATGACTCTGAGGCTGTCCAAGACTCTACAACATTTGAGTCTCAACCAAAAGAGCCAGCGACTGATGATAAGACGAACAAGGAAGGTTCGGAAAAATCAACTACTACAGAAAAAGGAACACCGGAGATGGATGTGCCAGTGTGCAATCCATGTCCTCCTTTCCCAGCTCGTTTGAAGCAAACAAAGCTCGATACTCAATTCAACAAGTTCAAGGATGCTATGAAGAAGCTTCATGTTGATATACCATTTCTAGATGTGTTGGCCGAGATACCAGCCTGGACTAAATACTTAAAGTCTCTCCTCACAAGGAAGTATATAACTAAAGAATGTGAGACATTTAAGTTAGCAACAACCACTTCTGATATCATCCAGAGCAAGATGCCCAAGAAGCGGAAAGATCCGGGATCCTTTGGGATTTCATGCCATATCAGTGACTCTTCATGTAAGAAGGGATTTTCCAATCTCGGTGCTAGCATCTCTATCATGCCACTTAGCCTTTGCAAGAGGCTAGGGTTTGCAGAACTACTCCCAACTGGCATGACCATACAACTTGCAGATAACTCTATGACTCTAACCTTGGGAATCATTGAAGATGTCCCCATCATGGTTGGAAAAGACTCTTATGTCCCATGTGACTTTGTCATCATGAACATAAAGGAAGATGCTAGATATCCTCTTATCTTTTTCCATTCATTCCTTGCCACTGCAAGAGCTTTGATTGATGTTGAAGCAGGGACCTTGATGTTCAGACTAGGTAAAGAAACCCTCAAGTTCAAAGTTTTTGAAAGCATGCGAAGACCGAGCATGTAGGAAGAAGTCTATTTGATTGATTGCATTGAGCAAATGTCACTCCTCATACAAGAGGAATATGAACAAGACAATCCTTTAGAAGTGGCTCTAACAAACCCATCTACTGATAATTCCATCAGCAAACAAGTTAAGGATTGTATCATTCACCTCGACTCTGTAGAAGAAGATCCTGAAGCTAGGTTCGAGGAACTCAAGGTTGTGAATGTAACTGAAGAGCCATGCGAGAAGCCAGAAGCCCCTGAAATGAAGCCCCTACCCGAGGGACTGAAGTACGTGTTTTTGTATGATCTCAAGGTTTGTCCAGTTATTATAAATTCCAATATAATGATCGAACAAGAAGATAAACTCCTAAAAGAATTAAAGGAAAGAAAGAAAGCTATCGGCTACAAGATGAGTGATATCACCAAGGTCAGTCAAGTGCTTTGCATGCACAAAATCCCTATGGTGGAAGACCACAAGCTGATTTTTGAGCATCAACAGAAGTTGAATCCTAATATGAAGGAAGTAGTCTGCCGCGAAGTCATCAAGTTACTCACTACCAGAATCATCTATCTGATATCTGACTCACCTTGGGTGAGTCCTGTACATGTTGTTCCAAAGAAAGGTGGAACTACTATGATATGAAATGAAGATAATGAACTCATCCCCACTGGAACAGTAACTGGGAGGAGGATGTGCATCAATTATAGGAAGTTGAACAAGGCCACACGCAAGGATCATTTATCGATGCCTTTCCTAGATCAAGTCTTACAGCGATTGGCTCACCAGGAATATTTCTACTATCTTGACGGTTACTCTGGATTCTATCAAATACCTATACATCCAGATGACCAAGAGAAAACAACCTTTACTTGCCCATTCGGAACATATGCGTCCAGAAGGATGCCATTTGGACTCTGTAATGCGTCTGCAACCTTCTAACACTACATGGCAGCCATATTTGTTGGTTTAACCGAAACCATTATGGAAGTTTTTATGGATGATTTCTCTATATATGGGGATTCATATGATTCATGTCTCAAGAACCTCTCCCTCGTCCTCAAATGATGTGAAGAAGCAGATCTAGTGCTGCATTGGGAGAAGTGTCACGTTATGGTAAAAGAAGGCATTGTCCTTGGCCATAGGGTCAGCAATCGAGGAATCGAAGTAGAAAAAGCAAAGATTGAAGTAATTTCTAAACTTGTTATCCCAACCAATGTAAGAGAAGTCTATGCATTCCTTGGTCATGTGGGCTTCTACATAAGGTTTATCAAGGATTTCTCCAAGATAACCAAGCCCATGACAAACTTGTTGTTGAAGGACGCTGACTTCTATTTTGATGAAGAATGTATCAAGAGTTTCAACAATCTAAAGCATGCCCTTACAACAACACCCATCATTCGAGCCCTAGATTGGGATCACCCATTTGAAATTATGTGTGATGCCTGTGATTACGTTGTGGGTGTTGTTCTGGGGTGCCAAATGTATAGAGAAGAAACATCATGTCATCTATTATGCATCGAAGACCCTTGACGAAGCTCAGAGGAACTATGCAACTACTGAGAAGGAACTCCTAGCAGTCATATATGCATTTGATAAGTTTAGACCCTACCTCATTGGTTCGAAGGTCATTGTCTACACAGATCATGTTGCTATCCGTTACCTCCTAAAAAAGAAAGATGCAAAACCAAGGCTAATAAGATGGATTCTCTTATTGCAAGAACTTGATCTTGAGATTAGAGATAAGAGAGGCACAGAAAATGTTGCAGCAGACCACTTAAGTCGTATCCACACTCTGGAAACTAAGAATATCCCAATTAATGACCCTCTTCTAGATGACCATCTCATGAAAGTCTCAAAAGCTACTCCTTGGTACACGGACTACATGAACTACCTTGTCGCTAGCGTCATCCACCCTGAATGTACCGGCAATGCTTTGAAGAAAGTCATGCATGATGTGAGGCAATATCACTGGGATGAGCCATACCTCTTTAAGCTCTGTGATGATGGTCTCTACAGACATTGTATAGATGAGGAAGAAGCTCGTCTTATTTTAGAACAATGCCACTCATGCCCAGTTGGAGGCCATATGAGTTCTAAGAAAACTTCTATGAAGGTTTTGCAATGTGGTTTATTTTGGCCAACCATATCCAGAGTTGCCTATAACTTTGTTTTGTCATGAGAAAAGTGTCATAGGACGGGTAACATAATGAAAAGAGATGAGATGCAACTTAAGCTATGGAAAGAAGTTGATATTTTTTATGTTGGGGGAGTGGAATACATTGGTCCATTCCCATCCTCACATGGATTTTCCTACATCCTAGTCATGTTTGATTATGTCTCCAAATGGGTAGAGGCAATACTAACGGTTACTATCTATTCAAAACCCGTCATTAAAATGTTCAAAGATATTATCTTTCCTTGTTTTGGAGTCCCACGCATAGTGATATCTGACGGAGGTTCTCATTTTTTGGAAAGAAGCTTCGAAGAACTGTTAAGGAAATATGGTATTACGCATAAGGTAGACTCCCCCTACCACCCACAAACAAGTGGGCAGGTAGAGGTTTCAAACCATCAACTCAAAGCTATCCTAGAAAAGACAGTAGGATGCAACCGTAAGGATTGGTCAGTGAAAATCAATGACGCTTTATGGGCCTACCGAACCGCATTCAAAACTCCTCTTGGAACAACACCCTTCAGACTTATCTATGGAAAATCATGTCACCTGCCCATCAAACTAGAACATAAAGCATGGTGGGAAATAAAACAGCTGAATTTTGACATTAAGAAAGCTGGTGAAGCTAGGATTCTACAACTTCAACAACTAGAACAACTTCGGATGACGGCTTATGAGAATGCACGAATCTACAAGGAACACACAAAACTTTGGCATGATGGTCATCTGAAGAGGAAGGACATTCAAGTGGGAGACCAAGTTCTGCTATTCAACTTGAGAGTAAGGTTATTCATAGGGAAACTCTTTTCTCACTGGTCTGGACCATACATTGTCAAAAGCATCTATCTACATGGTGCATTCACCTTATGGAGTGAAAAGTCAGGCGATTTTGTGGCAAATGGCCAACGCTTGAAAAGATACTTCACCACAACTGATGCTAGCACTGATGAATTGATGAATCTATCCAAACTGACATATCTACCAAAAAACTGAAGAAATCAAGTCGAGCCAACGACATAAAACAAAGGTGATTGTCGGAAGGCAACCCGATCCTTAGCTTAGTTTTTGTTTTCAGTTTTAAATTAGAAAATTTTGCACATGGTATACAATGCATCGCAAGATGCAATCTTTCGTCAGGATAATTTTCATTTTTGAGATTTCAGATGGAGGACACACGCTGATTGGAATGCAACCACATCTGATGGTCCAACCAGCATGAGTTTTCCCCTCCATCTCGGATTTAGAGTTTGCTCAGGATGAGCAAATTTCTAAGTTCGGGGTGGAGGGTGGGTGGTATATACTTTACTTTCCACCCTCTCCTACCTGTTTCAGACTTAAGATTTTATCGTTGCAATTTTGAGCAAATTTTTCAAAAATTTTGAAGATTTCAAAGTAGTTGTATAGAAACTTGATGAAGTTTTGACGCTTTTTGTTTTAATCAAAGCCATTACCTAGTCGGCTATCCCATTTTTCCATGTAGTTTTGAATCATTATACCCTGCTTATTCGAAGCGAAGCCTCGAGGGGGACAATTTCTGAAACTATCCAATGGTTTGAAATCACCGTGTGAAGCTTATGAATCCTAACATCATGATCACTAAAAATGGCAAGTATATGTTGAACTGAGAGGGATCAAACACATTGTGCTTCCTAACTAGACAGTTGAACAATAGCAGGGAATCTCCATCGGATCCTCATCAAGTCATTTTTTAGCAGAGTACGATAAAGAGAACGTCTCGGTGCACTGAATTGTAAATCAAGTTGCATTCTACTCTAAACTCTCTTCTACACTTCTTCTATCATCTTCTTACACCTCCATCCATCAAAAAGAAACAAAAATAGCCAAAATGGTGCCAAAACCTAAGCTCGGAGTGGCACACCATCTTTTTCTATATCTGCTTCTTCCATACCCCTTGCTAATAAATAGGGGTGTACCACCAAGAAAAGATGACAAAGCACACTCAAAAAGAAATGCAATCTCGAGTCGAATAGAGGAGAGATTCGCACGAAAAATGCAATCAATGAAATTGCAAACATATAATAAAAATCTCGAGTCGAATAGAGGAGAGATTTATTTCTTCCTTCCATACCACCTGTCACTCCCTTTTCCACCTAAAGGCACGATGAATGCCTACGCTCACCAATATCCTAAAAACACCAGTGTCAGATCAGGTGCACACTTGTTGTTCTGTGGGTGTCTCTGGACTCCTACAAAACTCTTTGACATGCTCGATGTTGGAAAAAGTGGAGAGGAAGTGATGTTGGGAAACGAACTCAGGAATGAAGATATAGTAAGATGTGTTCTGTGATCTCAAGATGTTGAGACGCTTAGTCATACCAAACATAAAAGGAACAATCGTGATGTGAAGATAAGGTAATCGCACGAGTTAAAAGTATTCATTGACGATCGTTTCAGATTTTGTGTTACTCGAGGATGAGCAACGTTTAAGTTCATGGTATTTTGATGATTGCATATTATCGAGGGTTCAGTCGCCTCTTTCTGTCCCAGTTTTCCCTTGCTTTTTCATGTTTATTAGCTACACCTTCTATTATGCGAGTAATTGGGCTTGATTGAATCATCACAATTTAATTGGATTTTTACATCATTTTTTGCAGGTCATGTTGTGCCCAAGAATACCCAATCATAGCTAATTGGGCCATTCTTCACTTCAACAATTATCTGAGGCCCATCCACCTTATGCTCTTCCTTGATTCAAAACGCAACCGTGACCCACCTTCTCGGTCGTGTCCTTTTTCTCCCAGCTAACCCTAACTGCGATCGCGGTTAATGCAGCATGTTCGTGATCTTCTCTAGCCACCTGTCTACAGTCTTTGTTCCCCCTCGTACTGTTACCTTGCATCCTCCTGCCACGCCCGCGGTTCCCCAGCTAGACAATCACGACCGCGACCTCAATTCACAGTGACCTGCACCACGTGAAAGATCGCGACCTTATCTTTCCACCATCAGCAAAGAATTCGTGACTGCGGCTAAGCTTCTGACCACGATCACTTCAACACAGATTAACTACGACCTTCACCCCACCTCCTGTCCTCAAGCCCGCGGCTTCTCTACCCTCAAACAACCACAACTAGGTTCTGTCTGCTACAACCACTGATCGTGATCTACCCGACCTTCTCCTCTCTCCTCCATTCCTGACTCACATGCACCCACAACCTCTTCCCGGTCGCTCCCCCATCACCTCACCTACAAGGCATCGCGACCACAGCTTCATGATCGCGACCGTGATCTGCCTTGACTGCGCCTGCGGTGTTCTACTCCTCCCTCATAATCACAGCCACCTGATAGCCTCAACACCCTGATCAACCTCTCTGTTGATCAGCACCAAAGCCAACCGCCCGCGGTCCTCCACGCATAATCGCGACCTCCAAAGAACCACGACCTATCTCAAAGATCGTGGGCACGTCAGTTCAAGAATCGCGATCGAGCCTTACAGCATTGTTGCCTCCCTCATCTCGCCAAAACTGTGACCAATCCTCATAGTACCGCGGTTGTGGTGTTTGCAAATCATGATCGAGCCACTACCACACTGCACCCGCGGTGGAGAGGGGTCACTCCTCGACCTGGATCACGATCACCCTACAAATCCCAACCCCATCAGTCCCATCACCTACCCTGCTTACCCCTGCTTCCTACCCTAGAAGCAACCATTACCTACAGCCACCTACAACCCTAGCCTACAGAACAAGAAGACAGCGATCAACACTATGTAGCAAATCGTGACCAAGCCGTCATGAGAGCACAACCACGACCTGCTAAACAAAGATGGAAGACTATGACCAAAAGTAATCGTGACCTGCTGGAAGCAATAAAAAAAGCCACGACCTCGGCATGCAAAAGCAGCAACCTACTGCAAATTACCAAGGTCATGAAAGTGAGTCGGTGCCATCCTTCCTATAAATATAATGTGACCCCTAGCCCATTAGACATCATATCCAGACACCGTTAGGCTGTAGGTATGTGTAGATCCTAAAGAGAGGATCTCCACAGCCAAGAGCCTGCCTCCGTGGTGGTCTTGTGCCCCGTTCACCTAGATCTAAGGTGCAAACCCAGATCTGCAAGCCACTCCATCCAGATCTAGATCTAGATCTAGATCTGGATCTAGATCTGCTGCATCTACGCCATTTCTACACCGTCGTCGCGTCCACGAGCTGCTCCTCCTACTGTGAGCAAGGACCACGAGAAGAAAGAGAAGGTGGAGAGAGAATATCTGCCCCATCCACTATGGTTTTCCTCCCTCCTCGTCGAGATCTACCCCGACATTGTGTAGAAGACCGTTTCTCCATCGAGCTGCGATCATCTTCTTCACTATGCTCATGGAAAAATCTTCTCTCTCTCTCTCTTATTTTTCTTATTTCTCTCATCATGAGAGAGTAGTTTCCTTTCATTGGGGTGTGGGGACTAGCCCCACTTCCCATGCTTACATGTCATTTTATTAAACATTCCATGGCAATGTATATAACTTTTCATTTCAGTGTTAATCGTCGATGTGTGCTTGTGTACTGATCACCTGCTTGCATTTATCTTGTTCTTTTCCTATCTTGCAATCACTTCAATATGTAGTATTTGAATGTCAATTAAAGCGGTTGACTCTCTGTTGAGAAATTGGATGGGATTCCCTAAAGTCACAAGTGTGTGATTCGTGAGGTGACGAGACATCTAGCCCACGATGACGCTTATGTTAGCCTAACACCAATACAGGGGGGCTCGCAACTTCAGTTGGATATATGTATCTTCAGAGCGGTAAGTATGTGATCTAGATGGTGATGAGACATCTGATACCTATGGTGATGGTTGCGCGAACCTGACGCCCGTATGGGGGGTTTTGCAGCAGCTCTATTTGGATTATTATATCTTGTCTGGATGTTTGTGATTGGATGTGTTAGCATGTGTAGTGGTGGCAAAACCCAGGACCATCCCAACAATTCCCATCATTAATCTTTAATCAACCTTTAATCCTGCTCTTTACTTTCCTTGCATTTAATTTAGTTAAACTCAAATCAATAAACCTTTGTTCTAAATATTAGTCTTGATTCAACTAGATTCGACTAGTAAAAGATTCTTAAAAACATTGTCCCTTGGGATTCGATCCTCAATTATACTGCGATAAGACCCGTCCGCTTGTGGGTGGTATTATTGCACAAGTTTTTGGTTAAAAACTCAGGGATTTCAGTCCTGGGTGAGTTTGTTAGTGTGATAATAATCCACGTCACCAAGCTTGATAGAGATGAGCAAGGATAAAAGGAGATGAGAAGCTCTATAGAGGTAAGATTGGAAGTTTACTTTATTTAACTTCCTCTAGACCTAATATAATGTTTAGTGTTAGCTTGTGTTCTTGATTTCAATCAAGTCCTAGAAAATCACATCTCATAGAAATTAATAGGATTTTGAGGTATTTGGATAAAATTTCAAATTTTGGACTATGGTATCCCAAGTCAAGGGTCTTTACTATCACTGTCTATAGTGATGATGATTATGCAGGTTGCTTAATTGACAAAAAGTGCACAAGTAGCACTTGCTTATTCCAAGGACCATGCCTAGTTTCCTAGTTCTCTAAGAAACAAATCATTGTGGCTCTTTCAACTACTGATGCTAAATACATTGCATCTAGCAGTTGTTGTGCCCAAGTCCTATGGATGAAGAAAATCATATGAAATTCCAATTTTAATAAAGAAAATTTTGACTAAAGAAAATATTTTCATAATATAAAAAATTCTTAAAATCACTCTTAATTTAGTTTTGTCAGTTCTTGTCTTTAGTTTAATCACTCCAAATCAACAATTCTATTCAGCTTACAAATGCTCCAAGACTTTAACATTCATTTTGATGATTCTCCTATTTATTTTGATAATGCTGGTGGAATTAACTTATCTTACAGTCATGTATTGCATAGTAGAGATGAACATATAGAGGTTTGTCATCACTTTATTCGTGACCACATAGCCAAGAAGGATATTTATATCACTCATGTGGACACGGAGAATCAGCTTGCAGATATTTTCACCAAACCTCTAGCTAGAGAGCATTTTTCTTTTATTAGATCAAAATTGCTTATAATTGCTCTTGATGATATTGACTTGTCTTCTAGCTAGTTGTTCTCTTACTATATGTTTCTTGTGTAAAATAGTTCATCTCTTGCTTTCTATGTGCTCATTTGCCATGTTTTCATGCTTTATTTTGCTTGTTTTTGTGTATTTTTTGCAAACGAATGGTTTATCACAAAATAGTACCCTATGATGAGTGGAATGTGCCTCAAAATATCTATAATACATTTTAGGCTAAAAAAACTACATTTATATATCACCCTAGAGTCTTGGAATTAAATTTTCTAAGGTTTGGACCAGTTGACCATTTGGTCGAGTTATTGATAGGACAAACTCAACCATTTGCAATCTGAGAACTAAGTTGACCTTCCTTTTCGGTCGAGTTTCCACCCCAGAGAACTCGACCGATCATGCAACTGGACCAAATTAAATAAGATATCGAATGACTTTTCTCCCTATCAACTAGAGAAAGTTTGACTGATCTGAAGCTCCAGTGCTCTAATTCTCCGACCCTAGGTGTGAATCTTCTCTCCCTAGCTCCGTTTGACTTCAATTACCTCTTCCCACACCCATCTTAGGTGGTTAGTCAGCCTATTTGTAACACTTTCTTCTCTTTTAGTTTCCTTTGCTTCTCCATCTGCCTTCATGGGAGTCATCCATGTTGGAGCATCATCGACTTCATCTTCTCCTCACCCTATTTCCTATGATAGAACCTCCTTCTTATCCTCACAAGCTCTAAATTTCTATAAGGCACTCCTTCCTAGGAATCCCTTCCCTTGTAGAGCTCTATATGAACCTCGTTTCACCATGAGTGGGGTTATTAAGGAGGCCACTGAGGTATTTGCAACACATCACCTTAGTGCATTGTGTGTACAACGCCTATGCTTCTCTAATTCTATCACTAGCACCAAGGTGGTCCATGAGTGATATGCAAATCTCCAATGGAACTACACTACAAATGTGCCACCACTCGATACTCAGGTAGTTCTGAGTTCTATGATTGCCGATACCAAATTTACCATCTCTGAAGATTCTTTGAATATCTTTTTCAATGTACTGTGGTTACTGAATCATGGAAGGTCGACTATCCTGATTATTATGACCTACTTGACCCTGAGGCTTTCAACAAAAGCAATGATCCTACACTTCCTGATATTCATAAGATTTTAAAGAAGCCTAGTGTCCTACTATAGGAAGAAGTCTACCCATCCATCCTCTTCCCTTGATATCAAAAACCTTCTTATTGCATTTGTGGTTAATTGCAATGTCCATCCAAAGAAAAATCAAACATACATTGCAAAAAACACTCATGTGATAATATAATCTCTTTTAAAAATTTTGATTCAAGTGGTCTTGCTACATTCTTCATCACATGACTTGCTTTGACTCTAGGAAGAACACCTCTGGAACCCATCCTCCTTATCCTCCCTTGATATGTGGTCTTTTTTCTTTTGTGACTCAAAAAAATATTTTCCATGATCTCCACTACAAATCAAGTTGGAAAAGAGTCAACATCAATGAAACTACCATTAAGAAGACCTTTCTTCTACCTCCCCTTACAACTCTTAGAGAATCCACCTCCACCCAAGCCCCTCCACCACCTCCACCACCCTGTCTTGACTGCACCTCTTTTAATGTTTCAAATGAAACCCTCATGGGATATTTGATGCATCAATAGGTGCATAACCTTCAGGTTCAGGATCATCTCTACCATCACCTTTTCCAGATCATGTCTACCATGAACCTATCATGCATCCATCCCTTCCCTACCTACCAAGCGTAACGTCGAGCTAACTATGCCTCCTATGCATACATTTAGTTCTACCCTAACCCTCTACCCTTTGCCACTTCCACTGCTACCCTATTGCTGATAGTGGACATGCTCCTTCTCCTACCCCTGGGGTGCCTCCTCTATTGGTTCTTCCTGTTGGTCCTACTGCCACTCTACTTTCTAGTCTTGATGAGACTTTTTCCCCCTCCTTTGAGCAAGCAAATGTATTACATGCATGTGGCATGTCATAATCTGAGTAGATTGCTAGGTGGCCTGGTCGTTCCTTTGGACCTCTTGCTGATGAGGAGATGCCAGTCCAGTATGTTGCTGAGGATGCTGAGGATGATGGTTCTAAGGACAGTTTTTATGATGGATTTATTGGTTCTTCTGGTGATGGTGAGGCCACAACTGTTTCTTTTGTTGCACCACCTGATAATGATGAGGACTACCAACCTGAGGACAAGGATGATGATGTAGTTGATGTCGTAGATAGTGTCAATGTTTAGTTACACATTCTTGAGAGTGCTTGTTATTTATATATATATATATATATATATATATATATATATATATATAGAGAGAGAGAGAGAGACAGGCTAGAATACACTCGAGTGTATTCGGAGCAGAATACACTCGAGTGTATTCGGAGCAGAATACACTCGAGTGTATTCAGAGCAGAATACACTCAAGTAGTTTTTCATGATGCAATATTTTTTTCGAAAATCTAATCCATTTAACTTCTTAAACATCTTGTAAATAGCTCGTATGCAAAATTTGAGCACATTTGGACATTTGTAGGTGCAAAAGTTATGCATTTCAAATTAGTTTCGCACGTCGATTTTGTTGCCCTTGGATGAGTGACTTACACTCATTCAAATGTGCTCAAAATTTGTATGTAGCCTAGTGTTTTATTTCTTATATGAACCTTTTCTTGTCAATTATATACATATCATATGACTTTCTAGATGATCATATAGTATATATGTGCTATGGCTATTTATGGAAATACTAACCATGCCGGCATATGTAAGCATGAATTGAGCAGGAGAAATTAACATTTTTCATTCAAGTGTCCCCTTGCAATTCACAAGGTAAAGGTTTAAATTTCATATCCTTTTCAATATGTTGAGGAATGATTTGTCATTGTCAAAAGGTGGAGAATGTTGACCTGAGTATTACACATTATCCATATTTTGATAATGACTTGAACTTTCCATTCATGTGTAACTAGTATGTTTATTTGAGGTTGATTTCAGGGATTAGGTACATGAAAAGGATCAAATATATCAAGCCCTAGCATGTTCAAGTCAAAAGTAATGCAAATGCACTTTTGTGGAAGACACTCCAAATCACCTTAGATGATTTTTGTAATCATTTTTATTGATGATATGACTTATAACTAAGATGATAAAAAATAAGGAACCCATAATTCGAGCATTTTGATCACTCAAAAGTAATTTTCCAAAATTCATTACAGGTTGTTGATCAATCAAGATTAAATCTCGACCAATCCCTTGATGAATTATGAGAATTCTTTGGTTCAATTGAGTTTGCCACTCACAAAACTTGACTGATCCCTGCATTGAGAAAAACTAATTTCAAGGACTCATTTGAGTTGCACACAGGATAAACTCGACCGATGCTTCAAATTGGCTTTATTGCATAGTGCAATCAGTCCAGTTACCTTTATGAAAACTTGATCGAATGCACTATACAAAATGTGCAGAAAAAGTGATTCTAGCCTTTGGGGAGTTACAAAACTCAAAATTGTATCCATTGCAACCCTCAAAATGGCTAGAAAACATTCCTAAGTGTTCATACCCTCTAGTGGAGACCCTCAGTTATAAAAAGGACCTCTTGTAGTCCATTTCAAGGTTGCTCCTTCATGCTATTGATGATCCTTGCTATAGTTGAGTACATCCAGTCCACTAGAGCCCCTTTTTCTCTCTTGAGTACACTTCCATTCATCATTATGTGTGAGATAGGATATATGTGAGAGAGCTATTTCATTGTATGCTTGTAAAGCTCTCAAAGCTTCTCTTTTCCCAACCCCTTTCTTCAAGATCAAGTTGGTGAAAGCTTGTCCAAGTAAAGGAGAAGGTGCAATCTTCTTCAAGTTATAGAAGAAGGTGTAAAAAACTTCTCCGAGTTAAGGAGGTGGACAAGGATGAAGATCTGGGAGTAGAGTGGATAAATCCTTCAAGGATAAAGAATCGTTACAAAGAGGGGATCTCCTTGGAGAAGGTGTCTGATTGCTTGTAAGAGTGGGTAAGTACAAGACTCTATCTCTGGATTGGTAAGACCTTGGTTGTAAGGTTATTGGATCCCTTGACCTCAAATGGAAGTTGGGTATCCTTGTCTTGAAAAAGGAAGGTCAATTGTATGTCTTATAATGGAATATAAGTAAACATAGGTTGCAAAATCCTAGGGCTTGACCTCTTGAGGTAGTGGACTAACTCTCTCCTAGTTTGGAGAGTGGAACCACTCTTAACAGCTTGTTCAAGTAGTTGTTTCAATCTCTCTCATCCTTTCTATGCATGTTTAGATTGTCATGAAATTCATTGTTTACAATTTTGACCAGTTGAAGTAACTTGAAGGTCTGACGAATTTTGTGCAAGTGTTTTTAGCTCTATTAACCCCCCTCTAGAGCCCTTTGATCCAACACATAGATGAGTCCCCACATTTGACCATATTAGGGCTATGACTCTATATTTATTTGGTCCATCCCTCATGACTCTGCATTTGACCTTATTCACTTTGAAATCGAATGCAAAGATAAAGAGAAAAAATTATCTTTCTAAATAATTCACATTCAAATATCATTTGTGATTACAAAAACTATTTATTCAACAACATGTCCTTTGATGAATTCCAATATATTGATCTTAAAAAGAACTTTATTTCTACTTTTCCACTTACACCTTTCCCTAACTAGGATGTGCATTAGTGAGAGAACCAAACAAAGATTAATCAAAGGCTATAGTGATACCACATCAATTATGATAATAGGAGAACCCTAGAAAGAACAATGCTACATGTGAAAGCTTGGCATCACCCTATGGCACTAGCGGTTAACCATTCATAGTCCATAGCCTTATCTAGGCTAGCTTGAACCTTAACATCATCTGGTGCCCAATCATACTCTTTCAACAAATGGTTGTCCCACTAAATCATCACTAAAAGGAAAATAGATCACCCATTTTACTCCTCCAATAATTCAATGAATATCCCTTGATTAGTCTCACCTCTTGGATTTTTTGACAAACAATGGGTGTCAGACTTGGATCAAGTCTATGGTTCTGACTCTTACCTTGAACCTTATCTTGAGAGGGGAAAACTGTTGGGATCCCAATTTTGATCAGTCAATCAATGAGCAAAGATCAAATCTTCTCTCTAGATAATGATGAATATATACACTACTTCCTATATTTTTCATGTTCTCTATATATATAATCCACCCATATTCATCCATTTGCCACTCATAGAGGGTTACTAACAAAAATTTATTTCTATGAGTATGATTTCCTTTTGTTTAGCTTTTTACAAGCCTTTATTATAAATTACCTAGTTGAATATTATTGAATAAAGTTTTAGTTCTCATTCCCATTAAAACTTCTATTTCTCTTTTTTAGTTCAATCAAAATATATTATTTACCAACCAAGAGAAAAAAGGCATGACCTTCATGTAATATCTCTCCTCTTCTCCTATTTTCAAAATCAAGTTTTATTCCTTAATGACACAATCCTATAATCAATAATTTGAGATATCTCTAGAATGTTATAGTAAATAAAAAACTCAAAGATGAAAGGAATTTGTTTCATACCTAGGGAAAGTTGTCAGAATCTGACATTTCATAGGGGTGCCACCTAATGAAGTCCCATGTTACAATGGTGGAATACCCCAGGGAACACAATCTTCTCCCAAACTTTCTCCTCAGGACACAAGATCCCATAATTTTTTGGTTTCCTTTTCTCTAGTATGGTAGGTATTTGTTCTTAAAAATTCATTTCATAACACTGAACCACATAAAGTAATTCACAACTATAAATACCACCCAAATCAACCATATCAAAACCTCCTTTGAACTCTCCTAAATCCAGAGAGAAACTTCCTCCCCTGTGCAATATTTTGTTGCCCAGTGCCTAGAAGTTCCTTCTTCTAGAAAGTCAAATCCCCAATATTGGAATATTGTAGAGAAGAAGGAAAAATGTTCATCTTATTTAACATTTTAGTTATAAATCTTGATTTGAACTTGTTCATAATTGTTCTTGAACTTGGTAATCTTCAAAAAATGTTTTGACTATCCTAATTATTCTGATCTGACTAAACATCCTCTTATTTAATAATTTCTCATCTCATTACAACTGCTATACTTAATTAAAATATTGTTTTGTGGTCTAGTCATTATATAATAAAAAGTGTTCTTATGACCACTTGTGATCTTAATTGGTAAACTATGGTTTACCTGGATGATTTAATGCTTAATTAGATTGATCATCATTTAGACCTGATTAATGATGGTAGCTCAATTGTGATGTTTTAAACCTAAGGGGAAACTCTAATTATAATTTTACTTTGAAGGATTAGGGTTTGAGAAGTGTAAACCCCAATCAATCAAAACATTAGGGTTTTGATAGTATATAAATACAAAATTTGATAGGTAAGTCGTATGGTAAATAGTTTTTCATATTTTCTATATAACTTGGATTTACATGAAATTTGTATACTATATGGATAACTCAATCATGTGTGTTGCTACAAAATTTTATAACATATGGGTGTTCTTTGAATGTAGTTCTCGGTCGAATTACACTTCAATCGACCATGTTTTCGATGTTATTTAGCATTTTTGTTTTTTATTTTATATATTTATTAGTAATTAGGATGATCTGAAACTTTTACTAGAGCTCTAAAACTACATGTTATATGACATGCTGATTTTTCATAATTTTTGGAGGAGGTTTGAAATATTCAGTAAATGATTTTCAATAATATTTTTATGACAAAAAAATTTACCAAAATAAATAAAAGTACAAGTAGGATCAATTTGCAATTGACCCAAGAACCTTAATTGCTCTATATGATTAACCTAACACACTAGGAGCTCCTTCTGGAGAAATGAAATCTTAGAGAGAGAGGGTGAGTTAGGGTTTGGATGGAGAAAGTGGTGAAGATGGTGATCTAAGGTTTTCTCTTCCTAGAGTTGATGAGATCAAGTATGTTTGTCATCTCTAAATAGCTTTTCTAGGTGATTCTTATCTCACATGTCAATATATCATCCCTCATATGATTTTATTCAAAATAATATCAAATCTCTCTCTCTTCTCATTCTTTCTTTATAATTCTCTATTCCTATAGTTTTTGAGTTGGAAGGAAGAAAAAAATGATGGATTCCTAGGAATTTGATATGGATTCTAGAATTTTAGATCTTATGCTACGTTTCTAAGGTATTTTCACACCTTAGGTGAGTGGGTACTTCCATTAAATAGTATTGTAACATCCCTGACCTGGGTTATGCATTAACCCTAGGTGTTTTGCTTAATAAAGTTAATTAGATGCTTGTCTTTAATTTTTGAAAAAGTAATTAAGGCTCAAGAGGAACTTATGTTTCAATTTTAGTCCTTTTCGAATAATGTTGAAACATTATTTTGCTTATTTTGGACTAAAGTGCAAATTACCCAAGTTGAGGGGTTAAATTGCAAATGTTGCATGATAGGATGTTCCTCAAGTGTTGAAGCATCATATGGATGAAAATGATGCAGTGGTATGGCTTGTGGTAATCCTGAGTAACAAGAAAGAGCTTGTTGAACAATGTTTGTGCATTAAAACCTAGTTTTGGTGTAATATGCAATTTACCCAAAACCTAGGGTTCAATATGAAAATTACCACTTCAAAATAATCTGTAATGTTTCTTGGCATAATGTAGAGAAAATAAAATGAGAGGGGCGTCTCATTTGTATCTCTTTGGAGGAGAGAGAATCTTGATATTAAAATAATTAAGATTTAAGCACAATTGGAACTTTACTTCAATTTAATGCAAAAATAAGTATATTAATTAAAGCCCCCTTTAACAAAAATGTGAGGGATGAGTTTGCAAGAGAATGGACGACCATGTTCCTTGCAAAGGCATGAAAATGTCCAAAGGAAGTGGATAACTCACACACATTATTATAGGAAAAAGAAATATCACTCACTTATGGATATTAGTATTATATGATTTTTTTTTGTTAAGCCAGGGGTCGCTTTTATTCATCCCACACCCCTCCTGTGGGCATAATCCTCAAAAAATTACAGCTGCTGGTTATAACGGACGCAGGTAATAAAAGGAAAAAACAAAACAACCATCGTACTCCCCTTCCTATTTCTCCGACTAGCTCATTGTTTTCTGCATTACGATGTACGGGACACGACGCTTTTCCAAGGCCGTCATACCTCTTACTCTGCGTGGCATATTCAGGATATCAGAAGAAACAAAAGGCTCATCCAAGCTGCTGCCCCATTTTCCTAGTTCACGAGGTATCGAGTTGATGACCTTGTGAACAAGGGACCCATAAATCATAGCAGCTTTAATCTGCTCTCGCAGCTCACGTACAAAAGATGTCAACCTCCATGGTTCCTTTCCGTTGTTCCATATGATGTCATACACATATGCCTCATCAAGCTCAACACACGAGATGCCCAACGCATTATCTCTCGCTAATTTCAAGCCGATGGCACACGCTTGCATATACGCAAGGATGTAATATGTACTTCTGATCCACATTCTGAACACCAAGCAAATATCAGCCGTGTGGTTCCTAATAATTCCCGCCGCCCATCTTCTAGAATCCCACAGTTGTCTCTATCTTTCCCGATCGTAAGATTGAGCTTAAGGTTATGTAGGTCAGGCGTCATCCATCTAAAAAGTTTAATCTGCCTCATCGTGACTTTAGGTTCCACCAGGTTGGCTTCCCTCATGCGGTCATAAATATTGTTATCAGAATCAAGCATAAAAGATCTTTCCTTTAGCTGAATATTCAGTGCTCTAGTAACATACTCCCATTCATGACATAATGGTCTGTGTTTTCCTTCAAACCTTGCTTCGCACCTCAGCCGCCAAATACTATATGGGATCAAAACCGCCAAATTTCCAGCTAACCATTCCTTAAGTTTCTTTCTTCTCCCCAAACCACATGTGTCTATAAGATTTCTTACATTGGTGGGTGGCGCCATACCTGTCAAAACAGCAAATTTGCCCCAGAAAAACTCCGCATTTTTCCCTTGAAACAAAAGATGCTCAATGCTTTCCTCATACGGTTCCGCGCAACAATTGCACTGAGATACTATCGGGATTCTGCATTTAGCTTTAATGTTGTCATCCGTTGCCGTGGCTCTTCTAGCAGATTTCCAAATGAACGATGCAGCCTTAGGGAAATTAGTATCCCAAATCGAACCTAGTCCAATAGGACCTTCCCTTCTATCAAGCATCAGAACCGTGGGAACGGGCGTTGGCGATCGGCTTCCTAGGGTGATCGCCCCCTGTCGGCGTCGCCGTACCACTCTGGCTAGGAACCCGCCTACCGGAGGCCACTGTTTTCTAGGGGCTAGGGCTCTGGTCGCGATGCTGCCATCACCGTTGATCCGCAGGGTGACCAGACAGAGCTGGCGGGAAAACCTAGCACAACAAGATGTAGCGGAGAGGAGGAAAATGATGACGGCGTCCGCGGTTTCAACAGAGGAGATACTTCCTGATGTGAGGATGGTTCTTGCGGATGAAGAAGCATTGACTGATCACCGATCGCAGCCTAGGGCGACCAGGGAGGAAGGGAGGCATGACGTTTCCGAGTCTGGGCGAGCGGGAGATCTCACGATCGGGTGTGCACCGGGAGTGCCACCGCAGGCAGGTATTGCAAAGCCGCTGACGTTGGACTCTGGTCATCGGGAGGGACACCCAGTCGTGGTGTCGTCCCAGCCAACGTTGATGGGGAATGAAGGTTCAACGCCATTGGTGGTCGAGGCCCCTGCTATCCTAGTGGAGACAGCGACTCTTTCATCCAGAGAAGGAACGAGGGAAACACCTAATGGAAACACGACTATACCTAGGGTTGATGCTGGTCGGTCACCAAATTTTCTGCCAGTGGACACGATGCAGCCCCAAAGAAAAGCACCTCTATTTGGGATTCTGCACGACACTTGTTTCAGGTGTATGGGAAGAGGTCATTGGCAAGCACAATGCAGGAGAAGCAAGGTCTGCTATAACTGTCGAAGATCGGGGCATGTGGCTGCTAGGTGCACGCAGTTTGTCCCGAGACCGAGGCCGCCGGACGTACGTTCGAGAACGGCCTTTCCACCTTTGCCTACAGGTATTCTGGCTAGGGGTGCTCCACAACACGTCCCTAAACGCATCGTTGTTGATGTAGGTCCAGATGAGAAGATGCGGAGAAGCAAGATGATGGCGCTAGAGAGAGCGGTGGAGGTATCTTGGCCCTTTGATATCCAGTGGACGGAGGTATGCCCGTTCTTGCGACAGTGCTGGCCCAATGCTGCAGATTTATACAGGTTTGCAGAGCGCAAGGTTGTTGCCTTCTTCTCATGCGACAAGGAGGCTAAGGAAGTGACAGAGAAGGGAGTACCATCATTACGTGGAAAAAGAATCTATATGCACCACATGATCAATGGAGAACAGCACCAGCGGAAGGAGGAATTTTGGTTCTGGGTAGCAGACGTTCCGATTACCTGTAGGGATGACGACACGATGAAGAAGATTATATCACCGTTCGGAAAGCTGATGTTTATTTCTGATTGGCAGAAGGATAAAGATGACCTATCTGGACTCCTGATATTAGTAGAGGCTTTTAATAAAGATGTCCCTCAATTTATATTTCTTACATACGGGCAGCGTCGGACTTCTGTGCAGCTCTTCATGGTGGCAAGAGGACCGGTGGGATCCAATAACATGCATTTTACTAAGTTTGGGAGAGATTCTGGGATTCCTCGGGAGGCCTTACTTGTCCAGGAGAAGACAAATATATCTAATACAATGGTGGTTGTGACAGATAGAACCTCGGATGCTAGGGAGATCTCTCAGACGCGGTGTCCATCTCCGATCACGCAGCATCACAGGACTCCAAGGCGAGTGGTGGTGGATAGAGAAGGTAACAACAGATACATGTCGAACAGACGGTTGGAGGATTTCATGTTCCTTGAGAGTGAATACAATGAGCAGTGGAGGAGATCGGGGAGATGCCATAGCAGACGAAGTAGAGATGGTGATGATAGTAGGTACCACAAGCGTTATCATTCCAAGAGAAGACACTCAGACTATGACGATGAATTTTTTGATGGTTGCTGGTCGGATTTTGAAGGGGGGTACAGCCCTTGATTGGGTTCATCTTTGTTGGGACAGCGGCACCAAGTTATAAATGAATTGTTCTTCTATTTTTTGGAATATCTGGGGGGCTTCTAATAACCCAACGAGAAGAGTGTTGAGCAGAATTTGTGGTCGGTTTAAACCAGGCGTGGTTTGCTTGTTTGAGCCATTTCTTCATGCGGAATAGGCTGCAGAACTCATGGACATTGTGAGGCTTGACTGGGCAGTGGACAACCAAGAAGAGGGAGGAAAGGTTTGGTTCTATGCTGACAGTGATATGAACCATGCGGTTTTCAGGAGACATAGACAACACATCACGACGAGTATGGAAAATAGTGATGGATCTAAATTTTTGGTTACAGCTATATATGCCAGTTGTGATATCGTTGAGAGAAGATCTCTATGATATGAATTGCTTGTAATGGCGGAACATATTGGTGATGAACCATGGATGATCGCAGGTGATTTCAATGTGATACGCAATGCAAGGGAGAGAAGAGGTGGAAATTTTCCAGGATACCAGGACATGCTGGATTTCAACACATTAACTGAGGATGCAGCTCTGGATGAGATTCTATTTGAAGGAAGCCAATTCACTTGGGTGAATAAACAGATTCTTACACCTACTATGTGGCAGAGAATAGATAGAGTGCTAGTGAATGAAGCATGGATGACGGCAAGGCCCGCTACCAAGTCGATACACCTGACCAGAGACAGAGTATCGGATCACAGTCCAATTGTTACAATTCCAGACGCTTGTGCAGTAGACCAAAGGAAAGCACACTTTGTTTTTATGAAAGCATGGCTTGATCACAATGACTGTTTAAAAGTGATTGAGCAGGCTTGGAATGAACCAGTGATGGGACATCCTTCTTTTATTTTCTGTCACAAGCTTAAGAAAGTTAGGACAGCCCTGCGTCGATGGAGCAAAGATTCTTTTGGTGAAATCAAGCAGCGGATACGTGACTTGGAGGACGTGGTCTTTACTACACAGGTTGCGTTTGATGAGAATCCAACCAGGATGAATGAAATAAATCTAAGGACAGTTGAGGATGAGCTGCAACTTCTGTTAAATGAAGAAGAAGCCAAGTGGAAAGAGAAAGCAAGGATAAGCTGGCTTAAAGACGGGGAGCGTAATACGAAATTCTATCATGCAACTGTCAAAGCAAGAAGAAAACACAGGAGGGTTAACAGGGTGGTC
Source organism: Alisma plantago-aquatica (assembly GCA_963693085.1). Classification (NCBI taxonomy): domain Eukaryota; kingdom Viridiplantae; phylum Streptophyta; class Magnoliopsida; order Alismatales; family Alismataceae; genus Alisma; species Alisma plantago-aquatica. The sequence continues at coordinate 1,829,902,893 of OY856409.1, forward strand.
TTACAGGATGGCACTTGTATTTCGGATCCAAAGCTGATTGCGGAGGTGGCGGCCGATCACTATAAAATTTTTTTCAATGAAGTGGTGGAGACAAGCTATTCTGATATGGAAGATTTCCTACAAGATATATAGGAATCAATATCTATGGATGACAATTTTTCCCTTATTGTTGTTCCCCATGAAGAGGAGATTATGAAGACTGTACAAAAGATGGATTCCACATCGGCTCCAGGTCCGGATGGGTTCACTTTGTCTTTCTTTCGGGCTGCTTAGTCCATCATTGGTGAGGATTTTATGAAGATGTCGGAGGCCTTGTTTAGAGGACAGCCATGTTTTAGGGGTCTTTTTTGTTGCCGTATTCTACTAATACTGAAGGTAGACACCCCAAAAAGGTTACCGGAGGATTTCAGACCTATTTTGATTGAGAACGTTGGCCTTTGCATACTTGCGCGAGTTCTCAATGATAGACTAGCTCTCATGATGTCGAGATTGATTTCTAAGGTGCAAGGTGCTTTTGTCAAAGGGTCCGATATCACTCATCATGTCCGAATTACGAAGGAGCTGATGCACGACATCAACAGGGGCCAAGGTACACCTAATGTAATTTTGAAGTATGATATGTCGCGAGCTTATGATAGGACTGACTGGAATGTTCTGAGGAGAGTACTGCAGCAGTTTGGGTTTTCAATAGAGATGGTGAGTTTGTTCTTAAGCTTCTTTTCTAATACTTGGGCCACGATCACTATTGGAGAAGAAACTGCTGGTTTTTTTCCGATTTGTAGAGGCATCAAGCAAGGATGTGCTTTATCACCTTTTCTGTTCAATCTGTTTGAGGAGATTCTATGTAGAAGATTTCTGAAACTAGAAGAAGAAGGACTCATTTCTAGATTCCTGATAAGGGGAGAAGCAGTTCCACCAAGTATCCTTTTATATGCAGATGATATTGCTATATTTTTCAATGCTGATCAAAGATCGATGGTGAAGGTTAAGGAAACCTTTGAGGCGTACGAATGGGCCATGGGGCAGCATATAAACAAGGCTAAATCCTCCTGTGTCGTAGGTGGGAATGATTTGGAAATGACCGACAGAGTGGTGAATTGTCTTGATACGGGGGTAGCAAAGGATTCTTTAACTTATTTGGGCATTCCTATTTCTAAAGGAAGGATGAGACTTAATGACTTTGAGTTTCTAATGAAGAAGATTGTTGGCAAATTCACAGCCTGGAGGTCCAAACTATTATCCTTTGCGGACAGGAGACTACTGATTGCTCATGTTCTGACATCCATTCCAGTATATACGGCGTCTGCGATTGGTATTCCAGCAGGGATTGCAGACCGTATTGAAAACAAACTATCTCAATTTCTGTGGGCGGGCAAAGATGAAAAGCAAAGAAAGGCATGGCTCAGTTGGCATAGAGTTGCAAGACCTTTTTCTCAAGGTGGACTTGGGATACCACCTTTGTGACTGATAAATGATGCATTTGTAGGGAAGGCGTGCTGGGAGGTGTTGACGTCGGACTCATTATGGGATGTGTTCTGTAGGAGGAAGTATGCTAACGTGGCAGGAGGTCGTGATAATATTTACCCCGGTTCCTTGAAGCTTGGGCCCTATCCTTCCCCGTACTGGAAAAGAATCTGGGATATGATGCTTTGGGTTTTCCCTTTATGTAAATGGGTGGTAGGAAGAGGTGATATTTCTTTCTGGGATTCACGGTGGTGCGAACGGCGGTTGGCTGATCATGTGAGATTTTCTAGAGACAGAAGACATTCCTTTCTTATTAAAGACTTTTGGATTGATGGACAGGGATGGGATTGGGACCTTTTGAAGATGATTGTCAATTATGAGGGGTTGAATCTTATCCGTGATTCTAACACATGGGTCGCTAATGAGGATGATAGGATGATATGGAGTCCGGGAATGCGAGGAGATTTTTCTATGAGATCGGTAAAGCAGGTTAATTTGCTTTTCTTAAATCATGGATAATTGAGAGGAATAAGAGGCAAAGAAGATAGCCTCGTGACCAAGGAAGGGAAGGGGGAAAGGGGCAAGGAAATGGAGGAGATAATCCCTACTTTCTCTCTCCTAAAATGAATTTTTAATAAAAATGCATATATGCTCCTTTATCCATGAGTTGAAAGGGTAATTTAGAAACCCCTTTCACTTCTTGCTTGCAAAAATGACCTGTTGGTAAGCTTCTTGACCTCCTTTCACCATGATTTCATGGTGGAAATATAAAATAAATGGTGGATTTTTTCTTTTCTCCATGCAATCTTCTATCCTAGCCATTCCTTTTCACTCAAAAGCTTGAGGACGAACTTGGGATAGTTGAGAAAGCTTCTTCCACCATTAAAGACGTGGAGCTTGGAGCTTTGAACCTCAATTGGAGGGGGTTATATAACTTGAACCCCTTTACATTGTTATTCAACTATTAATCTTGCAATTTCGTTGATTCCTTCATCTTCTTGATTAATTGTTGGTTGAAATGGGTAATTCCATGAAATTAGAGGTATTAAGAACTACAGGGATGAAGGTAGATGATGATGACATCATCCTGGACACATTTCCCAAAGAAATTCTATGTCATTCGGTTTCAACAAACTTGCTCATTCGGTTTCAACAAAACAGTTTGAAAGCAAACAGTTTCATCAAACCGTTTGAAGCTAAATAGTTTCAAACCGTTTGGGAGAGTTGACCAGGGTTGACCATTGGGAAATTTTGATGCTAATGATTCTGGTTGATGACCCACCAAATTTGATTGATTAATTCCAAAGGATTCATCAGTTGAAGGTTAATCAATTAGCAAACCCTAATCGGGTTAAGTGCTGAAATTCAATTTGGTTAATTTAGATTTTTGGGTGTTTGAGCCCAAACGGTCTCAAGACTGTTTGGAGGTCACCCAAACGGTCTAAAGACTGTTTGGGGGTCACCCAAGACCGTTTGGAGGTCTAGGGTTAAGTATGGTTGAGTAATTGAAGGTCCAGAGATACCACATTGAAATGCAATTGAGTGCTGATTTGATGATCAATCCAATGACCTAAACCCTAATGGAATTTCACAAATTCCAAGGTTAGGATGAGGCAAACGGTCTCAAGACCATTTGGAGGTCATCCAAACGACCTCAAGACCGTTTGTGGTCAGGTCATGTCAAACGTTTGATGATAGTTCATTGGTTTCAATTGAATCAGTTCCACAATGTTGAACAATGATGGCTACTTGATTCAAAGCCCTAATTGAAGGTTCCTTGAGTTGAAATCTGAGATCAATTGGGTTCAAAACCATAATTGATGGTTTAATTGAAGGTTGATTAAATATTTCAAGTGATAAAGAAATCAAGGACTCAATTGATAATTGGTCCATCCATTGAAATCTTGAATCGTGTAAGTGTTGGAAGGACTTTTTGGTCCATTCGGTTTTGAGATGGTTTGGGACCAAACGGTCTCAAACCGTTTGGAGACCCAAGCCCATTCGGTTTCAAACCGTTTGGAGCATCTATGATCAAGAACGTTTGGATGTTTCAATATGATTTAATTAGTGGGGAACCTAAGGTGATTGAAGATGAAATGACCCTATGGTTGCTACTGATTTATCTCAATGATAATCACTAGGGTTGTACCTTTAAGGTACTAAGTAATTGGTAACCCTAGATGAGTTAAAACCAGAAGCTTAAGTAAGCAATATTTTTTTATAGAGTATGTCAACCCAAATTCAATGTATTTAATTAAAGGTTTGGTTGACCTAATTTATTCAAGGTTGACATAGTCAACATCATAGAGAGGATGAGAGAGAGAGGAATCCATACATGTAGGGTAATCATGTAATGGATAAGCCTCAAATACCTTCAATATGAATAAATTTAAGATTCTAAAGTATGATCTTTGATGAAGTGATCATGAAACCCTAATCAAGAAGGTTGTTGAGCCTTAACCCTGATTTAGGGCAATGCTAGGTGTAACCCTAATATAGGGAAAGGATGTAACCCTAATTGAAGTTGATTCCATGAGAAACCCTAATTGAGGGTGATTCCATGAGAAACCCTAATTGAGGGTGATTCCATAAGAAACCCTAATTGAGGGTGATTCCATGAGAAACCCTAATTGAGGGTGATTCCATGAGAAACCCTAATTGAGGGTGATTCCATAAGAAACCCTAATCGAGGTTGATTCCATGAGAAACCCTAATTGAGGGTGATTCCATGAGAAACCATAATTGAGGGTGATTCCATAAGAAACCCTAATTGAGGGAGATGCCATGAGAGAACCTTAATTGAAATGAATAGTAAACTCTAATTATGGGCAAGGTGATATGAAACCCTAATGTAGGGTGATGTTATATGCAATCCTAACCCTAAGGAAGGATGATAGTAAGTGAAACCCTAAACCCTAATAAAGGGTGATGGTATGGGTGACCTAATCCTAATAATGGAATGGTGACTATTACACTGATAAGGGAAATACCTAAAGTGATAGATTATATGTAACCTTATAGCAAGCAATGCCTTAACCTGAGATGAGTCCCTATCATTGAAGATAGTTGGACAACCCTTATGTGTGTTTTATGACCTATGCACTTCACAATAAAGGTGATAGGCTAGTGTATAGAAGTATTAAGATGGGAAATACCTTAATATAGTATAAATTGATAAACTCAAGTAAGTTTAAAGTGCTGAGGGAAGTGATATATCAAGACACAATAGATATCACATCCAGCTCTTTAAGAATGATATCCCTTGATGCATCTCAAATCCAACATACTTAGATGAGTAACATATAAAGAGTGCTATCCTAATCATTACATCAAGATATAATGTGTTTTTATGAACCATGAGAATGGTTGTTGCCTAGTGAAAGGTGACAAGATGTTAAATGTGTGATATGAGCCATGAGATTAGCTGTTACCTAGTGAGTGGTAACAAGATATTTTAATAGGCCTTGTCAACCACATGAGTAAGTTGATACCTAGTGAAAGGTATCAAGATAATTATAAAAGTCCTCTGTAAGAGATGATAATGTTTTTAATAAACCAAGAAAATAGAAACTTAGTAACATAATAATTATAACAAAAATGATACAATAATAATGATGGAACCTTGATTATACAAGTGTGGAGAAGAGAGGAATACTTGTATTACATAAAGAATGTGATTGAGCATGATGGCATGGACAAAGTTTAAATGTCAGTAGAAGAATGAGGTGCCCAGTGTTGTGTAAACAGACATAGGATGTAATCACAGGATTGGCATGGACCAATACCTAGAATAATAACATAGGATTGGTTAAATCCCAATACCTAGAATAATATCACATGATTGGTTAAATCCCAATACCTAGAATAATGTCACAGGATTGACATAGTTCAATACCTGGAATAATATCATAGGATTGGTTAAATCCCAATACCTGGAATAATATCACAGGATTGGTAACAACCCAATACCTAGAATAATATCACAGGATTGGTTAAATCCCAATTCATGGAATAATAATACAGGATTGGTAACAACCCAATACCTAGAATAATAACACAAGATTGGTTAAATCCCAATAATTGGAATAATCTCACAGGATTGGTAATAACCCAATACCTGGAATAATGTCACAGGATTGACATAGTTTAATACCTGGAATAATATCACAAGATTGGTTAAATTCCAATACTTAGAATAATATCACAGGATTGGTTAAATCCCAATACCTGGAATAATGTCACAGGATTGGTTAAATCCCAATACCTGGAATAATAACACAGGATTGGTTAAATCCCAATACCTGGAATAATCTCACAAGATTGGTAATAACCCAATACCTGGAATAATGTCACAGGATTGACATAGTTCAATACCTGGAATAATATCACAGGATTGGTAATAACCCAATACCTGGAATAATGTCACAGGATTGACATAGTTCAATACCTAAAATAATATCACAGGATTGGTAATAACCCAATACCTGGAATAAGGTCACAGGATTGACATAGTTCAATACCTGGAATAATATCACAGGATTGGTAATAACCCAATACCTGGAATAATGTCACATGATTGACATAGTTCAATACCTGGAATAATATCACAGGATTGGTAAAAATACAAAACCTAGAATAATGTCACATGATTGACATAGCTCAATACCTGGAATAATATCACAGGATTGGTAACAACCCAATACTTGGAATAACGGCACATGATTGGTAACAACCCAATACCTAGAATAACTGCATAGGATTGGTAACAACCCAATACCTGGAATAATTGCACAGGTTTGGCATAGTCCACTACATGGAATGGATTTACAGGGTTGGCATAGTCCAATACGTGGAATAAATGCAAAGGTATGGCATAGTCTAATACCTAAAATGGTTGTATGAGATTGATAATGATTTAATCTGAAATGTTTATACAGGATTGGATAAGTCCAATACCTAGCAAAGACATGGAGTCTATAACTAAGGATTGGCGTAGTCCAATACCTAAATAAGGCATGATGATGTACAATCTCATGTCCAGTATAAACAAATACATGTTTAGCAGATTGGCTAAGGCCATCAGATAGAATTAAGAAAGAGTCATGGGTGACATATCAGAGTAATGAGTATCATAAGAAAAGCATGTTGAGTTAATACAATAGATCAATAATATACATATTCTTCCTATTCCTTATAGAGATAATAGATGTTTTAATGCTCTATCATAGATAGTTGTGATTTTTAAAGATGAGAATAATATAAACTGCTTATCCTTTATTCTGATTTATATTATAAATTTCAATAATAATGTTTCTGGCAGAGAGTTATATCTCTCACTGGGGCAATTTTCAATTGTCTCACCCACATGGGATCCGACTTTTTTTAGGTGGACGAGCACGGAGGAGATTGAGAATATCTTGCAGAGGAAGAACTTCAGCAGCAGCAGTTACAGCAGCAACAACTCAGGTGGAGTGTGTTGTCTGTTGTGTTTGTAGATAGAAGTCATGTGTCGTCTTTGTACTCTCAGGTCCTCAGAGTTAATAGTTAGTGCTTTAAATGAATCGTTTTGAGTTTCTGGCTTGATGCCTCGAGGTTCTTATGTTGTCTGTGTTTAGCTTTTAACAAGGCAGTTGATTTTGTAAGCCTCGAGAAGAGATGGTACAAGATATGTACTTATGAACCAGGATGTAAATGTAATACATTGGTTCTTGTTGAAAGAATTTTCCTATGAATGGATCTCTTTGAAAAAGGTTTTAAATTTTAGTAATTTTCAATAATACGTTGTGAATGATACACTTCCGTATTAGTTAATCTTGTTTTTGTGAGTTGGATGGTACAAGTATATTACACAAATTTGGATTAAATTGACTATAATCTTCAGCTCTTCCTATATGTGACAATAAAACTCTAACATGACTTCCAATCTAGATTTTGCACAATGATATAGAAATGGGTTGTTTTCCTCATGTTTTGAATTTTAGATGATAAAATCATATTGGACACAAACCATATAAAATAGAATTTGTAAAGTTATTGTAAAATTTATATGAATATAACAAACTCTAGGGTTTTCAGTTATGTCTGAAGTTGTTGTATATCTAAATAAAGAACTTTGCCTATTTTAAACTACTTATTTATAAGTGATTGTTTTATTTGAATGTTTATTATAGATATGTTAGATATTATATCGGAACTCGTTTGATATTATCAATATTTTCTTGATATCTTAGTTAAAAGGGTGAAACCCTATATGAGTGGAAAGTCCTAAGTTTGCAAATAGAATCATGCAATCTAGCATATGTGATTTATTTTAATACTATATATTTATTTATTAAAGGTTATTCTTGATGCATGATATTTTGATGAATGGCTTGGGAACCTTAGTTTAATTCATTCCATGGTTTCATATATATGTTTGGTTGTATGTGAACTGTTGAAAGCAGTCTTTTTTTAGTGAAAGATTGTGATGCATTAAATCCTTATGTGAGTCATGTGATATTTGAAAGAGGCAAATGAAACCTAAGGATAGTATATTCTATAAATCAAGTATTTTCAATTTAACATACTTCAATCTGATAAGTGGTGTTGCTCATTTGCGTAGTTTACAATACATACTACTGATAATTTATAATAGAGAACTATTCATAAGGTTAAACTAATCAATATTGATTTGATGATTGAATTGTAAATTTAAAGAGTGAATTAGAAATTTAGATTCCCTAAACACTGTACAATCCTTCATAGGAGGCCTATGTTGTGGGGGATGAAATGTGCTTCCCGAATGGAAGTAATTTTTTCCAGATCGAGGTAATTCCAAGTATACCAGTTGGGTGTGAAGGTCTAGGCTAATGAGGGCATACTCCTTAAAATTGTGAGGTATCCAAAATCAATTGGGGCCAGTGGTACTGTGTTGCTAGTCAGTTGGTTGGCCCTTGTGGGACCACTGATGTAGAGTTTTGTTGATCAATGGACATCTTCAGTAGGTTCACTGATGCACAACAAGTCAGAGTGATTTAACTCTCTACCTGAGTAGGTTTGAAGGAGGAGTCTAGATTTCTAGCAGCTCCCATTAGCCACCAAGAGCCATACGTGATGAGGCCCACTATGGATGGGGTCTTACTTTAGATTATAGACTTAGGAACCTGGGTAGCTTGCTATTATGCTTTCACATATTTTGGTACACTTCAAGTGGGTTTAGGTCATAATTAGATGAATGAGAGATTAATCAAGTGTGTGTAGTTATTGATTTATTCCTTAGAGTTTTATAGAATAACTTGCTATTTGTATGTTTCTGAACTAGTAGTTTCTTTTGTGATTGTTTAAGAATGTTCAATGATTGATTTACTCTTTATAGTCATCTAGAGTAACCTATCATACATATGTTTGTAAATGACTACTTTCTATATAGATCGCTATTGTTTTACTTTATGTTCATTTTCTCAATAACATATCTTTGATTACCTAAGTGCTTTAAATTATATCTTTAAAGTACTCATTCACTGAGTGAGTAGTCTCACCTTTCTACTCGAAATTTTAAGGAAAAGCATGTGATTTGAATAATGTCAATGCCAGAGTAGATCTGGCACAAGAGCTAAGTATCATATTAGTAAGTTGAATCGGTCCCTGTCACTCTAGTTCTATGTATAGAAGTGAGAGAGTTGTAAATGATGATGTGAAACTTTATTTTCATAACAACAGAGAAAGTATTTTATTATCATGTCGTATTTATATGGAGGTGTGAGAAATAGAATGAACATTTAGATATGTATATTTATTGTTAAAATCAGATTGGAGTAATCAAGTTTTATAACATCTTTTATAGTTAGTTGATGTGATTGAATATGAGAAAATAAAGTGTTTGAAATCAGAAGAAAGAAAATATTGAGGGCTTTCTTCTTATTATGTTTAATCTTCAACTTATTTCCTAATCTCATGATTAATGATTTTCATGAGATGTTAGTGTAACAATTGCTTCACTAGATTCTCTACCATGTGAACCTAGTTATCTTTCATGTTCCTAGGAAATGGAGGAGATAATCCCTATTTTCTCTCTCCTAAAATGAATTTTTAATAAAATGCATATATGCTCCTTTATCCATGAGTTGAAAGGGTAATTTCGAAACCCCTTTCACTTCTTGCTTGCAAAAACGACCAAGGGAGCTTGGAGCAACAGGAGGACCACCCCCAACCTGTTGGTAAGCTTATTGACCTCATTTCACCATGATTTCATGGTGGAAATAAAAAATAAATGATGGATTTCTTCTTTTCTCCATGCAATCTTCTATCCTAGCCATTCCTTTACACTCAAAAGCTTGAGGACGAACTTGGGATAGTTGAGAAAGATTCTTACACCATTAAATACGTGGATCGTGGAGCTTTGAACCTCAATTGGAGGCGGGTTATATAACTTGAACCCCTTTACATTGTTATTCAAATATTAATCTTGCAATTTCATTGATTCCTTCATCTTCTTGATTAATTGTTGGTTGAAATGGGTAATTCCATGAAATCAGAGGTACTCAGAACTACAAGGACGAAGGTAGATGATGATGACATCATCTTGGACACATTTCCCAAAGAAATTCTATGTCATTCAGTTTCAACAAACTTGCTCATTTGGTTTCAACAAAATTGTTTGAAAGCAAACGGTTTCATCAAACCGTTTGAAGCTAAATGGTTTCAAACCATTTGGGAGAGTTGACCAGGGTTGACCGTTTGGAAATTTTGATTCTAATGATGTTGGTTGACGACCCACCAAATTTGATTGATTAATTCCAAAGGGTTCATCAGTTGAAGGTTAATCAATTAGCAAACCCTAATCGGGTTAAGTGCTGAAATTCAATTTGGTTAATTTAGATTTTTGGGTGTTTGAGCCCAAACGGTCTCACGACCGTTTGGGGGTCACCCAAGACCGTTTGGAGGTCTAGGGTTAAGTATGGTTGAGTAATTGAAGGTCCATAGATACCAAATTGAAATGTAATTGAGTGTTAATTTGATGGTCAATCCAATGACCTAAACCCTAATGGAATTTCACAAATTCCAAGGTTAGGATGAGGAAAATGGTCTCAATACCATTTTTAGGTCATCCAAATGACCTCAAGACCATTTGGGGTCAGGTCATGTCAAAAGTTTGATGATAGTTCATTGGTTTCAATTGAATCAGTTCCACAATGTTGAACAATGATGGCTACTCGATTCAAAGCCCTAATTTAAGGTTCCTTGAGTTGAATTCTTAGATCAATTGGGTTCAAAACCCTAATTAATGGTTTAATTGAAGGTTGATTCAATAGTTCAAGCGATAAAGAAATCAAGGACTCAATTGATAATTGGTCCATCCATTGAAATCTTGAATCGTGTAAGTGTTGGAAGGACTTTTTGGTCCATTCGGTTTTGAGATGGTTTGGGACCAAACGGTCTCAAGACCATTTGAGACCAAACGGTCTCAAACCGTTTGGAGACCCAAGCCCATTCGTTTTCAAACCATTTGGAGCATCTATGGTCAAGAACGTTTGGATGTTTCAATATGATTTAATTAGTGGGGAACCTAAGGTGATGTAAGATGAAATTGAAAAACCACTAGAGGGGGGTGAATAGGGTTTTATGGATATTTTAATAATAATTCAACCAAAGCAAGCAACCACAAAAATATTAAAAAGGGGACAAGGATTTAGAGTGGTTCCAACCTTATCAAATACTAAGGCAGTCAATCCACTACCCGGTTGCTTACCCAATCGGGATTTTGAAAGTATTTAATTTTATTACCTCGCAAGGATGTTACATAAAATTACAACACTTTCACCAAACCCTTCGGACAGCCTTCACCTAGAAGTAGCCTCACCAACCTCAAAGTAGCCTTCCTTGAAGTAACCTCAAGCACCCCCTTGAAGTAGCCTTCCTCTTGAAGTAGCTTCCCGTTGAGACAGCCTTCTTGAAGTAGTCCAAAGTCCACCTTCTCCACCGAGAAGACCCTTCTCCACATGAGAAGTCAAACCCTCTCCAATCCGCAACCTCCAACCCTAGGAGTAGCAAGGAGAGTATAAAAGATATAAAGGAACAAGAAAGAAAAATAGAAATTACAATATCGTTGTAGCACAAGGCTTGATTTCCTATATCAAGCGTTTTGATCTCCTAACCAATATGTATGCAAGTGTTGGTGCAGTGGGTAGGAGATGCTAGCCTATAGGACACAAATTTGGAGCAATGGAAATGTATACCCAATGTTGGAGTTTCTAAATTGCTCAGTAGAATGAATAGCCAATTGCAAGTATTATGCTCAAGTGTTGCACAAGTGTGTTTTGGGTGTCCTATGGCTTGTCCTATTTATAGGAATGGCCTATGGATGCTCAAGGATGTTCTAGACTCTTTCTAGGGGGTTCTTAGTGCTCAACTAGCCATTAGGTATCTATTAGTTGCTTTAACAATGGCTAGTTAATTAATTCTGAAAAGTGCAGACAGAGACATTCTCAGTCAAAGATTTGTCGACCGAGAGTCCTAGTCGGTCGAGGACTTGTCGACCGAGGGACTGTCTGTAGCAACGTTCTGATTCAACTCCCAACTACTTTGTCTACTGAGTCTAACGGCTATTTGGGTCATTCTCAGTCGAAGAGTTTGTCGACCGAGAGTGTCTCGGTCGAGGAGTTTGTCGACTGAGAATGACTCTGTTTCAATGTTTTAAACTTAAGTACTAAGTGTGTGTATGAGTGTGCAGTTGTTACACTATTGTAGGGGATGACCTATCTAAGTGTTGTGATTGGCTAGGCAAGATCTACACGCTTGATTTACATGATATCTAAGTACTTGTACATTATATACTTGTACAAGTTTTTACATTTGATTACAATCATGTATTAAACCAATTTGAGCATATAGATCTTCTAAGTTGTATGTCATCCACCTAATTCCTGCAACACTCAAGTAGCACGTTAGACCCACAAGAATGAAATGTTTGTCATCATTGAAACAAAGGGATTATAATAATGTCCAATTTAGCCAACAGAAATGACCATATGGTTGCTACTGATTTATCTCAAAGATAATCACTAGGGTTGTACCTTTAGGGTAGGTTGTACCTTTAAGGTACTAAGTAATTGGTAACCCCAGATGAGTTAATCCCTAAAACTTAAGTAAGCAATATTTTTTTATACAGTATGTCAACCCAAATTGAATGTATTTAATTAAAGGGTTGGTTGACCTAATTTATTCAAGGTTGACATAGTCAACATCCTAGAGAGGATGAGAGAGAGAGGAATCCATACATGTAGGGTAATCATGTAATGGATAAGCCTCAAATACCTTCAATATGAATAAATTTAAGATTCTAAAGTATGATATTTGATGAACTGATCATGAAACCCTAATCAAGAAGGTTGTTGAGCCTTAACCCTAATTTAGGTCAATGCTAGGTGTAACCCTAATTGAGGTTGATTCCATGAGAAACCCTAATTAAGGGTGATTCCATGAGAAACCCTAATTGAGGGTGATTCCATAAGAAACCCTAATTGAGGGTGATTCCATGAGAAACCCTAATTGAGGGTGATTCCATGAGAAACCCTAATTGAGGGTGATTCCCTAAGAAACCATAATTGGGGTTGATTCCATGAGAAACCCTAATTGAGGGTGATTCCATGAGAAACCCTAATTGAGGGTGATTCCATAAGAAACCCTAATTGAGGGAGATGCCATGAGAGAACCTTAATTGGAATGAATAGTAAACTCTAATTATGGGCAATGTGATATGAAACCCTAATGTAGGGTGATGCTATATGCAATCCTAACCCTAAGGAAGGATGATAGTCTGTGAAACACTAAACCCTAATAAAGGGTGATGGTATGGGTGACCTAATCCTAATAATGGAATAGTGACTATTACACTGATAAGGGAAATACCTAAAGTGATTGATTATAGGTAACCTTATAGCAAGCAATGCCTTAACCTGAGATGAGTCCCTATCATGGAAGATAGTTGGACAACCCTTATGTGTGTTTTATGACCTATGCACTTCACAATAAAGGTGATAGGTTAGTGTATAGAAGTATTAAGATGGGAAATACCTTAATATAGTATAAATAGATAAACTCAAGTAAGTTTAAAGTGTTGAGGGAAGTGATATATCAAGACACAATAGATATCACATCCAGCTCTTTAAGAATGATATCCCTTGATGCATCTCAAATCCAACATACTTAGATGAGTAACATATAAAGAGTGCTATCCTAATCATGACATGAAGATGTAATGTGTTTTTATGAACCATGAGAATGGTTGTTGCCTAGTGAAAGGTGACAAGATGTTAAATGTGCATTATGAGCCATGAGATTAGCTGTTACCTAGTGAGAGGTAACAAGATATTTTAATAGGCCTTCTGAACCACATGAGTAAGTTGATACCTAGTGAAAGGTATCAAGATAATTATAAAAGTCCTCTGTAAGAGATGATAATGTTTTTAATAAACCAAGAAAATAGAAACTTAGTAACATAATAATTATAACAAAAACAATACAATAATAATGATGGAACCTTGATTATACAAGTGTGGAGAAGAGAGGAATACTTGTATTACATAAAGAATGTGATTGAGCATGATGGCATGGCCAAAGTTTAAATGTCAGTAGAAGAATGAGGTACCCAGTTCTGTGTAAATAGACATAGGATGTAATCATAGGATTGGCATGGACCAATACCTGGAATAATAACACAGGATTGGTTAAATCCCAATACCTAGAATAATATCACAGGATTGGTTAAATCCCAATGCCTGGAATAATATCACAGGATTGGGTAAATCCCAATACCTGGAATAATAACACAGGATTGGTAACAACCCAATACCTGGAATAATAACACAGGATTGGTGAAATCCTAATACCTGGAATAATCTCACAGGATTGGTAATAACCCAATATCTAGAATAATGTCACATGATTGACATAGTTCAATACCTGGAATAATATCACATGATTGGTTAAATGCCAATACCTGGAATAATATCACAAGATTGGTTAAATCACAATACCTAGAATAATGTCACATGATTGGTTAAATCCCAATACCTGGAATAATAACATAGGATTGGTTAAATCCCAATACCTAGAATAATCTCACAGGATTGGTAATAACCCAATACCTGGAATAATGTCATAGGATTGACATAGTTCAATACCAGGACTAATATCACAGGATTGGTAATAACCCAATATCTGGAATAATGTCACAGGATTGACATAGTTCAATACATGGAATAATATCACAGGATTGGTAATAACCCAATACTTGGAATAAGGTCACAGGATTGACATAGTTCAATACCTCGAATAATATCACAGGATTAGTAATAACTCTGTTGACTAAATGGACATCTGTAAATCCCTTTGTTTTGATAATGACAAACATTTCATTCTTGTTGATCTAACATGCTACTTGAGTGTTGCAGGAATAAGGTGAATGACAAAGCACTAGGGAATCTATATGCTTGAATGATTGTAAATGTCATGAAATGTAATCAATTGTAAACTTGTACAAATATATAATGTAAAAGTACTTAGACTTCATGTAAATCAAGTGTTAGATCTTCCCTAGCTAAACACCACATTTAGATAGGTCATCTCCGTCAATAGTGTCACATATGCACACTCATACACACACTTAATGTCTTTATTTGAAACATTGAAATAGGGTCTATCTCGGTCGACAAAATCCTCGACCGAGACACTCTCGGTCAACAAACTTCTCGACCGAGAAAGACCCAAGTAGCCGTTAGACACAACTGATAAGGTAGTTGGCAGTTGGAGATAAACGTTGCAAAACACTTGATCCAGAGAACCTGTCGGTCGACAAAACTTCGACCGAGTAGGTATCTCGGTCGACCACTTCTCGACCGAGATGGACTCTGACAGAAACTACAGAATTAATTAACTAGCCGTTGTTAAAGCAACTAACTTATACCTAACGACTAGTTAAGCACTTAGAAACCCCTAGAAAGTGTATAGAACGTCCTTAAGCTCTTGTAGGACATTCCTATAAATAGGACATGCCTTAGGACACCTAAACCAACTTGTTTTTACACTTGAGCAATCTTTGAGCATACACTTACATTGAGCAACATGTTTGTGAGCAATTGAGCATATTGACAACTGGCTACTTCTTCTCTCAGCTCAAATTTCGTGTCCTATAGGATAGCATCTCCTATCCACAACAATCACAATTCCATACACATTGGTTAGGAGATCTACACGCTTGATCTAGGCAAATCAAGCCTTGTGCTTCAAAGGATAAGTTGTAATTTCCTTTTTCCTTTCTTGTTCACTATTATTGTTTGTACTCTCCTTGCTACTCCTAGGTTGGAGTCTGCGGATTGGAGAGGTTGGAGATCTTCTTGGTGAAGAAGGGGACCTTGAGCTACTTCAAGAAGGCTGGTGCAACGGGAGGTTACTTCTAAAGAGGAAGGCTACTTCAAGGGGGAGCTTGGAGTTACTTCAAGAAGGACACCTCGGGTTGGTGCATCTACTTCAAGTGAAGGTTGTTCAAGGGGTGTAAGAAAGTATTGTATTTTGTGTAATTCCTTGTGAAGGTAATAAAATTGATACTTTCAAAATCCCGGTTGGGTAAGCAACCGGGTAGTGGACTGACAACCTTAGTATTTGCTAAGGTTGGAACCACTCTAAACCCTTTGTCTCCTTCTTGATTTCTCATTTGTGGTTGTTTGAGTTAAATTATTGTTAAATTAGTTTAAAACCCTATTCACCCCCCTCTAGTGGTTTTTCAATTGGTATCAGATCAGGCTTCAAGGAGCTCTAATCGAGTCTTAAAGAATGGAGGGTGATGGTGATTACAACCGCAATAAAAGGAGAAACCTGGACCAATCTACAACATGTTGCAATTGGTGCTTAGGAACAAGCCACACAACATCTAGCTGCCCATGGAGATCAAAGAAGGAAGATGAGCACAAAGATTGTCTATTGCTACAACAAGTGAAGAAGAAGAAGAGGTAAGTCTTTTTGATCTATCTAAAGATGAGCTAGTTGCTAGTCTTGAAGAGACACATAATAAATATATTGAGTGCAAGAAGAAATTAAAGAAATCTAATAAAGTAAATGATGAATTACATGCTAAGCTTCTTGCTATTACATCTGAAAATGAAGATCTTAAAAAGATCATTGAAGATCATAATATTAAGATAAAATCTATAGAGGCAGATTGCAAACTTCTCTCTTTAGAAAAGATTAATTTGCAAACTCAAGTGAACGATCTTCAAAAACAACCCATCTTGTGATCACATCTAGATTATGATACTATCGTGAAAGAAAGAAATTCATTATCATCTAATCTAGAACAAGCAAAGCTAGATATCAAGAAAAGAATGGAGGAAATTGCTAAGCTACAACAAGAAGTTTGTAGTCTAAGTAACAATGGCATTCTTGATAAAATCCTAAATGATCCTTATCGTCAAATTGGAAGGAGAGGACTAGGTTACGAGCCTAAAGGAAAATCTTATCAACAACCTAGTAAGGGAAGAACACAAGCGCCAAAGAGTCAATCTATGTATGTACCTAAAGGTACAAATACATACGTACCCAAGAACAACCTAGAACAAAATCATAGAAAGAGATATGAAGTTGATTCTATATGTTGTCATTACTGCTTGCGTCTTGGTCACTATTCCTTTTCATGTCCTTACAAGAAAAAGGATGTCGAGTTAGTTTGGGTCCCAAAACCCCCAAACTAAATGAGCAAAAATAAGTTGAGATATGACCAAGGACCCAAATTGCATATTTATATGTCTATCTCAACTTAACAAAATAATTCAAGTATTTAAACATCTAATATATAATTCCTTTAAATCTACAAAAACAATTCTGATTTACTTACTGAAAATAGCTCTGAAATAGTACAGAACCTTTCTCAGTCGAGAATCTGTCGACCGAGAAAGACAGTCGGTCGAAGACATGGTCGACCGATCCAGTCTCTGATAAATCTGCTGAATGTGTTTTCAAATTGATCAAATTGCTATCGATTTATTGTTAATGACTGATCTTACAAGTTGAAGACCATCATGTGTTATGACATCTAGTATAAATGATCATTGTATTTTATGAAATTATTATTATATGTTGTTCATTACATCGTGGACATGCTTTCACTATTCAGCTCATAAAGATGATAGAAAATGATTATTGTATGCATGGATCCTTGATGACACATTGGCAAGCAAAATGATTCATTTTTGATATGAAAAAGAACTTTAAGGCTTGCAACACATAAGATAAAAATTTCTCAATTAACGAACGTGAGATATTGCTTTCAAGGATATATATTTTCTTGGAGAATCTTACATGAAAACAAGGGTACAAGAAGAAATAGAATTTTATATTTATGTACCTACAACAAAGCTTATATAAATATTCTAGGAGAATTACGAACGTAAATCTTCATATTGAGTATCACTCAAAATTGCCTCTTGGTTAAAATCAAGCTTGACCAAGGGGCGCTATGGTCGTAGTCAAAGTCGACCTAAAATAAGTTTGGCACAATACTTATTTGAATATCATTCTCTATATAAAAATTTTGATCAAAATACCAATTAAAATTATGACCACAAAATTGTTCAAAGATTGGTAATAATAATCACAATATTACTCCCTTAGAAAACATATATATGCTCTACAAATTCAGTCTATCATTTGCATTAAGAATATGCTTATAAATTCATCCACAGTAAGTTTGTCGGTCGACGAATTCCTCGACCGAAAACATCTCGGTCAACCTATCTCTCTCGACCGATAGACTTCAAATAAAAATTACATCGGCAAAACTCAGACACACATTCGGTCGACAATTATTCGACCGAGCCAATGTCGGTCGACAATTGCTCGACCGAGAATTGACTGTTGGGATATGACCGTTGGAATCTGATCGTTTGAATATAACCGTTGTCGGTCGACCGTTGGGCGACCGAGTGGCGCGCTTAGGATATGACCGTTGTCGGTCGTCGGTCGACAATTTATCGACCGACCAGGTTACTGGATTGCTATAAAAAGGACCAAAAATGGGTCATTGTATTACACCTTCACATTCTTACTTCCTTGGCTTCCTTCTAGTGCATTTGTGTGCAACTCTTTAGCCTCTCCATCTCCAAGACTTTCTTACTTCTTCTCCACCTCAAAGACAAGAAATGGCTTCATCATCAACACGTGGAAAGAAGAAAGTTGCTAGCAGGAAAGAAAGGGCGGCTACTCCACCATTGACGATCATCAACGACATCCCCTTTGTCGACGCAGATGATGGTGATCGCTATCTCAGGCTCTCCTCCAAAACTCCTCTTCCACGATGGCCGGTTGACATCATGGACTTCCTCAGCATCGTCGACCTGGAGGATCTTTTTGAGGTGCAAAATTTGAAAGAATTTCTTAACCCTTCCTTCCCTTCCTACTCTTCCAAAGTGGTAAATGAGTTCTATGCAAACCTAATCTCCCATTCTGAAAATGAAAATAACTTCTTCTACTCTATGGTCAATGGGCATAGATTTCGATTTACTGAGGAGGATATTCTTAACATGCTCAACATAGACTCAGAAGAATACCAAGACACTCTTGACCTTACCACTGGAAATCCACTCAATACTCTTTCCCAAGATGACAATACCATCAATCTTAGTGAGATTAAACGAACCATTTTTCAATCTAATACAACTTGTCACGAAGATAGGGGTACCTACTATGCCATTAACCTCAAACCTGCAGCTAGGATTATCAACCTTATTGTTTCCACAAATATACATCCTAGAGCAAATAAGTCTGAAGTCCCTACCTTTCGCATGTATCTAATCTATGTCATCATCAAACACATTCCCATAAACTTTATCCGCATCATCATTAAGAATATGCTTGAGTTTTCTGGCAATCCCCCATATGCTGATTTCGTATGCCAAATCACTCAACACTTTCTTAAGACATAAATTGAGGACATGGGATGCACATGGGAAAGAAGACCACAAAAAATAAGCAAAAACACAGTAGAGAAGATGGGAATTGATTTTGGTCACAAGAGGGCTAGGATGGGAGGTGAGACATCTAGTCAAGACATACCACCACCACCTCCTCCTACTAACCCATCCTATGATCCCATCCAAAACACCCTAACCTATGTTGCTGGGTCACAATATCATCTAAGCAGACAATTAGATTATAGCCACCATGCCATGACCTACCTAAATCAAAGGATGCAAACCCTCTCTCCAAATCAACCAGATGAATATCCTTATTCTTTAAATCCTGGCATGCTCAACCCATATAATCCCTCTTACAACTACTACCAAACTCCACCTCCACCATCTACAGATCTCACACATACTCAGTTTTCCTCAATACAATTACAAGACATTGCTGCTCATTTCCGCTTTGATCGTGTTCCTACCTTCTTGGAAGCATATGCCTTAACCAAGACAGGTTCTTTGGAGTGGCAAACTTTAGTCAAGTATTATGGAGCTGAGCCATTTCTTGGAAAATACCATGATATTGATGTAATACTTAAGTCTTTCCAGTGAGATTTGGAGTGTCCGTTGTATTAGTTGTAATGAAATGGTTATCTTTGCATGATTGTAATGAAATGGTTATCTTTACATGACTTGGTTATCTTTGCATGATTGTAATAATTCCATGATTCTAATGAGTTGGTTATCTTTACTGATTATAATGGATATTCCTCTATGGCATCATTTGAACATGGCTTATAAGACTATTCTAGTAGAGCATACAAAGTAAGGGGAGTAATAAATATGTCATAAATCAAAAAGGATGAAATCTTTGCAAATACCTGAAATTTAAAATTGTGGCTAAATTGACCATCTATTGAAGAGGGATATCTATTTAAGGGGGAGCAATACTTTTCATATAATATTTGTTTTTAAACGGATATCTTTTTGAAATGACAAAGGGGGAGAAATAAATATAAATGCAAAACTCAATCAATGAGTTTCATAAACAAACTCTTGGCTTTACATTGAAAGTTGCTATATTCCCTAAAGAATTGGATTTCATGTTCCATAATTCATGGGGAATAATAAGCACACATTTTATAAACAAGAGAAGAAATTTACAAAGGTAATCTTCAGGTATGAAACTCACATGTTTTATATTTTCTTATTTTATATTTAGGAAATGTTTGTCATCTTCAAAAAGGGGGAGATTGTTGGCTAAATGGACATCTGTAAATCCCTTTGTTTTGATAATGACAAACATTTCATTCTTGTTGATCTAACGTGCTACTTGAGTGTTGTAGGAATAAGGTGAATGACAAAGCACTAGGGAATCTATATGCTTGAATGATTGTAAATGTCATGAAATGTAATCAATTGTAAACTTGTACAAATATATAATGTACAAGTACTTAGACTTCATGTAAATCAAGTGTTAGATCTTCCCTAGCTAAACACCACATTTAGATAGGTCGTCTCCTTCAATAGTGTCACATATGCACACTCATACACACACTTAATGTCTTTATTTGAAACATTGAAACATGGTCTATCTCGGTCGACAAAATCCTCGACCGAGACACTATCGGTCGACAAACTTCTCGACCGAGAAAGACCCAAGTAGCCGTTAGACACAGCTGACAAGGTAGTTGGAAGTTGGAGATAAACGTTGCAAAACACTTGATCCAGAGAGCCTTTCGGTCGACAAAACTTCGACCGAGTATGTATCTCGGTCGACCACTTCTCGACCGAGATAGACTCTGACAGCAACTGCAGAATTAATTAACTAGCTGTTGTTAAAGCAACTAACTTATACCTAACGGCTAGTTAAGCACTTAGAAACCCCTAGAAAGTGTCTAGAATGTCCTTAAGCACTTGTAGGACATTCCTATAAATAGGACATGCCTTAGGACACCTAAACCAACTTGTTTTTACACTTGAGCAATCTTTGAGCATACACTTACATTGAGCAACCTGTTTGTGAGCAATTGAGCATATTGACAACTGGCTACTTCTTCTCTCAGCTCAAATTTCGTGTCCTATAGGCTAGCATCTCCTATCCACAGCAATCACAATTTCATACACATTGGTTAGGAGATCTACACACTTGATCTAGGCAAATCAAGCCTTGTGCTTCAAAGGATAAGTTGTAATTTCCTTTTTCCTTTCTTGTTCACTATTATTGTTTGTACTCTCCTTGCTACTCCTAGGTTGGAGGCTGCAGATTGGAGAGGTTGGAGATCTTCTTGGTGAAGAAGGGGACCTTGAGCTACTTCAAGAAGGCTGGTGCAACGGGAGGTTACTTCTAAAGAGGAAGGCTGCTTCAAGGGGGAGCTTGGAGTTACTTCAAGAAGGACACCTCGGGTTGGTGCATCTACTTCAAGTGAAGGCTGTTCAAGGGGTGTAAGAAAGTATTGTATTTTGTGTAATTCCTTGTGAAGGTAATAAAATTGATACTTTCAAAATCCCGGTTGGGTAAGCAACCGGGTAGTGGACTGACAACCTTAGTATTTGCTAAGGTTGGAACCACTCTAAACCCTTTGTCTCCTTCTTGATTTCTCATTTGTGGTTGTTTGAGTTAAATTATTGTTAAATTAGTTTAAAACCCTATTCACCCCCCCCCTCTAGTGGTTTTTCAAACTCAATACCTAGAATAATGTCACATGATTGACATAGTTCAATACCTAGAATAATATCACAGGATTGGTAAAAACCCAATACTTGGAATAATGTCACAGGATTGACATAGCACAATACCTGGAATAATATCACAGGATTGGTAACAAACCAATACCTGGAATAACTGCACAGGATTGGTAACAACCCAATACCTGGAATAACTGCACATGATTGGTAACAACCCAATACCTGGAATAAATGCACAGGTTTGGCATAGTCCACTACCTGGAATGGATGCACAGGGTTGGCATAGTCCAATGCCTAGAATAGATGCACAGGTATGGCATAGTCTAATACCTGGAATAGTTGTATGAGATTGATAATGATTTAATCTAAAATGTTTATACAGGATTGGATAAGTCCAATACCTAGCAAAGACATGGAGTCTATAACTAAGGATTGGCGTAGTCCAATACCTGAATAAGACATGATGATGTACACTCTCATCTCCAGTATAAACCAATACATGTTTAGCAGATTGGCTAAAGCCATCAGATAGAATTAACAAAGAGTCATGGGTGACATATCAGAGTAATGAGTATCATGAGAAAAGTATGAGATGTTGAGTTAATACAATATATAAATAATATACATGTTCTTCCTATTCCTTATAAAGAGAATAGATGTTTTAATGCTCTATCACAGATAGTTGTGATTTTTAAAGATGAGAATAATATAAACTGCATATCCTCTATTCTGATTTATATTATAAATTGCAATAATAATGTTTCTGGCGGAGAGTTATATCTCTCACTGGGGCAATTTTCAATTGTCTCACCCCCGTGGGATCCGACTATTTTTTTAGGTGGATGAGCACGAAGGAGATTGAGAATATCTTGTAGAGGAAGATCTTCAGCAGCAGTAGGTACAACAGCAACAGCTCAGGTGGAGTGTGTTGTCTGTTGTGTTTGTATATAGAAGTCCTATGTATCGTCTCTGTACTCTCAGGTCCTTGGAGTTAATAGTTAGTGCTTTAAATGAATCGTTTTGAGTTTCTGGCTTGATGCCTCGAGGTTCTTATGATGTCTGTGTTTAGCTTTTAACAAGGCAGTTGATTTTGTAAGCCTCGAGAAGAGATGGTACAAGATATGTACTTATGAACCAGGATGTAAATGTAATACATTAGTTCTTGTTGAAAGAATTTTCCTATGAATGGATCTCTTTGAAAAAGGTTTTAATTTTTAGTAATTTTTAGTAATCCGTTGTGAATGATACGCTTCCGCATTAGTTAATCTTGTTTTTGTGAGTTGGATGCTACAAGTATATTACAAAAATTTGGATTAAATTGACTATAATCTTCAGCTCTTCCTATATGTGACAATAAAACTCTAACATGACTTCCAGTCTAGATTTTGCACAATGATATAGAAATGGGTTGTTTTCCTCATGTGTTGAATTTTAGATGATAAAATCATATTGGACACAACCATATAAAATAGAATTTGTAAAGTTATTGTAGAAGTTATATGCATATAACAAACTCTAGGGTTTTCAGTTATGTCTGAAGTTGTTGTATATCTAAATAAAGAACTTTGCCTATTTTAAACTACTTATTTATAAGTGATTGTTTTATTTGAATGTTTATTATAGATATGTTAGATATTATATCGGAACTCATTTGATATTATCAATATTTTCTTGATATCTTAGTTAAACGGGTGAAACCCTATATGAGTGGAAAGTCATAAGTTTGCAAATAGAATCATGCAATCTAGCATATGTGATTTATTTTAATACTATATATTTATTTATTGAAGGTTATTCTTGATGCATGATATTTCGATGAATGGCATGGGAACCTTAGTTCAATTCATTCCATGGTTTCATATATATGTTTGGTTGTATGTGAACTGTTGAAAGCAGTCTTTTTTTAGTGAAAGATTGTGATGCATTAAATCCTTATGTGAGTCATGTGATATTTGAAAGAGGCAAATGAAACCTAAGGACAGTATATTCTATAAATCAAGTATTTTCAATTTAACATACTTCAATCTGATAAGTGGTGTTGCTCATTTGTGTAGTTTACAATACATGCTACTGATAATTTATAATAGAGAACTATTTATAAGGTTAAACTGACCAATATTGATTTGATGATTGAACTGTAAATTTAAAGAGTGAATTAGACATTTAGATTCCCTAAACATTGTACAATCCTTCATAGGAGGCCTACGTTGTGGGGGATGAAATGTGCTTCTCGAATGGAAGTACTTTTATTCAGATCGAGGTAATTTCAAGTATACCAGTTGGGTGTGAAGGTCTAGGCCAATGAGGGCATACTCCTTAAAATTGTGAGGTATCCAAAATCAATTGGGGCCAATGGTACTGTGTTGTTGGTTAGTTGGTTGGCCCTTGTGGGACCACTGATGTAGAGTTGTGTTGATCAATGGACATCTTCAGTAGGTTCACTGATGCACAACAAGTCATAGTGATTTAAGTCTCTACCTGAGTAGGTTTGAAGGAGGAGTCTAGATTTCTGGCAGCTCCCATTAGCCACCAAGAGCCATACGTGACGAGGCCCACTATGGATGGGGTCTTACTTTAGATTATAGACTTAGGAACCTGGGTAGCTTGCTACGATGCTTTCACATATTGTGGTACACTTCAAGTGGGTTTAGGTCATAATTAGATGAATGAGAGATTAATCAAGTGTGTGTAGTTATTGATTTATTCCTTAGAGTTTTATAGAATAACTTGCTATTTGTATGTTTCTGAACTAGTAGTTTCTTTTGTGATTGTTTAAGAATGTTCAATGATTGATTTACTCTTTATAGTCATCTAGAGTAACCTATCATACATATGTTTGTGAATGACTACTTTCTATATAGATCGCTATTGTTTTACTTTATGTTCATTTTCTCAATAACATATCTTTGATTACCTAAGTTCTTTAAATTATATCTTTAAAGTACTCATTCATTGAGTGAGTAGTCTCACCCTTCTACTCACAATTTTAAGGAAAAGCATGTGATTTGAATAATGCCAATGCCAGAGTAGATCTGGCACAAGAGCTAAGTATCATATTAGTAAGTTGAGTCGGTCCCTGTCACTCTAGTTCTATGTATAGAAGTGAGAGAGTTGTAAATGATGATGTGTAACTTTATTTTCATAACAACAGAGAAAGTATTTTATTATCATGTCGTATGTATATGGAGGTGTGAGAAATAGAATGAACATTTAGATATGTATCTTTATTGTTAAAATCATATTGGAGTAATCAAGTTTTATAACATCTTTTATAGTTAGTTGATGTGATTGAATATGAGAAAATAAAGAGTTTGAAATCAGAAGAAAGAAAATATTGAGGGCTTTCTTCTTATTATGTTTATTCTTCAACTTATGTCCTAATCTCATGATTAATGATTTTCATGAGATGTTAGTGTAACAATTGCTTCACTAGATTCTCTACCATGTGAACCTAGTTATCTTTCATGTTCCTTTGCTTGATCACATGCACAAAAAATATAGATCTTGCTCAGTTTGGATTTCTTTTCAAATTGTCTATTCTTTATCTTCCCATATCTTATCCCAATTCTCTAGTTTGGATTTCTTCAGTGGGAGGTCCTGAGACGATTGCGATCCTATAATGAAAATTTAAGCTTTTGGAGACGACGAAAGAAAACGACGATCATCTTGAGTCCCCAAATACTCACATGTCCTAATAATATTTTTCTCTTATTTTACAATTTTTTCCTTTAACCAAACTCAAACCAATTATTTTTATGAACTTAAGATTTCAAACGACAATACCATTTTTTTAGGCAACACGGGTGTCTAATGCCTTCTTCAATAATAATAGGATTGGCAACCCCAATGTTTAGACAATGTTTTCACTTTTTTAGGCAACACGGGTGTCTAATGCCTTCTTCAATAATAATAGGATTGTCAACCCCAATGTTTAGACAATGTTTTTTGCGCTTTATCTGCCCTCAAGTGGAGTTAGGTTTGACTTTGTCTTTCTCCATTGAACGCTTATCTGCCGTTCTCTTTATTTTCTTCTTAGATTGAAGTTGCGACCGTAAAGCCTATCATTTTATGTTGTCTATGAAATTTATAGTGACTGCGATCGAGACTGGCCGTCATGGAATTTTCTCTCACGGATAAAAAACACTAGCATTCCAATTTTAATAAAGTCAGTAACCTGAAATAAAAAGATGTATGCTATTTAGACCCATTTTGGGACCCAAAATAGAACTTCACTTGCTATATACTCAAACATGTGGTGGAGAATGTCCGGAGTTCCATTTTGAGTTCTAAAATGGTGTCCACATAGTATATTTCAAATAAAAACTACTCCACGTAAAGTGCCACTTACATCAAACTACAACAAAGTATTATAAGTCACCAAGACACACAATTGTACCTCATTATGTAGAAAAAGTACCTAACCAACGACGGCTCATCTACCTAAATGCGCTCAAGAATGGACAATCTGTTGAGTCGAGCATGTGAAATTCTTTTATTGTTAATTTCAACTATACACGGAGGTAGCAGGTCTGACCGTGGCATTCAGGGTTACTGCATGGAAGACGATTAAGGCTTTACTGGTCCCAGCTAGAAATGCTCATTTCATTTCATGTCTTTTCAGGGTAGCTAATCAACAAACTCGAAAATTCTCTCTTTTCCTTCCAACATTTCTGGTGGCTTCTATTCTCCACAATTGGCATCTTGTCTAATCACCAAACGATACAGTCCCTAAAACAACAGCATTAAGAAGTAAGAACCGTGCAGCTTAACCACAATTAGCATGAAACGAAACTATTAAGCCACTCATGTACTGCAGTATTTAAACCCTAAATAAAGGAGCGTTCAAACCAACACTGGAAAATCAGCCAGGCAGCTTTACAAAAGGATTTCGACCAAACCAGCCCCCAGACCCATGGTTCTTGAGCTCAAACACGAGTGGTGTCAGCTCTCGTACTAAAAGCCCTGAATATATTACAACCTAACCACCGGCAGCGGACAGTAGGAACAGTACAAGTACCCAACAAACACTGCACTCCGTGAAGAGATTGATTGAAGCGTGCTTTCTTCGCCGGAGTTCCACCCGGCGACGACGCCTTCCCGGCCCGCCTGTAGGGCCTCACATGATGCTGCAGGCGTTGGCATTCTCTTCGCTGAACACGTCGTAGGAGCCGTCGCCGGCAGGGGCCATCCGCATGCCGACTGGCGGAGGGGGATAGTAAGCCCCGCACCCAATTTGTTGCGACGGAAGGGGGCAGCAGAGGTAGCCGTGGGCCGCTGGCTCCATCGGCGGTGGCGCGTAATAGCCATAGCAGGAGGCCGGCTGTGCCATGTTGTAGTTCACCGCGTACAATGACTGCGGCAGGTAGGTGGGGAATTGCGGGAAGCCATTATTACCATGTGGCTGTTGCCTCAGCTGTTGGTGGCATAACAGTGGGTTGGGCAGCCCCCCACCCAAGGCGGTAAGAGAAGCGGCCTCGACACCCGTTCCTTCGCCGGCACCCGTGCCACCACCGCCGTTGTTCCCTTTCTGCCCTTTGTTTCCCTTCTTGCCGCTTCCTCCGCCGCCGCCATCGACTTCTCCGCCCTTGCCCTTGGGCTCACCCTCGTCGCCACCAGCTTCTTTCTCTTTCGGTGTGGAGTCGCCATCATCCTTTACCTGGGCTTTCTGACTCTGCTTTCCGCCGCCGCCGCCGCCGCCGCCGCCGCTTTTAGTTGCTTGGCCGTTCTTCCCGCAGGAGGCAGGGGGGGTGGTGGGTTTGTTCTTCACCACCACCTCAGTAGCCTCCTCGGCGCCTCCGGTGGCTGATGCGCCCTTCTTCTGCCCCGCCTTTCCAGACTTTGGTTCCTTTTCCTTGGCCTGCGTGCCGGCTTTATGGTCGTCTGGACTATTGGGCTGTTCTTTCTCTTTGCCCTCTGCCTCTCCAGCCTTTTTGCTCTCTTTGTCCTTCTTGTTATTAGCTTGGGGTACTTTCTCCGGCCACAGCTCCGCGTGCTTCCCCGTCTTGACCAGCTTCTTGATCAAAACATCGGACTCCACATTCCCAGCCACCGTGACCTTCTGCTGCTGCGCGTCCACGGAGGTGGTATAAACCCCTGATGAAACAGAGCAACATCAGAAGGTGAGTACGGTGCCGGAAATGACATCAAAGAACAAGCTTTTGCACTTAATCTGAGGGGAAACAACTAGAAGAGGAGATGAACACGTAGGATAAACAGTTTATGTTGGTAACAGAAAACAAAGTTGGTATCTTCGACTTCGGACATTCACCTTCTATGCTCTGCAGTACTTTCTTCACCTTCCTCTTGCATCCCTCGCAGTGTATAGGCACCTTAAGCACCCACGTCTGTTACAAACCCAAAAATTATAGAAAACAGAGTAAGAAGAAAGCCCAGGGTAACAGCGGATGGGGTCAGAGGACACCACTACCATGAAAACCAGAGAGAATGAGATGCAGGGAAGAACTGGACTTACTTTGTATTTCAGAGGCACGGTTGTCTCTTCACTTGGAGCCATGCTGTAAAGATTGCTGTCCCCCCGGAGAAAAGGGAATGGAGTGGGTGACCGGAGGGGATGCAGTGACTGAGAAGGAGGAGCAGGCGAAAGGGATAGCAAGCAAGGTGACGGCAATGCGGCCTCAAGGTGACCCCGACTTCGTAAGGTATCTGGGACACAAAGAGGAGCGAATCAGGGAGGGTTTAAAAGAGGATGTGCTGGAGCGCAGCGAGTAGCGGGGGAGCTTCTGGTTGATTTGTGACGACACCGTGAAATAGTTGCAACTTGCATCTTATTATGCTCCAGAGGATATAATAATGTAATAAAATAAGCCATTAATAAAATATGTTACCTTTTGAACAGAAAGGGCGCCAGTTCTTGTCCTAATGCAAACTGTGTGATCGTCCTTCTTAACTATTAAGCCAGAAAATTTCAAGTAGCAATCTGCCTATCTTGGCTGACTTGCCACGAGAGGAATTTATTTGACGCAACTTTTCTTTGTATTCTTTCTTTTTGTGAGTGGTTATTTAGCCAAGCTTTCTATTATAGTATTTGCAAGGGAGATAAAAAGAAAACAAGCAATCTTATGAACGTGAAAAAAATTTCGTGGTTGGGACTAGGTCTTCATTGAAGCTCAATGGTTGTGAGACCTTTGAGTTAGCTAGGCGACCTTCTTATAAGGGCTAGTCATATTTTGTGGAAAATTGCTAGTAACCTAATATGAATAGCTAGTGACCTAGGTTTTGAGGTTGCTACAAACCCGTCATTGTCATGCTTAACTAAAAGTCGGTCCTACATTTAGATTAGTTGGTTGGCCTTCAGGATCAACCATGTAAAAATAAAAGAAGATCATAATGCAATTAAACTAAGCAACTATAATGTTGTCTACATACCAAATACGATCCTAACCTTTTTTTTGTTATTTGTCTACTGCATATGACTCAATTTTGGAGGAGATTGAATGTGTTCTTAGGAGACTAAGCTCAATTTAAGTTACAAACTTGATTTCTCAATAAATCTTAGGATCTTTTGGGTTGAGTTTGTGAATCCTCAATCATCCCCCCTCCCTTTACCTTTATTGTAATCTCATGGTAGAAATTCTCCACAGTCTCCGTATGAACCCTAATTCTCAACATTCTTCCCTAATTTCTCTCTTTTGATCCAAATTGAGACCAATATTGTTAATTATTTGAAGAAATGTGTCCTTGGAGGGATTTGGTGCAAGGACACATTCTTCATTTTAAGTTCACCAACTTGAATAGTAGGTAAGTGATCTGATCCCCAATTTTGGTATACAATCATGCAAATAATATCAAATTGAATAAGGTAATGTCATCGAAATAATAACTTCGACGAATTTTGGATTTTGGGTGAACTTGGGATAAAATGATATGAAATCAAAAATGTGGGGTATTGACAATATAGCTTGATTCTATGTAATTCATTTAAGAGGAAACTCATTAGTTTGAAATTATATTTATGTATATAAATTCTATGCGCTAATGCAAAAATGAACTCTGATGATCATATATTCTAACAAAACCTATCAGATGATCTAGTATTATTATAATCGCAATACTAAAATGTTATAATGATGAATTATGTTTTCAAGGTACGAAGTGATTCTCTTATGTATAGACGACTTTTGGAAACAAACTAAGAGTGAGGTAAACTTGCTAAACTTAGGGTTTTTTAATTGGTGATGGATCCAAATGAATGAGTATTGATGGTATGGATCTTAATAATTATGTTCAATTTATTTATACAAGTATATTCTTGGATTAGACCAAATTGCATGATATGTCCGCTTCTAGCCCATGTGCATATGTGATTAGGGTTTGATACCAATATTTCCTTCCTAAATTAAGTATTCATCAGGTTGCATAATTGGCAGTATATTGATGAAATATGAGAAAATGGATTAATATTAACACTACATCATGTTATATTTATGATGAATTGAGCACTTCAAAACTTCATCTTTTTTATAACATTGGAAGTGATTAAGGGTTTCTTGTGTAAAGGCCCCCTCCCCCTATTATCCCCTATTTAGGCGGACCAAGAGAGCAAGGGTCATTGCCATATATACAAGACCGAAGGTTTAATAACTAACCAGAAATAATTAATCAATATCACTAAATTGGAAAAGAGTTGGAACAAGGTAAACTTTTCATTAAGGAATTACATGATCTTCTAGTATTGTCAACATGAAGTAAAACTAACTAAATCCTCCAGAATTACATTACTTCCTTTCTTTTATGTCTTCTTCTCTAGATGTCCATATTCTATTATACTTGCAAAATTGATGGCAGGTTATCTTAAAACGTCGAGAAATAAAAACTCAGCCAGTTAACAAGTTATACTAGTATGTGAGGGAAACAAAATATTCACATATATTTGTAACAAAATACATTCACAACAATTATTGTTATAGAATCAAAGTTAACATTTTCTTCATAACTTCTCAACCCCTTTCTTACTCAAGCTCTAGGATACCCTTTCTGGGGTCTTGCCCTACAGTGGACGAAAAGCCACCTTCTCAATCTGGAGTTAGGTGCCATGTTGGTGCACCACCTCCTCAATCTGGAGTTATGTGCCTCATATGACCTTCCAAATTTGTGGTGTGGTCACTCTTAGACTTTTAGAGTTGGTATGATGGGTTAGAGAAAGTTATAAGCATATAATGTGATATCCATAATGACTTTATAGAGTGTAGGAAATAAATAAACAAGCAAGCATTTGCAATCCATATTTGACAATCCTGGGGAAAAATTGGCAAACTAATGTGAGTAGTCTTAGGCGTAACCACATACCTTTCTCAGAAGTTACTTGATGTCCAATCAAAGTAACAAAAGCAACCAAACAAGAAACTACCCTAAAATCAAAGCATAATACCCATGTATTATTATTTTAACCAAAATCCCTCAGTAAGACTGACTTAAGGTCCAAGTTAGGATTTTCAGGGCCAACCTAAGGTTTTATTTGGGTTTTGGCTTCCCAAACTCGAATTATTACTTTTCATGCTCTTTTGGTTCATAAACTGTAATCTCATCATTATTTATACTTTTAAGCTCAAGGAAAGCCTAATTCATTAATTAATGGGTTAATAAACTCAAACTAGATCAAAGTTGTCCTTTTTATCCAAAGAGACCAATCTTTGATTATTAAAATCCGATGCACCTATTAAGATTATCAAAACCTAGAAATCAAGGTTATTATGAATTAAACACATTAAAGATGGAATCTTTAGGTCCCTTTTGAACTAGAGGCAGATCTAGGTCTTAATTATATTTTATTGCATTCACTATTTCTGAATGAGATTCATATTTTATTCATCTTAACTTGATTATCCCAATAATTACTATGGTTTTTGCAAAACTAAATCATTTTAACCAATAGGGTCCTGCCACCTATGCCCTAGAGCCCTCGGGTCCTGCCCTACAAATGTGGCTCGACTAGCTAGTCAAATTTTCCAATTGAGCTACTCACTCACGTGGCAACCTCACTGGTTAAAATGAGAAATAGGGGAAAAAGACGGTGTTGCCCTTACCTATTCAACACATGGTTGAGGGAAGACGAGTAATTTATTTGCCTCTTTTCTTCTTCCTCTCGACGACTAGTTACTATCTCTGGCTGAGTCAACTGAGTAGTTAACTCTAGGAATTATAAGCCTCGAGTGGTGAGCAACGATGCAATCCCTCTGTTTGGCTCTGACAAACTCAACTCGGGCTTCAATTTCCCCAAAGACATCCGAAGTAGATAGGATAGAGTTATGATAGTTACACTGACATTTAAGGTGGACTAGAGGTGGAGGGAAATATATATACTTGAATTAGAGGTAAGGATAGGATCATAGAGTTGAGTGTAGTCTCACGGATGGGTTGGTATCCTTGTTGGGGATCTTTAACCCCTTTCTATAGGTGGGATTCTAAGGGTTGGTTTGTTGCTTCGAGTGATTTGGGTGAAACCCCTAGAGACCTCCATCTTAGCCAAAACTGGGGATGGTTAGGTGTGTCTTTCTCTCATAAATTCAATGAACTACTTTCTCAATTCGATATTGCAATGAAGGGGGAGGAATGAGGGAAAAGACTCAATGTTGTTACCTCCATGTTTCCTAATCTAGATGAGGGTAGGTGATGATGCCGCCACCATTGGATCTCTGATCCAATGATTTTCATGCCACACAAAAAAAATGGGCCGAAAAAAGGAATTTCCTATTCGGAAATTATTCATGAAATTTAATGTAAATCCAAGTTAATCCCCTAACTTTAAGGGTTCTAGAAATATCTATAACTCCTATTCTATTAATCCTTTTAATCCCAAATTTTAATGAAAAGTATTTAAGGATTTTATCTACTTGTGGAAAAAGTTTGAGACTCAAATTTGAAAAGATAAGATGCTTTTCTTAATATGCATGTCTTCTTCATATAAGGCATATTTTAAGCATCAATTCAATCCTTTTCTCTTTCTTATCTTTTATATTTTATTTATTTTGATTACTTTTCTTATTTGAAACCATGTGAAACTAAAATCCAACCATTAGTGTTCATCCATACCACTTTCTAGAGAATTCTACATAATTCTCATAAGTATATTACTTATTATCCATTATCTTTTGCTTTTTTCTTAATATTGGATTTTCTTCTCTTCATTTTCCCTTATATACATTATTGGATTAACAAAAACAATAGAAAACAATGCTCTCTCTCTATAGGAAGTGAGCTCTGGCTTCTCTCTAGATCACCCACTATCTCTCTCTAGGAAGCGAGCTCTGGCTTCTCTCTAGATCACCCGCTCTCTCTCCCCCCTCCCTGCTACCCTCACGGTAGCTGGGTTTCCTCGGCGGTCTCCCTCCCCCTGGACGCCTCTGTCGCTGCTCTTGCCAAGAGCAGGACGAGGGCCCAGTGGCGTGTGCACCGTCGCTGTGGCTGTTGCTGCTCCGGGGTTTAGCCAAAAGGTTATGATGATGAGCAGTACTCGTGAGGCAGAGACGGGTGAGGCGGCGTCTGGGGAGGCCAATGGGGTGTCTCATCTAGTGGGTGCTCCCCGTGAAGTGCTGTGGGTGGATAGGGTTACAGAATTCCATGTCAATTTGTCGTGTCGACCTATTGACATGCCGGAGGATCCAAAAGACCCTTTCTTCAGAGAGGACGACAACATGCCCTGGATGAAGTTAGCAGAACCGGTTATGAAGGCTATGGATGAGTTCCATCAGACTTCGATCGTGGTCCAGATATTGGGTAAGAAGGTGATCATCCAGCAGCTCTATGGGTGGATGTTGCGTTTGTGGAAGCCTAAAGGAGAGCTACAACTCTCTTCGCTGAAAGAGGGTCTTTTTCTCGCTCGCTTCGCGTCGGAAGAGGACATGAAGAAGGTGACTGAAAAAGGGCCCTGGTTCTTCAATAGTAAACTGGTCCTAACCTCCAAGTGGATGCCTGACATGGATGTTAATAGGGCAAGGCTTGTTTCAGCCCTTGTCTGGTTGACGTTTCCGGACTTGGGCAGACACTGGACCAGGTGTGCCCTCACTATCATGGGGTATGCCATTGGAACACCGAAAGTGGTTGATTTTGTGGCTGATGGGCGTTACTCCGGTGCCCCTCACCTATGTATTGAGATCAAAGTTGATAAACCTCCGCCCCCTGTTGTTATGATTGAACTACCTGGTGGGAAGGAGATGGAGGTCAGGGTGATTTATGATGCTCTACCAGACAGATGCCACACCTGCAAGGTGTTTGGGCATATGTCTAAATGCTGCCAGACAACTAAGATGAACATGGTCGTGAATACAGAGAGGGGCAGATCAATGAGCGTTAGTGAAACGACTGACACCAAACTGACAATCAGATTAACGAATGCGGAAGCGATTAGCGGTGGAATTATAAAAAAATCAGTAAAAATTTAAAAATTTTGTAAAGAGATCTTCAAAAGATAAAAACTCTTTCATAAAACAACATGATAGGTCATTTACAAACTAATCCATGATACATCTCTGTCATAAACACATCTCGAGCATTACAACAAAACCCACCTTGTTAACTGTACAAGGCAAGATATAAAATCTCGAGGCATCATGCCAAAATCTCAGATATACAGACTCCTAGGACCTGAGAGTACAGAGACGACACAGGACATACTATTTACACAACATGACAGTCAGTGTCTCCACCTGAGGATCACTGTTGTCCCTGCGACTGCTGCTGTTGCTGCTCACCCACTGATGGGTTCCTTCGTCCTCAACGTCTCCCTAAAAGTTGAAACCCACGGGAGTGAGACAATTTAAATAATTGTCCCAGCGAGAGTTATAACTCTCCTCCAGAAGCTTTGTTATGAAAAAGAGAACAACATAAACAATAGGATTATAACATTCAATCAGCATGTAACATTATATAACTAAGTGAAACAATATCCTTATGAACAATCATTTCAATTATAGCTTAATTGAAAGATCAGGCATATAATAATGAAGAATATGAAAAGCATGTGTACTAGTTATTTAACTAGATCACTATAACAATGTATTGTCAATCATTGTTTCTCGTAGTTCCATCTAAGCAATTATGCTATGCGGCTGATTACGTTTTACAAACATATTTATGCCCTGAGGAGATGAGTTACACCTCTCATACTCCAACCGACCATCCTTAGATCGCAATCGGTACCATACCTAGGTCATCAGGAGAGCCGGATTCCTATGACCTCATCACTCCTCAGTCAGTATGAGGATCGATATGCAGAACATCTTGTGTCACTGCTATAATAGCTTTCCAGGGTATTCTGGCAACTTCACTATTCAGAGCTACAGTGGCATTCTGTACTCTCTTCGCCATCGAGGGATTTCTTGTTTATCTCACATCGATGCGGCATTAACAAAATCATCGGGAGATTAGTGATACATCTTCCCAGCATAATCATATAATGAAGGACTGAGAGATTAATGATACATCTCCAATCATATCCAACATTAGGACGTAAGGATATTCGCGTCCATCACCCCCACATACTCAAAAGTATGTGCTCTAGGAGTTTCCTTAGAAAAACCCATTTCACCATCATATATTTTCTGACAATGATGGATCTATGGTCAGGGCTCTACTTGATATCATTATACTTGATTAGCTAAGTACCTTACAACATTCCTTAGCATCAGACATGTTCAGGCATAACCTAATAAAACAATTTCTATAAAGAAAAGGTACTATTGTATCAAGTTCACATCACATATTGTTAACCTTGGGATATCAATCCCTAACCATCTCATCATTGTGGTTCAGGAGAATGGTTATTCAAACCCTCAGATTATCATAACACTTGCTACCAAGTGACATATAAACAACAAGTCATCTAACAACATGACCTTGATTGAAGCAATGTATATACTTTTCACATATCATTACTCTAAAAGCTTATAATTGTTTTCAAGGAATATGACATCATAACTCATACCTGGCTATGATTACCTCATAATATCAACATGTATGACTTATACAAATAAGGACATGCATATATAACAATGTCAGCATAATACCAAAACTTTTCAATTTCTATATAGGACACCACGGCCGTGCCACCGTGCACAGTCGTGCAAAGTAAGGCTACCACGGTCGTGCTCCCTTGCACGTCGTGGAAGCCAAGGCTACCACGGTCGTGCTCCCTTGCACGGTCGTGCTACAGCATATCATTACATGATTCATATTTCTATCTATCTATATATATATATATATATTCTAATTTCTCATTCTTTCAAATTGATTAGGTCACATCAACCCTTCAATCAAGTACATACTACTATGGTTAACATAGTGTATCAAGCTATTAACCCTATAAACAATTAAGAATTCTCCCTTTAATTGGTTCTTAATCACTTAGGTATTATTAGGATTTCAACCTTCACACCTTCATTGATTATCATTATTGGATCAGTAGAACATTCATCATCTTAATTCTCAAAGATTCAATCACATTGGACCTCCACTTCATAAGGTATCCAATTGAATTAGGGTTTCCAATGTTGATTCCTTTAATCATTGAATTCATGGAACCAATCATCAATTGGACCTATACTCATACCTTAATTGAGTTTAATAGGTCAACCTTCAACTGATTTGTCCCTCACTTGACCCTCAATTGACCATCAATTAGGGTTTAACTCAATTAAATTAGGGATTGGAATCAATAACCCTTCAACATATTTCAATGTGGGACTAATTGATTTGAACCTATTGAACCATCATTACATTAGGACATGACCTGACCCCAAATGGTCTTGAGGTCGTTTGGATGACCTCCAAACGGTCTTGAGACCGTTTGCCCATCATATCATCAAAATCTAAGTCAACCAATTAAGGTTTGGATCATTGGATTGATCACCAAAACAACAATTGATTACATTCCAACTTAGTATCATTGTATCATCAATTGCTTAACCATACTCACCCCTAGACCTCCAAACGGTCTTGGGTGACCTCCAAACGGTCTTGAGACCGTTTGGCTCATCCAACCCTTAGATTCTAGTGAAAAATCATTAGGGTTTGAGCTATTGAGTTGATCATCAAATCAGCAATTGATTGCTTTGTAATTGTGTACCTTTGGACCTTCAATTGGTCAACTATACTTGACCCCAGACCTCCAAACGGTCTTGGGTGATCCCCAAACGGTCTTGAGACCGTTTGGGTGATCCCCAAATGGTCTTGAGACCGTTTGGGCCAATCAACCCCAAACAATCAACTCAATCCAATGCAAAACCAATACTTAGCCGATTAGGGTTAACACCATATCTTTTGTCCTTCAAACACTTAAACCATATCCAACCCTAGACCTCCAAACGGTCTTGGGTGACCTCCAAACGGTCTTGAGATCGTTTGGGTGATCCCCAAACGGTCTTGAGACCGTTTGGGCAAGAAAACCCAAAAAGTCATATTAATCAAGTTGAAAGTCAGCACTTAATCCAATTAGGGTTTACATAATTGATTAGCCTTCAACTCACGATTCCTTTGGATTTAATCCCTCAAATTTGGAGGGTTATTAACTAACATTATTATGAACAGGAATCCCAAACGGTCAACGCTTGGTCAACGACCTCAAACGGTCTTGAGACCGTTTTCCCAAAAAGTTCAATTAATCAGATTGGAAAATCAGCACTTAACTCAATTCAATTGCCTAATTGTTTAGCCTTTAACTCATGATTCCTTGGGAGTTAACCTATAAAATTTGGTGGGTTATTAGACCACATCATTAGGAACAGTAATACCAAACGGTCCACGCTTGGTCAATGCAATCAAACGGTTTGAGACCGTTTGCCCAGGAAGTTCAAGTTAAACAGATTGAAAATCAGCATTTAATTCAATTTGATTTGCCTAATTGATTGGCCTTTAACCTACGATTTATTTAGAGTTAACCCCTCAAATTTGGTGGGTCATTAGCCTACATAATTATGAACAGAAATACCAAACGTTCCACGCTTGTTCAACACCCTTAAACGGTCTTGGAGACCGTTTTCTACAACCGACCTTGTGAAACCGTTTGTCCCTCAAACGGTTTTGCAAAACCCCCAAACGGTTTTGCAAACCGTTTGGCCAAGGTTGCAAGACCGTTTGCTAAAGTGACATAGGTATTCACGCCCCCCTTCTTCTACCTCCAGATCCAGGTCTATCTCTCATGGTTTTAGATGCAAGAAAAGTAAGGAAGGATGGGGGAAAGAAGAACAAGCTACTTTTGCAAGTACAAAGATATGCATAAGAAAGCAAAAGGTTTAGAGTTATAAAACCCGCCTTAAGGTCGTTCCTTGAGCTCCAAGATTCCAAGATTACAGTATTTAATGGTGTCTTGAGCTCCACAGGTCGGCCAAGGGTGTTTCCCCAAGGAAAGGTTGGGAAAAGTTGGCTAGAAAGAAGAAACAAGTAAGGAAGACCATAAAACCAACCTTGCACCATGAATTCCTTCATGAATTCGAGCAAGATGATGATCAAAGCTTACCTAGAACTGCTTGGCCGTTCTCCTATTCTCCATAGCTCTGTCATAAGTCGGTCTAAGCAAGGGGATAAGAAAGGAAGTGAAGGAAACGATCCTTGCTAAGTGAGAAAAGGTGTATATATACTTTAGGTGAAATTTCAACATAAGGATAACTTGTTTCTCCATTTCTCCTCTAGGTCCTTCCCTTATTATAAACCACGTTTCTCCCTTCCATAATTAAAAAAAAAACTCATCTTAAACCCAAGGTCTAAAGGTGAAGAAAGCCAACTTCTTACTAAGTTGCACATATAGAAGGGTTATTAGACTTATAACTTGATCATTTAATTTATAAGGGTTATCATTCTTATTTAATTATTCAATTGAAGTGACCTCTTCATCATTCTTACTCTAAATGATGACAAGAGTCATAAAAGATACTCTAGAAGGTGTATTTTACAAGTTGCACCCCATATTTTGGGTAAATTTCACTTTACACCAAAACTAGAGTTTTAAGTACAAGGATTGCTCCACAAGCTGCATCTTGGTGCCCAAGCTTGGAGAATCCATCATACTTTATCATATTCATTCTTATGATGTCTCAACACCAAAGGAACATCTTAACATTTGCAATTTGCAAGTTAACCCCTTTTAATTGGGTAATTTGCACATAGGTCCCTGTATTACAAAACAATATTACAACATTGTTCAAAAGGGACAGAAAAGGAAATGTATGTTCCTTAGGAGATTTAATTACATACCAAAAGATAATCACAAGTATCTAATTACATAATTAAGCAAAACACCTAGGGTTAGTTCATAACCCAGGTCAGGGATGTTACAGTTAGACCCAATAGAAGGAGGACAAAGAGTCGGAGTAGGCACGACAACACCCCACCGTAGGTTCTCACAGGCCAAGAAGCAGGTCAAAGCATTCCTCGGGACAACCTGTTGTTACCTGGACGGGAGAAGGTGGTTGTGGAGGTAATCAATGAAGCAACGACCGAAGAAGCTTTGGGAGATGTTGCTCCAACATGCGTCGAGCTTGAAGGTGCTGATAGCACTGCTCCGCCTAAAGGAAAAGGAAAAGAAGTTGTGGAAAGCTCCAGGTGGGGTCCTGTTGATCAAGAGGACTCTATGGCTGATGTAGTCTTAACGGCAACCAATCCGTTCCAGGTTCTCGATGATCTTCTTGGTGAAGATGAGTTGATGCTGAGTACTGCTAGGCGCATTACTAGAAGTGGTTTTAGTGGCGATAAGGGGGAACGAGGGAGAGGAAGAGGGCGAGGTGGTACCTCCTCGGGAAGAGGGAGACATTCCAAGACCTCTAGATGAAGATCTTTACCTAGAATGTCAGGGGCGCCTCTCTTCCCTGTAAGCAGAGGGTCCTTAGAAAAATAATACAGGAGAAGGAGGCTGAGATTGTCATATGCCTGGAGACCAGGATAAGAAGGGAGATGAAGGAGAGAGTGGAGGGTCTATTTCCTAGAGGCTGGAGGTTTTCTAATAATCTAGAGTAGTTTGAAGGAGGTAAAATCGATGTGGGTGGAAACCGGGTTGTTGGGATGTACATGCAATCTTCAACTCTGACCAACTTATGTTGTTGAGTTGCATCAATTAGGGTGGTTTCCATTGTGTTATCTCAGCTGTATACGGTTCCAATTTTGAGAAAGATAGAAGAAGGCTGTGGGAGTACCTAGTGAGCACAACACAACATGACCTACCTCATCTGGTGGTGGGTGACTTTAACAACACTAGGAATGCCAAGGAGAAGATGGGTGGCCTTCCTGTTCTGGATTTGATCCTCGGAAGGTTTAATGATGCTGTCAATAAAGCTAACCTCATTGAGTTGAATATGAAGGGTGGAGTAACTACGTGGCATAATAAAAGAAATCCGGTGAGACGTATTGCTAGTAACCTTGATAGGGGCCTTGTCAATGTGAAATGGCTGGAGGTGTTCCCAAATGCTTCGGTCTCGTTGGGAGCACATCCCAATAGTGACCACTCTTAGATGGAGGTTGATCTCGCCCATAAGATAGTTCCTAATAGGCCTTTTTGATTCCTTAATCATTGGTTGTTGTGGAATAAGTTTGAAGACACTGTGAAGAAGCCCTGGTCTAGGAATGTGGATGGCAATCCTCTTTTTAATGTAGTTGATAAACTGAAAGCTTTGAAACTTGCAATGAAGGCGTGGTCTAAGGATACGATTAATCTTGATATGTTGGTCAAGGAAGCTAGAAATGATTTTGAAATTGCTGCTAGAAATTCGAGGGAGGTCCCACTTTCTGTGGTATACATGAAGAATGAGGAGGATGCCGGCAAACGCCTCTTACAATTGGAAAAAGCACAGGAGGTTTATTATTGGTAGAGGAATAGAACGAATTGGGTCAAAGATGGTAATAGAAACACGAAAGTATACCATGCGGCTGTGAAGAAAAATGAAATGAGAGATCACATACATAACCTCATTGATCCTATGGGGACTCTTGTTGATGAAGAAGACAATATGGCTAAGATGGCAGTGGACTTCTT
The DNA here is from genome assembly GCA_963693085.1 of Alisma plantago-aquatica. NCBI lineage: Eukaryota > Viridiplantae > Streptophyta > Magnoliopsida > Alismatales > Alismataceae > Alisma > Alisma plantago-aquatica. The sequence goes on from OY856409.1 coordinate 1,829,943,945, forward strand.
CTCCGGGATGTATAATCGTGAGAGCAGACATGATCAATCCCACTCCAAAATCCAAAGACGTGTCACTAAGGAGATGAATAGGAACCTCTTGAGACTAGCGGATGATGAGGAAATAAAGAAAGCAGTGTTCTCCATAGGTGCTTCTAAGGCACCAGGGCCCAATGGCTTCAATGCTACATTTTTTCAATCTTGTTGGCCTATTGTTAGCCAGGATGTCTGTAGAGCTGTTCGTTGGTTCTTGGTGGGTGGTAGAATGGTGAGGAAAGCCAACCACGCCTTCATTAGGCTGATACCGAAGTCGTCGTCTCCGGCTGCCATTTCCAACTTTAGGCCTGTAGCGTGTTGTTCAGTTATATACAAGGTGATTGCAAAGGTTTTGGCTAGTAGATTAAAATTTATCCTCCCTGATTTGGTCTCCCCGAATCAAGCTGCCTTCATTAAAGGTCAGTCTATATCTGACAACACACTTCTAGCGAGTGAGTTCCTGCTCGAGTTTGGTGTGAAGAACACTTCTAAGAAGACTTGCATTAAGATGGATATTGCCAAGGCTTATGATCATGTCAGCTGGGATGCTCTTCGGAGTACTTTACAGTCATTGGGGTTTTCTGAGAGATGGATTGAGGTTATTAAACAGTGTGTGCAAACCACCTCCTTTTCTGTGCTTATCAATGGTGTTCCTTATGGATTCTTCAAGGTGACTAATGACCTCCGACAAGGAGACCCTCTGTCCCCTCTTCTTTTCACACTGATTATGGAAAATCTGACTTGCTTAACTAAGTTAGCTGAACAGGAGGGGCGTGTCAAACCGTTTAAGGTTAAAGGTATAAATTTTTTATCTCATATGATCTTCACGGATGATGTGCTTTTCTTCATTGCTGGTCACTACAAATATCTAAGATATGTGAGAAGACCGATGAAGGCTTTTGGGAAGATGACGAATCTGTATATGAGTGAACTTAAATCTCATGTTTTTTTCTAGATCATGTGACACTAGAAGGGGCCATCTGAGGGATGCGATTGGCCTGTCTGAAGGTTTTTTCCCAATGAAATATTTAGGCATCCCCTTGTCGGGTGGGAGAGGCAAAGGTGTGAATTATATGAGGTGTGTGGATGACATGAGAACCATAGTTGAGAAATGGAGTGGGCTTCACATATCCATGGCTGGAAGGGCTGTCCTGATCCAATCGGTCCTTAAAGCTAAGTTCAATTTCTGGTGCAGAAAAATAGAGCTACCTGGGTTCATCCTTGAGAAGTTCAAAGTGATTGCTGCCAGCTTCTTGTGGGGTGGAGGTGCTCATGGTATTAGCTGGAAAACTATTGCTCAACCACACAATGCTAGTGGTTTGGGCCTCACGTGTCCTATGGACAGTTCTTGGGGAGCGACTAATAGGAGAGTGTACAGATTCCTTAACTGTTTGGACTCTCTGTGGGTGATATGGATGATTGAAAGGTATGGGGCCTTGGGGAATGGCTGCTATCCAAATGATTCCAGGATTTGGAGGAAAATGGTTGATGCTCGGGAACAAATGAACATCCATTATGTGTTGCATGTCTAGAATGGCGGCTTGCTTACACAGTTCAAACCTTGGAATCTTAACAGGCATATACCACATGTCCTATGGCATTCGATTGTGGGACGAAGAATTAATGCACAAAGTGGAGCTTTGGTGCGTATAGGGCTATATGGGTCGCCTTCCTACCAAGGACAGGTTGATCGAGTGGGGGCTTAATTGCGACCCTTGCTACTTGCTATGCAAAGGGGCTGCTGAAACGCACAAGCACATCTTCTTTTGATGTCACTATACGGCCTACCTCTGGAGGAGGGGGGATGAAGTGTGGGTGGGGTGGCCAAGCCCCCTTGGAGTTGAATGAGGCGATGCAGTGGATTTTGGAGAGTACCAGTAACTATACAAGGAATAGAAACTTGGGAGGGATCTTCTTTACCTCTCTCATCTTTCACATATGGGGTCAAAGGAACAATAGGTTGCATGGCAAGAAGCCTAGGGATAGTCTCAACATTTTTGATGTAATTAGCAATAGCATCGGGTGGTTCTTCAAGGTGAACCCGAAGGGCATGGTGGGTGTTGATACCATGGCTCTCATGATGTGGGGTATGTTGTAGACCTTGTATAGTATACGGGATTTTGTTGTTTACCTTGTACTCCCTTTTGCTCATAATAATATTTTACCTTATCCAAAAAAACAATAGAAACCACACAATTCACAACAAAGGAAATTTTGCAAGAGAAAGCCATACTTTCAAAACAAAGCACAACATATTTCCAATATGTACTTTTTATTGAAATAACTGCATTAGAATTAAAAAAAGTGCATGTGAAAAATCAGGTTATAACATCTTTCCCCTCCTATAGGAATTTTTTCCTCAAAATTCTACTAATCATTAACAATTCAGGATGAGACTTTTCGCTGTCCATCTTTAGCTCCCATGTGGCTTCCTCCTCTCCCTGGTTCTTCCAAAGAACCTTTACCATCTCTATCTTTTTATTCCTAAGCTCTTTCACCTTGGTATCCAGTACCCTCATAGGTGACTCAGGGTATGTCAGCCTCCCTTAGAGTTCAATAGGCTCAATGCTCAGCACATGGCTTAGATCCTTCACATCGAGCTTCAGATTGGACACATGGGACACATCATGTGTCATATTAAACTGTGGGGGTATGGCTAGACAATAAGAGGCTTCGCCCATATGTTCTAGAATCTCAAACCGACCCACGTATCATGGACTCATCTTTCCTCTATTCTTAGCTATAGCTCAGAGGGGTCAAATTTTCAGAAACAAGTAGTCACCTATAGTGGAGTGCAAATATGTTCGCTTTGCATAAGCATACAACTTCTATCAATCATGGGCTCTCTTCAGACCTTGCTCGATCAAAGCAACCTTGTCGGCATATAACTATAGTTCCTATGACATCAGTAAAGTCCTCTCACTGACATCGTCCCAATGAAGCGATGACTGACACGACCTCCCATAAAGAGCTTCATACGAAGACATACTGATACTGGCTTGGTAGCTATTATCATAGGCAAACTTAGCTAAGGGCAAGTACTGCTCCCATGATCCATCTCAATCAAGCACACATACTCTCAACATGTCTTCTAATGTCTAAAACATTCTTTCTGACTGTCCATTAGTCTGGGGTAATTGGTTGTACCAAATTTCAATCTCATACAGAATCCTTCATGCACTCACCTTCATAACTTCAAAGTGAACTTAGGGTCACGATCCGAGATAACCTTCAGACAAACTATTTCTCTAACATATATTTCAGCTAGATCTGACACCTTGGCAATAACCTTCAAGGTGAGGAGAGTGTCAACTTGGTTATGTGGTCCACTACAACCCATATCACATCATGTCCTTTCTTTGTCTTGGTGAGACCCACCATGAAATCCATAGTGTTCAGGTCCCATTTCCTCCCAGGAATCTCAATTGGTTGTAGTAATCCATTGAGTCGTTGGTGTTCAACCTTCACCATTTGGCATGTGAGACAACTAGCCACATATGCTTCTATGTCTTTCTTCATTCCAGGCGCCAGAAATGTTGTTGTAAGTCTTTAAACATCCTGGTGGTGTCAAGGTGTATTGTATACTTAGAACTAGGAGCTTCTTGCAAGATATGAGTCTTCAAGGGGGTATCCTCATTAACTCAAATATGTCTTTCATGTCATATTCCACCATTCACACTGACTGAGAGATGCTTCTAAGGCTTCTCCATCAAACCTTTCATCTCATCTAACTCTGGGTCATCAAACTGGGCTACTACAAGCTTGGTTAACATGCCAAGCTTGGTTTACCTTTATTTGGAACCTCAACTCTTTCATATATTATTTGATGACCAAATTCAATCTTATACTTATAGAATTCAAATTTCACTTGATATTTATGTTCTTATTTGAAATTTTAATTTGGAAATTACCTTGTTCACCTAGGTTTCCAAAATCATTTATCTTCTAAGGGTATAGTAATACCTCAAATTCTCGATTGTCCTAAAAAGATTTCAACTTAAGTACTTATTTCTCACATCATTCCCATTCCTAATATGGCTTGTGTCTGTCTAGTCTCTCACACTCATAACAAGATGAAATAAGCATTTGTCTACAGTTCAATTGCAAAGCTCATCCTAGTCTAAGAGTAGAGACGATGCATCCACACATTACCATTTAGTTTCCAATCTAGGTTTAACCATTCTCCACATGACTCCAAACCATGAATACCACCATTCCCTCAATTATACGCACACTTATGGGAAAAACTTGTCTCATAACCTTTGAGTCTTAGCATAACTCCTATTTAAGATCCTTATTGCAACATGATCACATGTCTTCATGTATACATCTCATGTCTCATCAACCTCAATTACTTCCTCAAGTTTTCTAGGGTACATGTACCTTTGAAATGATCTCCTCTTGACTCCTAAGGGCCTTATACCCTTAAAAAATGATCTTTCATCATCATCATAAATTTTATAGACCTATAATCATCCTTCAATACCTTAGGGTTGACTTGTGATCCTACCCTTCCCAAGGGTTTCATCGAGAATCCATAACTTTATTTTATCTCATCACACATTCTACTTGAGGTTTCCATGACAATACCCAAGCACATTGTATCTTTTATACTTCTCTCACCTGAATTTCCTTCACCTCTTAGGGCACACATAATTTTCCCTTTTGTTATTTTATTGGGTTCATGGTGACCTTCCCCTTTGGGCCAGGTCCCATCTCATCAGTCACCTCCATAGTGGCTTTTCCTCATGTCCCTTAGAGATGGAAGACATGAGTGCAAGGGATCATACTCAATATATGTGTATTTATGCTTCTTGTACTTAATCTCTCAAGTTTTTAAGTGGCCTCTAATGTTATCTCTAATTTTTTATCCCATTTAGGAAGGGTCCTATTCCAGGACAATAAAACTAATACTTAGCAGTACCATGGATCACAAAAACATACTCAAATCCAAAGTTTTTGTTATTACAAGAGGGCATGTCCCTTAGGTGCATTTCTAATTATTCCATTCATGCATTTTCTACATGGAAACTATAATAGTATACCATGTGAATTACCATTCAAGAATTGGATCACTCTCAAATGCTTCATTTCTAGTTTGGTTACACAAGATCTAATGCATCACATTTCTCGTGCTTAGAACTAATTATTTCATTAAGTCATACATTCCTAATACAATGTGTACTGTAACTTTTTAGGGATGGTCACTTCACAGAAGTTGGTTTGCATCAGTTTGAGCTCCTTTGTCATCAATAGTGAAAACTTGCATCTTTCGGCATTCTTCAACAACTAGGACTGCCCCACGTGGTGCTGCAGTGACTGTCTGAGTTACTACTGGGTTTCGTCCTCTAGGGTCAGGGAGAGGACAATCAGCCAGAATATGTCCTTCTTTCCGACAATGATAACATACTTTATTCTCATAGCGGCATATGTCGTAATGCCTCCTTCCACAGGTATAAGAGGAGGGTCTTGAGTTCTTACACCTAGGTTTTCCTTTTCTATAATTCCTATTCCTTATGTAATTATGGCCTTTCCCTTTGCCATTATCGTTCCTTGGGGTAGAAATGCCTTCTACAAACCCTAGAAATCCTTCATGTGGGTTACGCACATGCATAATATTTTTCTCCATGTCCTAGGTGAAGTAGGTGAAGAGAATGATATGGAAGTCCTTCCAGAATATTGGTTCCATGATGATATCTCGATTGGTGATGTAATTCTCCCACCAAAGCCTGATGTTCCCTCAAGTAGGTGAGCCACAAAGAGAACCTTTTTGTTGGACTGCACCCCCAAAAAATGAAAAGGCATGTTCCACAGTACGAAGCCAGGCTTACATCTCAAAGTTGTCTTCACCCCAGAACTTTTCTATATCCAACTTGACAAAGTTGAGGATGGTGGCTTCACGATGAGGGAGGACGGGTAGGGGTTCATCATTCTCGTCTCTGGAAACATTCTTGGGTGCAAAGGCACTGACAAACTCAGTGAGTTCCTTCCATTATCCTAGCCTGAGATCATCAGGGATATGAACTTTCCTGACTATAGGTTCAGGATCAGCATCATGGTCGGGGTCATCCTTGGGCTCATCTTTCATTATAGGTTTACACCTAAGGTCTAGATTATCTTCAAGGTTTAGGATGTCAAAGGCATTATCTTTGGGCTTGAAACCTTCCTCAGTGATGGCCTCTGTCCTCTTTTGTTTCTTGGAAGTCTCATCTTCCATCATCCCCCTTAGAGGCATTTTCTTCTGGTACGAGGGCCTTGATGACAGTGATCTTGGTGCGGGCCATGCCGTTTCACATAGGTTAACTTTATTAACCTTAGTTCTCTACATAGGATTAAAGCATCACACAATTATGTGCATGGAATCTCATTTACATGTGTTTTATTATTTGGCAGAGGATGCCTTAATCCCTAATATCCATAACCCTAGTACTAAAAAAAATGAAGAGAGTAGTTACAGGTACCTAGGGTTTTAGTGAGTGAAGAGAGGGTTAGAGAAGGGATGAAAGTAGATGAGAAATCCTAGAGGTATTTATTTCAAGTGAAATCCTCTAACTTTAGTCAAGCCAGATGCATAGGTCAGGGAGTCCTCTTAAGCCGACTAACGGTGTAGAGGAAAATATTGCCATCCCATAAATTGTGGTCCTTTTGAGACACCATTAACTTTGGAAAAGACTCTAATAATTCCCTTTGGTCACTATAGAACTCTTAAAATTTAATAATTATTAAAGGTTAAATGGTAAACCATTCTTTGATATCAAATGTAACAATCCCTCCCCTTATTATCCCCTATATAGGTGGACCAAGAGGGCAAGGACCATTACCATAAATACAGGACCAAAGGTTTAGCAATTAACCAGAAACAAACAATAACTTTCACTAAATTGGAAAACAGTTGGAACAAGGTATACTTTCCATTAAGGAATTACACGATCTTATAGTATTGTCAACATGAAGTAAAATTAACTAAATCCTCCAGAATTACATTAATCCCTTTCTTTGATGCCTTCTTATCTGGATGTCCATTTTCCATAATAGGGGGAGCAAGTTATAAGCATATAATGTGATATCCATAGTGACTTTATAGATTGCAAGAAATAAATAAACAAACAAGCATTTATTTATAATCCATGTTTGATAATCCTCAAGAAACATTGAAAAACAAATGTGAGTAGTCTTAGGTGTAACCACATACCTTTCTCAGAAGTTACTTTATGTCTAAGTAAAAGCAACAAGAGCAACCAAACAAGCAACTATCCTGATATTAAATCATAATATACATGTATTATTATTTTATCCAAAATCCCTCATTAAGATAGACTGAAGGACCAAGTTTGGGTTTTTAGGGTCAACTTAGGGTTTTATTAGGGTTTTGGCTTCCCAAACCTCAATTATTGCTTTTCATGCTCTTTTGGTTTACAAATCCTAATCTCATCATTATTTATACTTTTAAGATCAAGGAAACCCTAATTCATTAATGAATAGGTTATTAATCTCAAACTAGATCCAAGTTGTCCTTTTTATCAAAGAGATCAGTCTTTGATTATTAAGATCCATTGCACTTATTAAGGTCATCAAAACCTAGAAATCAAGGTTCTTACAAATTAAACACATTAAAGATGGAATCTTTAGGTACTTTTTGAACTAGAGGTAGATATAAGTCTTGATTTTATTTTTATTTCATTCTTCATATTTTTCTAAGCAAGATTCATACTTTCATCTTAATCCAATTATCCCAGTAATAACTATTATTTGTTTTACAAAATTAAATCATTTTAATTAATATGGGTTTGCCACCTAATCCAGGAGCCCCAGGGTCCCGCCCTACCAACGTGACTGGGCCAGCCAATCGACTTTTTCCAATTGAGCCACCCATCCACGTGGTAACCTCACTAGTTAAAATGAGAAATAGGGGAAAAAGATAGAGCTTCCCTTACCTCTTCAACAATGGGTCAAGGGTAGGCAAGTAATTTCTTTGTCTCTCTTCTTCTACTTCTTGATGTCTAGCTACTATCTTTGGCTGAGTCAACTGAGTAGATGACTCTAGGAACTAGAAGCCACAAATGGTGAGTAATAACATGATCCCCTCTATCTGGCTCTAACGAACTCAAACTGGGCTTCAATTGCTCCAAAGACGACCAAAGTAGATAGGAAGGAATGATGATACCAAGATTCAAGGTAGACTAGAGGTGGAGGGAAATATCTATGCTTGAATTGGAGGTAGGGATAGGATCAGAGAGTCGAGTGTAGTCTCGCGGATGGTTGATATCTTTGTTGGGGGGGTCTCTAACACCCTTTTTATAGGTGGGATTCTAGGTGTTGATTTGTTGCTTAGGGTGATTCGGGTGAAACCCCTAGAGACCTCCATCATAGGAGAAACTAGGGATGGTGAGGTGCATCCTTTTTTCACGAATTCAATGGACTACTTTCCCAATCCGATCATGCAATGAAGAGGGAGGAAAGAGGGAAAAAGATTAATTGTTGTTACCTCATTGTTTCCTAATCTATCCAAGGGTAGGTAATGATGCCTCTACCATTGGATCTTTGATCCAACGGCTGTCTTGCCACTCACATCACAAAAGGTCAGAAAAAAGGAATTTATTATTTGAAAATTATTCGTGACATTTAATGTAAATCCAAGTTAATCCCCTTACTTTAGGGATTCTTTAAAAATCTATAACTGCTATTCTATTAATCATTTTTTATCCCAAATTTTAAGGTAAAGTCTTTAATGACTTTATCTACACGTGGCCAAAGTTTGAGACTAAAATTCAAAAATAAAAGATGCTTTTTTTAATATGCAAGTATTCTTCATATAAGACATATTTTAAGCATTAATTCAATCCTTTTCACTTTATTATCTTTTTTTTAATGTCTTGGTTTTGATTACTTTTCTTATTTGAAACCATGTGAAACAAAAATCCAACCATTTGTGGTCATCCATACCACTTTATAGAGAATTTTACACAATTTTCATAAGTATATTACTTATTATCCATTATATTTTTCCTTTTTCTTAATATTGGATTTTCTTCTCCTCCTTGTCCCTTATATCTATTATTGGATAATAAAAACAATAGAAACCATACAATTCACAACAAAGGGAAATTTTTGTAAAAGAAAGTCATACTTTCAAAATAAACCACAACATATTTATAATATGTCCACTTTATTGAAATAATTGCATTTCAGTTATATAATTGCATGTGAAAACTAGGTTACAACATCTTGCATCTATCTAATAATCATGAGAAGATTTTCAACAATAACAAATTTTCGAATTTACATGTAAGAATAAGAATTTTCACTTTGTGTGGCTTCATGCATATCATTCAAATGATGAGTGTTAGACCTTATAAAGAGTGGGCATACACTTTTAGTTGTGGTTGTATCATTAATCTCGTCGATTTTATTATTAGGAATATAATGTGAAATTAGTCACTATGTCTAATGACTTCAAGTGTCTTTGATTAACATTGTTAGCCTTAGATGGTGCTACTTCCTAACCACCTAGGTTTGAATCGAGTGTCACATTTCATATGCCAAACCCTTTAATTTTTTCTTACACTAAGAGGTGAGGTGTGTTCTTGATGGTACTAGTAACTCCAAGATATTCCAAAGTGTGAATTTGGTGTAATCTGTTGGTATATATGCCCAGAGAGCCAATCATATGATGATTGTACTGGAATATCTTGTAAACAATTTGATTAATAATACAAGAAATCTTCAAATTTATTATGTTATTTAGTTATGAGATAATGATGTAACACAATAAATGTCTAAAGAATGATATTAGTCAATGACATATGTTTTCGGGTTGAGGACCTGAACAGTGAGATCATATGTATGTCAAGAGTATATGCATTATTGTTATGTCCCTAGTTTGATGTTATTATGGAAGGCTAATATACAAAAATTAACACTAAGACTAGAGTGTGCTTTGGTTAATGACAGAATCTCATTAGTCATGATATGTGATATAAAACCAAGCACATAGATACTTGTTAGAGAACAATGTATTGAACAGACTCACCTTGAGAGTGACACATGAAAACCATGATTAGATCTCTCACAATGATGGTGGTGATTGTGGTCTTAGACCTGAAGTCACTACACTAATCACATGTTGTTCAGTGTGCTTTGACATCATCCATTGTGATCCTAAATAAGGGTTGTCACAAAGGTGGTGCTCAGGTGTACTCTGACACATGGGGATGATTATAAGTGATGTAGATGGGATTTGTCCCTGCTACATGAGTTTCATATCCTGGCCACTTGATAAGGGAGACTGAGAAATTCATGGCCATGCTGGTGTGAGTCAATATTGGATATTGATCTTACATGTATCTCAAACAGTCTGCTCTAGTTCAAGGAGCATGGATGGAATGTTGAAGAGGATGATGATTCCATGCCTCAAGTTCAATCTGGATATTAGAGGAAAATGAACTATACATTCACTGTAGCACCCGCCACATATGATAGGTTAAGTTGTTCTCCAACTTCTCCATTTACTTGGGTAGCAATGAAGTCTTTCTAAATACCAATCATTGCTTGTGAAATCATTATATGATTATGAATATCACTTCCAACATAATGTGGATTATACTAGGTCACACACATAGGATGATATAGAAATACGAGTCTAATGGTGGACGCGATTGGAAATGTTTTGAATCAAATTGATTACTAAACTTTTAGGTAATTTGCTATAATAATATACAAATATAATCTGAGTTAATTGGTTAAAACGTTTAAGCCAATTAATTAGATTCCATTATTAAGTCAAATGGATGATCTAGAGTGATTGACTAGATCAGGATGATGAAATTAGTTAATTAATTAATATGATTAATAGAATTAATTAATTGATTCCAAAATATTCTTACAATTGTTCACGAGTGGCTCATTTTAATTACAACCACAACCTTTTGTTTTCCTTTCTTCTGCTATTTATATGAGTATGATGGTTGACATTTATAGATACTCTTAGATACACGCTCTTGTACATGAACCCTATCCATCATCTTCCCCAAGCAAGAAAGAAGGAGAACAACCAATGCTAGTACATCATCAAGAAGAAGGGTACTCCTTCCCGCTGGCTTAAGAAGAAAGATGTGGAGTTCCAGTCCATCCGTGTGGATTAAGTGCAGATGCAGATGTTGAGTTTCCTACATTTAGAGGATAGACAATGACCGTATGTGCATGCTAGGAGCGATGCACATCATCAGGAAAAGGGATGTTGCCACACTTGTTTCACGATAAGGTTTATTCCTGCACCCTCTTTCCGAATACATTGTTATCGATGAGGTCCTCTGGTAGGGTATGTGTGGAGAAATTTTTTACTGCTTCTATTGAGCCTATCTCCTCCACAAATCCCAACAAAATCATGTATATTCTATTGGTAGATTAGACAAGTAAAATAGGGGGGAAATTTAAATGATTTATTAATTAGCTAAGTAGAACTATTCTAAGTACCTCAGATCGTATACTTATATACTTTTATCTACTACTTTGTCTTGTCATGATTAATACACATGGCCATGATTTAGTTACATAGTGAATCACACATGTGTGATTTATATTTGATGTACACCATCCCATTTATACATTAATGTATCATTTTTAATGTCTTTTTAGTTATTTCATCACTCCTTCAGACTTTCTTCCTCATATGTGAATAAATGTTTATATGTTGTTAATAGTAATCTCGTACATAACTAGGTGATTAGTCACCACACTAGTAGTTGCAATAGGAGTATAAGTCCACTTTCTAAGGTGAGGTTTAGGTCATGAGTTACTAGTAGTGTTCTACTTCTGCACTGATTTCTTAAGCATGGTGGTTTGACACTCCACTTGATATTTTAGAGTTCAAATCAAATTTGTTAACAACAATTGTGAATGTCATAAATGCAGATTATGTGATTTCCTTATATATGTTTATTATAGGTTGAAGGTTATGTCAACTTGTAATAAGTTATGATACTTATAATCTTAGTTGTGGAATGAACTTGTAGTTGATCTATATGTCCTTTTTAGAAACATATTGTTGATAGCCAATATTTGATCATTCATCAAATGCTCAAAACCAGGTCAGCTCTCCATCTAATAATGTAGTTCCTTACATTTCCCATATTTTCCTGTCCACTTTGTCTATTTACCACAATTTTGATTTTTTTATATAGAATGCATTCTTCTCTAAACTTAAGTGTAATTTTCCTTTAAGTCTATTTTTGTAGGCCTTTTCTCAAAAATTGTCCTCTTGGATTGTCCTGAATACAATATTCATTTTTGAATCTTATGGATATTCAATCACCATTATCTTTTATGAAAATCCACATCCTTTTAGAGAAGAATAATACTCAAGAATTATCATATTTTCTTCCTTAATTCTTTTTATTAAAATTTATTCCACATATGGCTCAATATCACAATCACAACTAATTTTATTGCAAATATCTTGGGTAAATTCTTAGAAAAATCCAAAAATTAGATAAAGATATTCATTTTTCCTTCGCAAGGACACTCGACAGATTGATTCCATCTTCATGGTGCTACATGGTGGAACCATGTGATCTACCACATGTTTGCTACACGGATGGCAGTGATCTTCTACCTTTCATGAACCTTCCACTAGAAAACCCTGAACCCTAGTTCTATTATACAAATACCCACCCATAGCCACCATATTTCTCACCCTTTCAACTCTCTCAGAAGCCAGAGAGAAAACTACTACTCTCCTTCATTTCCTTTATTTTAGTGACTAGAGGATCCTTCCTCTAGATTATTTACACTACTACTCTACTTAAAGTTAATTCTAACTCCTTATAATTGATATGTGATTACAACTACTCATATTTGTTCATAATCTTCTACTTGAAATGCTTGTAGTTTAAATCTTCTCTGATGCAATTCAAATACTAAGCTTGATTTAATTACTCGACACAGATTCAAACTTACTCTTAATAAAACCACTTTTCCCTATTGTCCTCTTCTTTCCAACATGTCGATCCTAACATCCAAGGATGAATCTTTGACTTGGGAGATACTGAGGTGATTAGGACCCCACACCTAAAAAATAGGAACTTTAGGGAAATGATATGAATGTGACAACCATCTCTAAACTCGAAGATCTAGAAACACAAGCAAATATTTTTGTTGATTTTATTTTGTTTATTTAGTCAAAAATCAAACTAATGTCAGTCAAGACTATAGGGTTCAATATTGAAATATCAAGTGATGTCACAGTGCTAGCACCTTCCCCACTCATAACAAGTTGCCAAATCTAGTCGCTGGACATTCTTTCCAACTTTTTTCCTTATATGCCTTCAAGTGGAGCCAAATTTGAATTTTTATATGTTTTCCCATTGATTTAAATGCTTTACCTCCATTGTTCCCTTGATTTACAAATAAAATTGAGTGGCAAGTTTGAACTTTATCATTTTTATCAGTTTACTGTGTTTTATGCAATTGTGAGGATTGTTTCCTCAAAAGGTTTTATCAGGTTGCTAAAAATATTGGAAACTTCACTGAGGAAGCTAGGCAATTTGAATTGATCTCCCTTTTATATTTTTCTTAATGCTTATATCTAATTCATGATTGTGTTCTTTCTTTACTATCTTTTAGGGAGATCAAGGTGAGTAGTGATAAACATGGTATTACTCCAACCCTATGTTGTCTATGGAACCTGACATTTTTCTAGAATCTAGATCATCACACCAGTCCTCTGCCTTCAGGTTCCCCTTGCATGTTGGTCATATGTTAGGGTTTCTTGTCCACTTCCTCCTTCTATGGTTCCTCATTTTCTTCCCTAATTTTCTAATTTATTTTCTTTTTTTTTTAGTTTTTAAAAATGAAAAATGCAAACAAACATAAAAGACAAAAGGAGAGGAGGATGAGAGACACATTCCGTATTAAGCTAGATTCTATTCTATTAAAAACATATTTTTTTGGTGTGATGGATGTGCTTTGGGGGAAAAGGTATTTATTCCTTGCTGAAATGGGGATTCCCCAGTTACTTTCAATTTGCTTTTCTTATATGTTATTGGATTTCTTTACAATTCATACACATGTACCTTGCACACTTATAAAACCATGTGTTTATGAACGAGTTAGATGAGGAACATGAGTGTTAGTAAAGGTACCTACATAGGATAACAACGGACGTCCAAAGACCTTGGGGACACCCACTCCTAGCACCTATGACATATTACAGCTGTCAGAGTGACGATGTGTATTTGGAGCACTATCCATATCTGATGAAACTGGGTTACCTCCACGATAAGTGCTATCCCGCCATATAGAATCTAAGGACCAATTGTTCCTATACATGTCATGAATGAGTGATAATGTAAACTACAACTAACTCATGGTATAAAAGTGGAATGCTTTATCTCCTGAAAAATGTATCTTGAATGAATGGTATGTGTTGTAGGTTTCTAAGGTTGTTTTATTTTCATCTTTCTTATATTTTTTCTTGGCATATGCTTTAAGATTATGATATTCATGCATAGATTTCTTATTCTTACTAACATATTCATCTTTTCAAAGATTTATGATATTTTCAAATATTAGCAATATTTTCAAAGATTAACAAGATTTTCAAAGATAAATAATCTTTTTAAAAGTTAATACTGTTTTCAAGATCGATAATATTTCCAAAAGTTCAAAATCATTTTAAAATTTAACAATCTTTCTACATATAAATTATATTTGCGAAAGTTGTCAACCTTTTTAATGATAAAAAATCGTCCAAAAAGCTAACAATGTTTTCATAAATATTAATCTTCTCAAAAGTTCAAAATCTTTTTAAAGATAAATAATATTTCCAAATCATAAATCTTTTGAAAAAAAACAATTTTATTTTAAAGATAAACAATCTTTCCACAAAGAAACAATCTTTTAGAAAACTCAACAATCTCTTCAAAATGGAACACTCTTTTATAAGGGTAACAATCTTACAAAACATAATAATCTTTTCTAAGGTTCAACCATTTTGTTAAATGTGTGTAATATTCTCAAAGGCTAAGAAACATGGAAGTTCCTTTCCAAAGAGATATGGAACCCTTCTTTGCACTCAATGATGCCACCACCAATCCCTCAAGATATCCTACATGGACAGTTTGTCCCAAACCCCTCGAGCCATCTTACCCAATTGATAAAATTTACTTGTGCATCCTTCCTTGACTTGAGTGTGTGACTGTTCATCTTTTTGACAACCTACTTTGTGCTGAAAGGCTGTTGAAATTAATGACCAAGACACTAGCAAGCGTTCCGATATCTTTTGGTTTAATCCCTTCCAAAAGGCTGCCCAATTGTGATCTCTTGTCCTGAGCCACCACTCACATTGGATCACTGGGGCACAAGCTGAAAGGATATCATAATTCATTCTAAATCACAAATACTCTTCACAGTTGATCATAAATAGGATGAAAGGAAACCCAAACCCAAAATCCTTTTGAAGATGCCTTTTACTAATATCAAAATTCACTCTAAAAGTCACTTGATTTCACTACAAGCTATATGCTTTCACAAACATATCACATCTAGGTTTTCCTTCGTCCTTGAGTTGATTGCATGTGACATTGGAATTTATCTCCTTGGAAGACCACCCAACTTAGTTTAACCCCTTCAAAAACAATGCTTCATGATTTCATTATAAGGCTATTAAAATATCAACATCGAACTTTGCTTCCAACTCACAATTAAATGCTAGAGATCATGTTATATAAATATCACCATGTTTCAAGATAAATGGGTCTTCCAATATGACTGGCATGAACCTAAAATTACATGGCCCACCCATGCATGCCGATGTTGGTCCTAGACTATGTCCTAAAATTGGACCAGTACATTGCTTTACACTCACACATATATGGTCCTAGACTATGACCTAAACTAGACCACAACCCCTTTTTGATTTCCCTATCCACAGGGATAAGCCTAGAAATGGATCCATCCTATTCTTTCACTATTTTACATTAGGAGGGGAAGCATTCCAAGAAAGATATAAAATTGGATAAGAGTTATGACACCAAGGATGTGGGTCAAGGGTCCCACATAAAGCCTAGATCCCCTTTGAATGAAGAAACCCTAGGGAGGTAGGTGGTTAATAAAATACAATCATTAGACTTAAATAGCCTACCTTAATCCTAATTAATCACATCACCCACACTCTGACCCTTTTCCTTAGTAATTCTCTTTGGAGAATCCCCTAAAAGAGTCAGAATCTATCTACCATGAAAAAAATCCATTCATCATCCACAACAACTAGCCTTGAGTCAATTGATGGTCATCATTTCACTTATATTACCAATAATCATCAAACCTTTTAATCTACCCTATCATAATGTTAGTAAGTATATCTCATGTTAAGATTGGAAAAATACTTCTATCCCACCCAAAATAGGGGGAAAACATGATTTATCCACGATCTGATCATAGATATCTTTCACATTTATTTTGCATTCATGAAAATTATTGAATACCATAGAGTATCCTTTTTGGTCCTCCTAGATAAAGTGGGAAGTTCTTTTACTATTTAAGTGAAAAAATGTGTCCGGAGGGATTTACCTTGAGGCATACTGTATCTATATATTTTATACTAAACCACATGTTCAAACCTTGCTAACTCGAATGTCAGGCCATTAGAAGAGCTAATAGGATTTTATATTTCATTCAATCTTGCAAGGGATTGGTCAATATGTATGGGCCAAGAAAACTCAACCAAAAACCTATGGGAGATGACGAAGCAGATGTTGACAACAATAAGAATGACAAACCCATTGTAGGGAGAATCCTGAAGAGCCTCCCAAGACACCTAAAGGTTCCACAAACCCAAAGATTACATAATAGAGTGCCCAGAGTAGACAGTCAACACCCCTATGTGTATACATAAAATGTCAATCTCCTAGAGGGTGTGTAATACCCATAATGAGTAGTTCAAGGAGCTCAATAAGCTGAGCCATCTATGCATTGTTTTCCACATGGCATGTGGAACCCTTATATGCACCATTCGGGTCCCTAATTACTTGGTGTTGGGATATTAGAACAACAGATAAGGCTACGAAATCAAAAATTTAATGCCTAATTCCATAATCAGCAAGATTGCCTCATCAACAATGTATCTAAGAAAGAGAGTAGAAAAGAGATCTACCTGGTTCCATAGCAAGTCCAACAAAAAAGTCTTGTTGTGGCGTGCTTCTTTCTTCAAGTTGCACACAGACGGCTGTTGGCAGCGGCCTCCTGGTGTTGCACCATGGGTGATGGTTAACGATGTCCACCTAGAGGATGGAAAAGGCCTCCTTGTCTCTACGCAGTCCACGCGAGCCACCAGTAACTCCATGTCATGCTACCATAGCCAACGAGAATAGTTGTTTCTTTGAATGTCAACCTTATAGGGTTGATTCAATCTCCCAATTGTATTTCCCTTGATCTCCCTTCATTTTACAGGTAGGACTTGCTTGGGCTCTCTTGGTTACCACAACCAGAGAGGACAACAATTGTCAGACCTTATTGTTGTATCTCTGAAAGCCTAGACTTCCCCTCTTTATATAGGATGGGCAGGGTCAGGGTTTCAGTTCATTTGGTAGTTGAAGAGACAGACGTTTATGATTTTTTTGGAAGCTACAACTAGTGAACTGGTCGGTTCACTATAGAATCATTTGGTTCATAGTAGAACCATTTCGTTCATAGGTGAACTGGACGGTTCAATCCTTGAACCTTTCAGTTTATATGCTTTCCTATTTTGAATCACATTGGCATTCAATATTCAAATAATGCCAAACATGATGTCAACATCAATCCTTGATCTAATATATTGATCATTGAACTGGGCGATTCAACACTTGAACTGGTCATCTCAGACCTTGAACGGTCAGTTCACTTAGTGAATTGGACAATTCATGCCCTGGTTCAAGCATTGGTCAACCAATGTTGTTTCCCATTGACCTGACACTTGAATTGATCGGTTGCACACTTGAATTGGTCGGTTTACAGTCTAGTCAGCCAATTACCAACCATTGCTATTTAAATTGAATATCAAAACACTTTAGTAATCAAGTTAAACATCATAAATGAATAAACTCATATTCTAAGTGCATCCTATGCATGTAACCATATAGGAACCCATTTACGCTGGCAGTGAATGTCCATAACCAATTAATGATATCACATACAATGAGCGGTATCTACCAACACATCATTACTACCCAAGTCATTCGGAAAGTTGGAGAACAACTTCAACCTACAATTTGTGATCAATTCTACCACGATCATATAGTTCCTTTTTCTTTGATATACGGATTGAACTTGACGCCTGGAATCATCATCCTCTTCAACATTCAATCTATGTTGCTTGAACTAGAGCAAACTGTCTTGATGCATGTGAGGTCACATATCATATATTGAGACCCATGCATATGGCCATACATTTGTCAATCTTGCTTATCAAGTGTCCTGGATATCAAACTCTTGTAGGAGGGACAAATCCCATTTACGTCACTCACACTCAATCCCAATGTGTCACAAACACATTCGAGCATCAGCTTTATGGTAACCCTTATTCAAGGTCACATTGGATGATGTCAAAATACATAGAAAGACATGTGATGAGTGTAGTTACTTCAAGTATAAGAACCACAATCACCACTATCACTATGATAGGTGATTTCAAATACCATTACATGGTCTCTGTGTGTCACTCTCATGGTGGCTCCATTAAATACACTATTCTCTAACATGTACCTGTGTGCTTGACTTGATATCACAAATCATGACTAATGAGACTCTATCATCAATCAACACACACTATAATTTTATTTATGATTGTCGTCTATTTTGCTTCCATGGTAATATCATAGTAGGGACATAATAAGAATGTATGTACTCTTATCATACATACAATCTCATTGTTCAAGTCCTCAACCTGAAGACAGATGTCATTGAGTAACATCATTCTATAGACATATATTATACCTATCTCATCATCTCATAATTGAAAGAAACATAATAGATGAAATTACCTTTATCATTATCAAATCAAGTACATGATGCCCCATTAAATCATCATATGATTGGCTCTATGGGCAGACATACCAACAGACCCCACTTGCACCTAGAGCCAATCACTCAAGTGATACATAAAATGTCGACCATATTCCTACTACATAAGTACTTCTATAGAGGGTTAGCAATGTTTGCTTCTAGTAAATTTTTACAAGTTTTCACATCTCCTCGATGTACAACTTCTCATATGAGATGGAAGTGTCATAGTATGCTATCTGAGATTCCTTTCCTATCTAGTAGCTCCATTGTTGTCACAATATTTCTGCTGCATCATCAATAGTTTGGAATCCTCCCACAAATTCATCCATATAAAATTTTATATCCATACAATATCCTTTGTTATTCTCATCTTATAATGTAGAATTGGCAACCGTCTCTTGCTCGAAACTCTTCCAGCTTATAGTTCCATTTTATGGTCAAACACAATTTTAATGTGCGATATTTTATTTATCATTTTGGAAGCTTTCATATGTGTAACCCTTTATACCCAACTCTTCCTTATTATCATAATTAAGGAACCAATCCTATTAGTGCTACTCTAGTAATTAAGGACGTCCTTTATGGTAGTTTAGTGACTCTCACTGGGATTTGAATAATATCCACTCATCGTGCCTGATACATACGAGACAATGAGATGAGTACATAACATGCCATTCATGACAGATTCAAATGTGTATGCATATGGAATCTTGTTCATGTTTGACCATTCTTCACAAGAAATGGGATGTTGGGATCTTGAGGGACTAATTTCATGGAAAATGGGCAAACTTTATCTCATGGAGTCATGCATGTTGAACCCCTTCAACATCTTGCCAATGTTTGTTCTCTTACTTAGGTAAAGAAGCTTTCCAGATCTTCTCTATATATCTCAATTCCTATCACATAAGGTATTTCACCTAATCTCTTCATGAGAAGGTACTTCCTTGCCAAGTTATAACATTTGTAGGATACAGGAGTTATTCCCCATCATTATGTGGAATATGAGTATGCTCTCACTAAATTCTTATAATCACAGTTTTCATCTTCATTTTGATTAAAGTCAAACTCTTTGTCTATTTTGTCAAATCAAAGATTCTAGCTCTGAGATGCTTGCTTCAATCCATAGTTTGACCTTCATATCTTATATACTTAATCTGCAATATATGGATCTATTAAACCTTTGGGTTGTTTCACACACACATCCTCATAACTATTCTCATTAAGGAATGTGTTTTTTAACATCCATATGCCAAATCTCATAGTTGTAATAAGCTTCAATGGCAAGCATGATCTTGATGGATTTAACCATGGAAACTGATGAAGATTTTGTCACGTTTAACATCTTGAACTAGTTTGAAATTTTTTGCAACCAATTTTCTCTTATAGGTTTGTACACTACCATCCATGTCGATCTTTTCTCAAAGACCCTAATACAACCTATGGGTCTTACCCCTTTAGGTGGATCCACCAAGGTCATACATCATTGGTTTACATGGACTCCATCTTGGATCTCATGGCCTCAAGCCATTTCTTAGACTCTGGTCCCTTGACAGATTCTAGGTAGGTTGTTGTCTCATCATCTATGACCAACTCACTACCTTTTTGAGTGATAAGATATATAATCTTTCAAGCTCAAGGCACGTGATACTAGAATGACTAGGTTATGTGCTACTTAAGGAAATTGAGATTCCAAAATGACTTGTGATTCTCGTTGTTCCTATTGTACCTCTTTTGGTTCAATGCTTTCTTATTGGTCTTGAACTTTTTATGTTCTACTTTTTCTCCCACTGATTCCTTTGGAATTAATTCTATTTAGGAATACATCCATCTTGAAAACAAACAATTTTGTTGTTGTATTGGAATATAAAAGTAGTATTCAACAAAATAACATTATGTGATTTGTGAACAAAGCTTTTCTAGAAAGTATTTTCTTATATAAGATTTCATTCCTAATCATTATAAAGACATATAGGGACACTTCCCGTGCCATATTTCATATGGTGTCTTTTGAACCATTCTTGATGATACAATTTTTTAGTATAAAGCATGTTCCTAGAAGGAATTAGAAGATCAACTAGATTTACTGGTGCACCACCATGATTTAATAGGGTGTGATTCCTTCTTTCTGATACATCACTATGTTTTAGGTTGAGTTCATCATGATACACTAACATGGTCTCCCAGAAGGTTCTCAAGCTCTTGGTTCAAAGTATTTTTCACATTGATCATATTGAATTTTTTTAATACTTATACCAATCTGGTTATGTACTTCATTTATGACCTCCTTGAACACTTTGAGAGATTCATACCTGTATTTCACTAAATAATAAATACCATATCTTCTGACATTATCAATAAATATAATGAGGTACTAGTAAGTACCTCTAGCATTTACTCTAAAGGTCTACTTACATCAATATGTACGAGGCCTAATAGAATACTCGCTCTTCCACTACATATAGTGAAAGATGCTTTTGTCATATTATCGAATAAATAAGACTTGCATGTATATATTGGTTCAATAACCAAATGAGTCTAGATAACCATAATTGTGGATTCTAAAAATGCATATCTCATTTATGCATTCTAGATGACAATGCTATATGTATTCATTCTTTGAGTCATTGATTCAGTCTATTTATATAATTATTAAAATTTAAACTGTGAGACACTAGGGTTACTTCCATAAAAGATCTTATCTTTCAAAGAACAAATATATTCATAATATTCTTGTCCATACAAGATACATGATGTTTTTCATCAATGGTAGGTACATAATAGCAATTCACTAATTCTATTACATGCCACTACATGAATGATAGAATGCAACTATAGAGGACGAAACCCTTGCTCTATTCTAGCTCACTTCTTCTCAAGTCTTGAAGTTGATATCTCTATTTCCTTGTTCTTCATTTTGAGTTTCTCTAAGTGCAAAGGACATATTCCTTTTGCACTTACCTTTCTCTTTATTTTGAGTGCAAAAGACTTTGACTTTAGCTTATCCTCAGCACTCTTCTTGGCCTTGTCGTTGTCTTTGGTCTTTACTCTTCTTATCATCATCACATGTTTGTCCTTCTTCATTCTTTCTTTGGCATTTATCAACATGTCGAGGAATTTTGATAGTAGTTTGGCTGAGTTAATCAACTAGTAACACTTGACTTCATATATGATTCAGGAAATGATTGTAGAATCATATCCGTAGCCAACTCGTGGCTTAAGGGGAATCCCTGTCTCTCTAGATGTTCCACATGCCCAATCATATTGGGCACATGGGGCTCTATTAGATCTCCTTTTGTTATCTTGCACTCAAAGAATTCCTTTGAGACATCATACCTTTGTTTCTTTACATGATTCTCATTCATATTCCTAAGATGTGTGACCATATCAAGAATCCCCATGACTTCATGCTACTTATGCAACTCATAGTTCATACAACATATCATAAGGTTCTTAATGTCTAAGGCATCATTGGCATGCTTTCAATAAGCATCCACCTGAGCCCTAGGTGGACCAGGAGTAGGTTCCTCTAGCACTAGTGTATCCAGGACATAGACCTTATGTTCATCTTTATGATCCCTTCTCAAAGTCCAGAACCAGTCATGGAAGTTTGTCATGTTTAGTTTGTCCTTCTTAAAAACTAATTGTGACTATTATTTGTTTGTATTTTCCATCAAGTTCTACAAAAAGAAAATTTGGCTTTTGTCAAAGCACTTTTGATTTGATTTCACAAGTTTGAAGATGTTGATAAGGCTTTTAATTAATTATCGCTTGAACAATTTTGTTCAAATTGATAGCCCTCACTTTCAATTCAGAAGACTACAATGTACAATATTCTAGTGAGTTAATATCCATATTTCATCAAATCATGAGCCAGCTTTGGCTGATCGCCCACAACTTGACTATTTATGAAGGAAACTTTTACCAATTGCATCTTAAGAAAATGTTAAATAGATGGTATCTACAAATCCTTGCCATAGCCCATATGTATTCTTCTAGCACTTAATCTCATTAAGGTCACCTAGTTAATCCTAACCCAAAAGCCAACATGATAGAATATGTACCTTTCTTTGGAGGATCCTACATATCTACCATAAAACTTCCACAAGATGGACGACACACTAGGCTTTGGCATAACTTACACTTGGATGATCAAGCTTTTCATGTGCGTTGCTTATGGAAAGAATCTTAGAATTAATATTTATTGAGGTATATTATATATAAGCACATGTACATTTCCAATCACTACATATTTATAGTGCTTATCATACACATGCTATATCCACAAATGAAAACATGCAACTATAAAACATAATAAATGGTTATGACCATACTAATGTAATTCATTAGAGACACAAGAAATTACTACCACCTAAGGTCCACATCATATGTAGCAACATGTTGTTGATGAAGATCTATGTTAGAAATAGTCTAGGTCGATCGGTTCATCTCTTGAACCAATCAGTTGGCCTCATGATTGATTGGTTGGTCTTCCAGATCAATCGTCTGATCTCCTATCCAAGCGATATATGGATACCTCTAATTGATCATTTAGGCCACTGGCTAATCGGTGGGCTCCTCCTATCATCTTCCCTCCTCAGTCCAACAACTGATCGATTCATCTTCTGAAACGCTCGATTCTTCTAGTACAAAACGTCTTCTTTGCCACAACAAGAGTTAAAAATATCCTAATCCTATTTAACATATGACATTGTAATGGGGAAATCTCGATTTTCATTCAAGGGGAGCATATAAAGGAAAGAATTAATACTTTTACATATGAAAAGGAGAGAGAGGCTCGATGTGAAAATTGAGATATAAGTAGGAATAACAACCATCCAACCAAGTAGAAAGATCTAGGCGGTTATTGGCCATAACCATGCTATTATCCACCATCAAAACTAATTTTAGGGCAAAACATATAAATTGCATATATATATATATATATATATATATATATATATATATATATATATATATATATGGAAATAAGTGGTATTTAATCATATATGCACATTAATAATTTTAATATTCACATCTTGTGCAATATAATAAATATGATCACATCGATTTAAATACCTAGCTCTAATAGCACTGTTGGGAAATCAGTGCAAAAAATAAGGCATCAGAAACACAAAAATTAATGCCTACTGCCCTAATAAGTAGGATTGCATCAACAATGATGTATCTAGGAAAGAGAGTAGCAAGAGATATACCTGGTCCTAGAGAAAGTCTAGCAAAAACTCTAGTCGTAACGTGCTTCTTTATTCAAGTTGCACACGAACGAATGTTGGTGACAGCTTCCTGGTGTGGCACCATGAATGGTAGTTGAAGACATCCTCTTAGTGGGTGGCAAAGGCCTCCTAGCCTCTATGTGGTCCACATGAATCACATGGAACTTCATGTTTCCAGAGCCAACGAGAAGGATTTGTCCCTTCAAATATCATCATGCTAGGGTTGATTCACTCTTCCAATTGTCTCTCCCTTGTTGTCCCTCCCTTTCACAGGTAGGACTTTCTCAAACTCTCTTGGTTACCACAACTAGAGACTACAACAATTGTCAAAGCTTATTGTTGTATCTATAAAATCCTAGACTATCCCCTTCTTTATATATGATGACCAAGGTCAGGGTTTCTGATTCATTTGGAAGTCGAAGAGATGGAATTTCATGATTTTACTGGAAGCTAAGGATGGTGAACTGGTCAATTCACTATTGAACTGGTTGGTTCACAGGTGAACCGGTCAGTTCACATGCTTTCTTATTTTGAATCACATTTTCATTCATACTCGATTAATGCAAAACATGATGTCAACGTCAATCCTTGATCCAATCGAATGGATCATTAAACTGGGTGGTTCAATAGTTCAGTAGGCAGTCTCAAACCTTAAATCGGTTCGTTCACTTAGTGAACCAATCAGATCATGACCTAGTTCAGGCATTGTTCAACCAATGTTGTTTTCAGTTGACCTGACACTTAAATTAATCGGTTCAACACTTGGACCGGTCAATTCACAATCTAATTATTCGATTCTCAACCATTATTGTTTAAATTGAATACCTAAGCACTTTAGTAATCAAGTTAAATATCATTCATGAAAAAAAATCCTATTCTAGGTGCATCCTATGAGTGTGACCCTATTGGCTACAATTTACATTGGCAGTGAATGTCCATGACCAATTTATGACATCATAAGCAAAGAGCGATATCTAGAAACACATCACTACTACCCTAGTAATTTGGAAAGTTGGAGAACAACTTCAACCTACAATCCATGATTAGTGTTACTGTGATCGTATAGTTCCCTTGTCTCTGATATCCGAATTGAAGTCATGGCATGGAATCATCATCCTCTTCAATGTTCAATGTATGTTCCTTGAAATAAAGCAGACTATCGGAGACTCATATGAGTTCACATATCATATATTGAGTCACATGAGTATGGTCATACATTTCTCAGTCTCACTTATCAGTTGGCATGGATATCAAACTCCTATAGGAGGGACATATCCCATCTACATCACTCACACTCAATCCCCATGTGTCACAACACATCTAAGAATCACCTTTTGGGTAACCCTTATTCAAGGTCACATCGGATGATGTAAAAATACATCAAACGACATGTGATGAGTGTAGTGACTTCAAGTCTAAGAACCACAATCACCATTATCACTATGAGAGTTTATTTTGACTACCATTCCATGGTCTCCATGTATCACTCTCATGGTGGGTCAATCTGATACACTATTCTGTAACATGTACCTTTGTGCCTGACTTAATATCACATATCATGACTAGTGAGACTCTGTCATCAATCAACACACACTCTAGTGTTATGTATTACCGTCGTCTATTTTTCTTCCACAGTAATATCCAACTAGGGACATAACAAGAATGTATGTGCTCTTATTGCCCATATGATCTCATTGTTCAGGTCCTCAGCCTGAAGACACATGCCATCGATTAACATGATTCTTTAGACATCTATTATATCTATGTCATTATCTCATGATTGAGACAAACATAATATATGAACTACCTTTATCATTATCAAATCAAGAACATGATGCCCCATGACAATAATCACATGATTGGCTCTATGGGCATAATACCAACACTTGAGCCCTACCAGTATCCACCTCATGTAAATATTGATTTGGTACCACTATCACCTGACTTGACCACATTTGTTCCAATCCCATATGGTGAGGCCAATGAAGAAAAGAAGAAGGAGTTTGATTTCATAGGAGAGAACCCCAATGATATGAATAAAGCAGACACTTATGCAAGCATTCATCATGTACACCATGGGAATTTCATGGCAACAATTTCCAGTATTCATTCATTTTACCCATCATTGCCCTCCTTGTGCATTCCATATATGGCAGAATTGTACGGGCTCTGACTTCCGATTTACATGGTACCTCTTGAAACTATCAAACTACTAGTAGGAGATATGTACAACAACCAACAAAGTAGAGGGCATCCTAAAATTCACTGCCACACATCCCCTCATGCTCCTAATCTTACATGAACTCAAATAGTTGGAGGGAAAGAAGGATAGAGGGAATACCTGAAATGACTTCTATCACTTGTTGAGTGAAAATGTACCTATAAATTCGACATAATATAGTTTCAAAAGTGTTCAAGGTTGGGTGATCTTCTCTCCCATGTTAAATCCTAATCTTCTGACATGCATGTTAAGTCCTAATCTTCTGACATGGCTGAGGTACAATGCAATGGAAAGATTTTGATCCTTTATTTTGCACGAACATTGATGGGTACAGACTTGGCATGGTACAACAAGCAAGACCTATCAACACTCAACATCTAAGCACATTTGGTTAAAAGGTTTATTGATCAATATGCCTATAACTAGATCAAATCATGACTATAGAAGACCTTAAAGCACTATAACCAAAGACGGAGGAAAGATTCTCTAAGATTGTTGGCATATGGAGAGATTTGAAAGTCTTGCTAGAGTTCAATCACAATGACAATGAATCCCTAGGCATGGTAATAAGGACAACCTCACTTGCATTGACAACATGTATAATCATTACAAAAGGTATATCACATTCTCTAAACTGATTCAAGCTAAAATTCCAATCATGAACTTCATCAAGAAAGGGGTCTGGTACGTCTTGGACTGCCTTGGGTTACAACTAACCAATTAGATTTGATTAGATGCAACTTAGGCAAACACACCTATGATCTTTAAAATTTATACAAGGGACCTAGTATAACACACTAGCTTAGGCTATTTACAATTCACCCATAAGCACACAGGGTCATGCTGTAGTATAGGCAAGTGGTAAGAGAAGGGTCAATCCTCAGGGAGAGGGGGAACTATAGCTAGACTAATGTGAGCTACGTTCTAAAGTGGAGTGTTGGGTTTAAAGGTTGGTTATGTTTGATTATATTACAATTACAAGCAATTAATAACAAGAAAGAAGCTAGATTACCAAAATCCCTAAAATACCCTAAGCAAGTTAAGACTAAGAAGCAAGGTTAAACAAGTAATTAAATAAGAGAAAAGAGCTACAATTAGCTATACTAAACTAGAAATTCAAATTAACAACTAAGAGGTAAGTTAAGCATAAGAGAAAGAAAGAACCTAGGTTATCCCTATCTAACAAGATCAACACAAGCAAGCTCAAAAGAGCACTAACTACCTAAGCAAAACCTAGATATCAAGAACTAAGAAGCAACAAAGGAAATTAACTAAGCTAGCATAAACAAGCTAAGATGACAAGGTGGGTTTTAACTAATAAGATGGATAGGTAGGCCGTTTGGGAATGAAATTTTGATATTAGTTGGGGGAGGTTACATAACAAGAAAGTTTTATACTTCCAATCTAAATTGCCAAACCAAAAAACAAGGCAAGTGCTATTGGAATATACCCTATGCTACTAGTTGGAGAAATAGGGCTAGGTGTAATTCTAATCGGACTTGGAAAGTCTAGGTTTCTATGGTAAGTTGTATTTGGGAAATTGAGAGCCAAGGGTAGGAATGGGAGTAGATATGAGGGTGTTTCACCTCATGTTACTTACCATCCATCTTTTAGAAAATTTAAGGCAATTGCACTAATCACACTAATCACACTTACACTAGCTACTTAGATATCACACCTACTTGGAGGAGAAGGAAGTTGTATGTGGGAACAAAGGGTGCTATCTAGGGATCGACTATTTGGATCTAGGAGGAATTCCTAAGATAGCCACACACATTCCATTTCCCCCTAGTAGCTAGGTGTCATCAAGCATCATAAAACAAGCAATCGATGTTTAAAAGCACAAAACACAAGCAAGATAATGGGAAATGAAATAGAAGCAAGAGGCAATCATCATAGAATGGAAATATGCTCATTACAAGTTATTCTCCCCCAACATGGTATCAAAGTAACATTTTAACCCCAAATAGCCCACCACTAGGGGCTTAGCTAGACATGATCATACAAAAGAATAAAAAGGAAAAAATAAAGGGGCAGTAATCCATGGAGCTCATGTAAGCTTCTTCTCTTTCACCTCCTAGTTGCTATAGAATGTGTCTCCTCCTTCAAGGTAGGTGAATAGCATGAAAATGTAGGGGATTATGGTGGGAAACCTAGAAAACTAGGTTTGTATTGTAGAAATGGAGTGGGAGGTAGGTAAAAGGTTTAGAAAGCAAGGAACTGACTAAGAAGTATCTAGAGGGGTGTTAAGGAAGCTAACCTTTGTGTTGTGGCCACTACCTATGTATATAAAGCTGGTGGGGATGGAGTAGGGTAAGTGGGGGCAAAAAGGGAAAAAAGTGGAGAAAATGGGTAGGTTTAGGTGGTCACCACGGCCTTGGTGCGGTTATATGGCCTGGTCATGGGCAATGGAATGGCCGAGGTGGAAGGTGGAGGCGTGTTGTAAGTATGTATGGTGGCCACAACTGTGGCATGTGCCACGTTTGTGTTGGGTAGAGGGTACCACAGTCGTGTTGGGTAGCATGATCATGTTGGAGGAGGTTGCCACGGGCAAGGTTGCTCTGAGGCCATCTTGTCTTCAGCTCACCATGGTCATGGCAGTCACCATGGGCGAGGTGGCCTTCAAGGGCCATGTTCGTACTGATGGACATGACCGTGGTCATTCATGTGTGAAATGATCCGAGTTTCTATTGATTTTTGGGGTCTTAAAGAATAAATCACCACGGTTGTGGCATAGACCATGAGCGAGTTGGGGATCCCTGACCACGACCATTTTGATGACCATGACCATGGTGTCTTCAATGACCACAGTCGTGGTCATTCATGTACAAACTTGGCAAAATTACTGTAACTTTTGGACATTAATTCAGCACGACCATAGTGGTTTACCACGACCATTTTGGGGCTTCTTGCTGCTGATCTCAACTTCAACTTCTTCATTTGACCTCCTTTTTCTTTGGATTGATTCTTGTGCATCCAAAGAGATCCCATGAAATAGGTAGGTCCAATCTTGTGGTGCAAGGACCCAAAGATGTTCTTCATCTCTCTCTCTTGCATTAATGCATGCATACCTACCCTGAAAAACACACAAAAGGAGGTATAAGTGCATTTGACATAAAAGATCACATTGGAGGAAATAGCCTTCAATCAACAATGTTTATATGTGATTATCATGCAAAAAGACACTAGACAAAGCCCTAAAATAGGGCTACATCACCACCCCAAACTTAAAACATACTTGTCCTCAAGTATGCTCCAACTTGATCTCTCTTTCATTTCAATCAAGGAGCAAATATAATGTAATTATTGTGATGTTTATTGGCTAATATTGAGTTCACATGAGGAATTAGGCATGTAATCCACTACTATGTACTTATTTTCATTCTTTTCAAGTGTCAGTAAAGCACAAAGCACAAGAACCTTGACTATGGGTCACCATTCACATATGCAAGTAATGCAATTTTCATAATGCTCTCGGTAAACCGTATCATGCATGAAATACATTCAAAAGGTTAGGATTACTATTTCACTTGCTAGAGATACCACATACACTTCATTTCACTGCTCATGACCCACATGTCTTGTGTAGGGGGATGAGGGGTAGAGTTGATTTACCCTAAAGCCCTACTAAGCATAAAAAGAGAAGAAATGGTTATGAAAGGGAGTGGGGTTCTATTACACTCATCTTTTCTTTGTTTGAATGATCTTAAATAGGAGCACACTTTATTTTCTTTTTGCTTTTTTTTTCTTTTAATTTTCTTTTCCCTTGGTGTAGGTAGGGCATATGATGCCAAGAGTGAAGTGGGGAGGTAAAGGTATGGTCAACCCAAGTTTTGGGGGTGGCCAAGGTTGATATGTGCACTTTAGCATCCTTTCATGAGGTGAAGAGGTAAGAAGATGGTAGAAGAAATGTCGAATCAAAGAAGGGTCACAAGAAATCCAAATTCATGTATAATCTCACTCAAGTAAGTTAGTCCATGTAACATTTGTTGACTCAAGGTCAATTAGGTCAATGTTGACTCACATCCAAATTGACTAAACCTGTGTTTTGATGATGACTAACTATTCCACATATTGGTGTCTAATGTCTCTACTAGAGTGTTTTCAGATTAGGTATAGACACACTCCAAATGCCCTAACTTGCACATATCAAATTGGAGAAAAGACAAGTCAAAGTCAATACAGGTGCACATTTTTGTAATATGATGTAAATCCATTAGAATCATGTTGTAAATCACTTGTAATGATTGTATGACTTGTAATTAAGCTTAGAAAAAATCAGGAGCACTTTGATCGAATGTTTAAGCACTCAAAAGCCATTTTACAAAATTCACATCAGGTTGTTCATCGATCGAGTTCTGTGAGTTGCAAACTCAACCGATCCTGATTGGATCTTGAAAATGACTTTTGATCGGTCGAGTTTATACTACACAGAACTCGACCGATGGAGTACCAGACCAATTCGATTTTCATTGGTCGATCGAGTTTCCCCAGGACAAACTCGACCGATGGTCTGAATATCAGCTTTGTCTTTTACTCTATTGGTCGAGTACCTTTATAGAAACTCGACCGATTGCACTGTACGGAAAAGTGCAGAAAAGTGTTTCTAGCCATTGTAGAGTTGTAACAAGTTAAAATATATCTGTTGCAAGCCAAAAAATGGCTAGTTTTCATTCTCAAGTGTTCCCAAAGGCTAAGAGGCATCCCCAACTATAAATAGGACCCCTTGGGCTTCATTCCAAGGTTGAGCATTCATTACAAAACTCTATGTGAGGTTCCTATTCTATAGTTGAGTGCTTCCTACAACCTCCTCTCTCTCTAAGATTAATCACTTGATACATCCATTAGAGTGAGTAGGAAATCTGTAAGAGAGTTAGTCCTACATGTATATCTTGTGAGGCTCTCACTTCCACCAGCTCCCCATCTCTCATTTCAATCATGAAGATGAAGGTTCTCTCTCTTAGATAAGAGAGGTGAATAAGAACAAGGGAAGACGTCCCTGGGTGAAGATCAAGGCTGAAGACTTGGAGCAAGAGTGGGTAAGCCCTTGAAGAAGGTAGAAGACTCCTTGCTCAAGTGGGTAAGTCCTTGGTGGAAGCTTCTCCGAGTGAAGGTGAAGTAAAAGGTGGAAGATCTAAGAAGAGTGGGTAATTCCTGTAAGGATGAAGACTTGTGCAAGAGTAGGTAAGTCCTTGGAAGAAGACGGAAGACTCCATGCAAAGTGGGTAAGTCCTTGGTAAGGTTGAAGACTCTTTGTATTGGATAGGTAAGTCCTTTGTTTGGTCATGTATTGTAAGTCTTATGAATGAATATAAGAATGCAATGGTTAGGAAATCCTAGAGGTTGACCTCTCTAGGTAAGTGGACTGACATACTTCTAGTTTGAAGTGTGGAACCACTCTAAATAGCTTGTCTACTTCTGTTTTCTCAATCTCTTTCATCGTCTCCATGCATGTTTTAGTTGCACTCAAATTACCTATTTAGCAACCTTATCTTATCATATATCTTGAAGGTCTAATGAATTTTGTTTAAGTGCATTCAACTCTATTCACCCCCCCTCTAGAGCATCTAATCACCCATCTAGGATCCAACAATTAGTATCAGAGCGGGTCTTCTCCAAGCATATTTCAACAAGTAGGAGAAGATGGGTGACTACCAAGGAGGGAGATACTTGATCAGCCTTCCAATCTTTGATGGGAGAAATTTCCTCTATTGGAGAAGAAGGCTTCAATTCTACATCCAAGGATCAAGTCTTGAGATGTCGCAAATGGTGAACAACTAATACGATCTACCAAAGACAAAGATTGAAGATTGGGATGAAGCTACCTTGAAGAAAGCAACCTTGAATGCTAGAGCCATGCACATCCTCTATGCCTCCATGACCCCCACTGAGTTCAACCAGATTTCTTCATGTGAAACATCCTATGAGGTATGGAGAAAGCTATGCATTACTTATGAGGGGATAGATCAAGTGAAGGAAAGCAAAGTCTACATGCTTAAAGGGTTGCTTGAAAACTTCAATATGGGAAAGGAGGAGAGGATAGACAACATGTACTCAAGGCTCAACACCATTGTGAATGGTCTTGCTATTCTAGGACATCCTATGAGTAGAGGATAGATCAACTCTAAGATCCTTAGAACTCTCCCCAAGAGATGGGAACCCAAAGTGACTTCCATTGAAGAAGTAAGGTCTCTTAAGGATGTTCCTATTGAAGAGCTCATTGGAAATCTACAGGCACATGAAGGCACACTTGACAAGAGCGAGGAAGTAGAAAGACAAGAGAATAAAGAGATAAAGAAAATTAAGAAGGATGAAATGAAGGCTCAAATTGAAGCTATCATGGAACAAGTCTCTCCATCCTCTCAAGTTAAAGAAGATGCCATGTTCTCTAAGGGTAGATTCTACAAAGGCAAGTCCTCCTCCATCCGTTGCTTCAGATGTGGAAAGAAGGGTCACTACGAGGAAGATTGCCCACAAGGCAAAAAGACCCATCTTCACAAAAAGAAGGAGAAATGTCACTCAAGCTCAAGTGGCTCCTCCAACTCAATATCAAGTGAAGATTCAAGTGAAGGATCAAGCTCAAGATTTAGTGATGAAGGAGAATGCCATTTTTCTCTTATGGCATCAACAAGTAAGGACACAAGTGAGGTAAATCTAAACTCTTTAGATAAATAATCTTTGATTGCTATTATTCATGATACTTGTGCCTCTCTTAAGTCTTCTAAAAAGAAAAGGAAAAAACTTGCTAGAATTGTTGATAATTTGCATGTAGAATTAAATGATCTTGAACATGCTAATTCTTGCTTGCTTGATGATAAAAATTCTTGTCTTAGCCAACTAGACTCTCTTAAACTTGAAAATGCTAGTTTGCTTGATAAGATTAGATTTTTAGAAGCTCAACCTCTCATGCGTAGTTCCAATGAAGAGCATACTTTAATTGTTGATTCTCTCTTGCATGATATTGATGTTCTTAAATCTAAAAGCAAGGACAAAGATTTTTTTTTTGCAAGAATTAGAAATAGAAAATGCCTCCTTGCTTGCTAAATTCAAAGTGCATGAATCTTGTTCTAGTTCTACTAGTAGAGAGAATGATGTTGATGCTCTTCATATTGATCGAGATTCTTATTTAACTAAAGCTCTCTGCTTAGAAAATGATCTTTTGCATGCTAGAGATAACATTAATCAATTGTCTTCTACTATTACCTCTCTTATTCATGATAATGATAGTTTGAGATCTTCCTTGCAAAGATTCTTTGTTGGAAAGAAGAGCCTTAATGATATCCTACATCATACTACTAAACAAATTGGTAGACATGGCCTAGGGTATGATGGTAGTCAAAGGAACAACAAAGGTAATGGACCTCCAATATTCCATGGAGAATCCTCTAGTTCCAAGACTAAGGACACATGCAACTATTGCAATGAAATTGGTCATTATTCTACTTGTTGTCCTTTTAGGAAAGCACCCAAGAGCAATAGGACTTGGGGTTGCTAAACTAACCCCTCCGGACCCAAAAATATGATTGGGGACCATTTCATCTTTCTTCTTGTAGATACTTGCAAATGGATTGACTTGAGATATTAAATTGCAAATTGACTTGTCAATCCACATGAAAGAAGAAAGGTGAGATGTGTAGAGGGTGACAATAAGTAGAAAAAGGAATGGTAAGAACAAAGGTAATGATTTCTTGCTTATAACCATTTCTAACTTGTTTTTGTCAAGTTAGTGTGCACTATGCATGTGGTTTTTGAGTCAAAAGTGGTATTTTGTGTTTCTCTTCACACTCTTGCTCAAAAACTATTTCTAATACTTCTATAGTGTATTACTAACTTGCTTAGACATGTTTGGACATGGTTTGTATTTTTAGCATGCCTCTAAATATGTTTTTATGAAATATATGTGCCTTTTGACAGCTGCTCTGTCGGTCGAGTTTATCCTGATAGAAACTCGATCGATAGGCACTAATGATTGTTACCAACAACTGTCATTGATCGAGTTGTCAATACACAGAACTCGACCGATAACACTGTGCATAGAATACACAGTTGGCTTATTGAATGAGAATTTCCCTCTCAACTAGATTTGCTCAACCAATAGCCTCATTCTTTGGCACTCCTTTGGTACCTTTATATATGCATATTGTCATGTTCTAAATTGCCTATCTTACTTACAACTCTATCTCTCTAATTGCTCTAAAATGGTATATCTATATCTTACAATTACTTGCTTTGAGTTATTTTACAGGCTTTGATGATGATCTCTTTGGATCTCTTGGTTGTGTATAAAATTGCTTCCGTTGCGCTCTAACTTGATACATCTATCTAGGTGTGTATCTTGTGTTGATACAACCTTGAGGTTCTTAGTGGTAATCATCTTTGGGTAAGAATGCATATTTGTTATGTGAGTTATATCATTCCATGCTTCTAAAATTGCATATCTCTTTGTTTGGATATATATCTACATCTACTCATAGCTTGGTTTATCTTATGTATCTTTTGGTATCTCTTACTATGATCTAGATCCTACTAGTAGTACTAACTTGTGATGACATCTACTAGTAGTTCATATACATGTAGTTCTAGCCTTATTTAAAATTGGCATATTTGCTCATCTATATGCTATGCTTGTATCTTGTCTCATACATGATCAAGATTGTTCCTTGAATTGCACATCTACTATATTGATTTGCTTGCATAACATTGTGATGCAGAGTACATAGATCTACATTATATGTAGAAATTGGAGTATGTTTGGATTTTATGCAGATTTTGCTCCAATTTCAGTTTTTGGTGAAAAACTAGTGTTTTTTATGTAGAAACGACCTTCTGAGCAAGGCTCATCGCTTTTCCATGAGCCCTGGTACTTTTTGGGAAAATTCTGTCATCTTGAGGGTCAAAATTGTGTTTTATTATTTTTTTGCAGCACCTTATCTTGCATTTTGGGTTGTTCAAGTATATGCTTTAACTTGCTTTTCTTTCTATGCTTGGACAAGCCCCTATATGTGCTCTTCTACTCTCCTTATATAACTTTGTGTTATCTCCTTTCTCTTTAACAAGTGATGTTTTTATTTCTTCATAACCCCACTTTTTAAAATGACAAAGGGGGAGAAAGGTATGTCTTCTTTTAACAAAGTAGTTAGAAGACATGTCTTACATGAAGAGGAGAAGTATGTCCATGTAAGGGGGAGAAGGTAAAGTGGAGAAGACATATGTGTGTAGAACATATATGAGTAGAAGACATAGTATTCTATAAAAGTTATGAAAGCTAACCATGCAGGAGAAATAGCATCAATTGAGGGGGAGTATGAGAACTCCATGTGCATCAATTGAGGGGGAGCCTATGAGCTCAATCCTATTGAAACCCCTAGGTTTCTCCGAAGGTATGCATTTACTTAATAGCTTTCAATACATTTATGGAATGGTTTGTCATCTTCAAAAAGGGGGAGAATGTTGACTCAAGGTCAATTAGGTCAATGTTGACTCACATCCAAATTGACTAAACATGTGTTTTGATGACGACTAGCCATTCCACATAGTGGTGTCTAATGTCTCTACTTGAGTGTTTTCAGATTAGGTATAGACACATTCCAAATGCCCTAACTTGCACATATCAAATTGGAGAAAAGACAAGTCAAAGTCAATACAGGTGCACATTTTTGTAATATGATGTAAATCCATTAGAATCATGTTGTAAGTCACTTGTAATGATTGTATGACTTGTAATTAAGCTTAGAAAAAATCAGGAGCACTTTGATCGAATGTTTAAGCACTCAAAATCCATTTTCCAAAATTTACATCAAGTTGTTCATCGGTCGAGTTATGTGAGTTGCAAACTCGACCGATCCTTATTGGATCTTGAAAATGACTTTTGATCGGTCGAGTTTACACTACACAGAACTCGACCGATGGAGTACCAGACCAATTCGATTTTCATTGGTCGGTCGAGTTTCCCCAGGACAAACTCGACCGATGGTCTGAATATCGGCTTTGTCTTTTACTCTATCAGTCGAGTTACCCTTATAGAAACTCGACCGATTGCACTGTACGGAAAAGTGCAGAAACGTGCTTCTAGCCATTGTGGAGTTGCAACAAGTGAAAATATATCTGTTGCAAGCCACAAAATGGATAGTTTTCGTTCTCAAGTGTTCCCAAAGGCTAATAGGCATCCCCAACTATAAATACGACCCCTTGGGCTTCATTCTAAGGTTGAGAATTCATTGCAAAACTCTATGTGAGGTTCCTATTCTATAGTTGAGTGCTTCCTACAACCTCCTCTCTCTCTCTCTCACTAATCTTAATCACTTGCTACATCCATTAGAGTGAGTAGGAAATCTATAAGAGAGCTAGTACTACATGTATATCTTGTGAGGCTCTCACTTCCACCACCACCCCATCTCTCATTTCAATCATGAAGATGAAGGTTCTCTCTCTTAGCTAAGAGAGGTGAAGAAGAACAAGGGAAGGCGTCCCTTGGTGAAGATCAAGGTTGAAGACTTGGAACAAGAGTGGGTAAGCCCTTGGTGAAGGCAGAAGACTCCTTGCTCAAGTGGGTAAGTCCTTGGTCGAAGCTTCTCTGAGTGAAGGTGAAGTCAAAGGCGGAAGATCCAAGAAGAGTGTGTAATTCCTGCAAGGCTGCAGACTTGTGCAAGAGTAGGTAAGTCCTTGGAAGAAGGCGAAAGACTCCTTGCAAAGTGGGTAAGTCCTTGGTAAGGTTGAAGACTCTTTGTATTGGATAGGTAAGTACTTTTTTTGGTCATGTATTGTAAGTCTTATGAATGAATATAAGAATGCAATGGTTAGGAAATCCTAGAGGTTGACCTCTCTAGGTAAGTGGACTGACATACTTCTAGTTTGAAGTGTGGAACCAATCTAAATATCTTGTCTACTTGTGTTTGCTCAATCTCTCTCATCCTTGCTATGCATGTTTTAGTTGCACTCAAATTACCTATTTAGCAACCTTATCTTATCATATATTTTGAAGGTCTAATGAATTTTGTTTAAGTGCATTCATCTCTATTCACCCCCATCTAGAGCATCTAATCACCTATCTAGGATCCAACAACATTTACCAATAAAAAAAGTCATGCAAAAATGAACAGTATAGTATATTGCATCCTTTTAAAAAAAAAACAAATGAATCCCAAACGTTCAAGAATTGCAAGAATCACCCTTTTATTCAAAACAGTGAATTATTTCAAGATGCTTGGAGAACATGCAAAATTCCTACATAGCATTCATTCTAGCCACAAACATAAAAAGTTACATTATGTAATATTTAACCATTTTCATTACAATAGATA
The DNA here is from genome assembly GCA_963693085.1 of Alisma plantago-aquatica. Taxonomy (NCBI): domain Eukaryota; kingdom Viridiplantae; phylum Streptophyta; class Magnoliopsida; order Alismatales; family Alismataceae; genus Alisma; species Alisma plantago-aquatica. The sequence continues at coordinate 1,829,981,759 of OY856409.1, forward strand.
GAAATTCAATCGAAGCACTTTTGGGCAAGAATATTCAAATTTGGGCAAAATTGGCAAAAATGGTGCCAATTTGCATTCAATCACATATAAGCCTACATTTAGGAAAATTAAAACATAAAGTAGAAAATCCTAGTTAAAACACACTAAAATTACCAAAATCTACATGGAAATGCAATGCGTGACATGGAAGAGCAAAATGAACAATGTTTTTGAAAAATAACACAAAAATGCATGAAATTAGACTACATGTGTGCATGAATGCTAAAAGAAAGATATTTACACTAGAAAGAGTAAAGCCAATCAATCCAATATCAAGTGGTACATGCATAATAAAAAAGAGAGTCAGAGTCAGGGTGGTGCATACTGCCCTACCACCCCAAACTTTTGAATCATGTTTTCCTTAGCATGAAACTAAATCTTAGGAATAGTAGGATAAGGATCAAGGCTAGTGCTGCTGATTAAAAGACAAGTCTCTCTACTGTGGCTGGTTTGGCTGGTACTGATGAGAAATTCTTGGAGGAGGTGGAGGACCTGGATGGGATCCGGTAGTAGTGGCCCAAATAAGGATTGAGGGGGGGAAGTAAGTCTCTTGATATCCCAAAATACCACCCCAAAAGTCTTCACCCTATTCAGGGCTTCTTTCTCTGTGCCTGAGAATGGTGGTAGTAGTACAAGTGGTTGACCTAATAGTGCATCTATTGTTGGTCATGCCACATGTACTGATGGGTGAGCTACATTTCTTGTTGTGTCTTTTGAATACCTTCAAATTGTGCCAGGATGGATGACATGTCATGGGTGTTTGTTGAAGGCTCCTGCAGCTGGGATGTTGCCTCATCCCTTCTTCTCACCCTTCGAGTTTGTCTTCTCTACTCTTCTTGTTCTCCCTCTTACTGCTGTGCATTAGTGGGGTTATGGTTCTCCTAGGGGTTGTCTTACTCCCATCACATAAACTTTTTGTGTAGTAAGTTAGGGACCCCCAAAGTAGAGAGGAGTGGGGTAGCATGATAGGGTAGCTGAAGAATTCTTAACGATGCTATGGATTTCACATTATATATCAACCTCTTATTTTTTATCATGATCATTTGAGAGCGAATGAGGTACTTCCAATCAACAAATTGATCCCCCGCAGCCTCTTTAAGTCTAGTGACACAAAAATCTTGGGCTAGAGCAATTGAGGTCACAATCCCTCCCATAACAAATGGAGTTTTTCTTTTGAAAGGAATTTTTCTCGTATGATCTATCAAGAGAGACCTTAGGTTAAGGTGTAACCTCTTATTTATTCCATCCAAAACAAAGAGGTCCTTCTGCAAAATGCTACCTTGGTTGTCATACCTCCCCACAATCATGTTTGTAAGGACTTTCTGCACATATATGACCAAGGGATTGCGGACTAACATAGTCTTTGACTTGCCAGCTGGGTATTCTTCCACTGTAGCCAAACTATGCCAAAATTTACCATAGTCCAAGTCAACCTCTTTCTCAATTATTCCATCATTCATCTTGTTGGCTTCTTTAGGATCCTTAGCAAAGATGCAATTCAATACAAAAGTACTAAGCATGTGGATTCTATTAAACTTGCCAAATTTGATGGCTAATTCACCTTTTACTTTGACCTGCTGAGTTAATTCCATGTATGTGGTTTGTGCCGTAAAAAGAAACTTCCATAAATCGATTCTCTTCAGTTTTTTTCCACTTCTACTTTAATACCCAGGTCATCAATCACCTTCTTGCACCCATTCCTTGTGGAGATGACTCTCCTAGTCATGCATTCAGGATATATGGGTGTGATTTGCATTTTTCTTTGTCCTCTTCCATAAGAAGTTATGATGCGATGATTTTGAGTCGCATTTATAGACTTGTTTTACTCGCGTTTTATGTGTTTATTGGTCATTGTGGTGGTTAGTATTGCATTATTCACTTACTTTAGTCTATGATCCTTCTCAGTATCAAATCTCTCTTATTTTATTGTTTTGAGCATAAATGATTACAATAATATGTTTTATCTCGGCTTATGTGGTTTTGTGTTACAATTTCAGGAAAAACACATATCTGCAGCTGTCGATACCATCGACGGCTGTTGATACTATCGACCCAACCATAGGCATCCAGCCGCAAGGAGCAGCACAAAGTCGATACCATCGACAGGGAAGTCAATGGTAGCGACATTCCATCAGGTTGCTGGCGACCAGTCAGTCGATACTATCGACCCCAAAGTCGATACTATCGACACAAGAAGATTCAGCGATGGAAAAGGGATAAAACCGACGCCTAATGGTGTCGATACCATCGAACCGCATCGATGGTATCGAGTCAGCATCTGATGCAACAAAGAAAAGAAAAGAAGACTTGCCGATATCGCACAGAGTCGATACCATCGACCCGTGTCTATGGTATCGACACCGTCAGATCAGAGTTTGTTTCAGATCGACTCTAATCCAACACTTGTGATATTTTTGCAACCTAACTCGGTGATTATACCTAATGACGGAGGCCAAGAGTAGATCATCACGTCATTAGCCGTTGTACACGTCCCGAGAAGGTGTGGAGAGAAGAACGGAGTCTAGAAGCACGCCCCAGCCATTTCGGAAGCCGAAGAAGACGTTTTCCACCATCGAAAGGCTGTAGATCACCTATTCTACGTCGAGGAATGCTTGGATCTTCTCCGTTTAGGGGTTTCATTACTTATTCATGTTTTTCTCCATGTTTCCCCTTTTCTCAACCATGTTTTGCTCTGAGATGAACATGTAGGGCTAATCCCCTTTATCTTTAGGACCGAGAGTAGCCCGGGGAAGCATTGTATTACATTTTTATCATAGTAATTCATAATTTATCTCTTAAATCCGTGGTATGACTTCGTTTTCTCAATTATATTGTTATGCTTGATCACCATAATGATAATCTAATGCCTTTAATTACTTTGAAAGAAGAATTAACGATTGAAAAGAGACGAAACTAACATTAATTAACAAATCCCTTGAATAAGGTGATGTAAGGTTAATGGCGGAAACCCAGAGGTCGTTTCTAATGCACCTAGTTTAGGGTATAGGTTAGTACGACGGTGGAACCGACCTAGACATAGGTAGTGAATTGTACCACGACAGTGGGCAATTCTGACTACAGGCCACTACCCGGATTGAGAGATGAACCTGAATAACTATATGGAAATTCATACAATGAAAACCCGCGATGAAATTGCAATCCAAAAGATCTCCATTTGAATTGATTAAACTAAACATTTAATCGATTGCTTTGTTTTATTTTCTTTTCTTTTAGTTTTAAAATAACTCTCATAACCTTTCTCTTGGTCTAGCTGATTGCGAGTAGTTAGTAGTAGTCTAACGATAATTTAGTGTCCCTGAGTTCGACTCGGGACTCACAAGGGCCTATACTGCTTTGACGCGTGCACTTGCGTTCGACGCACGGTAAAATCGTGTCAAGTTTTTGGCGCCGTTGCCGGGGACACGAAAATTGTCGGCACTACGAGTGCTGCAAGTGTCCATTCTAGGCCACATTTTTATTTTATTATTTTATCATCATTTTAGAAATTCATAGTTTTATCTTTCACATTACTATAATCGTCTAGAATTGTATTGAACTAAAATTATCATCCTGTAGGTACTGGTGCATGGTGAAGATGCGTAGCACCGACTACACGCAGCAATCACCAGAGGTTCCACTGCCGGGACCAGACGATGAGCAGAACTCTATTCAAGACCAACCAGATGAAATAGATTCAGATTCTGAACCAAAAGCCATGGCAGAAGAGCAGACGATATGGGAGAAGATAAAAGCTTCTTCCTCATCTGCTTCAAAGGGGCCAATCAAGAAGCAGGCGATCAATATTCCAACTTATAAAATTGATCCTGCGTTAATAAATTTGGTCAAATCAAATGCATTTCACGAGCTTAAAAATGAAGATTCAATGATTCATATTAACCAGTTCGTGGAGAACTACGACATGATCAAGATAGATAGGTTTCCACAGGAGACATTGTACTTGAAGCTGTTTCCCAGCTCTCTGGCGGGAAATGCACAAGAATGGCTACATAATCTTGATGATGAGTGTGTGGAATCATGAAACCACATGGTGGAAGTATTCTTTGAAAGGTTCTTTCTTCCCGAGAAGACAAATGATATGATCAGAAAAATTCATAATTTCAGCCAGAAAGTAGGAGAGACTTACTCTGAGACCTGGGAACGGTTTCAGATCATGCTAAGGAGGTGCCCACATCATGGGATGGACAAGGAGAAGCAAGTTAAAATCTTCTATTTTGCTCTCTCCAAGCATGATAGAAGTAACTTAGATTCCGCAGGTTCAGGTTTCTTCTTAAACAACAGAGGCACGAGGTGTTGGGAAATTTTGAAGAACATGGCTAAGAAGCAATCTTGGGGCGATAGAGACGCCGTAGAGCATGTTCGGGCTGTGGGAGAGTCAAAGGCCATCGAAGAGCTAAATGAGAAGATGGACCTTCTAGCAAAGAAACTGCTTGCAAAAGAAGACGCAGAATCAGATGATGAGGCTCAAGTAAAATTCATGCGCCAGCAGCAAGGGTACAGAAACAACGATTATTCATGGAGGAAGGATGAAATTTTCCTGGAAGGACCCAAATAATTTCTTACAGGACCCCGATGCAAAACCCCAACTGTCACCAGAGGATAAGAGCAATGAGTTTCTCAATCAAGTAATAAAGCAGAATCAGGAACTAATGAACACTTTTGGCCAGCAGATCAAGCAACAAGGTGAATTCATGAATCAGTTTGGGCAGACCCTACAAAGCCACGGGGCTCAGATGAGGACGATAGAGACATCTTTGGCGCAAATGGCAGCTGAGATAGAAAATCTGAAGAAGCCAGTGCAGCAAGGCTTTCCTGGTAATACAAACATTCCAGGAGGAAACCAACAGGCTAAAGCAATATTGCTAAGGAGCGGTAAGAAGATTTTACACCCCAGGGCTGATGAACCAAGCAAAACCCAATCAGAAAACATAGGTGAGGCCACCGAGGAGGTTCCGATCCCAATCATCGAGCCGGTAGAGGATGCGGTAGAGGGTGTTGCGACAGAACCAGTCATTGTTGAGGAGGAGACACAGAAGAGGATGCCATATGTGCCTCCACATCAGAGGGCACAGAATGTACTGGTCCCATATCCCAATAGAGTGAAAGCCAAGAAAGTGGACGCTCAATTCAAGAAGTTTCTAGATAGCTTTAGGAAGTTGTCAGTCAACATTCCTCTTTTAGAAGCAATCGAGCAGATACCCTCCTACGGGAAGTTTTTGAAAGACATCATTACAAAGAAAAGGAAAATCCCTGATACTGAGGTTGTGGTTCTCAAGGAGCAGGTGAGTGCCTTCATCATGGGCACATTACCACCTAAAAGGCAGGATCTGAGCTGCTTCAATATTTCATGCTACATTGGTAAGGTGAAATTTGGCAAAGCACTGTGTGATTCCGGGGCAAGCATAAATCTGATGCCTCTCTCTACGTTTAAGAAATTGGGACTGAAAGAATCAAGGCCAAGCAATATGACAATACAGTTGGCAGATAATTCAGTGGTGAAACCGTATGGTATTTGCGAAGATGTGCTGGTGAAAGTCGATTGGTTTGTGTTTCCAGCTGATTTTGTAGTAATGGAAATGCAAGATGAATAGGGTAATAAGCTACTCCTTGGACGACCCTTCCAAGAAACTGCTGACATGATACTTGATATGGGGAGAGTTCGTTTGACCTTGGGTATCACGGATGATCGGTTTGAGATGGTCATGCCCTCCAACACAACACAATCTAAAGCTAAGGAGCAATGCCGCATGATGAATCATTTTGATCAAAATATTTCTATTTGTCTAGGTAAGCCATTTCTAGATATGGCTCATGTAATGACTAAGGTAGATAAGGGTACACTGGCTGTAGACATCATGGAGCATACCAAGGTTGTGTCTCTTAGCAAGGCGGTGGGTTTTCCCAATGATGAAGAGGAGGACATTTCTCCTTCTACTGAAGATGAGGCTATAGTAAGTTCTGTTTTCAATGCATATCCAGAATTGCCTCTTGAAGCATGTCTGGTTAATATAATACATGATTGGATGAGAAGCAAGTCACTACAAGAATGTGCCAAGATGCTTCAGGTGCTGCCGTGTTTCTACGCTAGGTACTATGAAGACCTTGGAGAGCTCCCACCACCGCTTCAATCATCCTTGATCAGCCCGCCAGATTTAGAATTGAAGCCACTGCCACCTCATTTGAAATATGTATTTCTAGCTGAGGGTGAGAAGCTTCCAGTGATCATTTCGACATATCTGAGTGCCGAGGAGTAGGATCAACTGCTGATCGTGCTGAAGAACCACCGAGGTGCATTCTGGTGGTCGGTTGCGGACATAAAGGGAATTTCCCCTACATTGTGCCAGCACAAGATCTGGCTCGAGGAGGGAGCCAAACCTGTAATTCAGCCACAATGCCGACTAAATCCTAGCATGATGGAGGTCGTTAAGAAGGAGGTGATCAAGCTCCTTTCTGCAGGTATCATCTATGTTATATCTAACTAGATGTGGGTGAGTCCTACACAGGTAGTCCCTAAAAAGGGGGGAATTACTGTTACACATAATTTGCTAAATGAGCCAGTCACGACTCATCTGGTAACCGGGTGGCGTGTATGTATAGACTACCATAGATTGAATGTTGCTACGCTTAAGGATCATTTCCCTCTCCCATTCATTGATCAGATTTTAGAGCGATTGGCTGGTCGATCTCATTTTTGTTTTCTCGATGGTTATTCAGGCTACAATCAGATTTCCATTGATCCTAAGGACCAAGAGAAGTCCACCTTCACTTGTCCTTACGGAACATTTGCATACCGCCGTATGCCCTTTGGATTGTGTAACACACCAACAACCTTTCAGCGTTGCATGCTAGCCATTTTTTCCAATATGGTTGAACGTTGTTTGGAAGTCTTTATGGACAATTTCTACGTCTATGGTGCATCGTTCGATGAATGTTTATACAATTTGGACAAGGTTTTGCAACGATGTGAGGACACACATTTGGTTCTCAATTGGGAGAAATGCCATATGATGGTTAGAGACGGGATTGTGCTTGGACATAAAGTGTCTAGCAAAGGGTTGGAGGTAGATTTGGTGAAGATTTAAGTTATTTCCAAATTGCCCCCACCAAATTCGGTGAAAGGGGTACGAAGTTTTCTAGGTCACGCCGGTTTTTATCGTCGCTTTATAAAAGATTTCTCAAAAATTGCCAAACCATTGTCTGAGTTGCTGGAGAAGGATGTTGTATTTGATTTTAACAAAAAGTGTTTACGTGCGTTTAATGTGCTTAAAGAAAAATTAATTTATGCTCCGGTTGTGCAAACACCGGACTGGACAAAACCTTCTGAATTGATGTGTGATGCATCAGATTTCGCAGTAGGGGCTATTTTGGGACAACATGTGGACAATAAACCCGCTATGATTTTCTATGCGTCCAAAACCTTAAATGAAGCACAACTGAATTACACGACAACTAAAAAACAGCTTCTTGCCGTAGTTTTTGCTTTTGAAAGTTAGCCTGATTCGATTTTGTTTTTAGTGTAAACAAGGTACCTTGATCGTTTGTTCAATGTGCAGGACTGAGGTAGGGTCGATTCCATCGACCCTTGTGTCGATGGTATCGACAGGGGTACAGGTAGGCGGCTGCAAAAATTTCTCTGAGTCGATACTATCGACGGCCTTGTCGATGGTATAGACCTACCATCAGGTTGCTCGCCAAAACGAGGTCGATACTCGCGAGATCTCTGGAGATATTCAGATGAAATTTGTCTCAGTGAAGTCGATACCATCGATGGTCCTGTCGATGGTATCGACCTGGTTACAGGAAGAAAGCGGCGGCCGAGCCTCGCGAGGGTGTTTTCCCTAAGCATAGTCGATACTATCGACTTGCGTCGATAGTATCGACGCGACACGTCACCGATCCATGAAAGGAAATCAATGACGATTGCTGCATCAAGAGAGTCGATCCGAGGGATGGGTCGATACCATCGACACCCGTCGATGGTATCGACACGTCATTGACCCGGGCCCCCACATCAGGCTATCGACGACCGTCAATACTAGCGGAAGACCGGCTTGTGCTATAGGAGTCGATACCATCGACCCACATCGATAGTATCGACGGGTGCACAACAGCGACGACCACGGTTATAAAAGGGAGGAATGGTTGTCATATGACGTCACACCTTCAGAGCCTTTGCCCTCCACTTGTGCTGTGCGTCTAGTTGTGCAACCGGAGCCCGACTATGAGCATCCAAGGAGCGCGATCATCCCCGAGCCTTCATCGAGTGGAGATTGTCTTCTCCTACCTTCACCAAGCTCCTTCTTCTATTCCTTCTTTCTCGGCGACGATGGTGCGTACAACTGGTGCATCTTCTTCACGGGAAGATCCTATGGAGATCCCTGAGTTCATTCCTCCACCTACTACATCCATTCCTCGTCCGAGGATTTTTCATCCTTCCGCGGAGGTCCAGAAGGTCTACGAGGAACTGAAGAAGAGAAAGATCGAGCCCACGCGCTATGTTGATTGGACAATGGTTCATGATTTGGGGTTCAATGACAACCTCGCCTACGTCTTGAAGGGGCAGGCGAGACACACAACCAGGAGGCCTGACGAGCTGGAGTTCCACGTCGACGGCCAGCCATTCTTCGGTGAGTGGACGACTTACAAGGAACTCATGGCGGAGTTCATGGCATCATTGGACATAAATGTGTTGCCCAATGACTTGATCTCCACTGACAGAGAATGGAAGAAAGGGAGGGTGTCGTTCAGACTCTTCAACATCAACTACACTATCACCCTCGCCCAGTTCAACTCTGTGTACAACTAGTATCATGACGCTTACCAGTACCGTAAGCCAGATAATAGGATGGACTACGACGCCATATTCACCCAGCTCGTGATTGCGCCCCCTGGAAAATCCGTGAGCTACCACAATGCGGCTGTTGCGGATTTCGAGCATCCATTTGTGTGGGTTCTTCATTGCATGCTCTACACCACGCTGTTCGCACGCGGCGACCTGTCTCTCAGCAAGTTCCAAGAGACAAATTTGTTCTTCCTGCACAAATTGCTGAAGCGTGAGGCGTGCAATTGGGGCGCGTTCTTCTTGAAATGCATGGTAGCCGTAAAGAGGAGTACGCGGAAGGCTCCTATCCATTTTGGAGGGCTAATCACACCATTGGCCACCTATCTTGGGCTGGATCTCTCCTAGCTTACTCCCCTTTCCACCAGGAGCAAGGTCAACCTGCAACATCTACACCGCTCCAACCTCCTCCTGCTTCGTGATGGCTTGGCATATGCACATTGCCATGTTAATCACGCATATCAAGAGTGTTCACTTCCAGACCCCGTCTTCAACATCGAGAGTGCCCAACATTTCAGATGGCTTGTCATAGCCATTGATGACTTGGATGAAGATGGCAGCAATGACGACGATGATAATGACGGCGACAAGCATGAAGAGGAAGAGGAGGCCTTCACTCCTCTTCACGCACAAGTGGCACCTCGAAAGCGCCCCCGCATGCATCCAGGTGCATCATCTTCTTCGCAACCTCCGCCACCTCTATCCTCTTACCAAGGAGAGGATGCCTACTCCATTTAGGGGATGTATACAATGCTGCAAGAGATTCATCAGACGCAACAACAGCATACAACTTCCAACCAACAACACATCTACGACAGGTTGCATAGGATGGAGATGCAACAACAACCCTTCTACGATCATTACTGGAGCAAGAATTATTTTGGGGGGTATCCGCAACCTCCGCCCATGCCCCAGTATGATCCGAGCTTTCAAGGGCAATACCCATCTTGGGACCCCACGGCCCCGCAGTACCCACCGCCTCGTGAAGAATGATTGGTATCTCTGTTCCGCCTTTTAAGGTTATTTTTTACTATGAGGCCATAGTCAAATTCAAGCTTGGGGGGGGGGAGTTGGAACAGCTCTATCCTTTATTTTTCCTAGTTTTTAGTTTTTATTGTTTTGTATTTTGTCATTTATTTCTTGTAGTTCTTAGTTGTTTGTAGGATCCACACTCTATCTAGTGTAATTGTGGATGTCTTAAGTCATGTGTCATCTTGTTTCTTGTACATGGGAATTAGGGGCAAATTTGAAAATTTTTAGTGTTTTTGCAAGCTTGTGTTGTTTAAACTTTGAGCACATAACTTAAGGACATAATTGGGTTTGTCAACTCTAAAATAGGAAATCACAACTGTACATTCCTATGATTCATGAAAAGTGGACGGAATTGGTTGTTTGAGCCTAAACTGACCAAATGATAATGAGACTTTAATTTGAAATGAGAGAGAAAAACCTCTTAATTACTAAACAGGTCAGTAAGGAGGGATACATAATAATTTCCAAAGGTTTGGTCAATTAGTCTTGTGATCTATCCACCCCATTGCTTTCATAATTCACCTTAAGAACTAGAAGTACATTATGGTTTTAATCTCTTTGATTTCATTCCATGTAGATAGGTCTTGCATTACAACTATTTTCTCATATTTTTGCATGAAAAGAAAGAAAAAAATAGAATAGCTATACATGCACATTATCCCTAGGTGCGTGTCATTTAGTTGCATACATGTCATTTTGTAGCTGCATTCATATTTTTGTGCATAAAGTACTTCATGTATCTTATGTCTTTTGAAACATAAAAGGTGATGAACTTGAATTTGTTCCATACCTTCTGAATGTTTCAAATGTATAAGTTATGCAGCAATAAGTGAGCCTGACAAATGATTCATTGTCATCTTTGAAAATAAGGTTTTAAAAAAAAAGAGAAAAAAAGAAGAGAATTGAGAAGTAAGTAAGAATGAGAGGGAGAAAGGAACATGTTCTCACTACATACTAAGAAGAATAAGTACATGATGTAGTTCTCTTAGATATTCCATCTCACCTTGAGACGAAATAATATTGCATGCATCATTCCACCCAAATGTAGGCATTAGGGCATTTTCACTTGCATATGCATCATTTAGGTCATTAATGTTTTGTGCATGTAAAACCGTATAATGCTTCCATTTCTTCCATGAGCCACCCATTCCATCCACCCGTTGCTCGAATTGGTAGGCCACTGTGATTTTCTCCTCACTCGTTAATACCAAGAGAGATGCTTCCATATAGATGGTAGTTAGGGTGAGCAACATAGAATAGAAGATCACAAGATGCACTGAGTCTGGACCAGAGAATTTTATTATGTTAACTGCCTTATATGATAGTGTTCATCAATTTTGAGGTAGACATCTTTTATGGATGATTACCTGTCACCTTTAGGGTAACTATCATTCTGTGGTTAGTGAGGGCCAGAATGTGAATGTCCGGTGGGGATCATATGGGGATGTTTGTTGTGACAAGTTGTTCTTTAGTTGACCCTCGCAATTTTATTCTAGAGTTTGTTGCTCAAGGACGAGCAAAGTTCAAGCTTAGGGGAGTTTGATGCGATGATTTTGAGTCGCATTTATAGACTTTTTTTACTCATGTTTTATGCGTTTATTGGTCATTGTGGTGGTTAATATTGCATAATTCACTTACTTTATTCTATGATCCTTCTCAGTATCAAATCTCTCTTATTGTATTGTTTTGAGCATAAATGATTACAATAATATGTTTTATCTCGGCTTATGTGGTTTTATGTTGCAATTTTAGGAAAAACACATATCTGCAGTTGTCGATACCATCGATGGCTGTCGATACTATCGAACCAACCATAGACAACCAGCCGCAAGGAGCAGCACAGAGTCGATACCATCGACATGGAAGTCGATGGTAGCGACATTCCATCAGGTTGCTGGTGACCAGTCAGTCGATACTATCGACCCCAAAGTCGATACTATCGACATAAGAAGATTCAACGATGGAAAAGGGATAAAACCGACGCCTAATGGTGTCGATACCATCGACCCACATCGATGGTATCGAGTCAGCATCAGGCACAACAAAGAAAAGAAAAGAAGACTTGCCGATATCGCGCAGAGTCGATACCATCGACCCGTGTCGATGGTATCGACACCGTCAGATCCAAGTTTGTTTCAGATCGACTCTAATCCAATGGTTGTGATATTTTTGCAACCTAACTCAGTGATTATACCTAATGACGACAGCTAAGAGCAGATCATCACATCATTAGCCACTGTACACGTCTCGAGAAGGTGTTGAGAGAAGAACGGAGCCCAGAAGCACGCCCCAGCCATTCCGAAAGCCGAAGAAGACGTTTTCCACCGCCGAAAGGCTGTAGATCGCGTATTCTACGCCGAGGAATGTTTGGATCTTCTTCGTTCAGGGGTTTCATTACTTATTCACGTTTTTCTCCATGTTTCCCCTTTTTATCAACCATGTTTTACTCTGATATGAACATGCAGGGCTAATCCCCTTTATCTTTAGGACCAGGAGTAGCCCGAGGAAGCATTGTATGACATTTGTATCATAGTAATTCATAATTTATCTATTAAATCTATGGTATGACTTCGTTTTCTCAATTATATTGTTATGCTTGATCACCATAATGATAATCTGATGCCTTTAATTACTTTGAAAGAAGAATTAACGTTTGAAAAGAGACAAAACTCACATTAATTAACAAATCCCTTAAACAAGGTGATGTAAGGTTAATGGTGGAAACCCAGAGGTCGTTTCTAATGCACCTAGTTTAGGGTATAGGTTACTACGACGGTGGAACCAACCTAGACATAGGTAGTGAATTATACCACGACAGTGGGTAATTCTGACTACAGGCCACTACCCGGATTGAGAGATGAACCTGAATAACTATATGGAAATTCATACAATGAGAACCCGCGGTGAAACTACAATCCTAAAGATCTCCATTTGAATTGATTAAACTAAACATTTAATCGATTGCTTTGTTTTATTTTCTTTTCTTTTAGTTTTAAAACAACTCTCATAACCTTTCTCTTGGTCTAGCTGATTGCGAGTAGTTAGTAGTAGTCTACTGATAATTTAGTGTCCCTGAGTTTGACTTGGGCCTCACAAGGGCCTATACTACTTTGACGCGTGCACTTGCGTTCGACGCACGGTAAAATCGTGTCAAATTCCCTCAGGATCTTTTCAAAAACCCTTTCAATCTATCTACCTCGAGGTAGGCAAGGCATCCTCTGGCTCAAAGTCCAGCTCTTCCACATTAGTTCCATCTTCTTCTTCATCATCCTGGTAGGATCTTGACCCTGAGCTTCTGTTAAGGTTGAGTGGTATCTGTTGCTCAGGGTAGCACTATTGTGCTTCATCTTCTTCAATGATCAACTTCTGCCTCACTTGCTGCTACTGCTATGGTCTCCCACCAAGTGAAGAGGTGGAGTGGCGAGCTGGCGTAGGCCATGGAGGGACCCTTGGTGAAGATGGGTTTGTTTCCCCCTTGCCTTGCTTTTGGGGAGTAATGATCTCTAGTTCAACCTCAATAATCATGGCATCAAGGTTCTCCTCAGATGCCTCCATCTCTTCCTCATGCTAGGTCTCAATCAGTGATGTGATGGCTGTCCAATGACTGGGTGCGGGAGGCACTCACAGATGTCAAATGAGGGAGCAATTGTGAAACAAAATTTGATGGTGATGAAGTGTGGGATGGCATGGAGACTTGAGAGGAGGCTCTCTTAGTGTGTACATTTGCCTCCGGTGATCACCTCAAGGCTCTTTTGAGCCCCATTCTTCATAGTCTTGCATATCCCCTTCTTTGTGTGGTGGTGGTGGTGGTATGAGGGTTGTGATTTTTGATGTTTTTTGGAGAGGGTGAAATGGAGGTTGAGGGATTGGTGGAATAAGTTAGAAAGGTTGTTGTGATGGTGGAGGATGGATTAGATAATAGTTTTGGGTGAGATTTGGTGGATTTTTGTGGGTTTTTGAGTGGGATGGAGGACAAAAATAGAGATGGTGGCTAGATTGATGGAGTATTTGGGGTGGAAATGGGAGAGGGAGGGGTGGTGGAGGTGTTGGAGGTGATTGGAGGTCGATTGGGTGGAGGATCATAGATGGAGGAGAAAGATAGGGTGGGCTAGGGTCATTGCAGGTCACCACAGGAGAGGATAGGTGAATAGAGTTAGAGTGGATTAGAATGAGGGAGGGTCATGGTGAATTTGGTGGATTCACGTGCATGCACGACACATGTTCTTGTTTTTACCCTATTTACCCTACTCACAGACGGCTATATATAGTAGCTCGAGATTAACCATGTCGGATTACCAAAGTTACCACAGCTTTCGCTCCTGTATCGCACATCCTCTTTCTAGCTTAAGCTCCCGTGCCGGTTTCCAGCCTATCGTCCTTCGTGTTGTGTTCCCAATCTTCCTACCTAACAAGGTAAAAACTCGTGACGCCATGTGTGTCGCATAACCATGAGTCACAAAGATCATATCGACCATCCTTATTTTGCACCAACCGTATCGTGTTCTTGCCCGTGTCGGGCAGAACCTGTAACGTGTATCAAGTTTTTTCAGTATCGCGCCAAGCATATTGGCTTCGTAACATTTTGTTTTTGCATCATTTTTTCCTCCTGTGTCACGCGATACAAGTATCACATGTTTCTGACAGGCATGACATCTATCACGTGTCAGTTATCTTATTCCTTAGAGATGTTATCATGCTTTCACCTAAGCCGCACGACACACATATCGCGTGACACGTTTATCATGCAACCTTATTGTTTCGACTCAGTCAAGCAGAGTTACCTGATACTCCACAAGTGACACGTGTATCACTTAGACCTTATCACTTCTTCAATACTGACTTTACCAGTGCATCGCTTCCCCTTCTGCCTAATATCGGTTTATTCTGAGTACCCTTTAATGAGTGTATCCATTTTCTCGATATCGGGCACTTGTGTATCGTGCGCCAGGATTCCAAAAAGGCCTGATTCGATACCAGTTCTAGAATGTATCACCCAACCCATATGGGGTGTCCCCCTTGCTTTTACTAACTCCCGATATTGGGTAAATAAAGTTTTGGTCCAACAACTGTTTTGATTTAATTTCCTTATCCCATCATTGCAGAAAATGGCACGCACCAAGTAGACCATTGTTCTGGTTGACGAATGATGTAGGGATTTTGATTCACATTATAGGCTAATTTTGTACTTGTTTGATGTGTTCATTTGTCATGTTTGTGACTATAAAGGCATGATTCATTTCCTTTAGCCTATAATCATTGTATGCATCAAATTAATCTTATTTTATCCTATTTTGAATGAATTACTGAATCCCATAGACTAACTTGTGTTTTTCTCTCTTTTTCAGGTACCTACTGTTCCAGGAAGTGTCGATACCATCGGCACTTCGTCGCTGCTATTGACAACCCATCAGCGGTCGACATGGAGAGATCACACCCCATCACTACCATCGACCATCCGTCAATGGTATCGACCAGACACAGGAAGTGTGAGTGCCCTAAGGTTTCGATACCATCAACACAACTATAACAATTCCGCCTCCCGGTAACCCCCAATTAAGGGAAACCCGAAGGTCAGATCCATCCCAATTAACAGGATCAAAGGCTCAACAATTAATCAGTAATAATTATGAAATTCTACTGAACTAAACTGAAATTTGGTATAAAATAAAACTTTGCATACCTTTTTCAAAAACTTGGTTATCTACTGCTATCCACGTCTGGAGTCTATTCTAACTAATCCTCATTTGTACTTTAATTCTTATTTAATTCCACATATGCCACTTTACTATTTGTCCTTTTCAATCTTGCACCTAAAACACCGACAAACAAAACGTCAGTCGGCATATCAAAATATGTCGGTATGTGGGGACAACCAAAATTTCACAGATACAACTAACAATCTAAATATCACAATCAAGTTAATTAACAAGCCAATTTACACTTTCAATGTGACATTCTCCACCACTTTTTCCCTAACCCTGGCATACCCCTTTTGGGTTTCTATTTTGCTAATGACTTAAGGCCACCTTCTCAATCCCGAGCTTGGTGCCTGGCGTCACCACTCATGATGCCCATTAGTCATTCTATAAAGACCACCTTCTCAATATCGAGCTTGGTGTCTGGGGTCACCACTCTTGGTGCCCATTGGTCTTCCCTCCTGTGCTTGACCTTTGGCATCATCCATCAGGGTGGCATGTAGGTGCGAGAATACACACTTCTATTATTATTGTGATAATCATAGTGAATTTATGATTTTGCAAGTATGAACATCCAAACTGTTAAGTTGCATTCAATGCGATGAATCATCTGGGAAACTCTTTGGGAAACTAATGCGATTAACCAAAATTAACAACATACCTTCCAGGCTGACTTGAGTGCAGAAATAATCCAACTAAGCAAGTAATCCAGTAACAAGCAAGCACATAAGATGATCCTGAAATATGCATCCAATTTACTATCATTGATCATTCCATCAAGATCTATTAAACCTAGCTCACTTCCTAGGGTTTCTAGTCTACTTTTAGGGTTTCAATTGAAATTAGGGTTCCTCTTCATTTTTACTTTTTTAAACCCTAATTTTATATAATTACCCACAAGCCATAATTATCTCATCTATTCTTCACGAAAGATGTTAAGGTTACCTTTTAACAACATATTACCTTAATTTCAGATAAAAGACACAATTAAATACCCAATAAGTCTATTATGCCTTTTTTACATTAAAACTACCATTTTTATCCTTTTAATTCATGATAAGATCATTAGACCTAATTATTATCTCTGGTTCCTTCCGGATTAACAACTCATGGTTCATTGTAATCTAATTCACATATGAACTCTATTTATCATTAATTCCACCTTTATCCATTAGAAAGCCCTAATTACCATATTAAGGGTATTTATCCACAATTAGGAACTTCTATACTCAAAATAGCTTTGAACTATTATATCTCAGCTTTATTCATGAATTTGAACAATTAAAGCCATTAAGAGTCACAATGACTAACATTAGGGTTTCAAGGCCCATTAAAGCTCGTTTATGCACATGGAATTCTAAATTAAACCAATTACGTGCAAAGTTCATCCTTTTTGTTCTTAATGTACCTTTTTATTATTTACAAGCTAATATCAACTTTAATCATCCATTAAACCCTACTAAATACATTAATCATCTCAAAATAAGGTTTCTTAAACATTAAAGCATTAAAGTTGATAACTTCCATTACATTTAGAATTGCAAGAGGAATTAGGATATAAAACCATTTAAATGGATTCCTCACATTTTTCTGAACAACTTTCATATTTTATACGCATTCATCTGAGCTATCAATAAAAAGATACGATTTTTGCAAAATAAACTTACTTAAGCCAATCACCAAGCACCACGTCACCCCTTCCATGCAACGTAGCTTTCTTTGGAAATATAACCAATTTACACTTCTACCCTTACTTAAGTGGCCGACGCTATACAACGCGGATGGGCAAAAACATCAAAAGCTCCTGGCTCATCTTCTTCCTCGTGAAGCCGACTGTAGCCGCTCGCGGTCCACCCCCTCCCCCTAGGGTTCGAGGGTCGCCGCCAATGGCTGCCCCAGCTCCGTTACACCCTGGCACACACGAGGCACCTCCAAGTCATGGCCAAGATGGCTGTTCCCAAGCGAGATCAGCCTACGGTTGCTACCACGATTACTGCAGTTTCACAGACCTACGACAGAGGCTGCTAGAAGACAAGGGAGGGGGTATGATAGCCAATCCTCCTTGGGTTGTCGCAGAAGCTTCCTACCTCCATCAAGACCACAATACAACCCTTCGTTGCCCCAGGAATAGTACTACACCCTCTTAGTTAGGGTTTGTATGGAAAGAACATGAAGAAGAGAGAGGGCTGCATGGGATCTCTCTAGACTCGGCCAAGGGTTCTAACCCTTATATAGGGGAGTGTAGCAACGCCCTAGGATGCCCATCCATGATATATAAGCCTTTTTCCTACTAGGAAACCACATTCCTTCATTTTTTTTTGGAAGTGGGGAATTTCTCCCCTGTCCAAGGTAGCAGGAGAGAGAGAACACCATCAGCTACACCGAGGGCTATAATCCCTTCCTGTAGTGCCCCAACGAGTTCGCTGAGATTCGAACCCGCAACCTGCGCTTCAAAAGTAGTAGGCTTAACCAACTGAGCTAGTTGGCAAGTGCAAACCACATTCCTTCATGAAGAAGCAATCTTCTCTCTCTAAAAAAAACTCTTTGATATTCTTTATTCTTTAGATATTAGGATTTTTAAAATTACCTCTTTAATTCTCTTTGTACTTGCTTTTTAATTCATTGGCACAAAATTTATATTTTCTTTTAGTAGAAAATACCTCCTTTTTAACAATGCCACAAAATACATTAATTATACATCACATCATCCTCTTATTTTGTATTAATAGTATTTTCTCTTTCTTTTTCTCCATTGGGGCTCCTTGAACCCCAAGAAACTCTAATACCTCGAAATTCTTTTTAGTGGATACTCATTATCCTTCTAGATGCATCTATATCCATTATTTCTCATTATCCTTCTTATTTCTTTATTAAAATATATCTTTTTGACGATTTCTCTTTATCTCTTTTTATTTTCCTTATTGGAATTCCTTCTAATATTAGAAACCTCATGGATATGAAAATCTACCAAGGATAACTCAATTATACCTCTTTCCACTTATTTTCCACATTTTATCATTGTTTTCAATTTCTTTCTTAATAAAGAAATATTTAATTGATCTTTTCTTTTCTTGTTGCTTTATCTTTGCAACTTTGGACTCGTTGGAACCCAAGGAACCCAAGAGGCACGAAATCCACCTTTGGATTATATTCTTTTTCCTTCTAGAGGTTTCTACATCCTTTTCTCCATTTCTTATTAATAATGGAGTTTCTTTTGTCCTTTCCTTGTTATTGGGCCCAATAGCCAATAAAGCCCACAAAACAACCAAAAAGGCCATTGTAAACGAAATCCATTTATTCAAAACAAATTATATCATTATTTGTTCAAATATCTTTAATAGGAAAAATTACATTTCTCACCAAAAGAACCCAAAAATTGGGGTTGTAACATCCTTCCCCTCTTATAGGAATTTTGCCCTCAAAATTCCATCAAGCACACAAACAAACAGGATAAGCCTTTCTTATGTCCATCATGGCTCCCATGTGGCCTCACCCTTTCCATGGTGCTTCCCAAGAACCTTCATCATCTCATATTCTTCCATTTGAGTTCTTTCTAACCTTGGTATATCATACCCTCATAGGTGACTCAGGACATTTCAGCCTCTCATAAAGTTGAATGGGTTCATGGTTCAACACATGGCTTGGGTACCTCACATAGTGCTCTAGATCAGACTCATGGAACACATTATACATCATGTTATCCCAAGGGATAAGGCTAAACGCAACCATCTCCACCAATTCATCTCAAATGGATCCGTATATTGGGGACTCAACTTTCTCAATTGTAGCTATGAGGGGTCAGATTTTCACATCACATACTCTCCCACAGCGAACTACATGTCAGTCTTCTTTGCATGAGCTCATGATTCATGTCGCCCCTAGGCTCTCTCTCAGCCATTTCATGATCAAAGCGACTTCATCTGTACACACTTTGGTTCTTTCTTGACCTTCGCGAGGTCCCTTCACCAACATCATCTTAATGAAGTGGTGACCGACACAACATCCCTTACAGAGCTTCTTTACATCCCGACACTAGCTATGGTGGTTATCATCACATCTTACAGAGGACAAGAATTGTCTCCATGTATCACCCTGAACAAGCACACATGCTCTCATCAGACCCTCTAGTCTGGATCATACTAACCATTAGTTAGGGGTGATAAACTGTACTAACATTGAGTTCTTCATGTACCTACTTCCACCGAATGGAAGTGAATCTTTAGGTTATACTCAAGAACTTTTGAACTCGCGTCATGGTGCAGTTGATCCATCTTTCTCATATGTAGTTCAACCATATCCGTCCCTTGACAATATTCTTTCTTTCTCATGTCATCTAGGTAAGTCAATCTACCATAACCCATATTGCATCTTGACCTTCCTGGGTCTAGGGGAGACTTACAACAACATCCATAGTGATGAACTCCCATTCTCTCTCAGGAACTCTTTATCCCCTACATCAACTCTTTGGGTTACTCGTGTTCGTCCTTCACTTCTTAGCTTGCATGGTGACAAACCACGTGCAACTTCATATTAAGCATCCCATGTACTAATGCAACTTAATATCTTAGTAGTACAATGGTGTATGGTGATCTAAAAATCATGATCTCCTATATGTCATGATTCCTCAAGATCAATTCCCACTCCAATCGGGGTTTCATCACCTTCTTTTCTAGAGAAGTGCATCTCAGGTTCTACCACCATCCTTTTCTTGCATCAAGGCCCTAAGCTGGCTAACAAAACAACTACTAATTTGTTCAATAGATCTCGTTACATCTAAGGGTCAGCCAAACATATCTCATAACTTAGGGTTAACCTAACAACCTCTTCTATCCTCTAGCTAACTAGGCAGTTGTATCTCAACCAGAGCATCCATTACCCCTTCACATCCTTAGGTGTAAGGTAATGTTAAAGACATACACCTCCATGTATTCCACTTATTATCTCATTTCAAACTCTAAATCTATCTTCATCAAGAAAACTCTAAGCTCATTCTTTTGGTTTTCGAACTCAACCTTGTATAACTCATAGCTCATGATAAGAACATACTCATAAGATGACTACCTCAGTTCTCTTGATGTTAGTAAACCATCTACATATTGTTTACTCTGCAAGGGTATGTTATCATCTCTGTCCTCATACCTCATAGAAACGTTCCAACTCACATCATCTTTTATCCTTGGTGTATGGCATGCATACTGTCCTATCTCTCACTCCCATAACAAGAGGAAATAAGCATTTGGTTGCAGTACAAATACAAAGTTCTTCCTATTCCAAGAGTAGAGATGGTACATCCCACCTTTCCAGTACACCTTCAAATCTAAGTTGAAATGTGCAACTTATGTCTCAACATCACAAACATCTCGATATCAAAGTTACTTCCATGGAAAACTGGTCTCGAACCTACTTGAGTCCACATACAATCCTTGGTCATCTCCCCTAGGTCTATAGGGTGCCGACACTTTAGCGGTTATCCCTCTTCCCTTATGCATCCAGAGAGTGCCCTCCTCATCTGCCCTTTGGGTCCCATGAGTTCATGAAGGTAATCAATCTCCTAACCCATGGCCCTCAGACAATGATAGTTGTTACCTCCCGACCCTATGGTCATGTGCAACTAGGGAATTAGGGAACTCCTACTTCCATCGGTCTTATCCCTACCTAACCCTCAGATAGACTTAGGATTCTAATATAGTACATGTCCAACTTAGAACCTTACCCAAGTCTCCATCATCTCTCTCTGCATTCCTGGGATGACTTTCATCCTTTCATAGGGGTCATGGTGACATGCTTACCTTGGTTAGGCCCCATACCAGTTACCTCCATGGTAACACACCCACATGCACTTAGAGATGGTTATCTATGGGTCTATAGGTTCATTATGCACTTTTCACTTAGCTTCTCAAGATCCTATTGAGACCTCTTTAGGTTACCTCAAAACTAACAAAAACTGGTATACACCCTACAAAAGGGTACCTCTCCTAGGATGGGAGGAAATACACCTTGATAACAAAGGTCACAAAGTCCTTATGTCTATGGTTTACATCCACATGAGCATTCTTAGCCTTCGCAAGCTACTAAGTCACAAGAAGACCACCTACTAAACCATGCTAGGTCATACTTGTTCTCATTTCTCATCAGTGGACCAAGAATAAACCTTCCCATGTGACCAACTTAGATGTGAGGGGTTCATCAAACATACCTTAAACTTAAGGGGTTTCCCTTCTCCTCTCACCATGAGGAGTTCCATGCTCGAATCTATAGAAACTCAAATCTCATCATGAGCATCAGGTACACCAATTCCCCTCTTAGGTCCAAGACCCCTAGGTTCTCTTCTTGGATGTCCAACTGCATGCTCAACCTTTTTAACCACGAATCAAGCATGTACAAGGTATGACATGCACTTCCCATGATCCTTCTGCCTGAACAACACTTCAGAGTGGAGTCCTCCTCAAGGACAACCAACTAGGTAAAAGGCCTCACAACTTGCTACTAAACCTCTCTATGGTTTTAGGAACTCTTTTTCCCATCTCAGAAGGTAACCACCTATACCATAGGCACATAGGTACCAGAAGCCTCATCCTCTCTTTAGGGTTTGGTTTCTCTAAAGGCAACCAAGATACCATCAACCTCCAGGGATCATGTATGAGGGAACCACAACCATCCACTTAGGTCGCATCATCCTCAACTCCCCACTGTTCCTCACATCTCAGAGTCTAAGCTTCCAACCTTCTGGCTTGGGTCCTTCTCTCTCTCACATGAGCTAACTCCACAACCACCCTTACTACTAGGGGTCCTCCCTCCAAGGAGGATCAAACTCATAAGCATACCCCTACATGGGTGAAGCCTATGCTCAACTTATGTTTTCTCAAGATTATCCAGAGCTCCTCATGCTTATCTCATAAGCCATCCAACACACTCTCCTAACCAGAGTTTTAACCTACTGCCCACACTACTAACGTACTCTGGGTGCATGTTATGCCCTACTCACATACGCCCATAGGGTTTCTATAGGTTCTTCACTAACCTCATCATTCAAGGAGCTATCCTTCACTCTAACATGCACGACCCTTCCTAGGGTTGGGTCTCTAAAGGCACTAGGTCATCCAACCTCACATGGCTCATATTTTCATAAGCATCCAAACCAAAAGCATGCCCACCCACACACCTGGTCCACAATGACATCTAACTCATCGTGTCATCTCTCTCTCTAACCACCACTTAGGGTTAGTGTTAGCACCATCCTCAGAGGATGTTCCAGGTCCCTTCTTATAATAGAGGTCTCTACCTCCAAGACTAACTCTCTCTACACATCCTCCTGACAAGGAGGTCTAGCCTCAAGTCTCTGCTGAGGGCATGACAACATATGTCATACGACCTAAGCATGTATCTATTCTTTAGTTTATGCTTAAACTATTAAGCGTATGTCCATGCCATCTTATTTACACGCTTTTCATTAATTTGGTGGAGGATTCCTTAAACCTTATCAACCTTACCCATACCTCAAGAGGGTGAGGAAAAGAGAGAAAACCCTAATCCTTAAGGTCCTTAACAACATTGGAGTTGAGAAGGGATGAACAAGATGAGAGAGTCCTAAAGGTATATTATTTTGACTCTAATCCTGAGACATTGGCCAGGCAGTCACACAAATCTGGGAGTCCTTGTATTCTGACTAGCGGTGCGGAGGAAAATATTGCCAGCTCCCGGACGTGATCCTTTTCTAGACACCTCTATCTTTCAGAAAATCCTCTAATAACTCCCTCGGTTCTATGGAATTTATAAAATTTAATAATTATTAAAGATTAAATGAGGAACCTATGATATGATACCAAATGTAACGACCCCACCTCCCGATAACCCCCAATTAAGGGAGACCCGAAGGTCAGAGCAGTTATACCAATTAACATGATTAAAGGTTCAACAATTAATCAGTAATAATTATGAAATTCTACTGAACTAAACTAAAATCCGGTATAAAATAAAACTTTGCATACCTTTTTCAAAAACTTGGTTATCTACTGCCATCCACATCTGGAGTCTATTCTAACTAATCCTCCTTTGTACTTTAATTCTTATTAAATTCCACATATGTCACTTTACTATTTGTCCTTTTCAATCTTGCACCTAAAATGCCGACAAACAAAATGTCGGTCAGCATATCGAAATATGTCGGTATGTGGGGACAACTAAAATTTCACAAACATGGCTAACAATCTAAATATCACAATCAAGTTAATTAAGGTCAATAAATAGATGGAATCAGTGACCACTGCAAAAACTTGAACCCCACACCCTCAACCCCCATCCCCCATAAAAGCATATGGCTTGAATATCTTCCTACAAAAACTTTACCATATTGGTGCTTATACAACTTTCAGCCTAAACCTAGAAGTCAGACCATATTCACTCTGTTTAGCTTCAGAGAAATAAAGAGTTTCAAGCAAGTCTATTGAGATAGTTGTTCAGATATGTACACCTGAGTTTGTAGTCATTTAGGTCAAATAGAATAGGCATAATCGTGATGGAGATAGGGGTGAGGAGATGAAGGGTCTGGTTGGCAAGTTGAAGACGTTTATCATGCTTGTTTGAGCCAAGGAATGACATGTTGCTCTAAAGAAAAGCTTGTATCTATTGCAATAAATATTGGAGGTTGATGCTCGACGCAATATCCAAGGTTTATAATATCATGAACCAACATTGCCAAGGTTTAAAATATCATAAACGAGGAAAAGTGCATATCATGAAGAGGGAAACAACCATAGGAGGATTTTGTACCTCAACGGCGGAAAGGCAGTCACACTCTGCTCCATAGACTGGATTCCTCAAGAGAATCTCAGTCAGCAAACTTCACTGCCGTCGGCCCCTCCGTGTGCCTCTGCACAACCGTCGGCACCAGCAATCTTCACAGTCGGGCTTCCTCCGTGCGCACTCCTCTTCATGACGGAAGTTTAGGGCGATGATCCAGCCGGGATCCACGTGCCCATCTCTCAGCTATGCACAGGCAAGTGTGGGAATTAGAAACATAGAGATCACAGAGTGAATTAGATTATGTGACCGCGAACAGAAAGAGGGAGCAAAATTTGCTAACTATTTGTAATTAGCTAGTGATCCGCTTTTAATTTGGCAATTTTAGATTGCCACTAATTAGACATATACATTCCTATAATATTTAGTCTTTTTTAGAAACTCTATAATAGGTGGTTTACATGCATTTTAATAAAAAATGCCTATAAATTGGATAGATAATGACCTTTTTTATAAAAGTCACTAGAATAAACGCCGCTAATGGGCATTTTTGCTGTAGTGAAGGGTTTTGATGTCTCAATTGACCCCAATGATAATGGGATGATATTCAATGAGGATACACAACTAACTAAAGATTTTTACCTAGATGATTTTACAAATATGATAGTTACTCCCACACAAGCACCCCATCTTCTACATGTAGCAACATGTAATGGGAAGAAGGCATATCTGGATCCTCCATCTAATATACAA
Organism: Alisma plantago-aquatica; assembly: GCA_963693085.1. Taxonomy (NCBI): domain Eukaryota; kingdom Viridiplantae; phylum Streptophyta; class Magnoliopsida; order Alismatales; family Alismataceae; genus Alisma; species Alisma plantago-aquatica. Next base: position 1,830,006,875 of record OY856409.1, read on the forward strand.
AAACTAACATTTCATTTACAAAATTCATCACCTACTACCTTCATCTTTGAAAAAGGTGATCCACCACATCTCTTACTATATGATTTAATAAAGAAGATACTAGATAGGCACTACTACTATTATGTGCCTATTCTTACAGATACCCAAATCACTTCGACACTTTCTTGAATGACGGAAGAAGATTTGTGGATCCTAGTTTGCATTTGTTTCCTTATGCAATTTTTTCAAACTTCATGTCTGGTTGCATTTAATTGGTCATTATATAGTTGGCCTAGATTCAAATTTTGTTTTCATATTATTTTTGGAAATCATCAATGTACCCCCACTTTAAATGAAAAAGACTTTTTTAGGTAAGATGGGAGGTTATCTTATTCATCCCGCCCTCCCCAAGCGAGTGAAAACCAAATTTGAACTACATGCACTAATTAAGCTGGAAAAAGGAAATGTGGCAGTACTACTACCATTACAAAAAATCCCTAATAATGAGGTCATGGACCTCCCTAGGGGGGTGGACATATGTAGTGTATGTTGTGGGGTTTTTAAGGGTTGCTTTAGCTAAGCCATATGCCACATCATTGACATCTATTCTGATATGCTTTACACTCCAACCAGGTTTCATGAGGGTCTGGATTTTCTGTAGTTGTTGTGCGTATCTAGGATTTTTCCGTTCATGCTGGTGTATCATGTTGATGGCTATCTGGGAATAAGAATCAATGCACATTGTATCCCAGTTATTCACTGCCGCTATTTCTACAACAAGTTTGACCCCCTCAAGTTCATCTTCAACTACATCACCTGAATGTAGGGTCATGGCAGCTCCTCCTGCCCACTGGCCAAGCTCATCTCTAATGATGGCAGGGAGTGGGGGGAGAGGAGAACTCGGTGGCAGCGGTGCGGGCGGCCAAGGCCAATAGGAGATCAATGGAAGCCAATCATCAGGGGGAATCAAAGGGGACAAAACGTTACAAGGGGGCCGTAGGAAGGAGTCAGATAAGAGGACAACTAGTAAAGGAGGTGGTGCAGACGTGGGATTTAGGGTTATAGTTCCACAAGCTGGAATCGAATTCCATTTCACATGGATACAGGGGTCTCAGACCATCGAAGAAATGTAGAAAGAACATTATGATAAAGAGGGTTATGCTACAGACCACTCAGAACTTGAGAACGCACAAGAGAACAGAACACTACCCGCTACGGAGATGCAACACGGGAGGTGCAAACCGTCCTACAACAACATCATGGGTGGAAACGGTTCAACACAGGGAAACCATTCAGAGATATTCTTCATGGAGAGGCTATTTGAAGACAAACTAGCAGACGATGATGTGGAGTTAACTGATATGGAAGGAACAGTGACCATTTTTATTGACCCGGACGCTGCGGATGAACTGTCCCGACCTTGCAATATGTTGTGGTTATCAGAATGCTAGGTGTAGATGTGGGGTTTATAACCACGAGGGGTCACATCAAACTCCTATGGAACCCCAAAGGTTGATTCAATATGTATGAACTTGACATGGGTCACTACATAGTACACCTCTCTTATAAAGAAGATTATAAGACTGCTAGAACTGGAGGGCCTTGGAAAATCTTCGGCTGCTGCCTAGTTGTCTGGGATTGGTTCCCACCTTCAAACCAACTGCGAAGATGCCAAGGTTTGTTGTAATGTGGGTACAAATTCTAGATTTACCTCTTCACCTCTACGTCTCCGCTCTCTTTGAATACATAGGGCTTGTCTTGGGAAGGCTCATAAAGGTGGACAACCATACAACCTTTAGATCAAGAAGTAAATTCACCAGAATGGCAATCGATATTGACATAACAAAGAACCTGACCCCATCAATCAATATTAATGGAGTCGAGTATCTTGTGGAATATGAAGTATCCCCATAATCCCGCACCATCTGTGGCATGCTGGGTCACAATGAGAAATACTATACAACCAAAGAGATAAGCCCAAATGGCGAGGAGTGACTAAAAAACAAGGATCAAAACCGAGAGAAGGAAATTACTGGGGACATATGGCATCAACAAAAAGGAAAATCTAACAGGCATAGAAGGCACACTAGAAAATGAGGCAATCAGATAAACCCCACAACGACATGGCCACTAGAAATAGGTTTGCTAACCATGATGATCAAGAAGAGCTGGAACTACCTGAGAATGACTGGAGGGATGCTGGAAAAGAAAAACCAAGCCAAGGTGGCCAGGATAAAGTCAGCAAGAAGATAGCCCAGGAATGGCATCCAAAAAAATCATTTTCTATGGCGGACATCAAAAGAGAAGCATTAAAGGACATTACCAATACTGGTCAAGGGACCGCTGAGAAGGAAGCAGAGAACAGAAATGCTTTGAAACAGCAACACACAGTAGTGAACTCAGAAGTAGATGAGGTCATACAAGTGATGGAGGATGATCAAAATGAAGAAGACATTATTTCTACGGGTGGGATAGAAGAGAAAGATGCCTCAGATGTTACACATACGAACAGAGACAACAAGAAGAAATAGAGAGACTGCAACAGCCCTACGCAACCATGATACAATGGTGGAAGATGGGCCGCCTATAAACAAAGATGAGAATATTTATGGTAAGAGGGATATGACACTAGATAACACCAATACACCTCTTCTACCAGGGAGGAAGATAAAGGGCAGTGGACCTAAAATGAAGAAACCCAGAGTAGCCTCACCGTACGAGCATAGAAGAAAGAGCTCGCGCCTAAACGTTCAAACCACATCTGAGGTATCTAAAGAGGGAAGTGGTGAGATGCACAATGAAAAAGAGGCCACAACTAGTGGTCAGGTTATGTAAAGACCACCCTTTTCATCTAACTACTGCTATGATGGTTGACATACTCTGCTATAACATAAGAGGCACTAGGAGTGATAACCGGTACTGAAACTTAAAAGAATTGATGGTCATATATAAACCAAAAATTGTTGTTGTTCTGGAACCTAGAATCAGTGCAGAGAATGCTACTAATACAATACAATGTCTCAGATTCACACATTCTTATCGTGTGGAAGCGAGGGAGTTCTCCAGAGGCATTTGGGTATGTTGGAATGCTAATCAATGCTTAGTGGAAATTGTTAACAACCACCGACAGTTCATCTCCTGTAAAGTGAATAATCAATGTTGCATAACCTTTGTCTATGCAAGCCCTCAGATTAGAATGAGACAACTTATATGGAAACATATTATCCAAATGGGGAATCAATTCAGATCGGCTTGGCTCACACTTGGAGACTTCAACACGATTAACAACCCAAGTGAAAAAACGGCATCATTTGTTTCAATAGCACTGAAGCATCTATGTTCTAGCACACCATGATGGAAGCAGACCTCACTGACCTAGGTTTCTCGGGCATGAGGTTCACCTACAGGCATGGGCTATTACTAGAGAGGTTAGACAGAGCCCTAGAAAATAGTGCTTTCATCAGTGGCTACCCTAATGTTTTCGTCAAGTATTTTCCATGACTGGGATCGGATCACTGCCCCTTGCTAGTACGTTTTCATATGTTTCAGAAATGCACCCCCGCTTCATAACCAGAGCTTCTTGGAAAGAGGTACATAAATTCTAGCCAATGCTTGCAAGCAGTTGGAATGCAAACCTGAATTTCAATGAGGCACTTAAGGAAGCTCAAGGCCCTATTGTGGAGTGGGACAAAAACAGCAGACGTGAGAAAAGGAGGAGAAAGGATCGTCTAATCAGAAACATAAACTGGCTCCAAACAGATTTGGTGAATCAATACAATGAAGTCTCAGATGTGTTGTGTTTGGACTGCTAGACGGAATTGGATGGTATCCTGAAAGCCGAGGAAGAGGACCTAAAACACAGGAGTCACATTAATTGGATTAAAGAGGGAGATAAAAATACAAGATACTACCATAAATACATCAATAAGAGGAAAAGGAGAAACACTATTACTGCCCTAAAAAATGAGCAAGGAGAATGGGTTACTCAGGAATCTAATATAATGGAACTTGTTACTAAACATTTTGAAAAGGTGCTCACATCCCCCACAATTAACATCCAACCAAAATACGATGAATGCCCTAGAAGATTTGAAGCCCTTATAGCGGAACATATTGCCAAGATGGGTGCACAACCTACATATGCAGAAGCAAAGTCCATTGTGATGTCATTGGACCCTGTGAAGGCAGCTGGACCAGACGGGATTAATGGCACCTTTGTTCAGAAGAATTGGAACATAGTAGGTGGAAGCATCGTCAATACGGTCCAGGATGCGATCACAAACGGGATTATTCCAGAAGATCATTCTAATTCAACTATTGTTCTCATACCTAAAGTCCCTTTTCCAGAAAGATGTGAACACTTAAGACCCATTTCACTAAACAACGTGGACATGAAGATCATCTCAAAAGTGGTATTTGAATGGCTGAAACTGCACATATCCAAATGGGTTTCCCAGTCCCAAAGTAGTTTCATGCCGGGACTGTTATGACCCCATCTCCCGATAACCCCCAATTAAGGGAGACCGAGAGGTCAAAGCCGCACCCATAACATCCGGATGAAAGGTTCCAAAATTAACCAAGAATAATTATCAAATTTTAACAGACTATACTGAAAAGCTATAGAAAATAAATTTTTGCATACCTTTTTGAAAACTTGGATCTCTAAACTTCTATCCAATTAAGGATTCTACTCTAACTAATCCTCCTTGTATTTTACTTCATGTATTTCACAATATGATGATTTACTGTTTGTCCTTTTGGCTTGTACCTAAAACGCCGACAAATAAAACATCGGTCAGCCGAAGCTGGTATGTGGGGGAAATAATAATTATGTAAATACATTAACAATGTAATCATTCAATTAATCATTTAACAACCAAGATTACATTTTAAATATAACTCCACGATCCAAGAGCACCCTATCCTCTATGTTGTCCCCATTAAACCCCTCATGATCCACCTATAAGTGAATCAATTTCTAGGTTTGAGTCACATAGCACTACTCGTAAGTAGCCCACTCCTTAACTCATAGCAAGCTAATGAGTCTCATGGCACTACACGTAGGTAGCCCAATTTCTAACTCTCGGTAACCTAGACCTTTCTCTAGGATTACCCCTTTTTCTTTATCCTTTTCAAAGAAATAAAGGTGGACCCGGATCTAGTCAGTTATATACGCACATTTTTAGTGATAATCATAGTCACTTTATAGTTGCATGAAATAAATAAACATCCAACAATTATTTTCAAGCAACCGATTAAAACTTCGGGAATCACTGAGAAACTAGAGCGATTATTCATAAACGTAACCACATACCTGATTTGATGAGTCATGCAGATTATTCAATGTATACTTCATGTATATACAATCAAGCCAATCAACAGATCCAAGCAAGTAATTCAATCATCACATAATTCCTGAAAGAATATGTACTCTATTTATTACACACTTTATCAAGAATCTACATTATTGACTTGGATTCTCTTTCTAGGGTTTCTAATCCGCATTAAGGTTTCATTAATATTCATTAGGGTTTCTTAGATCAATTCCTCAAACTTTATCCATTTTAGGTCAACAAACCCTAAAATACTCTTTTCCATTTATATGAACCTTAATTGCTCAACTATCCATTTTAATAGTTTTTTATACCCAAATTGACTTAGGATCATCATAGCCCTATTTATTCATGGATTTGAACAATTAAACCAATTAAAAGACATATTCTCCTAAATTAGGGTTTTCAAACTCATTAATGCATAATCATGCACGAAACCCTAAATTAAGCCAATTATATAAAAAGATCATCTTTTTAGATCCTATTTTCACTTTTATTAACAACAGGTTAATATCATCTTGAATTATCCAAATAACGTCATTAAGCCCATCTATCATCAAATCTAAGGGTTTTTCCTTAATTAAATCATTAAAGATGATAACTTCATGTCCTTTTCAAATTTCAAGCATATTTACGCACATAAACTCTAAATTAGACTAATCATGTGCAAAGTTCTTCCTTTTTGAACATAATGTACCTTTTTACATTTAACAGGTTAACATCAACTCTAATGATCCATTAAACCCTATTAAACACATTAATCATATCAAAATAGGGTTTCTTAATCTTTAATTCATTAAAGATGATGATTTACACTACTTTTCACATAGCAAGAGGAATTAGATTCTAAATATATTTTTATTGAATTCACCTAGTTCTGAGGATCAATCTTCATATAAGATTTGTCTCAATCCGAGTTTCCTAGAATTAGTTATGATTTTTGCAAGGATTCACTTATTTGGCCAATCGGAGTGCGCCACGTCACTCGACTTCATGCAACGTTGCTAATCAGGAAACATTTTGAATTGACTATTTTAGCCCCGTGTAAGTTGCTTGTTCAGTAATACCTGGAGGGGTATTCTTGTCCAACGCACCTCCTGTGCTTCTTCCTCCTTGCGACGACCTAGCTCTGCCGCTGCTTGCAGTTCGGGGGAAGCTTCCTCCTCTCCCTCTCGGTCCTTAGAGCACCAGCGCCCACTCCAGTACCTCCGCCACCGTCCGCCCTACCCGCGGCAGTCTCCAGCTATGGCCGAGATGGCCAGAGTCGGCCTGGCTACATCGCCTACTGCAGCAGCGCCTGCAGGTCCGTTGGCCATCCTAAATGAAGATGGAAGTAAGGGGAAGACAGCTGGCTACCCGAAACCTTTGGTGTTGCTTCGTGCCTTCATCACGATCCACCATAACCGCTAAGAGCCCCCAAAACAACCCTATGTTTTCTTGGTTAGGGTTTTGACGAAAACAAGAAGAAGAATATCAAGAAGGAAGGAAATCGAGTACGTGGGATCTCTCTCTTGGACTAGACCCAGGGCTCTTTCTCCTTTTATAGATGAGGGTACAACGCCCTACGATGCTTTCTCACGAAGGAAAAGCGTTCTTTCCTACTAGGAATCTGATTCCTTTATTAAAAGCTAGCTTCTCTCTCTCTTAATCCTCTTCTTAAAACCACATATTCATATGATTTATAGGAATACAAAAATATTCTCCCTTATTCTCTTTTGACTTGCTTTTTAATCCATTAATCATGAAATTATGTTTTCCTTAAGTAGAAAATACCTCTTCTTTAACAAAGCTACAAAACCATTAATAATATAACATATTATCTTCTTATTTTGCAATTTTTGTATTTTCTCTTTCCTTTTTCTTCATTGGAACTCCTTGGATCCCAATAAACTCAAATAATTCGTAATTCCTTTTTAAGAAATACATTATCATTCTAAATGCTTCAATATGCATTATTTCACATTATCTTGTTTATTTCTTATTAAAATATCTCTTTTTGAGAATTTCTCTTTATTTCTCTTTTATTTTCCTCATTGGTATTCCTTTTATCATTAGGAATCCTTGAAACATGAAATTCCACAAAGGATCACCTAATTATACCTTTTCCCACTTATTTCCAACATCTTAACGTTATTTTCAATTTCTTTCTTACTAAAGAAATACTTAACTAAACTTTTCTTTTCTTATTGCCTTTTCTTTGCAACTTTGGACTCCTTGTAACCCAAGGAACCCAAGAGGCACGAAATCCTCTTTGGATGTTCCTTCTAGAGGTTTCCATATTTTCCTTTTCTCAAATATTCACTCATTCACATACTAATTGAATTTCTTTGTTATTTGGGCCCAATAGCCAATAAAGCCCACAACACAAACATCAATGCTATTGTAAACAAAATCCATTTATTTGAACCAAATTATATCATTATTTGTTCAAATATCTTTAATATGAGAAATTACATTTCTCACCAAATGAACCCAAAAATTGGGGTTGTAACATCCTTCCCCTCTTATAGGAATTTTGTCCTCAAAATTCAAACAAGCAAACAAACAATTTAGGATAAGACTTTTCCATGTCCATCATTGGCCCCTATGTGGATTTACCCTACCCATGGCACTTCCAAATAACCTTTATCATCACTTATTCTTTTCTCTAATTTCTTTCACCATGGCGTCAATAAACTGCACAGGTGACTCGGGTAATTTCAGCCTCCCTTGGGGCTCACTAGGTTCATTGCTCAGCACATGGTCGGGGCACCTCACATAGTGCTCTAAATTGGACACATGGAACTCATCACACATTACTTTATTCTGAGGGGTAAGGTCAATCTTATCCTTCTCCACCAAACCATATCAAAAGAACCCATGCATCGGGGACTCAACTCTCTTAGCTATAACTTAGAGGGGTCAGATTTTCACATATTCTCCCACAGTAACTTGTATGTCAGACTACTTTGCATCTGCTCATGACTCTTGTCATCTCTAGGCTCATTTCAGCCATTGCATGATCAAAGTGACTTCATCTACACACATTGTGGTCCTTTCACCAACATCACCTTACTAAAGTGGTAACCGACACAACCTCCCTTACATAGCTTCTTTAAATCCCAATACTGGCTATGGTGGTCATCATTACATCTTTCGTAGGAAAAGAACTATCTCTAGCCATCACCCTGAATGAGCACATATGCTCTCATCAGACCCTTTAGTCTGGATCATACTAACCATTAGTTAGGGGTGATAAACTATACTAACATTGAGTCCTTCATATACCTACTTCCACCTTTTGGAAGGGAACCTTTAGGTCAAACTCAAAAACCTTTGAACTCGCTTCGTGGTGTAGTTGAACCATCTCTCTCATGGGTAGTTCAACTAGATCTTTCCCTTGACAAAACTCTTTCTTTCTCATGTTATCTAGGAAAGGCGATCTACCATAACCCATATTTCATCTCGACCTTCCTTGGTCCTAAGGATACTTACAACATCCATAGAGATGAACTCTCCTTCCCTTTCGGGGACTCTTTATCCTTTATATCAATGCACTGGGTTACCTGTGCTCATCCTTCACCTCCTATCATGCATGGCAACATACCGCGTGCAACCTCATCTTAGGCATCTAAAGTACTGCTGTCACTTATTATCTTGGTAGTACCACGGTGTATGGTGATCTTCAATCATGATTTTCTATATGCCATGTTTCCTCAAGTTCGATTCCTCAGAAACCCTAAACCATTCTAGTCCGACTTTCATCACCTTCTTTTCCAAAGAAGTGAACTTGAGGTTCTACCACCATCATTTTATCGTATCAAGGACGAGACTGGCTAACCAAACAACCCTTAACTTTTCAACGTATCTTGTTACATCTAAGTGTTATCCAAACACCTCTCCTTTTTAAACTTAGGGTTATCCAAACAACCTCTTCTAACTTCTAGTCAAACAACTCAGATGTATCTCAACCAGAGCATCCATTACCACTTCACATCCTTGAGTATTAGGTAACATTGAAGGCATACACTTCCATGTATTTCACTTATCACCTCACTTCAAACTCTATGTCTATCTTCATTAAGAATACTCTCTTATTTCATCATCATGGTGATCAAACTCAACCTGGTATATACATAGCTCATGATAAAAACATCCTCATAAGGTGACTACCTCATTCCTCTTAGTGTTTGAAAACCATCCATGTGTCATTCACTTTACCAGGGCATGTTATCTTCTCTATTCTCATGCATCGTAGCAACGTTCCAACTCACATCATCTTTTACCCTTGGTGTATGGCATGCGTATTGTCCTATCTCTCACTCCCATAACAAGAAGAAATAAGCATTTGGCTGCAATCCAAATACAGAGTTCTTCCTGTTCCAAGAGTAGAGATGGTGCATCCCACCTTGCCAGTACACCTTTAAATCTAAGTTGAAACATGCCATTTATGCTTTTATATAACAATCATCTTGATATCCAAGTTATCTCCATGGAAAACTGGTCTTGAACCTACTGGGGTTTATATCCTTGGTCATCTCATCTAGGTCTATAGGGTGCCAACTCTTATGGGGTCATCCCTCGTCCCTCATGCATCAAGAGAGTGCCCTATTCACCTGCCCTTTGGGTCCCATGAGTTCATGAAGGTGATCAATCTCCTAACCCATGGCCCTCAGACAATGATAGCTGTTACCTCCCGACCCTATGGTCATGTGCAACGGGAGAATTAGGCAACTCCTACTTTCATCGGTCTTATCCCTACCTGACCCTAGGATAGACTTAGGATTCTCCATTATAGTACATGTTCACTTATAACCTTACCCAAGTCTTCATCATCTCTCTTTCTGCATTGATGGGATGGCTTTCATCCTTTCATAGGGATCATGGCAACCTGCCTACCTTGGTCAAACCCCATATCGGTTACCTCCATGGTAACACATTCATATGTAATTAGAGATGGATATCTATGGGTTTACATGTTCATTCTCATACCATGAAATTTTTACTTAGCTTCTCAAGATCCTATGAGACCACTTTAGGTTACCTTAAACCAACAAAACTGATATACACCCTACCAAAGGGGACCCTCTCCCAGGATGGGAGGAAAACTATCTCTTGACAACAAGGTCACAAAAGCTCTAGGTCCAGGGTTTACATCCACATGAGCCTACTTAACACTAGCAAGCCATTAAGGCATAAACATATCACCTACTGAACCATGCTAGGTCATACTTGTCCTCTTTCCTCCATGCGGGATCAAGATAATACCTTCCTTTATCATCAACCTAGTTGTGAGGGGTTCATCAAACATTCCTTAAACTTAAGGGGCTTCCCTTTTCCTCTCTATACACGAGGACTACCATGCTTGAAACTATAGCAACTTAATTTTTGTCATGAGCATTAGGTATACCACTTCCCCTCTTAGGCCTAGGAACCCTAGGTTCACTTTTAGGTGTTCAACTGCATGCTCTATCTCTTAACCATGAATCAAGCTTGCAAAAGGCATGACATGCACTTCCTGTCATCCTTCAACTCGAGCAACACTTTAAGGTTGAGTCCTCCTCAAGGACAATCAACAAGGTGCAAGGACTCATAACCTGTTACTATACCTCTCCAGGGTTTATGGAAACCTTCTTCTCATCTATACCATAGGTACAAAGGTATAAGCAGACTCATCCTCTCTCTAGGGTTTGGTTCCTCGAAGACAATCAAGATATCATCAGTCCCCAGGAATTATGCATGAGGCAACTGCTATCATTCACTTAGGTCGCATCATCCTTGACTCCCCACTGTTCCTCATATCTCGGGGTTTTATGCTTCCAGCCTTCTTGCCTGGGGTCATGCTCTCTCTCTAGAGCTAACTCTACAACTAACCTCACCATTAGAGGTCCTCTTCTTCATGAAGGATCAACCTCAAAAGCATCCTCTACATGGGTGAAGCCTAGGTTCAAACTTATGTTTGCTCAAGATCATTCATAACCCTTTATGCTCCATCATGATTCCTTATCAAGGGTTTCATCCTACTGTCAGCACTATGACGTGCCCTAGGTGCCAGCTATACCCTACTTGCACAAGTCCATAGGGTTTCTAAGGTCCTTCACTAACATCCTCATCTAAGGAGCTATCCTTACTCTAACATGCATGACCCTTTCCAGGGTTGGGTTGCCAAAGGTGCTAGGTCACCCATGGATCATATGGCATCCCAAAGACATGCATTTCAAACACTTGATCCAACTCATCTCTCTCTAACCTGCACTTAGGGTTAGGGTTAGCATCATCCTCAGAGGATGTGCCATGTCTCTACTTGCAATGGAGATCTCTATCTCCAAGACTAACTCTCTTTATCTGTCCTCCTGATATGAAGGTATAGCCTCAGGTCTCTTCTGAGGGCATGAAAACTTATGTCATACGACCTATGCATGTATCTATTCTTTAGTTTGCACTTAATCTATTAAGCTTATGTCCATGACATCTTATTTACATGCTTTTCCTTTAATTTGGTGGAGGATCCCTTAAACCTTATCAACCTTACCCATACCTCAAAAGGGTGAGGCGAAGAGAGAAAACCCTAACCCTTAAGGTCCTTAACAGAATTTGTGATGAGAAGGGATGAATAAGATGAGAAAGTCCTAAAGGTATCTTAATTCGATTCATACCCTAAGACTTTAGCCAGGCAGTCACACAGATCCGGGAGTCCTCGTATTCCGAATAGCGGTGCGGAGGAAAATATTGCCAGCCCCCGGTCGTGATCCTTTTCTAGACACCTCTGTCTTTCAGATAATCCTCTAATAACTCCCTTAGGTTCTATGGAGTTTGAAAATTTTAATAAATACTAATGGTTAACTGAGGAACCTATGCTCTGATACCAAATGTTGAAAAACCACTAGAGGGGGGTGAATAGGGTTTTATGATAATTTTAATGTAATTTAACTCAAAACAACCAACCACAAGAATATTGGACAAGGGGACAAGGATTTAGAGTGGTTCCAACCTTAGCAAATAGTAAGGAAGTCAGTCCACTACCCGGTTTCTTACCCAACCGGGATTTTGAAAAAATAAAATTTTATTACCTCGCAGGACTTTACATAAAATTACAATTCTTTCACAAACCCTTTGGACAGCCTTCACCTAGAAGTAATTGCACCAACTTTGAAGTAGCCTTCTTGAAGTAACTTCAAGCTCCCCCTTGAAGTAGCCTTCCTCTAGAAGTAGCTTCCCGTTGCAATAGCCTTCTTGAAGTAGTCCGGAGTCCACCTTCTCCACCAAGAAGAACCTTCTCCAATTCGCAGCCTCCAACCCTAGGAGTAGCAAGAAGAATACAAAAGATAAAAGGAACAAGAAGGAAAAATAGAAATTACAATACCACTTGTAGCTTAAGGCTTGATTTCCTATATCAAGCGTTTTGATCTCCTAACCGATGTATATAGAAGTGTAAGTGCTGTGGATAGGAGATGCTAGCCTATAGGACACGAATTTAGAGCAAGGGAATGAGTAGCCAATGCTAGTGTTGCTCAATTGATCAAAACAGATTGCCAATTGCACATGTAATCTCAAGTATAGCACAAGTGTATGTGAGTGTATTTAGGTGTCCTAAGGCATGTCCTATTTATAGAAATGGCCTATGAATGCTTAAGGATGTTCTAGACACTTTCTAGGGGGTTCTTAGTGCTCAACTAACAGTTATGTGTCCACTAATTACATTTGCAACGGCTAGTTAATTGACCTTGAAAAGTGCAGACACAACTCTTCTCGGTCGAAGATTTTTCGACCGAGAGTCCTTCTCGGTCGAAGATTTGTCGACCGAGGGACTTCCTAGAGCAAGTATTTACAACGTTCATTTCCAACTCCCAACCACCTTGTCTGCTGGGTCTAACGGCTAGTAGGGTCTATTCTCGATCGAAGATTTGTCGACTGAGAGTTTATCGGTCGAAGTTTTTGTCGACCGATATTTTCTCGATCGGCGATTTGTCGACCGAGAATATTACTGACTCAATGTATTCATTTACTAAGTGTGTGTATCAATGTGCAATTGTGATACTATCTTGGGAAATGACCTATCTAAGTGTTGTGAGTGGATAGGGAAGATCTAAATGCTTGATTTACATGATATCTAATTACTTGTACATTATATACTTGTACAATCATTTACATTTGATTACAATCATGAAAATAAAGCGATTTTATCAAATTGTTCTTCCAAGTCTTTGTTATCCACCACCTTACATGCTTGTTCCTGAAATACTCAAATATCACGTTAAAACCACAAGAATGAAATGTTTGTCATCATCAAAACAAAGGGATTATGATAATGTCCAATTTAGCCAAGAATCTCCCCCTTTTTGAAGATGATAAACATTTCCTAAATATAAAATAAGGAAATATAAATCATGTGAGTTTCATACCTGAAGTTTACCTTTTGTAGCCATTCTTGTTTTGCAAGTGGATGCTGGTCGAGATATTATGATACTCATTTTATTTCGTGTTTTTTTTTATTTTAATTATTTCTCCCCCTTTGTCATTTCAAAAAGATATCCAATATAATCATTCAGTATGGCTCTTTATGTCTCCCCCTTAATTTTATGCTATGCTCCCCCTTAAAGAGATATTCAATGTTAAAAACAAGTGATGCTTTGTCAAATTTAGCTACAATTTATATCTCAATCATTTACAAAGGATGTTAAGCCTTGAAATGATATGAGTTCCTTTTAAGTTCATGGCATATGTGTATTGATTTCTCACCCATTTTACAAGGAATGTTAAGCCCTGAAAATGATATGAGAATCCTTTAAGCTTAGAGTACATGAAAAGTATCTCTAACCAAATGCACGGGATGTTAAACCCCGATTTGTTTAGAGAATTCTATTAAGAACAAGATATATATCATATTCATGAAATTTGTAGATTCCTTTATTTTCATAACCAAGATTAAAAATACTAAGGTCATAACTAGCTTCAATGTTTTGTAAGCTTCTTAATCTTATAATCAAATTTGTTTTTGTGAGCTCCCCCTTAATCTTATAATTAAGACAATTTAAGGATTCTAAGGTCACAAATGATTTTTAAGATTTGATTTTGTCCTTTTATTAGAACACAGTTTTGGAATCAAGATACTAAGGTTGAGTGCAGTAAAATGATGTACAAATAAGCATTTTGTCAAGCTTATTTTAGGTCGACCTTGACTTCGACCATAGCGCCCCTTGGTCAAATTTGATTTCAACCAAGAGGCAATTTCTGTAGATTTACAGTTTAAGCTCTTTCATTGAATTACACATTTATGTTAATATATGTGAAATATAAAGTTTTTTATGTAATATGATCAAATGTATATTAATTTGAAGCATTTTGAGTGATACCTATTTTGAAGAAGTTTTATCAATTGAAAGCTTAATATAGGCATCACAATGAAGTCTTTGTCTTTAATTTTCCTAAACTGTATGTTTTACATTCATTTTGAATGATATCTCTTAAGCTTTGCTATAGGTACATAAATATCAATTCCCATTTCTTCTTGTACCCTCATTTTCAGATTAATCATAAGATTCTTTAGAGACATATATCCTTGAAAGCAAGATTAATATCTTAAAATCAAGATTTTTAATAAATGAATAAGGTTTGTTCAAAATCAGTCTTCATATAACACTTTTGCAATATGTTTAAGGATTTCATACAGTGTTATATCTTAATTCATGATGCAAAAGATCAATATGTCTTGTTTCAAAGATGATCTCCAAGATTTATTCTTAATTAAAGCACTTTTTATTATTGCTGAATTTATAGCAAATAAGAAATAGCAGAACATATTTTCCAGACTTTTGCTCGGTCAAACAATTTGTCGACCGAATTATTTTCGGTTGAAGTATTTCTCGACCGAGAATGTTTCTGCAGATTTTATTCAGCAATCTGTATGTTCTAGTTTATATGTTGTAATACTTTGTTATTCAATTGTGTGAAGTTGAGATAGAGATAAGGTTACTCAATTCAAGATTATTGATCATATCTTAGACTTAATTAGTGCATATACATTTTGATGTCACAATGATATTTGTTCTTTTGATTTTCTTAGAACAAATTATCTTTATCATTCTAATGGAAATTTTAAGATAGACTATTTATGCTTAATCATCAAGAAAGTAGCAATTGAAATTTGATAACATTTGAATTTTCAAAGAAGGTATAATCAATTTCAATATGCATACAGCTCAGAATTTCACAAGTTTTGGTTTGCATCAAGTTTAATAAAGATGTTATTAACATATATGTAATGATACAAACTACTAATATTCTTGAGAAATTTGTCTTCAAGATATGTGACTTATTTTTCCAATCAAGTATGTCTACTTGCAGTAAGAGTATAGATTTCAGTATCATTTTTCTTTGCAATCAACATTTTTGCAGCAATTTTAGTAAAATCGATCCTTTTATCTTGTATACTTGATAATTTAATCATCAAAAGTATTTTGTTTTGATGCTCATATATTCTTTCTTTTGATTTGGATCATTCAAATATTTAAAGCACAAGAATATATAAAGTTCACTATCTGCTTAAGCTGATTATGAATTAAGTGCCTTTTATTTAAATAGTCTTGCCAGAGTTTTACTCGGTCGAAAAAGTTTTCGACCGACACTGTCTCGGTCGACAAATTCTCGACCAAAATTATTACTGTTTCTGTATTGTTTTCAGTAATTGTTTCTAAATAAAACATATATCACTTCCAATTCAATTATGCAATTTAAAACTCAGTTTAGTTGAGATAAAACATATGAATATCAAGGTAACATTTAGATCTAATCTCAACTAATTATATACAATTTTCTAGGTTTTGAGAATCCAAACTAAAACAAGTTAGTTGAAGATGTATATTTGAAAATTTTAATTTCTTGGATTAACTTGGAGTCCTATTATGTTAAGTTGAGATAGACATAGATATACAATTTAGAGTATTTGATCATATCTCAACTTAATCTTATCCATTTAGTTTGGAGATTTTAGAACCCATACTAACTCAACATCCTTTTTCTTGTAGGGACATGAGAAAGAGTAATTTCCAAGACGCAAACAATAATGACAACATATGGAATCAACCTCATATCTCTTTCTATGATTTTGTTCTAGATTGTTCTTGGGCACATATGTATATTTGCCTTTTGGTACATACATAGATTGATTTTCTAGCACTTGTGTCTTTCTCCAACTAGGTTTTTGATAAGATTTTCCTTTAGGATTATAACCTAGTCCTCTCCTTCCAATTTGATGATAAGAATTATTTAAGATTTTATCAAGAGTATCATTGTTATTCAACCTACTAACTTTTTTTTGTAACTTAACAATCTCATCCATTCTTTTATTGATGTATAACTTTGCTTGATCTAGATTAGATAACAAGGAATCTCTTTCTTTCACAATAATATCATAATCTAGATGTGTACACAAGACAAGTTGTTTTTCAAGATCATTTACTTGAGTTTGCAAATTTATCTTTTCTAGGGATAGAAGATTACAATTTGCTTCAACTGATTTTAGCTTAATATCATGATCTTCAATAACCTTTTTAAGATCTTCATTTTCAGATGTGAGAGCAAGAAATTTGGCATTTAACTCATTATTTTCTTTATTTGATTTCTTTAATTTCTTCTTGCACTCAATGTATTTTTCATGTGTTTCTTGAAGACTAGCAATTAAATCTTCTTTAGGTAAATAAAAAAGGCTTACCTCTTCTTCTTCTTCACTTGTTGTAGCAATAAGGCAATTTTTGTGGACCTCTTCCTTCTTTTCTCTCCATGGGCAACCAATTGTTGTGTGGCTTGTTCCTAAGCACCAATTGCAACTTGTTGAAGGTTGGTCCAAGCTGCTTCTTTGCTTGCGGTTATAGGCACCACCACCCTTCATTCTTCAAGACTCGATTAGATCTCCTTGAAGCCTGCTCTGATACCAATTGAAAAACCACTAGAGGGGGGGTGAATAGGGTTTTATGATAATTTTAATGTAATTTAACTCAAAACAACCAACCACAAGAATATTGGATAAGGGGACAAGGATTTAGAGTGGTTCCAACCTTAGCAAATACTAAGGAAGTCAGTCCACTACCCAGTTGCTTACCCAATCGAGATTTTGAAAGAATCAAATTTTATTACCTCGCAAGGACTTTACATAATATTACATTTCTTTCACAAACCCTTCGGACAACCTTCACCTAGAAGTAATTGCACCAACTTTGAAGCAGCCTTCTTGAAGTAACTTCAAGCTCCCCCTTGAAGTAGCCTTCCTCTAGAAGTAGCTTCCCATTGTAATAGCCTTCTTGAAGTAGTCTGCAGTCCACCTTCTCCACCGAGAAGAACCTTCTCCAATTTGCAGCCTCCAACCCTAGGAGTAGCAAGGAGAATACATAAGATAAAAGGAATAAGAAGGAAAAATAGAAATTACAATACCACTTGTAGCTTAAGTCTTGATTTCTTATATCAAGCATTTTGATATCCTAACCAATGTATATAGAAGTGTAAGTGTTGTGGATAGGAGATGCTAGCCTATAGGACACAAATTTAGAGCAAGGGAATGAGTAGCCAATGATAGTCTTGCTCAATTGATCAAAACAAATTGCCAATTGCACGTGTAATCTCAAGTATAGAACAAGTGTATGTGAGTGTATTTAGGTGTCCTAAGGCATGTCCTATTTATAGAAATGGCCTATGAATGCTTAAGGACGTTCTAGACACTTTCTAGGGGGTTCTTAGTGCTCAACTAGCCGTTATGTGTCCACTAATTGCATTTGCAACGGCTAGTTAATTGACCCTGAAAAGTGAAGACATAACTCTTCTCGGTCGAAGATTTGTCGACCGAGAGTCCTTCTCGGTCGAAGATTTTTTGACCGAGGGACTTCCTAGAGCAAGTGTTTACAACGTTCATTTCCAACTCCCAACCACCTTGTCTGCTGGGTCTAACAGCTAGTAGGGTCTATTCTCGATCGAAGATTTGTCGACCGAGAGTTTCTCGGTCGAAGTTTTTGTCGACCGATATTTTCTCGATCGACGATTTGTCGACCGAGAATATTAATGACTCAATGTATTCATTTACTAAGTGTGTGTATCAATGTGCAATTGTGATACTATCTTGGGGAATGACCTATCTAAGTGTTGTGAGTGGATAGGGAAGATCTAAACACTTGATTTACATGATATCTAATTACTTGTACAATCATTTACATTTGATTACAATCATGAAAATATAGCGATTTTATCAAATTGTTCTTCCAAGTCTTTGTTATCCACCACCTTATATGCTTGTTCCTGAAATACTCAAATAGCACGTTAAAACCACAAGAATGAAATGTTTGTCATCATCAAAACAAAGGGATTATGATAATGTCCAATTTAGCCAACATATATTACGACCCCACCTCCCGATAACCACCAATTAAGGGAGACCGAGAGGTCGAAGCCACACCCATAACTTCCGGATCAAAGGTTCGGCAATTAACCAAGAACAATTATCAAATTTTAACAGACTATACTGAAAAGTTGTAGAAAATAAATTTTTGCATACCTTTTTGAAAACTTGGAACTCTAAACTTCTATCCAATTAAGGATTCTACTCTAACTAATCCTCCTTGTATTTTACTTCATGTATTTCACAATATGACGATTTACTGTTTGTCCTTTTGGCTTGTACCTAAAACGCCGACAAACAAAATGTTGGTCAGCTGAAGCTAGTATGTGGGGGAAATAATAATTATGTAAATACATTAACAATGTAATCATTTAACAACCAAGATTACATTTTAAATATAACTCCGCGATCCAAGAGTACCCTATCCTCTATGTTGTCCCCAATAAACCCCTCATGATCCACCTATAAGTGAACCAATTTCTAGGGTTGAGTCACATAGCACTACTCGTAAGTATCCCACTCCTTAACTCATAGCAGGCTAATGGGTCTCATGGCACTACACGTAGGTAGCCCAGTTTCTAACTCTCAGTAACCTAGACCTTGCTCTAGGATTACCCCTTTTTCTTTAGCCTTTTCAAAGCAATAGAGGTGGACCCAGATCTAGTCAGTTATGTACGCACATTTTTAGTGATAATCATAGTCACTTTGTAGTTGCATGAAATAAATAAACATCCAACAATTATTTTCAAGCAACCGATTAAAACTTCGAGAATCGTCGTGAAACTAGAGCGGTTATTCATAAGCGTAACCACATACCTGATTTGATGAGTCATGCAGATTATTCAACGTATACTTCATGTATATACAATCAAGCCAATCAACAGATCCAAGAAACTAATTCAATCATCACATAATTCCTGAAAGAATATGTACTCTATTTATTACACACTTTATCAAGAATCTACATTATTGACTTGGATTCTCTTTCTAGGGTTTCTAATCCGCATTAAGGTTTCATTAATATTCATTAGGGTTTCTTAGATCAATTCCTCAAACTTTATCCAATTTAGGTCAACAAACCCTAAAATACTCTTTTCTATTTATATGAACCTTAATTACTCAACTATCCATTTTAATAGTCTTTTATACCCAAATTGACTTAGGATCATCATATCCCTATTTATTCATGGATTTGAACAATTAAACCAATTAAAAGACATATTCTCCTAAATTAGGGTTTTCAAACTCATTAATGCATAATCATGCACGAAACCCTAAATTAAGACAATTATATAAAAAGATCATCTTTTTAGATCCTATTTTCACTTTTATTAACAACAGTTTAATATCATCTTGAATTATCCAAATAACGTCATTAATCCCATCTATCGTCAAATCTAAGGGTTTTTCCTTAATTAAATCATTAAAGATGATAACTTTATGTCCTTTTCAAATTTCAAGCATATTTACGCACATAAACTCTAAATTAGACTAATCATGTGCAAAGTTCTTCCTTTTTTAACATAATGTACCTTTTTACATTTAATAGGTTAACATCAACTCTAATGATCCATTAAACCCTATTAAACACATTAATCATATCAAAATAGGGTTTCTTAATCTTTGATTCATTAAAGATGATGATTTACACTACTTTTCGCATAGCAAGAGGAATTTGCTTCTAAACATATTTTTATTGAATTCCCCTCGTTATGAGGATCAATTTTCATATAAGATTTGTCTCAATCTGAGTTTCCTAGAATTAGTTATGATTTTTGCAAGGATTCACTTACTTGGCCAATCGGAGTGCGCCACGTCACTCGACTTCATGCAACGTTGCTAATTAGGAAACATTTCGAATTGACTATTTTATCCCCCTGTAAAGTTGCTTGTTCAGTTATACTCGGAGGGGTATTCTTGTCCAACACACCTCCTGTGCTTCTTCCTCCTTGCGACGACCTAGCTCTGTCACCGACTGTAGTTCGGGGGAAGCTTCCTCCTCTCTCTCTTGGTCCTTAGAGTGCCATCGCCCACTCCAGTACCTCCGCCACTGTCCGCCCTACCCGTGGAGGTCTCCATCTATGGCCGAGGTGGCCGGAGTCGGCCTAGCAGCAGCACCCACTGTAGCAGCACCTGCAGGTCTGTTGGCCATCCTGAACGAAGATGGAAGTAAGGGGAAGACAGCTGGCTACCTGAAACCTTTGGTGTTGCTTCGTGCCTTCATCACGATCCACCATAACCGCCAATAGCCCCCAAAACAGTCCTATGTTTTCTTGGTTAGGGTTTTGATGAAAACAAGAAGAAGAAGAACAAGAAGGAAGGATAGTACGTGGGATCTCTCTCTTGGACTCGGCCCATGGCTCTTTCTCCTTTTATAGATGAGGGTAGAACGCCCTACGATGCTTGCTCACGAAGGAAAAACGTTCTTTCCTACTAGGAATATGATTCCTTCATTAAAAGCTAGCTTCTCTCTCTCTTAATCCTCTTCTTAAAACCACATATTCATACGATTTATAGGAATATGAAAATATTCTCCCTTATTCTCTTTTGACTTGCTTTTTAATCCATTAATCACGAAACTATGTTTTCCTTAAGTAGAAAATACCTCTTATTTAACAAAGCTACAAAACCATTAATAATATAACATATTATCTTCTTATTTTGCAATTTTTGTATTTTCTCTCTCCTCTTGCTTCATTGGGACTCCTTGGATCCAATTAAACTCAAATAATTCATAATTCCTTTTTAAGAAATACATTATCATTCTAAATGCATCAATATGCATTATTTCACATTATCTTGTTTATTTCTTATAAAAATATCTCTTTTTGAGAATTTCTCTTTATTTCTCTTTTATTTTCCTCATTGGTATTCCTTTTATCATTAGGAATCCTTGGAACACGAAATTCCACAAAGGAACACCTAATTATACCTTTTCCCACTTATTTCCAACATCTTAACATTATTTTCAATTTCTTTCTTACTAAAGAAATACTTAACTAAACTTTTCTTTTCTTATTTCCTTTTCTTTGCAACTTTGGACTCCTTGGAACCCAAGGAACCCAAGAGGCACGAAATCCTCTTTAAATGTGCCTTCTAGAGGTTTCCATATTTTCCTTTTCTCAAATATTCACTCATTCACTTACTAATTGAATTTCTTTGTTATTTGGGCCCAATAGCCAATAAAGCCCACAACACAAACATCAAGGCTATTGTAAACAAAATCCAATTATTTGAACCAAATTATATCATTATTTATTCAAATATCTTTAATATGAGAAATTACATTTCTCACCAAATGAACCCAAAAATTGGGGTTGTAACAGGGACGTTACATCACAGACAATATTGCACTGGTCCAGGAGCTCATACATGAGATGAAGAGGATGAAAGGGGTGAAAACCATGGCGATAAAGGTGGACCTTACTGAAGCATATGACTAAATGCCATGGGACTTCATTGAGGATACAATCCAATGCACATGTATACCACCAAACATCACTGACTACATTATGTCCTCCATCACCAAAGGCAAAATGAGAATTGTGTGGAATGGAAAAATTTCTATGCCCTTTAAAGTGAGTAGGGGCCTAAGGCAGGGAGACCCCCTCTCTCCATACATCTTTGTACTATTCCTAGAGAGGCTCAACTAGTCGATACATCAGAAAGTAGATGAAGGCAGCTGGAAACCAGTGAAGATGAGTGCTAAGGGACCTAAGGTCTCACACATCAGCTTTGCCGATGATTTAATTCTGTTTGCATAGCCGGTGTCTCCCAGATCAAAACTATAAATGAATGCTTATGAATTTTTGGCAAAGCCTCTTGCCAGTCGGTCTCTATCACAAAGACAAGGATCTTCTTCTCTACTAGCATTAATTGATCCCTTAGAAGATGGATTAGTGAGCTGAGCGACTACCAGAGCACCATAGATTTAGGCAAATACCTTGGTGTTCTGATTATACACCAATGAGTCAATAAACGTACCTATAGTGAGATTCTAGAGAAAGTAAATGGAAGGATCTCGAGTTGGTCTTCCAGGAGCCTCTCTTCCGCAGGTAGGATATGCATTTCCAAAGCGACACTTGCAGCCATGCCTACGTATGCTATGCAGACAGTTGTACTACCTCTCAAGCTTTGTGACATAATTTATGGTTCTATTAGCAGGTTTATCTAGTGTGGAAACCATAAATCTCACCCAATGGAACTTGTCACCTGGGACAAAATCACCTGCCATAAGAGTGACGATGGCTTGGGTTTGAAAACCATGAGGGACTGGAACTTAGCCTTGTTATACAAGAACGCATGGGGACTTAGAAGCAACCGTGAGTCAACCTGGAATATGGGCATGAGACAACGTTACCTCAGTAGCTATGCTGGGAAGAAGTATAACACCTCAAGACTCAGCAATGCGACTATTACTGGCAAGTCATTCATTGAAGAAAACTCTTACATAATCCCTATGAATGACCATAATATGAATTTATGGATAGACATGTGGTGCAGGAATCGACCCCTCAGAAGGATCACACACTTAAACAAATCCCTAACAAGCTCATGGACCTGAAGGTGGCAAGCATGATCAATCCTGAAGGTGATTGGGATACAAGCTTCCTTGACGAATGGTTTCTGAGCCAGATCATAGATGAGATAAAACCACTCCAAACCCCATTGGAAAGGAACCAAGAGGATGTCAGAGTCTAGACCCATACCAGGAGTAGAAAATACACCATGATATCAGCCAACATTCATCTCAGGGAGAGTAAGGGAACCAGGGTTGCAGGAAAATGGACAACCCTATGGAATAAGATGGTGTTAGCTCGAATCAAAACATTTACCTGGCTTGTGATGCACGAGGCACTCCTTACCAATAGTAGGAGGGCGCAACGCATGATGACCAATAATCATATGTTCCATTGGTGTCAAGAGGAGGAGGAGACAACCTTACATGCTCTACGAGACTGCAAGCATGCCAGAAGTGTCATGGACATAGTGTTAATCAGTGGTATACAATAGGAGTTTATAAATACTAGCAACACCAAGCAGTGGGTGTATCAACAAATACATGAAGACAATAATGCCACAATTACATTCCTAATAACATGTTGGCACATATCGAATACCAAGAATAAGGAGGTCTTTGAGAACAGATGACGCACATTATGTAGAAAGTGTGATACATACAGAGCGAGGTTAACACCCAACTAGCAGCTTGGGAAGAAACCAATATTGCAACAGATATTCATAGAAATGAATAAAGTAGATGGAAGAGACCAAGTCCACAAAGCCTAAAGATAAACACAAACACAGCTGTGAAAAAACAAAACACAGCTAAAAGTCTTTTTTTTATATGGTGAATCTTGAATGTCAATGCTAGAAGCTATCTTGTCACCAATAATCCAAAATAATATAACACCTTGGAAAAGATGGTGATTGTCAAGTACTCATACATTTTAATATATATTAGTGTTAAACACAGAATTGGGAAATTTTAAAGGAATATAACCTCCTATACAATAAGGCCAAGCTTATCAATATTGTTGATGTATGTGTTTCCCTCCATATAGATATGTTTGGGGTTGAAGTTTGAGAAACAAGCCTTGAGTGAGTGTAGTTCATTAAAGATTAGAGTAAGAGTTCCCCTATTGCTATGGATTCTTCCTCAAAGTTTAGTTTTTTTAGGGCAACCTTTTCCACAATGAAATTGTATGTAGCTAATAGTAGTACAAACAAAAGACATATTTGAAAATCATATAACTCAACTTGGAAGGAAATCCAAGTACAATTGAGGGTGAGGAATGTAGATAAATGAATAGTATCATTCTCGTCTCTATAAACAATAGCTAAAAAGTATCCAGACTAGTGACCATTGAGAATGGACACATCAATGTTAGCTTTTATTCTACATGTTGGCACAACCCTCAATTAAAATTATGGCTTTTATTGTTGACACAAATAATGGAGAGAACATCCAGTTTGTAGTGCAATAGGAGGTTGTCTGCAATGGAGTATATTTTCACGTAGGACAATGATGGTTCTAACTAAGTTGTTGATACACCTCTAGTAAATCTACTCTGCCAAGGCATTTTGTAATCACTATATGCAATTCCAATATGTTGGTGTTTTTAAGTAGACAATTCCCAGTCATGAACATCAATTTACGCAAGTTGTGGATGATTTGAATATTAATCATCTCATAGTGACACACATTTCCAATATACTCACAGTTGAAGAGGGCATGATCAATGTTACCCTAGTGCTTGTAACATCATGGGCACATGCCATTACAGGTGATACATTTATGCATTAGTTTCTCCTTTGTGGCTAAATGTCATTTCTATGTTTACCATAAAAAATGGCTTAGGTTTAGGATGTACTAGTAGACCAGAGCCTCATCCAAACATCAAACCAGTGTCACCATTCTCCCTGTAACCATGGTCATAGGTGAAAGACATAGAGTAGAAGACATTCTAAAAAAGGTTTTAGAGATGATGTCATCAGACCCACAACATATTTGAATGATCAAGATTGAAACCACATGTTTAGGAAGTATAAATCCTCCAACTAATCCAAACTTGTCACCATTAGGTGTGAATCAATAATCTCTTCAACTCTACAATCCTCAGAACCCACCTTGGAACTTAACTTTAAAATCTACTTTTTTGAGGAGAGATTACGAGCCTCAAATTCTTTTCCATGTAAATCTCAAATCATAGCTTCTAAATCACCAAGGCATTCTAATAGTATCTTACCTTTAGGACTCCATTTATCAAAGATTTTGGGTTAGAGAAAAACCTCCAAGCTTGTTTACTTAAAAGAAACAAATAGAAATTTTTGAGATCCTTAGAGCCCATACCTCTCTCCTCTTTAGATTTGCACATCCTATCCCAAGAATTCCAATGCATATTTAATTTTATCTCTGTTGAACACCACCATAAACAAGCCACCATTTTGTTGATATCTTCAAAAATGTTTGCTAAGAAATGGAGGATTTCTGTCATCTAGGTAGGAATAAGATGGATAATATCCTTGATCAGGACATATTTCCATCCTGGATTAAGTATTTATCCTTCATGTCTTCAAATTTATACCAAAAACTATCTCTGACCCCCTTGAACACATCCATCTTTGAATTCCCTACAACGGTTGAAAGGACCAAATATTTATCATGTTCTGTGATCTCTCTTACATATAGAAGTTCAACGGTGTATTTTTTTATCAACATACACATTCATGCTAAAGGATATTTGCACCTATGAATAGTTATTTTTCAGGCTTGAAATCCTCTATTGAATATGCTAATCAGAGCTATCTTGGAAGTCTCTACCAAGTTTTCTCAAGCAACCATGATGTTGTCATCGACAAATAAAAGGTTATATATATGAAGGTTATAGAAACTGGTAATTGCATTGTGTATATCACAACTCTACCACTACCTTCATAATAAGGGAAGAGTAGGTATATGCACATAAAATATAAAGATAATGTGAAGTAGGATGTCCTTGGCATAGACCTCCTTTGGGATTTCCATAGCACCACTTCCGTGTCCAATGATGAGGGAGGAGAAAGAAACACTTTTAAAGTAAGCTTAAATTTTATTCTGCCATATATTGCAAAAGCCATACGCTCCATGACTTTGTCAAAGAAATTCTTCCCCACATGATTAGACATTTTTCTCTAGTTCACCGTCAAATTCATAGTGCCTTTCTTGACCTTGGTTTTCCTCTTAACGGTGTGAAAAAACTCAAATGCCACAAGGGTGTCATCTATGATAAGCTAATCCAACATGAAATAACTATGGTTTTCCAAAAAAATATCATTTACACAGAACTGAAATATGTTCTCCAAGATCTTGGATATGAATTTATAAATGGATTTGCACATGATGATAGGTCGTAAATCATTCTTTTCAGATGGCACTTTTCATTATATCAAAACAATATATGTAGTATTGATTTCAAAAATATTTTTTTAATTCCTCCACCATCATATGATGTAATTCTCACTATTATCTCCCACAATCACCCAAAATGATTGAATAAAATAAGAATGGAAATTGTTAGGAACTTGTTCTTGATGAATGCATATTCATCTTCGTTTCAGTCGCACTTTTAGCCCAAATTTTCATTTACATCCCTTAGTTTACCTCTTAATGATTCTATATAATATTCCTTAGATTTGTGTCAATACTTAGGGTTTTGATCGAATGCATCACTCTCCATGGAAGGATCAAGATTCACATCATGTACACCATCTTAGGCCATAATGGTCTTGCTAATCAAACTTCAGTGTCAACTTCACTTACTTTCCACTTTCAATTTCAGATTAGACAATTTTTCATACATTGGAGACACATCACAAAATGCAATCTTAAATTCTAACAATTTTTGTTTTAAGATTTCAGATGGAGGAAATATTGCTGATAAGCATCTGGTAGTCCAACTGGCACAATTTTTACCTTCCATCTTAAATTTAGTGTTTGCTCAGAATGAGCAACTTTCTAGGTTCCTGGTGGAGGATGGGTGGTACATATTATACTTTACATCCACATCTACCTATTTCAGAGTTAAGATTCCATCATTGTAATTTTGATCAGATTTTTCAAAATTTTAAATTTTCAAAGTAGGATTGTATAGAAACTTGATGAAGTTGGATGCTATTAATACAACAAATGCATTATCTATTTGGATAGTTTCTTTTTAATGCAATTTTTCATCATAATACACTTCTTATTAAAAACAATGCCTCAAGAAGAGCAACTTACAAAACAAACCAACGAATATAAATCACTTTGTGAATCTTATGAATCCTAACATCATGTTCCATACAAAAAGATGACAAGTATCCATCAAAGGGATCAAACACATCATGCTTCTATTGACTAGTGGAACAATTGCATGGAATGACCACTTGATCCCCATCAAGTCATTGTTTGAGTATAGTGTGCCAAGGAGGAAGAGTCCGTGCACTAAATTATAAGTCAAGTTGAATTATGATCCAAACTCTCTTCTATATTTCTTATCCCATCTTTGTACCCCTCTATCCATCAAAAATCCACAAAACTAGTGTCCAACCCCAAATTTGTAGTGGCACCTTCCCTCTCTTTATCCACTTCGTCCATACCCATCTCTATGTAATAGTGGTATACCATCAAAAGATAAAAAATACTAATGCGCACACAATAAAAATGCAATCTCAAGTCAAATGTGGAGAGATTCACATACAAAAATGCAATAAATGTAATTGCAACCATAAAATAAATCTTGAGTCAAATAGTGAAGAGATTTGATAATTTCATCAATACTTCCCTTCATTCCTTCTCCACCTAAATGACTGGCTAAGTAGGGGTCTCTAACTGTCAACTTAAAGACGTTTTAGAGAAGTCAGTCTCTAGGATGAGGAAAGATGGGTCCACATGCTAAGTGACACACTTTGGGCCTACACAACTACATGCAAGACTCTCCTAGGCACTTCAACTTTCAACTTTGTTTGTAGAAGTCATGTCACCTTCGAATGGAGGTTTAACATATGTCTTAGTGGACAATCAAAATAATAAATGTTGACCTTTAAATTGTAGGAGACTATATCCAACTAAAATTACCAGATCTAGAGGAGCTATGGCCAATATAATATGAAAATGTCCACATCTACAAAGAACATAACAAGTTGCAGTAAGATGGCCACTTGAAGTGAAATATATGCAAGTCAGAGTAACTTTCCTTTACACAACTTTGCTCTCAAAAAAATTGAGCACCAGGTGTCCTAGTCCTTTCTTTACAAAGCACATCTTTTCCAATGGATCCATTACAATTTGAAACAATTAGGTGAATTCAAAATCAATGATTGATATTTCAAATGCTATTTTATGGTGGTTGACAAGAGATCCTATCACCCACTAACACATATCTGAACTCCTTAATAAATCAAGAAATAGATGCCCATCCATTGAAGTAAAACAAAAGGTGCTTCTCAGGAGGAAAACCAATCTTATCTTCCTTTTACTTAATTTATCCATTTATTATATTAGTTGCATCAATTCTATATTTTCATCATTTGTGAACCTAAGTTACCACAATTATTTAAGAATGAAGGGAACATTATATAAATTCTTTTAACAACACACCAAAATAAATTACCACATCAAAGGGGGAACCATGATTCAAAGTTTTGATAATACAATTCTTCTTCTCCATCTCATCTTTAGTGTTTCTTAAATATGAGAAAAACTTCTCAATTTGGGGTGGATGGTGGGTGGTATGTAACTTACGTTCGACACATAACTTGTTGTTTTTGACTTATCTTGTTATCTTAGGAGATCATCACAAAATATTTTGTTTAATACTTTTGAAAACCATGATCTAGCCATAATAAGTTCAAATTATCAATTTGCATCCATGAATTGCATCCCATGATTCATCGAAACAACGCCCTTAATTAAATACAAACTCAATAACAACAAATTTGGAAACATACCAAGGGTTAGAAATCACCCTATGCAGCCCATGAAACCTAACATCATGTCCCCCTATTTAATATGCCAAATATTTGACGAATTGAGAGGGATCAAACACAAACTCCTCCCTACCAACTAATTAATCAAATTCCTGGAATCATCAATTCATCCCTTTCCAATCAATACAAGAATAATCAAGCAAGAATAACCACACGACGTGCCAATTGGTAATTCAAGTTGTATGTTGTTTTGAATCCTCTTGCACACTTCTTCTACCATATTATAACATTCCTTCCACAAAAAAAGAAACAAATAGCCACAAAATGTGCAAATCCTAAGTTTAGGGTGGAATACTCCCTTTCCTTGTCCACTTCTTACAAACTCCTATTTATACAATAGGGGTGTTCCATTATAAGAACATAAAGTATGCCAATGTGCACAAATAGAAAAGCTTATAGATCATTAGACACGGACATCAAATAATAAATAAAAATGCAACATCAAGTCAAATTGAGGACATATTCACATATTTGTCCCATGTCCCTCTAATCTCCATTATTCACCTAGGGACATTGCATGTCTCAACTTGATATCTTTTCACTCTACCCTTATGTCAGATTATATGCACATCTATCATTATACTTGTTTTTGTAAACTTCCCACAAACTCTTTTACATGCTTGATATTGATGTCAATGGTGACAAAATGTTTTGCTAAGAGAAATAGGTAGAGATTGCATGGCTAGAAGTGTACTTCTAACTTATGTAGTTGCACAACTTGTCCATATCCAAATGTGGAGAACTAACATGATGTTAAGGTGAGGAAAAAGTCACAGGCTGGATGTCTTCATTTGGCAAATGTTTTCTATTTTTTATTACTCAAGAAAGAGTGATGCAAGGATATTCATCCTACTCTATTCATATTTTTAGCTTTGTATTTCATTTATATTTCATATTTCACCATAGAAGTAGTTTGATTGGGTTTATGCAGTTTAAGATAATTTGTTAGGTTTTGATGTAATTTCCTAACTTTCATGGTAGGATGAGCTTGATCCATACACTCTACTGTAGCATAGGAGGTCCTGCTCACCTTCAACAGGTGGATCTTGATAGGAGTCATCCTATTACAAGGAGCGGGGGAGCACTCTAGTCCAAAATGAATTTTACCTTAGTCCAAGAAGGCCTATTTTGATCAATTTGGCCTAATTACAAGCCATATGGACCACATCATTCCCCATAAATTTGTCACTAATGGCCCATACTGCCCCCCACAAATTCACCATAAATGACCTTCATTTACCTTCTAACATTGTTGGCTAGCATCAACGTTCTCACCACCATAGAACCTCAAACCCTAATGCCACAACTCATCTAAAAGAAAGCATCGTGTCTACCCATCCACCCTTGGGCCTTGATGTCATCATTGAGTTAGAGACACTACATGAAACTATGTCAATGGCTTCCGCTAGTGCCCTTTCATTGACCATCCTTTCACATCAACTGATGTAATGACACTTTTTCTTCCATGTGTTATTGATGCAAATCCTACTACCAACATCAAAATCTAAATCCCATGCCTATAAATATACACCCCTAGCCTCCATTATAAGGATTCTCTTTTGACTTTGAAAGCATTCCAAATTTGCATGTGAGTTCTCAAAAAGGCAATGGATGCAAGTTTACTCCACCCTGAACAATCATCATCATCACTCCATCGACTACCTATTGTGCCCTCACTATATTAGATCCAAGATAAAGAACAAAGAAGTACACTGGAAAGGCCACACCAACAAACATCTATGGTGTAACTTTTTTTTCATCATTTACCTTTGTCTTTAAGAATGAAGACATAAAATCACACACCATGACTTCCCTTCCTCCTCTACTTTGATGAGGGCTTTTTGTTTGACTTTCCTTGTTGATCTTGTTACTATTGAGCAAGTAGTCTCCATTATAGGGTGCATAAATTAGCCTCACTATCCATTTGTGTTCTTTTCTGCTACATCTATTCTTGTATGACAAGTATCCTCACTATCCATTTTTTATTTTCTATTGCACCTATTCTCTTATGAGCCTTTATATGTTTTTCATTAATCATTTTATGCTTACAATCTTATTTAACTAGTAGTTTTTTACATTTATCATATCTTATATTTATAGAACCTTGAATCCAAAATTTAGTATGTTGTTTTATCCTTGTGAATTTCTTTATGATAATTTGAGATAGGTAATTTCTAAGGTGCTATGTACATGACCCCTAGTAACACGACAATGAGTCTAGAGTGATATATTTCTAGGTTGAATCCTCATTTAGAAAGGATTGGATTTACCCAAATTCAATGCTATATAGATTGTAATTGTTTAATATTTAGTTAAATCTAGAATGTAGGTGTTGGTGTTGAAACCATGCATGTTAGTATTTCCATCCATTCAATATATAGAATCTAAATTCAACCTTTATATGCCTACAATTTTTTTATTCAACCAATGATCAACCTTCTCTGATAAATACTAATTCTTTCTTGGTTACTTTGATCAGATAATACTTGAATAATGTTTTCTTTTGTTCAATCTTAACTATACTATGATAAGATTCTTCCTCTTATGTATGATTTTTCATACTATTAGTTAAGGTAAAAACTATTATTTGTGTCCAAAATATTTTGTGGTACATTCTAGGCACATCAACAATAAATGTTCATGTTCTAGTTTATTTCATGAATGCATATTCATCCTATTCATAGCCACATTTTGATCTTAGTTTTCCACAAAAATTTCACCTTTTACTCTAGCCCCAAATAGTTCTCTGTATTTTTGTGTTAACTTTCTAGCTTTTGAAGTAATTTCTTGACTTCCATGGATAATTTGAGCTTGATCTCTACACACCAAGATAGGAGGTGGTCCCACTGATCAATCAGTGGGCAAAGTTGAGAGGAGGTTGCTTCTGATAGAGTCTAGGGTAGCATCCCTATCCAACACAATATTTTATTAAGATAAGCAAAGGAAAAAAGCACCCCATCACCTACGAGACCAATGCATTGATGCACCCCATAAACTGATGTGACCAAGAAATTGATGCAACCCACTAACCAAATGATGCACTAAGTTTTAATTGCTTTTCATAGATTGATTTAATATGCATTTAGTGCATAATTTCTCACCTAGAAAAAATATTTATGCATTGTTTGTTACCAGTAGCATGTGAAACACTAATGCATCAATAATAAGTATTTTTACCAAAATATGTTCAATTCTCACTTTTATTCAGACTTATATTATTTTTACTAGGTTTTATGCAATTCATGCACTTTCAGTACAACTCAATGCGAATAACACAGGTTGCTGATAGTGAAATTATGCATAATCCAACAGGGAATTCAAGGAATTTCGATGCTACCAAGACAACACTGGCCTACTACCGAGATGATAATCAATGCTACTGAAGATAGGAATCGGTGCTATCAACTTATTTCCCAGAAAGCATTAGTAGAAGAATTTAATGCTTCATTTCCACTGACAGATCATTCGATGGTACCAAATTTTGCAAATAGAACAAGTCAAAACTCACCAAAAGAAACTTGGTGATGTCAACACACTCATCACTAGCACTAAAACTTATCAAGGGTTTCAATTCAGCTGACAAGGAGGTGCCACTGACATCCATTTGGTGGTACTGACTTTGTGTGATCAGTGCACATTAAAGATCATGACATATTTAATGATTGTGACTTAACGACAGCCGAATCCCTACTTATGACCTAAGGGGAGTTTGGCTAGAAAAAGAATGATGTTCAATCTCGTGCAATAGAGAACATAGCCGATAGAGGAGGATATGAAGGAGATAGCCACAGATCGGATGCTATTAGCACTTCTGGAAGGCATATTTGTTGCCAAAACATTGTGGATCAAGGTGTCTACTAGAGGGGATGGTTTTGATTACTTCTCTGAGAGTTTTCATAGATTTTTATCATTTTTAGCTTGTTTTCTCCCTCTTACTCTCTTTGTACGATGGTAGAAATCATGAGGGGCTAATCTCCCTATTCATTAGGGACTGAGAGTAGCCCAATATTGCTTTGTACTCAGCTTTCATGAATTAATAATATATTTCTTTTATTCTGGACATGAATTTATAATTTCTTACTGAACTTTTTATGCATGATCACCACAATCAATATATTAGACCATTGATTACTTTAAGAGAGGGATTAGGGTTTGGAAAAGTTATAGATTTTTATAATTCATATCGTGTCTCGGGAGAGGGATTATGACTTTGAAAGAATAACTTATATTTATAGAGCATGCTCCTAGTTAATTCCTAAACTGATATATAAGTGGGTTTTGTCTTAGTATATGTAGTTTATAATTTTGTGGGGTTGGGTAATACTTGTTAGGGGTTAACGATAAAAAATTATTGATAAAATGAAGTTAAATTTAATACATACTATGGTGATCCTATAATCCTAAGAAATATATCCATTCTTGATCACTATGTCTTAATTTAGATTTTAATTGTTAGTCTTATTTATAAAACAACCTACCAATAACATTTTCTAGGCCTAACTGATTGGGTTATAGTTAGTAGTAGTTTTTGGAAAATGTTTCTATGGGTTCAACACTCAGGCCTCATAGGCCTATATTACGTGATGCATATAGTTGCACTTTGGACACAGTTTAGGCGCGTCAAGTTTTTGGAATGGTTGTTGGGGAAACAAAAAGACCCTTATGAGAGATGTGACCGGTCACTCTAGGCCATTTTTGTTTCTTTTATTTATTATCCATCTTTGTTTAGTCAACAAGATATTTCAATAATATTCTATTATTAATTCACTAATATTGTGTGTTCTCACACTGCCATTAGGTTTTAGGTACTAGTGCATGGTTCATATCAGAACCAAAGATTATGGAAAATCCACTCCAACTAGCTTAGACCAGGTGAAGGTCCTTCATAAGGCAATAGTGTATGGGGGTTTTAGTTGAGAAGATCATCCAAACCCCACCACCATAGGAAGATAAAGTAGAGGTGATAATAATGTTGTAGAATGACTATGACAATGTAGAGGACATGCTTGATGAATAAATAGTCTGGGAAAAAATAAAAGCAGCCTCAACCACAATGCAACTTGGGCCAATCAAACATCAAGTAGTCAATGTGGACAACTACAAGATAAATCTTGGACTAGTGGCACTAATGAAATCTCAATCATTCCACAACCACAATATGGAGGACCTGATGGCACACATTAACATCTCTATAGAAAGATATGACATGCTGAAGTAAAATAGGGTTTCAACCACAATCATCTACCTGAAGCTTTTCTCTTATTCAATATTAGAAAAAGCAAAAGAATGCCTTATCCTTCAATCTGAATCAATAGAGACTTGGAATGAAATGATTGCCACCATTTATGAGTGATACTTTCCACCTCAAAAGATGAATGAACTAGTGGGTAATATTCAAAACTTCAAGAACATGTTGACGAGTCATATTATGAAGCTTGGGAGCAATTTCAGAACATGCTCAGCAAGGTCCCTAATCATGGGATTGACATGTATGGATAGATGAAGAAATTCTACTATGGCCTACACAAAGAGGAGAGGACTACTGTTGACAGTGTAGGAGTAGGTTTCTTCCTGAACAACAAGGCTACAAGACATCATGAGACATTGAAAAAATGGCCAACCATCAATCCTAGAGGGAGGAGCGAGAAGTACCAACAATAATAAATAAAAGTGATATGGAATCAAGGAAGTTCCAAAACTCATATCTCATATAAATAGACTCACAAAGAAGCTTTTGAATAACTGACTCCTCATATGGAGGTGAATAGGAGGAGTGCATGTTCTTGCATAAACAATGTCAACATGATAGGGTCCTAGTGAGATAGAAAAAACTGAAGACATGCTTGGGAGAGTAGTGAGTCAGAATGAGGCCTTACTGGACTAGACAAAAGGGTGCAATAAAATCAAGGGGCTCAACCTGAAATTTTGAAAGTCAAATCTCTCAGTTGGCAGTAGAGGTGACATTCGTAAAGAAGCCCATTCCGTAGGGGTTTCCTTAGAATATAGTGACAGCTCATCATCATCATCAAGTAAATTTTGCCTCTTCTTTTATGGAAATACAGAAGGTTGATGAGGATTCACCAGATGATTGCACTCTAGATCCATATTGCTTATATGTGCCAAAAGTTCCATTTCCCTATACTTTGTATAGAAGACCACATGGATATAGAATGCCAGTGCATTCTTGTCACACATGCACCTCAGTTGATATAGCATTAGTATAAAGTGACACGGACATCCCATCTGCACTGTCCTTTCAAGACAATGAACTTCAAGCTTTCACCATTGTTATGTCCACACCCCCAGTTCTAAAAAAGGTCTTCACGCAACAAGCATAGGTGAAGATTCTACTTTGTAGTGGAGCAGTCACAATCAACAAGGAGACACCCATAATTGGTAATGAGAAGCCATAGGTTATCCCATCCACATGAGATGTTTTGGATTTCATCCTAGGTGGTGGTGTTGATGCAAGCTTAGAGGAGGTGATCCCTAATGTCACATACTTTCCTCCACACAATCACGCTAAAGAGTCACATGAGCCATTCTCAGAATGTCTTAAGTTGAGAAAGGAGGACATGAAATTTTATAAATTCTTAGACATCTTCTCAAAGATCCACATCAACATTACACTCATGGAGGTGATAAAATAGGTCCCTGCATACTGAATATTCTTGAAGGACGTCATCAACAAGAAATAGTGGGTAAGAGCTATGTATATCTTACCTATTGACGTATGGTGAGTGTTATGAACCAAGGAAGGCTTACAACAAAGAGAAAGGACTCAACTTACTTCTAAATCCCTTGTTCTGTAGGCAGAAAACATTTGCAACAAGCACAATGTGACTCCAGGGTGAGTACAAATCTCATGCCTCTCTCTACCTTTCAAAAGTTGAGATTGAAGAAACCAATGAAGACGTCCATGAAAATCCAATTGGTAAATGGATCAATTTTGAGGCCATATGGGATGTGCAAGGATATGTCAAAGTTAACAAGTTGATCTATCATGTCAACCTGTGGCCATGTATATGCACAAGATGCGAGGATCTGAGATGCTTCTGAATAGGCCATTCCATTTGATCATTACCATGGGTAGATGCTACTTGACATCGGGGATAGATGATGATAGTGTGGATTTTAGACTGTCAAATGTGTCTTCATGACCATCATGTGACAACCCAGGATGAAGCAAATCACACGAGCTTATGGGAGGCAATCCAATTTCAATTATGTTATTTGCTTTTTGTTTAGGATTTTTCATTAGTTACATTTTGTATTTGACTTAATATATCTTTATTTGATGTAAAAAATGTGCCTTGATGTTTTTGTTAGTGTGCAAATATTTTCTTGTGTTGATACCGCCAACACCATAGTCGGTTGTACTGACTCCTTATTAGTTAAAATTTGTGCATGAACAATTCAAGTCCGTAATACTGACTCCACTGTCGGTAGCATAGACATTGGAGACAAGAAATCACAGAGTTACAGGAAAGGACTGTCAAGACCATCAAGAGGTGCTTCAGTGGTACTGACCTATAAATCTCAAGGAAATTAGATGATACAACTTGATACCACTGACTCCATGGTCGGTGACACTGACATTTCTAGTCAAAGTTTGATGCCAGTAAATCTCTACAACAGACCACCAGGAACGTCTCAGCCACCATCACCGCCTTACTGAGCACATGGTACCCCTATTCCACCTCTTGTTATGAATTCTGACTATGAGGACATAGTCATGTTCAAGCTTGGTGGTGTAGGTTCAACCTTATCTAAATTTATTTTTATTGGGTTTTAGTTTTTCTTGCCTCCATAGTAGGATCCAAAATCTATCTAGTGTAATCTTAGAGCTTCACTATCAAGATTTCTTCCATCATAAAAAAGAATGTGTTTCATGCTCTTGTAATGAATTAAAAAAAAAATAATCACATCTTTTTAAGCTTTTTGCAAAGTTAAATGAAACATAAACCAGAGAAAGTGTTTGGGTTAGTCATCTTGAGGACACTTAATATGAATGAAAATCTTAATTTATCAAATACTTTTGTATGATGATGAGATTTGAACCCAAAACCCGACAAACAAGTAAGGATACCTTAAATGGGGTTTTTAGAAAGAAATTTTAAGGTTACCCTATACACATGTTACTAGGAGAGGGATATATCATACTTGAGAAAGGTATTATCTCTTAGTTATGTGATTCCACCCTCCTTATGACATTTCATTCACCAACTCAAGATGATCAAGTAACCCAAATCATTTCCTTTTGGCTGCATTGCATAGCATAATAGCTACAATGATAGCTAGTTTTTTATAGTGCATTAGTTAAAAAAAGGAAAAAATATATAATGGGAGGTGCATATTAATTACTTACACAAAAATTTCATGTGGATTGCAATTTTTTTGTGGATCATTCTTTTGCATCATTATTTGCATCATCTGTCTATGTATCTATCTCCATATACTAAAGAGAAAGTATATACATCCATATCCCTCCCATTGAAAAAATATAATTCTATATGTTGAAAAAGGCCCAAGCATAACTCATGAATCGTGATAAATAAGAGGATAGAGAAAAATGGAAATATTAATAAAGAGTCAGAAAATGATATCTTGAGCTTAACATTAATTTCACTCAAGAAAAAGTGAAAACAGTTTACATATATGCATTCTTTATCCCAAACTCATCATATATATGAGACATTAGTGCATTCATCATTCCACCATAATAGTAGGCATTAGGATTCATGCATTTTTTGTTCCCTTTATTTCATATCTTCCTAACATTTTGTTTTTACACAAATGATTTGGATGTTACATGTGATTCTTGTTCATAGCCAGCTACTTCATATTCACCCATTTCTCTGTATGGTAGGACACATATATGATTGATTCCCTAATTCATCTCTATAAGGGGAGTTTCTTCCAACATAGTTTGGTGGGTAGACAAGAGAAATGTAGATAGGGAATCACATGCTACATCAAGCAGATACCCTATTGAGTATGATGTTAACTGTTCTATTAGTAGTGTTCCATTGATCTAAGAATGCACATCTTCAATGAACAATTTTTGTCACTTCAGAGTAGTTATTTGTTCAGTGGTTGGTAAGTTATGGTTTGTGACCGTCAGTTGGGGGTAATTGAGAAATGTAGGTTATAATATCTGTCCTCTTGCTGACTTGTTTCTTACAGATCCAAAGGTAGTGTTTCTTGAAGATGAGCAACATTTATGCTTAGGGGAATATGAAGCAATGAGTTATAGTTGCTCTTCATAGGCTATTTTTCTATTCAATTAGTGCATAATTGCTCACCAAAAGATATATTTATGCATTGTTTATGACTATTAGCCTATGAAACACTATTGCATCAAGTATTAAGTTTTTCTACCGAATTATGTTAAATTGTCACTTTTTATTCTAACTTGTATTATTTTTCTCGTGTTTTGGACAATTTGAGTCATTCAATACAACTCAATGTTACTAACATATAAGTTACAGAGACAAATATTATGCAAAAATCCAACATGGAATTCTGAAAATTTGGGTGCTATGAAGACAACACTCAGTGTTACTAAGATGAGAACAATGATACTAAAGAGATGCTTCAGTGCTACTGACTTATTACCTACAAAGCATTAATAGTCGAATTTAATGCTTCGATGCCACTGACATCATAGTCAGTGGTACTAACTTCTGCACATAGAACAAGTTAGAACTCGCCAAAAGCAACTCAGTTCTATCAACACACTCATCGGTAGCACCAAAACTTATCAATGGATTTGAGTTAGCTGACAACTCAGTGCCACTGGCATCAAGTTGTTATTATCGACTATGTGTGATTAGTGCAGATTAAAGAATATGATGTTGGTGAGTATTCCTAGAAAGCCAATCATATGATGATTGTGATGGCATATCATGTAAACTGTTTGATTAATATTAAAGTCTATCTTCCAATTTAATCTGTCTCAATCAGTTATGAGATAATGATGAAACATCATTAACGTCTAAAGAATTACATTACTCAATAACATATGTCTTAGGGTTGATGACCTGAACAATGAGGTCATATGAATGTTAATATTATGTACATTCTTGGTATGTCCCTATTCGGATGTTATTATAGAAGGCTAATAGACAACAATGACACATAAGACTAGAGTGTGTGTTGGCTGATGGAAAAATCTCATCAATCATGATACATGTGATATCAAACCAAACACATAGATAATTTTGGAGAATAGTGTATCGAACAGACCCACCTTGAGAGTGACACATGGAAACCATAACTAGTGTTCATAATCATCTCTCACATTGAAGGTGGTGATTGTGGTTCTTAGACCTGAAATCACTACATTCATCATATGTCATTCAATGTACTTTGACATCATCTATCGTGACCTTGAATAAGGGTTGCCATAAAGGTGATTATCGGATGCATTATGACACATGGGGATTACTGTGAGTGATGTAGATGGGATTTCTCCTTCCTACTGGATTTTGATATCTAGGCCACTTGATAAGAGATACTGAGAAAGGCATGCACATTTGCATATGAATCAATATATGATATTGGGGTCACATAAATATCAGAAAATCCACTTTGGTTCAAGGAACATGGATTTAACATTGAGAGGATGATGATTCCATGCCTAGAGTTCAAAATGGGTACCGGAGACAAAGGAATTATACAATCACTGTAACACTAATAACATATATTAGGTTGAAGTTGTTTTTCAACTTTCCATTACTTTGTTAGCAATGATGTGTTGTTAAACGTTGATGTTTGCTTATGATGTCTTAAGATAGATATGGACATTCACTACCAATGTAACTTGGAATCTATAGGGTCACACACATATGATACACCTGGACTAGGAGTTAATTCATGAATAAGGTTTAAACTTGATCAGTAAATAGTTAGATGTTCAATTTAAATGGCATTGGTTGATATTGGATGATTGGATAGTTAACCAATGTATTCAAGTGTTGAACCGATCATTTTAGGATGTCAGGTAATTTGCAATGACTTTGACTCCTCTGTACTATGAACCGACCGATTCTGGAAGTGAACCGATCAGCTCAAGTCATGAGCTAACCGTCTCAGGTTATGACTCGAGCGGTTGTTGGATCAATTCGATTGATTTAAGGATTTGTGTTGATGTCGTGTTGTGCATTAAATCAGATTATAATTTCCAATAAAATTTTCATTGGGAAACATGATGACATGACCAATTCAAGGGTTGAACCGATCAACTCACATGCCAAGAGATTGGTTAACTGACTATTTTGCTGCTCGCAGGTTGCAAAAATTTATGAAATTCCGATCCCTTTTGCTCCCAGTCAGACTGGGAACCCTGACCCTAACCTTCCTATAAATAGAGGGGTATTGGGGGATTTTTAGAAAAAAGCAATTTCCATTGACAATTTTTTGTCTTCTATGGTTGTGGTAACCAAGAGAAGTCGAGAAAATTCTATGCGATAAAGGGAGGGATAGCAAGCGAGAACAATTGTGGGAGAGCAAGTTGGTGCTAGTATACAAAAATGGAAGGACAACTCCTTCTTGTCTGTTCTAGTAGAATGATAGGAGTTCTTGGTTGTATGTGTATACTATCATAGAGGTGTGGAGCTTTTCCCGCTAGGAGGACAACATCAAGAAGTTGTTTGTGGTGATCAAACATGAATTGTTGTTGACGTCGCCCGAGTATGACTTGAAGAAAGGCGCATACTGCAATGAGAGAATTTTCACTAGACTTTCTCCAGGACCAAGTATGATATCGTAAAATCATCATTTCCATTGCATAGTTGTTGACACAATCATCGATTAATGGGGAATATGACATATTTTTTTAGTTCTGCTACCTATCTAATGCCATATTTCCCAACAGTGGTATAAGAGCCACATCAATTTACCGTGTTTCAGATTTTAGTTGATATGATAAGATTTTGGTTTTTATCTTTTAACTATTGCAAATGATGCAAATATTTAAAATAATTAATTTTCATATCCGATTAAATACCAAATATGATCTCAAACTAATATATATATATATATATATATATATGGTATATATTCACTACTCACATGGGTAACTAATTTTAGTTACATGTGGATCTATTTTGTAATATAAAGGTACCTATTTTAATGAGACAGACAACGTTTGTAATGAGATGACCAAATTTATAATACAAACACTCATTTTTTATTACACGTCTAATTACAATAAACATGATATTTATGACAGCGGTTTACATTGTAATAAAAAATGAGTGTTTCTATTACAAATTTGGTCATCTCATTACAAACATTGTATGTCTCATTACAAACA
The DNA here is from genome assembly GCA_963693085.1 of Alisma plantago-aquatica. NCBI lineage: Eukaryota > Viridiplantae > Streptophyta > Magnoliopsida > Alismatales > Alismataceae > Alisma > Alisma plantago-aquatica. The sequence continues at coordinate 1,830,048,375 of OY856409.1, forward strand.
GGTACCTTTCTATTACAAAAGAGATCCACAGGTAACTAAAGTTAGTTACCCATGTGGGTAGTGAATGAATGGCCATATCTTTAATATACACATGTTGTCCTAAAATTGGTTGTGATGGTGTATGTGTAGCATGGTTATAGCTAATAACCCAAAGATTTTTGTGTGGTTGTGGTTTTTTATTCCTATTTTAGCTTGGTTTACACACTAAGCCTCTACCTTCTTCTTCCTAGTGTAAATTTATTATTCTTTCCTTCTTTTGCTTCCCTCGATTATCACTCAAAGTTTCTCATTACCATGTAATAAGTTTAATAGCAATAGGATAGTTGTTTTTATTGCAATGACAAAGATACACCCAACACCAGATGAACCGACCATCTTGAAGATGGGTCGACCATTTGGAGGTCCAAGGAGGACACCAAAGGAGCCGAACCGATCAGCTAGTGGCCCATCTGACCATTTGGAGGTGTCTAGACATCGATTGAACCAGACGATGGGTCTAACAGACCACTGATCGACCAAGAGGTGAGCCAACCAATTCAAGGGTTAAACCAATCAACCTAGATTGGTTCAAGCATAGATCTACACCAACAACAAGTTCATGAATGTGATGTATACCTAGGTGGTAGATATTCCTTATGGCTCTAAGGAATTATGGTAGAATACCCATAACCACCGCTAATGTTTTATATTGCATGTTTACATTTGTGGGATATATCATTTATATGATATGTATTAGTATGTGGTGATTGGATATGTATATGTATATATATAATATATAAAATTCTTCAAACAAACATTTTAATTATAAGATGCTTTCCATTAGCAACACAAATGAAAATATTGTTTGATTATGTGTGGGCATGCCAACTGTGGTACACTATCCATCTCGTGGAAGTGTGATGGTAGTTATGTGAGCCTGCCAAGCGGGGTACATTTCTATTGGGTTGGCTTTTGGTTCAGGCATAACTAGGTGCCCTTAATTCAATTAAGCACCTATAGGCATGCATATGACTATGAGTAGTTTCACGTACCATCTATCGAATAATTGGATAAGATGCAATTGGCAAACGTTGTCTACCTTAATGATTGATTATGGACGATGGCAATGGCTGGGTAATAACTCAATTGTTTCATATTTTGGCCCATTAGAAGTTTGTACGTTGCAATCTTCCGAATAAGATAATTGAGGGTCATGGATTGGAACAAAAAAATGAGAGTGATTATTAATTTAAAGGCCTAATTAAACATCATCAAGTTTCTACAAATCAAATCAAATAAAAATGGTTTTGAAAAATTTGCAAATTTCTCTTATAAAATCAAATGGCAACACATAACAACAATTTTTCTCTATGATTAGTCCTTGATAAGGACAAGTTAAATGGGAATAACTGCCACAACTGGTTTGGGGTGATGAGAATTGTTCTCACATAGGAGAACAGGAAATATGTTCTACAGACACCAGAACCAGATGAACCTCTTTCCACTAAACCTAAGGCTGACATGGATGCTTATAAGAAGCACATTGAAGATGTCATTGATGTCAAATGCCTAATGTTCTACTCCATGAACTATGAGTTGTAAAGATATCTTGGGAACATGGATGTTATTGAGATGGTCTCACATCTTAAGAACATGATGCAAGATCAGGAATGATAGTAGAGATATGATGTCTCAAAGGTGTTGTACAAATGTAACATGGTATAAGTGTTGACCTAGAGGTTATACATTGTCCATATTTTGATAATGACTTAACCATTCCATTCATATGTATCTAATATGTGTATTCAAGATTGATTTTAGGTGTTAGGTAAATGAAAAAGGATCAATATTCACAAGCCCAAATTTGCTCAAGTTCAAGTCAAAAGCTATACAAATGTGTCATTTAGGAAATCCATGTAAATGACCTTAGAATATTTTTGTACTCACTTTTATTGATGATATGGCTTATAACTAAGATGATAAAATTTATTGGGACACTTAGCACCAAGTTTTAATCACTTTTGATGCACTTTAGAAAATTGATTACATGCAGTCAATCGGTCGAGTTACAATCTCGATAGGCCGATCCACTGGATCAATTCTCTAAAGAGTGCATCGGTCGAGTTGTGCATTCACAGAACTCGACCGATGGGGTTACTGACCAAACACAACTTTCATTGTTCGGTCGAGTTTCCTCAGGACAAACTCGAATGATGGTTTGAAATTTAGGTTTGCCTTTTACCCAATTGGTCGAGTTACCTTTATTGAAACTCGACCAAGTGCACTCTACGGAAATTGCAGAAAAAGTGATTGTGACTATTGGTGACTTATTTGGGCACAAATAGATTTGTTGCCTTGATAAAAAATGGCTATAATTTGACCTGTGTTCCCCAACTCAAAGGGGCACCCTCAGCTATAAATAGGACCTCTTGGAGTTCATTCCAAGGTTTCTCATTCCATATATGCTTGGTTCTTTCTTAGTTGAGAGTGTTGCACACCTTTGAGCCTATTTCTTTCTCTACCTTCAAGTCAAATATGTGAGTATGAGTGAGATGGGTTCTGTTGTAAGAGGGCTATCTCTTATATCCATGTAAAGCTCTCCACCTCTATCTTCTTACCCCCTTTCCTTTTGAAGAAAAGGCCGAAGATCTTCTCCGAGTGAAGGAGAAGGAGTTGTTATTCTTCAAGGTTGAAGAATGCATGGTGTTCTAGATCTCCAAGTGAAGGAGGTAGGCAAGGTGGACGTTCAAGAAGTATAGGTAATTCCTTGAAGGCCAAAGACTTGAAGAAGGAGTGGGTAAGTCCTTATTGAAGGCTGAAGACTCCATGGTTCAAGTGGATAAGTTCCTTTGGTAGGTTGAAGATCCTTGCTTGAGGTATTAAGTCCTTGGATGAATGTAGTTTTGTCTTGTAATCATATGATGGAATATAAGAGTATTAAGATTGCAAAGTCCTAGAGATTAACCACCTCTAGGTAGTGAACTGACTCACTTCTAGTTTGAAGTGTGGAACCACTCTAAACCACTTTATCCAAGTGCATGATCTTCCTTCTCTCTCATCCTTGCTATGCTTTCTAGTTAGGATCTCAAATTGACTGTATGTTTAAGATTATGCACTTAATATAATTTAGTGGTCTAATTTGTTTTGTGAGATTTGTGAAGCTCTATTAACCCCCCTCTAGAGCCCTTGATCCAACAAGTGGTATCAGAGTAGGTTTTCTCCAAGCTACTTCTACAAGTAGGAGAAGATGGGTGATTTAGCACTTGGATCTCTCAACTTGGAGGGAAGCTTCTCCATGCGACCTCCGGTCTTCGACAACACCAAATTCCTCTATTGGAAGAGAAGAATGTAGTTCTATCTCCAAGGAGTAAGCTATGAGATGTGGAAGGTGGTGCATCTAAAGTATGAAGATCCAAAGGGGGAAATCTCCACATGGATAGAAGCCTAAATGAAGCAAGCTCATCTCAATGCCAAAGTTGTGAGCATCATCTATGCAACCCTCGCCCCATCCAAATTCAACCGGATATTCTCTTGGGACACCACACATGAAAATTTGGAATAAGCTATGTGTCACCTATGAAGGAACGGAGCAAGTGAAGGAAGCTAAGATCTACATGCTTGGTGGTCGACTTGAGAACTTCAAGATGGGAAAAAATGAAAGAGTGGTGGATATGTACACAAAGCTCAATGTGATCGTCAATGGATTGGTAGTCCTTGGTAGTGTGATGGACAAAGGCACAATCAACTCCAAGATCTTAAGATCTCTTCCAAAGAGATTGAAGCCCAAGGTTACATCCATTGAAGAAGTGTACAATCTTAGTGAATTGTCAACCAAGGAGCTGGTTGGAAACCTTTAAGCCCATGAACCAAGGTTTGATAAGCAAGAAGAACAAGAAAAGAGAGAAGAGAAGGAGTCCAAGAAGATCAAGGACACATCCTTAAAAGCTCAAATTGAAGAAATGGTTCGGCAGCAACAACTTGCACTCAAGTCCCCTACTCATTCTGCAAGTGAAGATGAAGGCCCAAATGAGCATGAAGCAAACTACTCCAAGGGAAAACACTTCAAGGGAAATCCTTCTTCATCAACTCCTAGATGCTATGAATGTGGCCAAAAAGGCCATTACAAGAGTGACTGCCCCAAGGCCAAGAAGAGCCATCACAAGAGCAACCACAAGAAGGACAAGGAGTACAAGAGAGAAGGCAAATACAAGAGAAAGGAGAAGAAAGAAAGAAGAAGCAAAGATGCAGCTCGTGTATCTTAGGAGAAGTCTTCCTCAAGTTCTTCTAGCTCTGAAGAAGGAGAATGTCACCTTGCTCTCATGGCCTATACAAGTGAAGATGTAGGTGAGGTAAGTGAGGTAAGTGAAGTCAACTTACATGAATTGTCTAAAGAAACTCTCATTGATATGCTTAATGCTTACCAGTCATCTTTTACTAAATGCAAATAAAAAAAAGAAAAGGTTAGGAAAGATAATAGATGATCTTTATGCTAAAATTGAGATTCTTGATCATAATGAAAAGATGCACCTTGATAGCATTGATACCTTGCAAGAGCACTTTCTTGATCTTTAGCTCCAATACAATGGAGTAGAGGTTGAGAATGGTGTCTACCTTAAGACCATTGCTTCTCCTAAGGAAGATAACCAAAAATGCCTAGATGAGGTATATGTTCTTAAAACTAAAAATGTAGAATTAAATCTCATTAATGAAGCTAGGAAGTAAGAAACTCATGCTTATCAAAAAGAAATTCTTTTGCTTAAATTTGAAAATGCTAAGTTTCTTGCTCAAGTAATGAGGTAGCTAGCACTGCTTTAGAACGTGATTCTTTTCATACTAAAGCCCTCTGTTTAGAGGCCAACCTATTGCATGCTAGGGATGATCTTGCTAGTTTATCTTCTACTGGCATTAACCTTAGTGATTATAATGATAAGTTAATAGCTTCTTTGCAAAAGTTTCTTACGGGAAAGAAATACCTTAATGTTGTCCTAGATCACTCTACCAAAGAAATTGGTACTGGTGGTTTAGGATATGATGGGACAACTCCCAAGGGTAAGAAAAAGAACAAGAGTAAGGGTAAGAAGAAGAGTGTGGAACCTCCTATCTTCCATGGAGAGACTTCTGGCTCTAAGAACCCAATGGTATGTGTTCATTGTAAATGAGATGATCATTACTCTACTTATTGTCCTTACAAGCCAAAGGAGGCCAACCCAAAGATGAAATGGGTCCCCAAGCTAGCCCCAGATCCCAAAGTTTGAGTTGGGTACCAACATCCTTCTTTCATGCAGGTCAAAAGAAGGTGGATTGTTGATAGTGGCTGCTCAAAGCATATGACAGGTGAAATCAACCATTTCAACAAATTCATGAAAGAGAAATGAGGATCGGTGACCTTCAGATATAACAAAAAGGGTAAGGTAATGGGGGAGGGTGATGTAGGCAACGAGCTAAGTATTTAAAATGTTTTGCTTGTTGATGGCCTACATCACAGTTTGATAAGTGTAACCCAACTTTGTGATAACGGATATCTTGTTCTATTTACTTCCTTAGAATGTTTGCTTCTAGATTCCCTCACTTACAATGTCATATATAAAGGAACTAGAAATAGTAATCTTTATGTTATTGTGCTTGATACTCTAAAGCACGTACTTGGTAGATGCTTAGTTGTGGATAAAAATGACATTTCTCTTTGGCATCGTTGGTTGGGTCATCTGAATATGCATCAAATGAAGAAATTGAGCAAGAAGGAATTGGTTCGGGGATTTCCTAAATTGGATTTTGAAAAGTATGAGGAATGCCAACCTTGTACACAAGGTAAGAAAACCAAGTCGTCCTTCAAATCCAAAGGAGTCCTTAGTACCAAAAGATCTCTTGAGCTTCTTCATATTGATCTATTTGGACCTATGAGAACTCAAATGCTTCGTGGTTCCAAGTATACTTGGACATTCTTTCTCATTTCTAAAAGTGATACTCTAGATGTTTTCTCAAGCTTTTGTAAATGAGTTGAAAATGAAGCTTCTTGCCGAATTGTTTCTATTTGCATTACCATGGGGGAGAGTTTGAAAATGATCTTTTTGAGCATTTTTGTGAAAAATCTGGTTACTCGCACAATTTCTCTTCTCCTCGTACACCTCAACAAAATGGGGTAGTAGAGAGAAAGAATAGGTCGCTATAGGAGATGGCTAGGATCATGCTTATAGAATATGAAATTCCTAAGAAGTTTAAGGTTGAAGCCGTTAGCACCTCTTGTTTTGTACAGAACCAAGTTTTTACGCATCCTTCTTTGAAGAAAACCCCCTATGAGTTATGGCGTGGTAGGAAGCCATCCATTGGTTTCTTTCACATTTTCAGATGTCCTTGTTTCATTTTGAACACAAAGGATTCTCTTGACAAGTTTGATCCAAAATTGTACAAGGCTTTCTTCCTAGGCTATAGCACTACAAGCAGGCTTATAGAGTTTTCAATATTGAACTGTCTAAAATTGAAGAATCTATTAATGTTAAGTTTATTGAAACTAACCCTGTTGTTGGCAAGAATGTTGTTGATAATGATGTTGCACATGACTTAATTCCTATATTGAAATATCTCAACATCAACAACAAAGGTAAGAAGGTGGTTGAAGCGAAAGATGAAGAGAAGAAGGATCCCACTCCTCTCTTTGCAAAGAATCATCCCAAAGAGCTCATCATTGGCAACCCGTTTGAGAGAGTGAAGACACGAGCTACCTACAACAAAGAACAAGCAGAAAGTTCCTTCATCTCATAGATGGAGGCAAAGAACATCAAGGAAGCTCTTGGAGATGATGAGTGGATCCTATCCATGCAGGAGGAACTAGAGAAATTCGAGAAGAATCATGTGTGGACTCTAGTACCAAGACCAAGTGATAGAAAAATAATTGGCACCAAGTGGATCTACCGCAACAAGCTTGATGAAAAAGGCAAAGTGGTAAGGAACAAATCAAGGTTAGTGGCAGAAGGCTACAATCAACGGGAAGGTATTGATTTTTATGAAACTTATGCTCATGTTGCTAGACTTGAATCTATTAGAATGCTACTTGCCTTTGCTAGTTACAAAAATTTCTTACTGTATCAAATGGATGTTAAAAGTGCATTTTTGAATGGTACAATCAAGGAGGAAGTATTTGTTGCTCAACCTTCGGGCTTTGAAAATGAAAAGCTACCTAATCATGCTTATTTGTTACAAAAAGCTCTCTATGGACTCAAACAAGCACCTCGAGCTTGGAATGAGAAATTAAAGAACTTTTTGTTAGACAATGTCTATGTCATGGGCAAAGTCGATTCTACTCTATTTCTAAAACACACTTCTAGAAATTTTCTTATCATTCAAATTTATGTTGATGATATTATATATGGAAGAACTAATCTTGATCTTTTCAAGGATTTTAGTTCTCTTATGTAGAGTGAGTTTGAGATGAGCATGATGGGTGAGTTGACTTTCTTCCTCGGCTTCCAAATTAGCAAACCAAATAAGGAAACTTCATCAACCAAGGAAAATACACCAATGAACTACTCAAATGCTTTGGAATGGAGAACATGAAGTTGATGGACACACCCATGTCCAACACCGCCAAACTTGATAGAGATGATTTAGGTGAGAAGGTAGATGAAAATCTCTATAGAGGTATGATTGGAAGTTTACTTTATTTAACTACCTCTAGACCGGACATTATGTTTAATGTTGGCTTGTGTGCTCACTTTCAATCAAGTCCTAGGAAATCACATCTTATTGTTGTTAAGAGGATTTTGAGGTACTTAGACAAAACTCAAAACTTTGGTCTATGGTACCCTATGTCTAGGGACTTTACTCTTATAGCATATAGTGATGTTGATTACGTGGGTTTTTTGGTTGATAGAAAGTGCACATGTGGCACTTGCTTCCTTCTAGGACCACGCTTGGCATCTTGGTTTTCCAAGAAACATAGCACTGTGGCATTATGAACTACCGAGGCTGAATACACACTACTACAGAAATAGCATTCAGTGTCGCTTTTCTGGGCGTCGGTTATTAAGGAACACGGACGCCTTATATTAAAGGTGTCGGTTATTTAGAAGAACCGACGTCTATATTCAAAGACCAGCCAAACACGGGTACCGCTTTGTATACAGCGTCGGTTGTTTATACAAAACCGACGCATAATGTCATCCAATTTTCGAGCGAAAAAAATAATGTCACTTTCGGCGTCGAGTCTGTAGTTAAAACACCGACACTTATGTGCGATGGAAATTTGCGCGAAAAGTGTCCTTTTCCGCGTCGGTCGTCCTTTAATCACCGACGCTGAATGTGGTTCCCGCCAAACATTTTCACGAAAATATCGTCCAAATGGACGTCGGATGTTGCGAACGACCGACGGTAAAGATGTTTAGGCGTCGGTTGTTGTAAACAACCGACGCTATTGGGGAACTTCATAACCTTCGATCGCCCGACTCTTCCCCTTTCTTATGCTTCGTTGCTACCCTATTTCCCTATTGCGGCGATTTCTCCAGCGATTTCTCTACTGCTGGTACTAGTTTTTCTCCGGCGCTTCTCTCCGGTGCTTCTCTCCGGTGCCCCATCTCCGGCGTCCCCTCTCCGGCGCCCCTCTCCGACGCGTTTCTTCTCTGGCACCCCTGCTGCCCGCCCTGCTGCTCCAACCGCCTGCGCCGCCGCCACGCCTGACAACCGGCGCCGCCGCAACGCCTGGTGCCCACCTGCCTGCCACGCCTGAGAACCGGCGCCGCCGTACCCCCTTCTCCTTCTCCTCCGCCTGGCCGCTGCCTGCCTGCCGCCGCCTGGCCGCCTGCCTGCCTGCTGCGGCTGACGCTCCTGCTCGTCAGAGTCACTGCCGCTGGTTCTGGAGCTCGTCGGCCGCCACCCACGTACTCAACCAGCTCGACCTCACCCTACTCTTCTTGCCCAGGTACCTGCAGACCTACCTAGGCGCAAAATTGGTTCTTTATGTGCTGACCTAATCTTCTTGCCTAATCTGCTTACACGAAATTGGCTCCCTACTCTGCTTGCTTAATGTGCCTAATCTGCTTTAAGTGGTCCTAATATCATAACATGATAGTTTTATTATATGATTTGTGGCACTTTAGGGTGTATATACATGCAAATTATATAAGTGATAGATGTTGGATGTTTGTCAAGGTTTATTTATTTCATCTATCCATGTTGCCTATAGTTTATAACATTGCATTGTGAATTATTGCATGTTTGAAACTATGAAATTCTTGATTTATTAGATGATATTCAAGAAAACCCTAGTTTGATGAGCATGTTGTTAATCATGTTAATTATGATTCTTCTATATATTCTGATGTCATTATATAATTATGTGATCCCAACATATTAAATTGAATTAGAATGATTTCATGAATTATAGGGTTTATATAAGAATGACAACACATGTATTTGTTGTCCTAGAAACCCGTCCAAGATTTACTCAGTAGGAGTAAATCTTGGATAGTCCCCAGTTTGGGACTGTTCTTGAACACCTAATCTCACTTAGGATGTAAGTGTATAATGTGTATTGGGTTTTCGAGAAAATTTCGGTAGCATTTCCCCGTTTGTTCTCTAAGTACATATGTACTTAGAGAACAACGGGGAAATGCTGCCTAAATTTTCTTGAAAACCAAATACACATTATACACTTACATCCTAAGTGAGATTAGGTGTTCAAGGATGGGATAGGTGGTACACATTTATTATATATAAGATTGACATCAAATGTGTTTGTTGGCCTAGAAACCCGTCCAAGATTGACTAATATATACTTGTTTCCTAATATATACTTGTTTAAAAGGTTAACTGATGTTATACAACTTTTTCTGAAAATATATAACATCGTTATATGTACTTACACTTTGTTAATACTAATATTGTGCAGTCTCTGTCTTCCCATAACAATGACTATGAATTGGGCCTCTATGTCAATGTTAACGTTCCCTATTGAAGAACAATTGGACATCATCCTAGATGATCGTTCCTTAAACCAATTGGTCATACCCAAACATTGGCGTTTTCTAAAAGGAAGACACTACATGCCTGGTAAAGTGACCCTAACTTTTGGAAATTATTCACATGTAATCGAGGTTGAGTATGATTTGGCGGGAAATCTTGTATCAAAATCCGGTTGGCGTGATTGGATTGGAGAGTTGCATGTGGTCCGTTGGAATAGGCTTTTTCTCCGTCCAGTTGGCGATAATTCCATCAAAGTTTGGATAACCAACAGCAACTGCGAGACCCCCGATCATCTTCTGCGGTATGAGCGCACGGCGTCGCATATCAGCTCAGACAAATCTAAATCTGAGGCCCCTATCAGTTCAGATTCGTCTAAATACAGTGAGGAGCTTTGTGACACAGCTTCATCATCAAAAAGAAGTTACTGATGCATGCGGGACCATGTTGGTGTAGTATTTAGTTGTCTATCTATCTAGACTTGTCTGTAGTAATAGTTTTTTTAATTATGCGCATGTTTAGGGGTACACCAACCCCTTTGTTTAGTTATTGTTATAACTAAAGTGTGTGTTCCCATGAATGGAACTGTAAGTTGCTACATGAATGCTTATAACTGAAGTGTGTGTTCCCATGAATGTTCCCATTTACATGATTACACTACTATTTTCTCATATTGTCTTGCCTCAAAAAAAAATTCTTTTATTGTTTAGTCTATTTTAATACGACATACTTGCTTATATCTTTCTTAATGATGAACTGTAATATGACATACTTGCTTATATACTTGTTTCCTAATATATACTTGCTTTCCTAATATATACTTGCTTTCTCTGATCATAGAATGGATAGATCATGGATGTCCATTCGTAATCGTTGCACCCCAGAGTTTATATCTGGTCTTGATCAGTTTATTAGATTTGCCGAGGAACATAGGAAAAAACCTACAGATAGGTTCTACTGTCCATGTAGGCATTGCGGTAACAACTTGAAACTCAACACTGGTGAGGAAATCAAAAGTCATGTCATGTGCAATGGGATTGTACAAGGCTATACAGAATGGCACTGGCATGGAGAGATTTCAAAATCGAATCCAGTAGATGTCAATAGCAGTGCTTGGGTGGAAGAAGAAATTGCCTCCGATGACGTAAATGTGAACGAACCAGTTCCAGCAGACATTGTTGATGCGATGCTGGATAGTTGTAGGGTAGAGCACACCGATCCACCTCCTATCTTTACAAACATTGTGCATGATGCTGAGATATCGTTATACACAGGCTGTGCTAAGTTTACGAAGCTTAGCGCTGTGCTGAGATTGTATAAGTTGAAAGCTAACAATAGATGGAGCGACAAAAGCTTCACTGAATTGTTGACTTTGTTGAAAGAAATTCTTCCTGAAGGAAACGAGCTGCCAATCTCAACATACCAGGTAAAGAAAATGTTGTGCCCAATGGGAATGGAGGCCAAAAAGATACACGCATGCCCGAATGATTGTGTATTATTTCAAAAGGACTATGTATATTTGAAAGATTGTCCAAAATGTGGTGCGTCACGATATAAATTGACGACTTCGGGGGAGTCCAAAACTGGTTCTCCTGCCAAGGTGTTGTGGTATCTACCTATAACATCACGGTTTCAACGCTTGTTTGCAAATCCGAAAGATGCGAAGAATTTGAGGTGGCATGCAGATGTTAAGAAAAATAATGATGGGATCCTACGACATGCGTCTGATTCCCCACAGTGGAAGAAGATTGATGTATTGTTCCCTGAATTTGGTGAAGAAGTCAGGAATCTAAGACTTGGGCTTTTTACAGACGGGATGAATCCGTACGGGACATTGAGCAGCCAACATAGCACTTGGCCAGTCATGCTTGTTATATACAATCTTCCTCCCTGGCTGTGTATGAAAAATAAGTACGTTATGTTGTCATTGTTGATATCGGGCCCTAAACAACCCGGAAATGATATCGATGTTTATCTTGAACCTTTGATTGATGACTTAAAGAAACTTTGGGCTGAAGGTGTGATGACCTATGATGCTTCAGCAAGAGAGACATTTCGTTTGCATGCTATGTTGTTTTGCACTATTAATGACTTTCCGGCATATGGGAATTTGTCTGGATATAGTGTCAAAGGAGCTAAAGCGTGTCCTATATGTGAAGAAAACACTGATTCAATAAGACTAAAATATGGCGGCAAGACTGTATATCTTGGTCATCGAAGGTTTCTTTCAAAATTCCATCCGTATCGTAGGAAGCGCAAAGCATTCAATGGATGGAATGATGAACGGAGTGCACCTAAACCTATACCAGGGGATGTTGTTTATGAAAGAGTAAAAGACATTGTCAATGAATTTGGTAAGAAATCACAATGTAGTATGGCCACACGGAGTGACAATTCTTCATTCAAAAAGAAGTCAATATTTTGGGATCTTCCTTATTGGAGTTCTTTGTCAGTCAGGCATTGTATCGATGTAATGCACGTTGAGAAAAATGTCTGTGATAGCATCATTGGTACTCTATTAAATATACCAGGTAAGACTAAAGATGGGATAAAATCCAGACTGGACCTACGTGAAATGGGAATAAGGTCAGAATTAACAGAATTATGTGAAATGGGTAATAAAAGAACATACTTACCTCCCGCTTGTTACACGTTGTCTAGAAAGGAGAAGAAAACTTTTTGTGAATGCTTGGTAAATGTTAAGGTGCCACATGGTTACTCATCCAACATCCGTAGATTGGTATCAATGAAAGATCTGAAGTTGATAGGTCTTAAATCTCATGATTGTCACACTCTAATGCAACAAATATTGCCCGTGGCAATTCGATCTATATTGCCGAAGCATGTAAGGTTTGCAATTACCAGACTTTGTTTCTTTTTCAACAGTCTATGCAGCAAAGTTATTGACCCTGATACTCTCGATAATTTGCAAAGAGAAGTGGTTGTTACCCTATGTCAGCTTGAGATGTATTTCCCTCCTTCGTTCTTTGATATCATGGTACATCTTGTTGTCCACTTGACTAGGGAAGTGAAAATCTTGGGACCGGTTTTCTTGCATTGGATGTATCCCTTTGAACGATACATGAGCGTTTTTAAAGGTGATGTTCGAAACCGTTATCGTCCTGAAGGGAGTATTATTGAAGGTTATGTGGCAAGAGAGGTTATGGATTTCTGCAATGACTTTCTCAGTGGTAATGACACTCCTGATAATGACAAGAATATTGAGGAGGGCAAAGGAATTTTGGGATCACGGGTGAAAGTAATCAGCCGTGAGCAGTTGGAACAAGCTCACTTGTATATTTTACATAATATGGACGAAGTGAGTGTTTATATCGAGGAACATACCAATTTCATAAAGAGACAACATCCTCGAGCAAGTTCAATGTGGCTTGCTAGAGAGCATAATAAGACTTTTACTAAGTGGTTTGAAGATAAAGTCTTACATCAACTATCTCAAACACCAAATGATATTACAGAAACTATCAAATGTCTCGCCTTTAAACCAAAACCAAATGTTATGTCTTATGAAGGGTTTGACATTAATGGATTCACATATTACACAAAGCGCCAAGATGATAAGAGTGTCGTCCAAAATAGTGGGGTCACTCTTCAAGCGTCAACTATGTACTTTGCAAGTGCAAAGGATAAGAGTCCACGTGAAGCTAAAATGTCATATTACGGTGTCATTGAAGAAATTTGGGAGTTTGACTACATAGATTTCAATATTCCGCTCTTTAAATGTAATTGGGTTGATAACACCAAAGGAGTTATAGTGGATGAATTGGGTTTCACTTTGGTGAACTTTGAAATGATTGGCGAGAAGGCTGAACCATTCATATTGGCATCACAGGCAAAACAAATATTCTATATCGATGATCCTGCAAATGATAAATGGTCGGTTGTTCTTCATGGTAAAAGACAGTTCATTGAAGATCCTATAGATGAAGAAGAGTACTATGATAAGTATGATGACTCCAGTCCATTCTCAGTTGGGTTGCCAACTCCACAAAATATTGAAGCTAATGATGACTTATATGTGCGCGGAGATCACAATGAAGCATTGTTAATTGATAAAAGATCACAATTTTAGAGACATGTATGTTTATACAAATGGTAAATGTTTTCCTTTTTCTAATTTATACAAATGCTAAATGTTTTCCTTTTTCTAGTTGATACAAATGCTAAATGTTTGCCTTTTTTATGACATTTTCAGATGGCTGACCATGATGAGAATGATGTTCATGATGAGCATGTTGTCCATGACGAGCATGGCGAGGATACCAATGTAAGTTCTAAAAACATATCTTGTATTTCTATAAAATTCATTATCTTCTAGTTATGTCATATATCCTATATTTCTATATTGGCCTAATTCAGTGTGTTTATTTTTGTCAAATTTTAGGTTGATGATGCACATGTACCCACTGAAGCACAGGAGCAACTTGATGCGCGGAGAGGACATTCCAACTCGAGATATCGTCTACCGTTTCCTCCTCCTCCGCAGTAATATCCTCATCTCTAAACGTTTCTCGTAGGATTCTGAACCCCTCCATTCCCTCTACTACATCGAAGCCATGTCGCAGTTGAACCCTTTCGCCGAGCCCTACCCGGCCAAGCAGGCGTCGCCTGAAGCACCACCGTCGTCGTCGTCTCCACCTCCATCGCAACTTGCTGTGCTAGTCCTGACAGTTTATCACCCCACATGCCTTCCTCCTCAGTTCCTGCTGCTAGACGACCACACAATGGATCCAAGAGGATTGCAGGTGTTCGCCAAAGACTATAGGCTGAGTTAACTCAATAGTTAACTCAGCCTATAGTCTTTGGCAAACGCCTGCATATCCTCTTGGATCCATTGTGTGGTTGTCTAGCGGCAGGAACTGGGGAGGAAGGCATGTGGGGTCATAAACTGTTAGATATAATTGGGATGTTGATAGTGATGATGAATGATACTTTGTAAATGAATGTTTCTGAATGTTAAAACATGTATTTGAATGATTCTATATGTGTGAACGTGACAATTGAATTGATGTCTGAATGTATCTACTTGTGTGAATCTTTTTATGTTAATTTTGCAGGTTTGTGGCCTGTTTGTAGGCTGATATCAATGGATGTCGTAAACCTGCAGTTCAGAAAACTGAACTGCAGGTTCTCATCCTGCTGACCAGCCATAGCAGGCCTGCAAACAGATTTATAAAAAAAAAATATATATAGGCGTCGGTTATTTACCGATAACCGTCAGCTCAGACTTACAGCGTCGGTTTTTTGTTGAACACCGACGCCAAAAGTGTTCGCGCTACAGGAAATGGGAGTCATCTAGGACACTTTTCTGCGTCGGTTGTTTAGTATATAACCGACGCAGAAAGCGTCCTAGATGACGATGTTTTCTGTGGCGCGAACCCTTTTGGCGTCGGTGTTTTATAATAAACCGACGCCTTTATGTTAAATAGGCGTCGGTTTTTTAACCGACGCTGAAGTGTCCAACCTTTTAGCGGCGCCCACATAGGCGTCGTTCAGAAACCGATGCCAAAGGGGGTTAAACAACCGACACTAAAAGGCACTTCTGTAGTAGTGACATTGCAGTCGAAAGTTGTTGTGCCCAGGTCCTATCGATGAAGCAAATGCTCCAAGACTTTAACATACATTTTGATGCTTCTCCTATCTATTTTGATAATACTAGTGCAATCAATCTTTCTTATAATCCTATATTGCATAGTATAGATAAACATATAGAGGTTCACCATCATTTGCTTTGTGATTAAATTTCCAAAAAGGATATTTATATCATGCATGTGGACATGGAAAATCAGTTGGTGGAAATTTTCACTAAACCTCTATCTAGAGATCAATTTAATTTTATTAGATCTAAACTACTCATTATTATTTTGGATGATATTGACATGTTATCTGTCTAGTTGTTTCTATCCTATATGTCTTGCTCATATTTTACTCACCTTGCTTGCCTAAAATTTCTTAATTTGCTTGTTGACATGCTTAGTTTCACTTGTTTTTGGGCTTTTCTCGAATTTCTTATTTTTATCACTAAATAGTACCCAATGATGAGTGACATGTGCCGAAGTATGTTCAATATACATAATAGACTCGAAAAATGAATTTAATTAGCATTCATAGGGCTTGAAATTAAGTTTGATTGTTTTAGGTCAGGTTAACCATCAGTTGAGTTTCCCCCAGTACAAACTTGACCAATCCGTAGTTGAGAGTTGTTCTAAAATGGACCAATCGGTCGAGTTTCCCACTCTCAGAACTTGACTGATCAACGGGCTGAAGCCAACTTAAGTTGGGTTCGACCGACTATTATCCCTCTCAACTAGAGAATAGCCGACCGATTCCCCTTCTTCTAGCCCTAAGCTTTCTACCCAAACCCTTACCTTCCCTATCCTAGCCCTTTCCTGACCTAGATAGGTGGCCCTAGACCTCCCCTTGTGCTCTTTGCTGGTGTTTGGACATTTTTGGTGGCTTGTTTTGTGCATTTGATCTCTTCGCCTCCTTATTTTTGCCTCCATGGCTTCCCATAGGAGAAAGAGACCCGCCCCTAGCAATGCTCCATCGTCTTCTTTGTCTAACCACTTGATTCCTTTTGATGTCACCTCATTTGTCTCAATAGAAGCTATAAATAGGTATAAGGACCTTCTTCCTAGGAGTCCTTTTCCTTTTAGAGCTTTGTTTGAGCCCATCTCTAGGAGTCAAGTGGTCATAGACCAAGTAGCTAAGTTGTTAGCCGTCCATCACCTCTCTACCCTGGCTATCGAACATGACTACTTTCATAATTCTATGACAAGAAAAAAAGTAGTTCATGAATTCTACGCTAACCTGCATTGGAATTACGACACCCTTGTACCCCCGCCGAATACTCAAGTAATCCTAACTTCCATGATCACCGGGAAGCATTTTCAAATCTCTAAGGATATTTTAAATGTCTTCTTTTCGGGAGATAATGAGAATGACTCTTGGTGCAAGGATGACAACAAGTATTTTGATCTTTTGGATCCTAAAGGTTTCTACAAGAAGAATGAGATTACTCTCCCTAACATTCATCGCTACTTGAAGATATCTGATGTTCCATATAAGAAGAAGAGCACCCTAACCTCCTCCTCCCTCAATCTCAGGAAGCACATCTTAGCCTTAGTGGTCAACTGCAACATCCATCCAAAGAAAAATCAAATAGATATTGTAGAGAACACTGCAGTTATAATTTATTGCCTCCTTGAGAATATCAGAGTCAATTGGTCAAGATACATTCTTCACCACATGACCTATTTTGATTCTGGTAAGAACACCTGAGGCACCCATCCACCCTATTCAACCCTGATTTGTGGTTTGTTTTAGTTTGCTACTGAGAAATCACTCTTCTCTGACTTTCATTACAAGCTAGCCAGAAAGGGTGTGTGTATCAGTGAAACCATGATTTAGAAGTTCGTGCCTGTTTTTGCCTCTACCACACCTGGTGCTTCACCCACATCCTCTACCTCTGCAACCTCTGCCTCCTCTGCCTGAGCTCCTCCTCCTCAGCCACCTCGAACTAGCCGTACTTCATTCCGTGTATCTAATGAAACCCTTATGGGCTACATGATGCACCAACAAGCATACAACCAATAGGTCCAAGAGCACCTACATTAGGATTTATGTTCAATCATGTCAAACATGAACATGTCCTATGCATACCCCTACCCCACCTACTAGCCTTTCCTTGGTAGTGATTATGCTTCTTATGTATACATTCATTACTACCCTACCCCTAAGCCTTCTACTGCTGGTCATCCACCCTTTATTGCTGGTGGTTCTGATCCCTCCTATCTTTCATTTCCTGTTGGCCCCTTGGCCACCCTACTTTCCAGTCTTGGCGATTTTGCTCCATCCTTTCCTCAGGACAATGAGCTCTATGCTCTTGGTATGACTTGGGATGAGAAGAATGCTCGTTGGCTTGGTCGTGGTTTTGGTCCTCCTACAGATAAGGAGATGTCTGAACAGGCTGATGCTAAGGCTACTGATTACAATGATGGTGATGGTGAGGATGCTTTAGATGATGGTGATGGTTCTGGTGTTGATTCTGGTGATGAAGGAACTACAGCTGCACCTTCAGATGGAGACGAGGACTATGAGCCTGGAGTTGATGACAATGATGCTATAGACATAGATATTCTAGATGTCTAGATTGTTTCTTAGCTTTTAGTCTAGTATGTTGATCATATATATCTTTCTAGGCTATTTTGTATTAGAAACATCTAGGCACATTATCTGAGATGTACTATTTTCTCTTCAGTTTTCATCGCTTCTAGCTTGTAGTTGCTTTTATGAGAACATGCTTCTGAGTTGCAATCTATATTATGTGCACTCTAGCTCTTTACTCTGATATATCTTATGAGTTGGTTCCTTAATTCACCATATTTTGATTATGATAAAGTTTGTATGTTTCTTTAGTCTCTGGTTGACATATGCTATGAGATTGGATGTATGAATATCTATTTGATTGTGTTTGGAGAAGACCTGATTATATGCTCTTCTACCCACCTACTTTTTATTAATGTCAAAAGGGGGAGAGAATTTCAATGTCTTGAAACTCAATCATATTTTTATTCTTTGTCATACTGTTGTTTATTGGTTATGAGATCCTTTTCTTGTTCATTCTATGTTTTATCATGTGACTTGCAAAGGACCATATAGTACTTGTATGTTATAATTTCTTTGTGTAGATAGACTAACTATGCAGGTTAGAGTAAGCATAGATTGAGGGGAAGCAATTCACATTGTTCAAATCTTGAATCCCCCTAATTCACAAGGTAGGGGTATAATTTCTATATCCTTTTCAATATGCTTGAGGAATGCTTTGTCATTGTCAAAAAGGAGGAGAATGTTGACCTAGAGGTTATACATTATCCATATTTTGATAATGACTTAACCATTCCATTCATATGTATCTAATATGTGTATTCAAGATTAATTTTAGGTGTTAGGTATATGAAAAAGACCAATATTCATAATCCCTAATTTGTTCAAGTTCAAGTCAAAAGCTATACAAGTGTGTAATTTAGGAAATCCATGTAAATGACCTTAGAATATTTTTTTAATCACTTGTATTGATGATATGGCTTGTAACTGAGATGAAAAAATTGATTGGGACACTTAGCACCAAGTTGTAATCACTTTTGATGCACTTTACAAAATTGATCACAGGCAATCAATCGGTCAAGTTACAATCTCGATCGATCCACGGGATCAATTCTTTAAAGAGTGCATCGGTCGAGTTATGCATTCACAGAACTCGACTGATGGGGTTACTAACCAAACACAAATTTTATTGGTTGGTCAAGTTTCCTCAGGTCAAACTTGACCGGTGGTTTGAAATTTGGGTATGTCTTTTACCCAATCGGTTGAGTTACCTTTATTGAAACTCGACTGAATGCACTGTGTGGAAATTGCAGAAAAAGTGATTGTGACCGTTGGTGACTTATTTCAGCAAAAATAGATCTGTTGTCTTGAGAAAAAATGGTTATAATTTGACCCTAAGTGGTCCCCAACTAAAAGGGGCACCCTCAACTATAAATAGGACCTCTTGGTGTTCATTCCAAGGTTGCTCATTCCATATATACTTGGTTCTTGCTTAGTTGAGAGTGTTGCACACCTTTAAGCCCCTTTCTCTCTCTACCTTCAAGTCAAATCCATGAGTATGAGTGAGTTAGGTTCTGTTGTAAGAGAGCTACCTCTTATATCCATGTAAAGCTCTCAAACTCTATCTTCTTACCCCCTTTCCTATTGAAGAAAAGGCTGAAGATCTTCTCCGAGTGAAGGAGAAGGAGTTGTTGTTCTTCAAGGTTGAAGAAATCATGGTGTTTAGATCTTCAAGTGAAGGAGATAGGCAAGGCGGACGTTCAATAAGGATAGGTAATTCCTTGAAGGCGAGATACTTGAATAAGGAGTGGGTAAGTCCTTGTCGAAGGATGAAGACTCCATGGTTCAAGTGGGTAAGTTCCTTCAGTAGGTTGAAGATCCTTGCTTAAGGTATTAAGTCTTTGGATGAATGTTGATTTGTCTTCTAATCTTATGATGCAATATAAGAGTATCAAAATTACAAAGTCCTAGAGATTAACCACCTCTAAGTAGTGGATTGACTAACTTCTAGTTTGAAGTGTGGAACCACTCTAAACCACTTTGTCCAAGTGCATGCTCTTCCTTGTCTGTCATCCTTACTATGCTTGCTAGTTAGGATCTCAAATTGGTTGTATGTTTAAGATTTTGCACTTAATATAATTTGGTGGTCTAATTTGTTTTGTGAGATTTGTGAAGCTCTATTCAACCCCCCTAGAGACCTTGATCCAACAAGAAGGAGATCTTGTAGGTCCTCATGTGATCAAGGTCATTAGGTATGTGGAGAACCTTTCTAGATTGGGATTCCCCTTGGGTCAAGATTTGGCCACTGATTTGATTCTGCAGTCTCTTCCAGAGTCGTATAGTCAGTTTGTCATGAACTACAACATGAATGACTTTGACAAATGTTGGCTATTTATGCTAATGATTTTCAATCCTAAGAAGGATCGTTTACTCAACTTAACCAATCTTTGCAAGTATACGAGAGTAGTTGTAGTTGAGGTCTAACACAAGGAGGGTTGGTTAGTTAGGCGCAAGAGTTATGATTTTCAATATTTTAGATCGTTGAACACAAGATGATTGGATTAGAACAACTAAATTATAGATTTAAAACAAAATACTAAATTATCACTTTAGAAAGGTTAAGATTAAGATATGGAAGGATCTTGGAACTAGGATTTCACCAACATATCATAGCAAAAAATAGGAGCATGAAATTTAAACATACTAAGCACTTGTTTTAAAGGAGAGTTGTATGTGCACTTCACCTCTCGGTGCAAGTACAACGATCCTAACTCAATACAACATTATCATGTATGCATTTCATTTTCGATCACAATCCTACTCCTCAACTCCAAAATTTCCACTCTCGTGGTAAAGAAGGAGTTGCCAAGAGAGTACCTCCTTACTCTCTTACTTATCTTCTTAGATCAAGCAACAAAGCATAAAACATGCACATAAAGTGGCCAACCATACATGCAAGAAGCAAGAAACTGGTGCTCATAAGGTGGAAAAACAAACAACTTAGCATTTAGTACGAAATTATCATATTCCTTACATGCTATGACATGGGAGATACTCTCCCATGACCAAGAAAAGGAAACTACTCATCCATTAATGTGTACAGTAGGAAATGTGCATAATTTTCAGAATTCAACATGATTTAGAGAAGGAAAAGCTAATTAATCCCAAGGTGTAACCCAAGAATGGTAGAACTCCAACTTGAGGACGAAATCCCACTCCTACAGCTGCTCCAAACCAGACAAACTCCCCCCCCCGAGAAGCTTTGTGGAGTGAAGAAGCTCTACTGCACCTCCGGAGAAGAAAATGGAGAAGAAGAGAAGAAGAATGGGGGTCCTTTGGCAAGAAACCACCTTCTTCCACCCAAAATCACCCTGCCTTGATCTAGACCTACTCTGGGATGAAATACCTTCGAATTATGACAATTGATCACTGCTCCATGGAGTGGTTTCGTCTTTTAAAATGGAAGGAGTCATATTTGAAAATTGTTGAAACTGACAGGCGCACGACGTGCATTCCCGGTGCACGGCGTGCAAATCCTTCGTTAGTTGCTCCAGAATGCACTTTGCATGGTGTGTGCTGAATTAATGCACGCCGTGCAACTTTCCAGAAACTTTTAGTTTGCTCGATGCTCCCAGGTGCACGGCATATGCTGAATTAATGCACGCCATGCAACTTTCTAGAAACTTTCAGTCTGCTCAATGCTCCCAGGTGCACGACATGTCTTTTTAAGATACAACATGTCAATGGCTATTTTGGACTGTTGTGTATTCTTCTCATAACTTTCAGCGTGTAGGTCCAATTTACATGTTGTAAAAAGTGGTATTTGCGTAGTTTCAAACCTCAAAACATGTAGATACTTGAGTTATCCAATAAGTGATAATATAATATATTCCTCATCATTTTATTGCAAAATGTAGTACCAACAATCCAAACCATGAGACAAGTAAGAATATCTAAAAATATAGATTCTAGCATGAATGAGAGTGATAATTGAGTCAAAACAACATGGATATGCAACCAAACATGATCCAAAAGATGATATGATTTGTGCACATCAAATCCCCCTAAGATTAAACCATTGCTTGTCCTCAAGCAAAAAGAGCATAGAAATAGAAATGAAGAATTGTCAAGTTCATGTATAGATCAAATGAAAAAAAAGATGTGTATAAGACCAAGCCAACCATGATCAACATGTTTATACTCATAGCCATCAATTCAACTTAAACACCCAAGAAAGAGATTTTTAGTTTAGTAGGGGTGGTCACAATTAAATGAACCAATCAATTAAACAACACTAAGTAGAATTTGGATGACCAAGCCAAACAATTAGTTGATGTGCAACTCAAACTCTCAACTATTAAGGATACAAATGATGAAATCTTAGTTAAAATTGACAATTTTAGTTGTACTCTCCTTATTTCTCAAAAGTGATATGATAATGCATTATGGGTTCCGACACTCGGCTGCTAATGTAGGCTTATGCACACGTGGAGTGTCAGCTGGGGTATTTTACCCTTTTTAAGACATACCACCTAACCATTGTGGCCAGATCAGACTTACACTAGGCTAGCATGATATGTGGGCGGTTTAGCCATCTTTTATGGGGTATAAAGATGATATATGAAAAAAGAAATTTTAATTTTTTTCCAAAAACATAGGAGAGTTAACTAAATTGCAACATTAGCTAGATTTCATTTATTTGTTTTGAAAAATCTTCATTGAAAGAGTGGTTGAAAATGCACTAAGAGCTTGGCAAGGGCATCCTGTATTCCAAATGATGTTGAAAAGTTTATTTACTCACAAAAATTGAAACCATTACATGTTATAAGAAATCAAGGATGTGAAAGATGAATGTTCAGGATAGAAGCATAAACCAGAGTTAAGCACATGTTGATGGCCAAAAGGTTTCATTTGTTTAATACATGTCTTTTACAATTTCTCTAAATGATATTTCTCATCATAAGAGGAAAATCAGTTAAGCATAGAAGTTCTATCCACATATAAAATATAAACCTCATATCATACTAGATTTGCCACAAGAAGAGCAGAATTGAAAACAAAAGATTAAAATGTGAACACAAAACAAAAGCAAATGACAAGAAGCAAATAACATGAAAGGGAAAAGCTAAAAGAACTAGGTTTCCATCTAGTTGCTCCCCCCTAAGTTTGAAATATGCAGTGTCCTCACTGCATAAATCAAACTAAAAAGGTTGCAACCGGGTACCTCATCATGGTGGAAACATCAAAGTCCATGGAGGATCAGTGCTCTAATTTGTAACTGGAATTTGTTGTGCTAAAGATTTCTACCTCCTTGCGAATATGTCCTGGATTTGGGGCAACCAAAAGCACCTATGAGCTACAACAAGAATAGTCTTTTGTATGCCAATACTATTTGTCTTTTAATTCTCCTTTGAAGCATCATCAAAATATGAGCTAGGAAGAGTGTTCTCATTATAAAGCAATGTGTCATCTAGAGTGTGAGGAGGAAAGACATGTGGCTTTCTTGAAGAATCAACATGTAGAGCATGTGTTGTAGCTTTCTCCCCTTTAGCTGCAACTTCATAATCATCATGGATATCAACAACATCATACATTGAAGGATATAACTCTATAACAAATCCATTCTTCAATGTCACTAGCCTGAAATATGCAGGACTTATCTCCAGTGGACTAGGCAAGAAAGGTGGAAATGCTTCTTTGCTAGGAAGATCTTGTTGGGTGATTGTTTGTCCAAGATGTGTGCATGAGTGGCTATAGACTCCACCTTAGAAGAGAGTTGGCCAATAGCATCCATCATAGATTGTCTTTGTTGATGGAACTCCTCATTTTATTGCATTTGAGTTAAAATAAATGTTGCAATCATATACTCTAAGTTGGAAGATACTTGTGGTTGTTGTGGCTGAATGAAATTCAGGTTGACATTGCTATAGAAGTCTGGTGGAGTGTAGCCCATTGGGGAATAAATAGAAGAAGCATAACATGTATAAGATGAGTGTCCAAGAAACCCACATGATTCACGAATATTGTTGTCTGTTTGAATTAGTTGTGTTCTTAGATTCTCAAACCTTTTTAACAAAGTTTTTAGCCTTGCTTCAATCAAGTCTATAACACCAACCGTGTGATCTTCCACTTGCATTTTGGAAGTAGTATGTGAAAAGGATGGGTGGTAGCTTGTAGACGGACTCCATTGGAAATGATTTGCTTCCATATCTTCAATAATAGCACCGGCTTCTCCATAAGATTTGTTCATTAGAGCTCCATTTGTAACTACATCAATAGACATCCTTGTATTGTAGCACAAACCATTATAGAAAGATTTACAATAGAAGCCAATTGCTTAGACTGTGATGTGGAAAAAGATTTTGAAGATCTTTGAAGCTCTCCCATGTATCATACAAGGTCTCTCCATCCCTTTGAGAATAATTGATGAGTTGAATCCTCAGCTGTAAAGTTTTGCTAGGTGGAAAATATCTTACCAAAAAGACATTTAGAAGCTCCTCCCAAGTGTTGATTGACTTCTTTGGCAAAGTATAGAGCCATGCCTTGGCTCTATCTCTAAGAGAGAATGGAAAAAGGATTAGGCACATCCCATCAGTAGGAACACCATATATATTTATGGTGCTTAGCAACTATAGAAATTTAGCAATGTGGAGGTTTGGATCCTCCATTGGTATCCCTCCAAATGCATTTAGTTGTAGCAATTGTATGATGGCTGGGCTGATAGAAAACTCCTTTGCCTCAAATTCTGAAATATTAATAGGCCCACTCATGTGCATAGCAGATGTACCAAAGTAGTCCTTAAGAGGAAGGTCATCCTCCTTGTCTAGGTCTTCATGTGAATCTAGAGGATTAGGTGGATGTGGTGTAGATGGTGGTGATGTATGTGGTATGGATGAAGGTGGTGGATATGAGGGTGTGTAAGATTGTGGTATGGGTGTTGGTGGTGAATTAGGTGTGAATGATGGTGATGTGGATGAAGGATGCATGGGTGAATGTCGTTTGGATGATGGTGGCATGGATGCTGGTTGTGTGGGTTGTGATTCCTCCATATATGTTTGGGTTTCACTCCTTCTTGCTCCATGAGGGCTGCAAATGATGTGTTCATTTTTTGAATGTAGAGATATGCACAGTTCAAGGATCTTTTTACGAACACCCTATATGCTCCTGCAAATAAACAAGGTGAGTGAGATACAAAAACAAACATGGAAGATACAACAAATTATGATGATCATGATGAATTATGATTTATGTATATGATGGTGGATATGAAGGTTGTGATCTAGTCTCATTTACTTATCAACAACTCTTACTCTAACAGGAATACTGATGCTCCCCGACAACGGCGCCAAAAACTTGTTGGCTATTTAAGCTAACGGGTTTCAATCCTAAGAAGGATTGTTTACTCGACTTAACCAATCTTCGCAAGTATACGAGATTATTTGTAGTCAAGGTCGAACACAAGGAGTGTTGGTTAGTTAGGCACAAGAGTTATGATTTTCAATAATCTAGATCATTGAACATAAGATGATTGGATTAGAACAACTACATTATAGATTTAAAACAAAATAGTAATTATCACTTAAGAAAGGTTAAGATTTAGATATGGAAGGATCTTGGACCTAGGATTTCACCAACATATCATAGCATAAAATAGGAGCATGAAATTTAAACATACTAAGCACTTGTTTTATAGGAGAGTTGTATGTTGCACTTCACCTCTCGATGCAAGTACAACGATCCTAACTCAATACACCATTCTCATGTATGAATTTCATTTTGGATCACAATCCTACTCCTCATCTCCATAATTTCCACTCTCATGGTAAAGAACGAGTTGCCAAGAGAGTGCCTCCTTACTCTCCTACTTATCCTCTCAGATCAAGCAAGAAAGCATAAAACATGCACATAAAGTGGATGGCCATACATGCAAGAAACAAGAAACCGGTGCTCACAAGGTGGAAAAACAAGCAACTTAGCATTTAGTACAAAATTATCATGTTCCTTACATGATATGATATGGGAGATACTCTCCCATGTCCAAGAAAAGGAAACTACTCGTCCATGAATGTGTACAACATTTAATGTGCATAATTTTCAGAATTCAACATGATTTAGAGAAGGAAAAGCTAAGTAATCCCAAGGTGTAACCCAAGAAAGGTATAACTCTGACTTGAGGATCAAATCCCACCCCTACAGCTGCTCCAAACCAGACAAACTTCCCTCCCAAGATGCTTTGTGGAGTGAAGAAGCTCTGTTGCACCTCTGGAGAAGAAAATGGAGAAGAAGAGAAGAAGAATGGGGGTTCTTTGGCAAGAAACCACCTTCTTCCACCCAAAATCACCCTCCCTTGCTCTAGACCTTCTCTGGGATGAAAGACCTTCGAATTATGACAAGTGATAACTGCTCCATAGAGTGGTTTAGTCTTCTAAAATGAAAGGAGTTGTATTTGAAAATTGATGAAACTGATAGGCACATGGTGTGCAAATCCTTCGTGAGTTGCTCCATAATGCACTTTGCATGGCGTGTGCTGAATTAATGCACGTCGTGCAACTTTCCAAAAACTTTCAATCTACTTGACGCTCCTAGGTGCACGCTGTGTGCTGAATTAATGCACGTCGTGCAACTTTCCAAAAACTTTCAGTCTGCTCGACGCTCCCAGGTGCACGACGTGTCTTTTTAAGACACAACATGTTAATGGTTGTTCTGGGCTATTGTGTATTTTGCTCATAACTTTCAGCGTGTAGGTCTGATTTACATGCAATAAAAAGTTGTATTTGCGTAGTTACGATCCCCAAAACATGTAGATACTTGATGAGTGATCCAATAAGTGATAATATGATATATTCATCATCATTTCATTACAAAATGTAGTACCTACAATCCAAACCATGAGACAAGTAAGAATAGCTAAAAATATAGAATCTAGCATGAACGAGAGTGATAATTTAGTCAAAACAACATGGATATGCAACCAAAAATGATCCAAAAGATGATATGATTTGTGCACATCAACAAGTCATTAGCATAGTTACTTGGCATGTTGAAAACAACTGAGGCACAAATGAAGAAAGACAAACCCAAGTCTGTGATGATGATCAACAAATCAAAGGGGAAGTCTAAAGGCAAAGGAAACGTTAAGAAGAGTTCTAAATCTAGCCAGAAGCCCAAGTCTTCAACACTCAAGACCAAGGGAAGAGTGAATAAGGGAGACAATTGTCACCACTGTCACCAGCCTGGACACTGGAAGAGTAATTGCCCTGTCTACCCGGAGGAATTAAAGAATAAGAAGGGGATAGAGATCTCCATTTCAAGTATATACGTTACAAGATAGATCTAATTACTTATTAATCATGGGTATATGATACCACATGTAGATCTGACATATGTTTGATATGCATGATATGATAAGAAGTAAACCTTTATGAAATGCAAGGATGGAATTTTTGAAGCAATATTTGTTGTGACTTTAGTCTATATATTTAGAATTTATCTTAGACAATAGGGCATGTAATACAGTTATATGAATTGCTATTTCATTTATGCCATTAATAGAAATATTTTACTTTCTGCATCTTGTATGGACAAGGATGATTATGAATAAAGAGTAGTCAATGTTCTCTTTCAAAGATGTGACCTTATGTGGAAATGTCTTATGATCTTTTTAGGATCTAAAGAATAATGTTCATAATGTAAATACCAAATGATTACCATTTGATAACTCAAAGAATTGATATCTATAGCATAGTTAGCTAGAGAACATATACAAAAATGCATTTCTAGAATCCATGTTGATGTGTGTATAGACTCTTTTAGTTATTGAACCAGTAAGATACACACAAGTCTTACTTGTGTGCAATATTACAAGTCACCTCTCACTAGGTGTAGTGGGAAAATAAGCATTCTAGTAGGACTTGTGCATAATGATGTACAAAGGCCCTTAAAATTTAGCTAGATATGTATACTTCATTTACTGATGATATGGTGATATGTATTTTGTGAAATGCAAATATGTTGAAATGTTGAAGGAGATAATGCATGAAGTACACAAAAGTATAAAGATACTTTGATATGGTCAATGTTAGAATACTTTACAGGAATAATCTGAGGACCTTCTGGAAAGACTGTGATAGTGCATCACAAATCAACTCCACCTGAAACATGATGATGGATCATAAAGAAGGAATCAAATCTTGATGTGATTTTCATTTAATCTAATCTTTTAATTTCTTTTAGACATGTGTTTTACACTAAAACAATGTACCATGAAATGTTTTGGAAGACACCATATGATATATGTCATGGGAAATGTCCTAATATGCCTTGAGGATTGAAACTTATATAAATAAAGTAGTTTCTTGAAAAGGTTTATCCACAAATCATAGTTTGTTGAATACTATCTTTAATCCTAATATGATAAAAAAAATGTTTGTTACTAGGATAATTGAGTTCCAAAGGAATCATTGGGAGTAAAGTAGAACTCAAAATGTTCGAGATCAACAAGCATTGAACCTAAGGTGGTACAAAAGGAATTAGGAGAATCACAAATTGTTTTGGAATCTCAAATTACTAATGTAATACACAACTCATAGTTCTAGTAGAACACACCATGATCTTGAAATATTATGATATATTATAACTCAGCATAGAGGTAAGTTGGTCATAAGATGATGAACCAACAATTAACTAGAAACTAATGAGAGACCAAGATCTGATAAATGGCTTGAGGCCATTATATCCAAAATGGAGTCCATGTACACCAACAGGGTATGTCCTTGGTGGTACCACCTGAAGGGATAAAACCCATAAGGTACAATTGGGTTTTCAAGAGGAAGGCCAACATGGATAAACTAAAAATATAGACTAGTTGCATAGGTTTTCAAACATGTTCAAAGTGTTGAACATGATGAAATCCCTTTACCAATTATCCATTAGGATCGTGCTTGCTATTGCAGCTTATGAAGACTATGAGATTTGAAATATGGAGATTAAAACTGCATTACTTAAAAGGAATATTTGAGAGGATGTGTACTTGATACATTATAAAGGTTTTATAACTTCATTAATGCAAATAGAATCTATGAACCACAATGTTCAATCTAGAGGTTGAGACAAGCATCTCAGAGCTGGAATCTTTAATTTGACAAGTTAGTCAAAGAGTTTGACTTTAGTCAAGATAAAAGATGAAATATGTGATTACGAAAGATTAGTGGGAGTATATATTTATTACAATATTGTAAGTATTGAAACATGGCATGGAAAACACCTACAACATGAAGGATTTATGTGAAACATCCTATGTGATAGGAATTGAGATCTATAGAGATAGTTCTGGAACATCTCTTGACCTAAGTATGAGCGCATATATTGGAAAGACATTGAAAGGGTTCAACATGAAGGATTCAATGAGAGGGAGTTTATCCAGGGTACATGTGATTAGGAAATACACACTCTCAAGAATCTAGTAATCCAATCCTAATGAAGAATAGGAAATACATGAGTAGCATACCATATGCACATTCAATTTGATCTATCATGTTTGCAATATAATTTACTCATTCTATAATCTTCAATGTGATAGACATGACAAGATGATATTAGTCATATTCCAATGAAGGTCATTTGAATGCCATAAAGAACA
Source organism: Alisma plantago-aquatica (assembly GCA_963693085.1). Lineage (NCBI taxonomy): Eukaryota > Viridiplantae > Streptophyta > Magnoliopsida > Alismatales > Alismataceae > Alisma > Alisma plantago-aquatica. The sequence continues at coordinate 1,830,078,067 of OY856409.1, forward strand.
TCCATTAGTACTTGAGAAGAACAAAGGATTAGTTGCTGGACTATAGAAATAACGAATAATTGGGTGTAAGGGATTACACAGATTCAAGATTCTAAAATGAAAATGGTGATCACAATATAAAACTATGTTCAATCTTAAAAGAAGAATTAAAGGTTGGAAAGGTTCTAAATGAAAGACCATTATTTAAATTCTACAATAGAAGCCAAGTATCCTTGTCTTATGAACATATGACTGGATAATGTATGGCTCTAGAAGTTCATATAGATTAATTTATGGATGTTCCAACCATTGATGTCACAGTAGAAATACTATGACAACAATGGAGCTACTGGTTAGGCAAAGAATATCAAATAGCATATTTCAACAATTCCATTTCATACGAGATGTTGTACTATGAAGAGATGTGAATCATGGAATATACCGACTGAAGGAAAAATGTTTCTAACTAGTCCACTAGATTATCTTGTGCACATCAAAAACATGATGGACATGTTTAGATCATTAAGAATAAGATTTGTGGGTGATTGGCTCTAAGTGCAAGTGGGAGTTTATTGGTGAGTATGCCCAGAGAGACAATCATATAATGATTGTGATGGAATATCATGTAAACAATTTGATTAATAATAAAGGCAATCTTTCAATTTATTCATATCAATCAGTTATGAAATAATGATGAAACATAATGAATGTCTAAGGAATGACATTACTCAATGTCATATGTCTTCGGGTTGAGTACTTGAAAAATGAGGTCATATGAACGTTAAGAGTGTGTACATTCTTGTCATGTCCCTAGTCGAATGATATTATAGAAGGATGATAGACATAAATGACACATAAGACTAGAGAGTGTGTTGGTTGATGACATAATTTCATCAGTATGTTATATGTGATATCAAACCAAACACATGGATACTTGTTTGAGAATAGTGTATCGGATAGACCCATCTTGAGAGTGACACATGGAAACCGTAATTGGTGGTCATAATCATCTCTCATAGTGAAGGTGGTGATTGTGGTTCTTAAACTTGAAATCACTAAACTCATCACATGTCATTCAATGTACTTTGACATCCTCCACTGTGACCTTGAATAGGGCTTCCATAAAGGTGATGATCAGATGCATTGTGATAGATGGAGATGACTGTGAGTGATGTAGATGAGATTTTTCCCTCCCACTGTAGTTTGATATCCAGTCCAATTGATAAAAGAGATCGAGAAAGGCATGAGCTTGCACATGTGAATCCATATATGATATTGATCTCATATATATCGTAGACAATCTACTTTGGTTCAAGGAACATGGATTGAACATTGTCAGGATGATGATTCCATGACTTGATTTCAAATTGGATATCAGTGAAAAATGATCAATACAATCATTGTAACACCAAATCCATATTGTAGTTGAATTTGTTCTCTAGATTTCCATCTACTTGGGTAGAAATGATGTGTTGATAGATGTCGCTCTTTGGTTGTGATGTCATATGGTGGTTATGGACATTCACTGCCAATTTAGCTTGGAACATATAGGATCACACTCATAGGATACACTTAATATAGGAATTAATTCATGAAGAAATTTTAAACTTGATTACTAAAGAGTTAGGTATTCAATTTAAACGACATTGGTTGAGTATTGACTGACTGGACAATGAGCTGACACGTTCAAGTGTTTAATCGATCATTTTAGGGTGGCAGGTCAATTGAATCGACTTTGGTGATTGTAGACCATGAACTGACCAGTTCAGGAAGAGAATTGATCGGCTCAGGTCATGAGTCAATTGTCTTAGGTTATGAACCAAGCAATTGGTGGATCATTTAAATTGATTCAAGAATTTGTGCTTAAGTCATGTTGTGCATGGATTATAATTTCCAATACAATTGTGATTGGGAAACATGATGATATAGTTAGTTCAAGGGTTGAACTAATCGCTCACATGCGAACCCATCAGTTCACCAGTGAACTGACTGTTTCACCGCTCGTAGGTTGGGAAAATTCATGAAATTTTAGTCCCTTTCACTACCAGTCAGACTGGGAACCATGACCCTAACTCTCCTATAAATATATGAGTACTGGGGGCTTCTAAAAAACAAATCAATTTCCTATGACAATTGTTTCTCTTATCTGTTTGTTGTAACCGAGAGAACCTGAGAAAGTCCTACCCCATAAAGGGAGGGATAGTGAAGGAGAACAATTGTGGAGAGCAAGTTGGTGCTAATACACCAACATAGAGGGACCACGCCTTCTTGTCAGTTCTACTAGAATGATAGGAGTTCTTGGTTGTCTGTGTGGACTACCATAGAGGTCTGGAGTAGTTGTTGACGTGATCATATGTTAATGGAGAATGTGGTAGATTTTTTTTTAAATTTTGCTTCCAATTTGATGTTGTATTTCCCAACACATGATAGATTTGATAATTGTCACTTAATGACATCCAAAATCCCACTTATGATCTAAGTGGAGTTCAGACTAACAAAATAATGATATTCTATCTAGTTGCAATAGAGCACAAAGTTGAGAAAGGAGGAGATGGCTATGGACCAGATACGTCGGTCACTTCTAGAAGTCAAATCTGTAGTATAAATGCTATGGATCAAGGTGTCTCCTAAAGGGGATTGTCGGGACAACTTCTTTGAGGTTTTTCATTGGTTTTTCCAATATTTAGCTTGTTTTATCCATCTTTCATTATTTGTATGCTGGTATAAATCATGTTGGGATAATATCCATATTCCTTAGGATCCAAGAATACTCTGATATTTCTATGTATTTGACTTTTATGATTTAACAATATATTCCCTTTAGTGTTAGACATGAATATGTGATTTCTTGTTGAATTGTTTGTGCTTGATCACCACAATCAATATACTAGACTACTAATTGCTTTTGGAGAGGGATTAGGGGTTGGAAAAGTTATATATTTGCACAACTCATACTGTGCCTCAAGAGTGTGCTTACGACTGTGACAGAATAACCTAAAGTTATCGCTAATGCACTTAGATAATTCCTAAATCACTATGGAAGTGAGTTTTGTACTAGTATAAGTAGTGTATTACGTTGTGGGAGTGTGTAATACTTACTAAAGGTCTTGAATCTAGGGTTAAGGGTAAATAATTATTGATGAAATGAAGTTGGATGTAATGAATACCATGGTAAAACTATAATACTAAGAAATACATCCATTCTCGATCACTTCCACGTAGTTTAGATTTTACTTCTTATTCTTAGTTATAAAACACCATCCAATCACATGCTCTAGGCCTAGCTTATTGGGTTAAATTTAGCAGTAGTTTCTAGAAAACATTTCCCTGGGTTAAATACTTGGGCCTCATAGGCATATATTACGTGACGCGTACACTTGCATTTTACACGCACAGTTTAGATATGTCACCAACACAAAGAGTGTGTTTCACCCTAGTGTGTATTGTCATCCTTTCATGTATTGTCACCATGCCTCACTCGATGGAGACACTTGGCCAATGCTATGACTGTTTGTCTTTGACCAAGCCATCAACATATTTACTAGGTGACATTATGGTTTTAGACCTTATATCCTAGCTTTCTTCCATAAATACCAACCTCCCAATCTCTAAGAGAGACATCTCTTCTTCAAAAAAAATACTACCATGCTCCACACTCAAGAACCAAACACGAGATTGACAAGTTGCATAATCCTCCATGCCACCATTCTAGAATCCACCCAACTACCTAACCTAAACCTATGTAGAGGCTAGGATTGTGAAGGCTACATTGTTCCTTTAATTCCCAACACCATCCATTGACCACCTTCCACACCCTCACAAGATTATACTAAGACTAAAGAAGGAAAATATCATCCAATAGACTACCCTAAAGAACATATAGGGTGTACCTTGCTTCATATTGGCCTCCTATGTCTCCAAAAGTGAAGTCATACATCCACACGCCATGCATGCTTCACCTTCCTCTACAATGACTATGTCTCTCTACCCTTTCCTCTTTTTTATCTTGACCTTGCCATGATTAACAAGTAACTCCTTTGCTAGGATTTAGGTAGTCACCAAGCTACATGTTTCTTATCTTTTACTTGCATCAAAACTTGTATCCACCTTGCTACATTTCAAAATAATAGGTTATAGTCTTTCAAATGTTTTTGGCTGACATATATGTATGCTTATCAAATCTTGGATGTAATGAACTATAAAACCTAGATCTATGATATATGTCAGTTCATGTTTAAACCTTGATGAGAACTTCTATAACATGTATCTTGAAGAAATGTGTACATGATATCTAGATAACACAAGGATAAACCTAGGGTGATATCTATATGGGTATAATACACATTCATAAAGTATTGGGCTTACCCAGCCTCAATAGTTGCATGTCCATGCTTGCTTATGATGTAATGGGAGAGTGAACTTAGGTACGGGTGGTGAAACCCACTCACTCTAGTGTTTCCATCTATTTGTTTTAATAGTTCTATTTTAGTCTTTGCTAATTTTGCATTCCAGTTTAAATCAACCAAACCAAATTCTTTTGTAAGATACTCTTCCTAATTCGGTTAACTAATTGGGACAATGATTAGATGTTATATTTCTTTTGGGTTCAGTCCTAATAGTATTATGATAAATGTCACCCACCTGTGGGTTATGTGTTTACCACTAGTTAACGTTAAAATTAGGGTTTCTTCCCTTATGAATATGAGCTGCAATAAAATTTACATAAATCATACATTTGGACCTAAGTTGGATCACCAATGCAGTCAAAGTGCATCAATTAGAGTATGTATGTTATAAAAACAAGATAGAGATAGATTATGTGTGTATTTTTAACATGATACTCTTCTTTTTGAACATTTGTACTATTTTTTGGTACTTTTCTCAAGAAATATAAAAGAAATTAGGGATTTCTAATCCTTTTCCCATTTTGTATTAAAGGGTGGAATTACTTAGCTTTTTAGGGAAAAATATCAGCCTCAAAATTTATGACTGGACGACTAGGTTTTCACGATGACCAATAAACCCATTTCTATTGTGCATGATGGAATAATGGATCTTAATGGTTGTAAGCACAATTCAATGGTGGGAGGGGTCATCTCTTCCTCCCAGTCTCCTACACTAAGAGCAAGATCTCTTTGTAGTGTAGGGCTTGCTAGATCAAGGTGGAGTCTCATCAACATTGCTTGAGAAAGGCATGTGTTCAATAGGTTGAGTTCATCAAAGCTTTTTGAGGACATGAGAGGATAAAGATTCTAGTGATAAGGAATGGAGTAATAATGATGGAGGTGTGGTGGTGCTATTATAGGATATCACGAGGTTAAAGATGGATGAAATTGGGGCAAAGGGGACCGAAGAAGGAAGAAGATTGTAGGGAGGGAGGTGAGGAGGTAGATGAATGGTTTTAAAGGATAAAGAAGTCTAGAGTTTATTATAGACCTTGCAATTTCTGCCAAAGTGGGAAAAGTGAGAGAGGTAATCTAAAAATCATGCCTCAGGACATGAGAGTGGTCAAACCAACCATTTTTTAGACCAGTCAGGCTAGATGATATGTTTCTCTTGCTCAAATTTCGATATAAATCATAGAGGGGGAGAGCATGATATGTGGCCTTTTAGTGAATCAATCTTAGAGAAGTTGAAGGTTGAAGATGACCAAGAGGCTTCAAACTAGGTACATGATCCTTGGGTGTTCTGATCGAACAATCTGCGATCACTGACACTGGTCATGTGGATTGTGGGTTCACAACAGACCATGCAGTCTGCACATACATTGGATTTAAAATCCAAAAGATGAGTTATAATAGTCGATTAAAAAGGAAGGAAAGGGTGTAATGAACCCCTCCCCTTTCTATCCCCTATTTAGGTGGAACATGATGGAAGGGCCATTATCATATATACATGATCAATGGTTTATCTAATAATAAGAAATAATTAATAAATGTCACTAATAGGGAAAAGAGTTTGAACAATAAAAAGTTAGAACCTCCACTAAGGAGTTACATGATATGGATCTCTAAAGTTTGTAACATGAAGTAAAGATGAACTAACTATATCCTCCATGATTATATTAAATATTTTCTTTTGATGCCTTCTTCTGTGATTGTCCATTTTCATCATACTTACAGAATAATAGCACATTATCCTAAAACTTCGAGAAACAAAAACTTTGTCAGTATAACAGGTTATATGATACGTTGGGGAAACAAAATATGCACATTTTCTTATAACAACATATTCACAACAATTATTGTTATAGAATCAAAATTAATGTTTTTATCACAACTACTCAACCATGGTCTATCCATCCTCTTTGAAACCCCTCTAGGGTTTTGTCCCTTCACTGGATATAGGCCACCTTCTCCCCCAAGTCCTAGGTGCCATATCAATCCTCCCCACCTAGGAATTTGACATTTTATGATCCTCTACCCCCAAGGGATTTATCATTAATTTCCTTATAATTCCTTACATCTAGAGGTGGCATAGGGTTCTAGCTAGTCTTGTCCATATAATGTGATATCCAGAGAGACTTTAGAGTTGTAGGAAATAAATAAGAATTCAACTATTTAATTTGTAAACTGAAAATAAATAAAAAAAACCATCAACAAACTAATGTGGGTAGTCATAGGCATAACCACATACCTTGTTTAGTAACTACTTGATATCCAAGATATAGGTAAACAGAGCAATCAACCAATCAATTATCCTAAAAGTAATGCATACCACCTGAGTGTTACTATTTTGTTCACAAACTCACATTATGACTGACTTGTGGTCTAAGTTAGAGTTTCATTAGGGGTTTGGATTCATAAACCCCAATCATCACTTTTCATGCATTTTTGGTTTACAAACCCTAACTTAAAACATCATATGCATTTTTAACTCACAAAAACCCTAATTCATCAAATAATGGGTTGTTAATCTCAAATTAGATCCAAGTTGTCATTTTTATCCAAAAAGACCAATATTTAATTATTAAGATCAGTTGATCACATTACAATCATCAAAACCTAGAAATTAGGGTTTGTATGCATTAAACACATTAAAGATAGCAACTTTGGATACTTCTTGAACTAGAGGTAGACCTAGTTCTTGATTATATTTGTATTGTGTTCCTCCTATTTTTATATATATTATATGCCATCATTGGATCATCATACAATATATTATCATTTTTACATATTAAGTGTATGTGGACCAATCATCAGTCCCCACCTAGGAAGCGTGCCCCGGTCCCATCTTTTCCAACTAGGATGGGCCAACCAGTGGGATCACGCCACCAAGGTTGAGTGAGCCTATGCGGATGCGCACTTGGTGAAACATAGGGAGGGAGAAAATACCATGATGGTCTTACCTATTCTAACAAGGAGTGGGGGTATCTTGGTCTTTTCTCTACCAATCATCTTCAACCATTAGTAGATCTCCTCTTACGAGCAACCGATCAACTCACTAGTTGACTTTGAGGATTTGATCTTTTAAGAGATGGGCAAAGACGTGATCACTTTCATTGTTCCTCAATGAAGCTCTTGGTCACCTCAATTCCTCCGGTGGTCGTCGGAGTCACCAAGAAAATGGAGGGAATATCTAATGAGGAAGCAAGAAAGGGGTAGAGGTGAGGGACGATGGTAGCAGGGAAATTGAGACCATGGGAAAGAGAACAGAGTTCACTTGAGTCTCTGGAGGTGATTCATGTTCTCATAGAGGGTCTAGGGTCTTCTATTTATAGCCTTCTATATAGACATAGCTATCTCTACCGTGGTATATTGGGTGAATCCTCTAGATGCCTCCAAACTAGGTAGAACATGAGGTGGGTAGGTTTGTCTAGTTCGCACTAAGCCAATGGACAAGTTTCCTAGTTTGCTTGTTCATCCATTTGTGAGAAAATTGCTCAGGAAGATTGCCAAACCGAGTTCTTATTTCCTTATCTGACCGGGGTAGGTTACAACAAAGTCACCATTGGATTTGAGATCTGAAGTTTCTCAAGCCATGTGAAAAATTGGATTTATTCAATAGGAGATATATTTTTGTGACATTTAATACAATCCTTTTGTAAACCACTCACTTAATGAATTCTAGAAAATTCCATATCACTTAATCCTTAATTCCTTTTTATCCCAAATTTTAATGGAAAGTCTATAATGACTTTGTCTAACCATGGGTAATGTTTGAGACTAAAACTCAAAAAGAAAAAATGCTTTTCTTAATATCCAATTCTTCCTCTTATAAGGCACATTTTGGGCATTAAAGTTGTTCTTTTATCTTTCTCTCTTTTCTATTTTCTTTATTTTGATTAATTTTCGTATTAGAAACCATGTGAAACAAAAATCCAACCACTAGTGGTCATCCATACCACTTTCTAGAGAATTCTACACAATTCTCACAAGTATATCATTTATTATCCATTATCTTTTCCCTTTTTCTTAATATTGGATTTTCTTCTTTCATTTCCCTTATATACATTATTGGACCAAAAAAACAATAGGAACCATGAAATTCACAACAAGGGAAATTTGCAAGAGAAAACCATACTTCTAAAACAATGCACACAAATTTGCAATATGCCCTTTTTATTGAAATAGTTGCATTCCAACTAAGTAAAATACATCTGACAACCATGTTATAACATCCTTCCCCTCTTATAGGAATTTTGTCCTCAAAATTTGACTAATAACACAAACCATTCAGGGTGGGACTTTTCCTTGTATGTCTTTAGCTCCCATGCGGCTTCATCCTCTCCATGGTGCTTCAAAAGAACCTTGACCATCTCTATCTTTTTATTGACATCTTTCACCTTGGTATCCAATATCCTCATAGGTGACTCAAGGTATGTCATCCTCCCTTGGAGTTCAATAGTATGAATGCTCAACATATCACTAGGATACTTCAAATAGCACATCAGATTAGACACATGGAACACATCATGCATCATACTATGTTGTGTAAGTAAGGTTAGATGATAAGCAACTTTACCAATCCTCTCTAGGATCTCAAATGGACCCATGTGTCACAGACTCAATTTTCATATGTTCTTAGCTATAGCTTAGAGGGGTCACATTTTCAGAAACACATAGTCACCTATAGTGAAGTGCAAATTTCTCTGCTTTGCATTAGAATATGACTTCTATTTATCCTGGGCTCTCTTCATCCTTTGCTTGATCAAATAAACCTTATCAGAGGACAACTATAGTTCCTCTGGCTTCAAAAAGGTCATCTCACTAACATCATCCAAGTGAAGAGGTGACTGACATAGCCTCCCATAAAGAGCTTCATATGGAGGCATTCTAATACTGGCTTGGTAGCTATTATTATAGGCAAGCTCAGCTAAGGGCCATTACTCCTCCCATGATCCACCCCAATCAAGTACATATGCTCTCAATAGATCTTTCATAGTGGGGATTTTTCTTTCTAACCGTCCATCAGTCTGGGGTTGATAGGTTGTACTGGATTTCAACCTTGTATGTTGTTCTTCATGCACTTATTTCCATAAAATGGAAGTGAACTTAGGGTCACAATCAGAGATAAGTAAACTCAGAACACCATTTAAAGAAACTATTTCTCTAACATACAGTTCAGATAGGTATGAGACATTGGCAATGATCTTTAGGGCAAGGAAATGTGCTAACTTGGTTAGGAAGTCCACCACAAATCATATTGCATTATGACCTTTCTTTGTCTTTGGGAGTCCCACCACAAAATCCATAGTGATCTGGTCCCATTTCCACTAAAGAATCTCAATTGATTGTAGTAAGTCATCAGGTCACTGGTATTCATCCTTAACCATCTGACACGTGAAACAACTGGCTACATATGCTGCTATGTCTCTCTTCATTCCATTCCACTAAAGGTATCATTGCAAGTCTTTAAACATCTTCGCGGTGTCATAGTGTACTGTATACTTATAACCATGAGTTTCTTGCAAGATATGATTCTTCGGGGTGAATATTTAGGAACTAAAATATGACTCTTGTATCAAATTCCATCATCCACACCCACCAAAAGGTGTGTTTGAGGTTTCTCCAATAAACCTTTCATCTTGTCAAGCCCTAGGCTGGCCAACTAGGCAGCTAACAACTAGGTCAACAGGTCAAGTTTTATTTGAATATTAGCCAAACAGAGTCAATCTTCTAAATGGTTGTAGAGTCCACCTAGAAAACTCCTCCAATTCTCTCCACTGGGTAGATAAGACAGTCACACATATGAGTTGTTTCATATTGAGGGCATCTTTTGTGACGACCGTCTCGCGAAAACAAGATTAACTAATGTGGAAGCGTTCATCAAGCAGCGTATTAGCGAAAATCACTAAAAATTAAAACTTTTTACAAAGGGATCCATTCATAGGAAAACTCTTTCATTCAGAACCAAAGTAAAACTTTACATCCTGGTTCATATATATACATCTCATGTACTTTTGCTTCTCGAGGAATACAAACATTAACTACTCTGTCTTAATTGTACACAGGTAGTATAAAACCCTCGAGGCACTAAGCCAAAATCTCGAAATCATTAACTACTACTCCAAGGACCTGAGAGTACAGAGACGACACATAGGACTTCTATATACATCTGAACATGGCATGACAGTCAATGTCTCCACCTGAGACTTTACTGCTGTCCCTGCTACTGCTGATGTCCTTCACCTCCTGAAGGATTCCTGTCTCCTCGTCCGCGTCCACTTAAAAATGTGGTTCCCACGGGGGTGAGACAATTATAAAAATTGCCCCAGCGAGAGATATAACTCTCCGCCAGAAACATTATTATTGCAACTTAATAAGATAAATGTGAATAGGGAAATCATATTTATTTGACAGTAGATATTTTGATGTCTAACAGATTAAATCATTATTCTATATCAAAAGCATTGCAACTGTAACTTGATAGAATAAACATGTTACTATTCCTTTAATGAATATGAAGAACATGTATAACATCTATTCAAACTACAGAATCATTATCACTGCATTAACTCTCTTCAGGCTTAGATCATATGACTAAAGCCTGGCATTATCATTGTGGAGTCATGGCTCGTAGCCATACTCTTTTCACAAGGTGTTGGGATCTTAATCCCTCATTTCAACACTGGGGCTTCTCATCCATTCTCAATTTCAATACCATAACCATGAAATCCTGGGTATTCAAACCCTTTGTTCATCACTTGAGCACTATTACCTCTTTCTCAGGTAACTAACACCTTTAGGTCATTTGACCAAGGTAAGTATGATACTTGCTACACAAGCATCCATCATGGCACTTGATGCACATTAATTCTCTTGCCACCTCTTACCAGGCACAAGGTATATTATGGCACACAAGGCCCAATTAACAATTCAAACTAATAATACATCATAGCTCATACCTGGCTATGCTCATCATCTCATAATACCTGCATGGTTAGCACATATAATAGCAGTACATCAATTATCTATCAATACCATGCAAAAACAATGTATTAATATTTCAAGGGTATTACCCTTAATCCTTTATCAGGATTTGGGTTTCCATCACACATGGCTCATCAGAACACTGTACATCTTGTCACCTTTCACTAGGCAACAACTTTATTCACATGGCTCACAAAACCATTCACATCTTGTCACCTCTCACTAGGCAACAACTTTATTCACATGGCGCACAAGGCCATTCACATCTTGTCACCTCTCACTAGGCAAAAACGTTATTCACATGGTGCACAAGGCCATTCACATCTTGTCACCTCTCACTAGGCAACAACTTAAAACAAAGGCTTACAAGCCCAACTCATCATGTTACTTCTTTCTCAATAACAAAAACATAATGGCACATATGGCCAATCAATTCTTATCAAATAAACATCATAGCTCATACCTGGCTATGATCATCAACTCATGAAACCTGCATGATTGTCACACATGATAATAGACTTATCAGGTTTACAACACATCATGCAATACAGGGTAACACCACTATTCCCTTACCAGGGTTAGGGTTTTCCATCAATTAGGGCTTTCTCTCACATATCATTACCCTTCATTAATAATAGGGTTTTCCATTATTAACCATTTAGGTTTTCAAGATCATATTATCAATGATCAAACCCTAGTTCATTGCTCCCCACATCTAGGAGCCAACATTTATACCATAAGTATTCACTCATACTTATTTATTCTCATCAATTATCATTAAATGATTATCATCACAAGGTATGAGTATCTCTCTCATCCTTAAGTTGAGAATTAACAAAACGACCATGTTAGGTCACTTTCAATTCAACTCTAAGTCAAGCATAGACCACCACGGCCGTGCTACCTTGCACGGTCGTGCAAAGTAAAGCTACCACGGCCGTGCTACCTTGCACGGTCGTGCTGAGTAAATTCGCCACGGCCGTGCTGCCTTGCACGGTCTTGCTACATAGGATCATCACATGAATCATATTTATATATGAATTCTATTATTTGATCCTTTCAACTTGATTAGGTCACATCAACCCTTCAATCATATGCATACAACTATGATTAACATAGGGTACCAAGTCATTGGTCCTATAAGCAATTAGGGATGCATTCCCAATTAGGGTTTCTCATGAAATCACCCTCAACTAGGGTTCCACATGGATGCACCCTCAATTAGGGTTTCACTTGGAATCACCCTCAACTAGGGTTTCACATTGAATCACCCTCAACTAGGGTTTCACATGGAATCACCCTCAACTAGGGTTTCACATGGAATCACCCTCAACTAGGGTTTCACATTGCATCACCCTCAACTAGGGTTTCACAAGGAATCACCCTCAACTAGGATTTCACATGGAATCACCCTCAACTAGGGTTGAATTCAATAACCCTGTCAATTAGGGTTTATGTTCATGTTTAGGGTTTCATGATCTCTTTGATTAAGGATCATAACCCTTATACACCACATGATTCATATTCATGTATGAATTCATGCTATCAGCTTCTTAACTTGATTAGGTCATATCAACCCTTAAATCAAGTACATACAACTATGATTTACATAGTGTACCAAGTCATTGATCTTATCAGCAATTAGGGTTCATCCCTTAATTGACACTAATCACTTAGGTACTATTAGGGTTTTAACCTTTGTTCCTTCATTGGTTAACATTACTAACCATCATTGGATCAATAGTACATTCATCATCACATTGGACCTCCATTACATAAGGTATCCAAAGGAATTAGGGTTTACTATTCATCCTAATTAGTGATTTCACATGTAGGCAACCTCTTAATAGGGTTATACATGAAATCGGCCTCAATTAGGGTTTACATCATGTATTGGATCCATGCATTTGTTATGCATTAATGACTAGTACCATTAAAGGTATCTCCCACCTAATCACATTAGGTTTTCAAAAAGGTTTGATCCATTGGACCTTATAAGGTATCCAATTGAATTAGGGTTTCCAATGTTGATTCCTTCAATCATTGGATTCATGGAACCAATCATCAATTGGACCTATACCCATACTTCAATTGAGTTTAAATAGGTCAACCTTCAACTTATTTGACCCTTAATTAACCCTCAATTTGTCATCAATTAGGGTTTTATTCAATTGAATTAGGGTTTGGAATCGATGATTCAACAACACTAATCAATGTAAGACTAGTTGCTTTGAAACCATTGAACCATCATCCAAGTTGGGTATGACCTGACCCCAAACGGTCTTGAGGTCGTTTGGATGACCTCCAAACGGTCTTGAGACCGTTTTCCCATCATATCCCTCAAATCCAAGCCATCCAATTAAGGTTTGGATCATTGGATTGATCACTAAATCAGCATTGCATTGTATAACAGCTTGGCACCTTTAGACCTTCAAACACCTAACCATACTCAACCCTAGACCTCCAAACGGTCTTGGGTGACCACCAAACGGTCTTGAGACCGTTCGGGTGAGCTTAAAACGGTCTTGAGACCGTTTTCCCATCATATCACTCCAATCCAAGCAATCTAATTAGGGTTTGGTTCATTGAAGTGCTCACCAAATCAGCAATCTATTGCAGATCAACTTGATATCTTTAGACCTTCAACCACTGAACTATACTCAACCCTAGACCTCCAAACGGTCTTGGGTGACCACCAAACGGTCTTGAGACCGTTTGGATGACCTCCAAACGGTCTTGAGACCGTTTGCCCATCCAACCTTTGGACTCTAGTGAAAATTCATCATGGATTGGTCTATCGAGTTGATCAACAAATCAGCATTTAGTTGCAGTATGATTTGGTACCTTTGGACCTTCAATTGGTCAACTATACTTGACCCCAGACCTCCAAACGGTCTTGGGGTGATCCCCAAACGGTCTTCAGACCGTTTGGATGATCCTCCAAACGGTCTTGAGACCGTTTGGGCTAATCAACCCAAAATCTCAAATTAGCTCATTGTGATTTCAGCACTGATTTCAATTAGGGTTAGCCCAATGGATTAGCCTTCAACTCATGACTCGTTTGGAATTAACCCCTCAAATTTGGAGGGTCATTAACCAACATCATTATGAACAAAAATCTCATACGGTCAACGCTTGGTAAACGCACTCAAACGGTCTTGAGACCGTTTGCCCAAGCAGGTCAAGTTGATCAGGTTGAAAATCAGCACTTAATCCAATTAGGTTTCCCTAATTGATTAGGCTTCAACTCACGATTAATTGGGAGTTAACCCATAAAACTTGGTGATTCATTATCCAACATAATTAGGATCAAAAATCTCATACGGTAAATGCTTGGTCAACGCACTCAAATGGTCTTGAGACCGTTTGCCCAAGCAGGTCAAGTTAATCAGGTTGAAAATCAGCACATAATTCAATTCGATTGCCTAATTGATTGGCCTTTAACTCTCGATTCCTTTGGAGTTAATCCCTCAAATTTGGAGGGTTATCATCCTACATAATTAGGAACAAAATTCCCAAACGGTCAACGCTTGGTCAACCATCTCAAACGGTCTTGAGACCGTTTGCTCCCAAACGGTCTCAAACCGTTTGCCCTTAAACGGTTTGCTGAAACCGCATAGCCAATCAAATTAAAACGATTTGGAGTAGCTATCAAAACGGTTTTGCTTGGTAATTTTCTTTGGATAAGCATATAGGATGATGTCATCATCCCATTCCTTCGAACAACCAAGAACAGAAACCGTTCTTGATGAAAATTGCAGCAAGAAACAAGAGTGCATCAAATTGAAGAAATCAATCAACAAAGCATAGAGAATTGATGCAATAGCAATGTTTAAGGGTTTGAGTTATAAAACCCGCCTCCAATTGAGCTCCAAAGCTCCAAGCTCACGCCATTAATGGTGGATGAAGCTCTAGCAACTCCCCCTAGGCTCGTCCTCAAGCTTTTGATTGCAAAAGTTGGCTAGGGTTGAAGAGGAGATCGAAATAAGAAGGAATCCATAATTTATTTTCGATTCCCACCATGAAATCAAGGAGAACGAAGGTCAAGGGCTCACCCACAGGTTGGGTACGTGATCCCTGCTCCTCCCTATCTCCTTGGTCGGTTTTGCAAGCAAGGGGAAGAAGAAAATCCGAAAAAGGCCTTGGTTTGGGCTTGGAAATGGCACTTTTATAAAGAAATTGATGAGAGAGAATATGCCTTATAAAAATGCATTAAATTCCAAAAATATGGCCGCCTCTTCCCCCTCAAATCCCTTAAGGATGAGGCACCTTCCTTTGCCTTTAATTCTCCTTCATTATCCTCAATTTAAAGAAAATCAAATTAAGCACCTTAATGCTTATTATATTAATATCCATATGTGAGTGGGTTTTCTTTTTCTTATAATAAGGTGAGTGGAATTTCACCTACTTAGGATATTTTCGTTCCTTATCTTGGCAAAGGAACGTCCATACTTATTCAAAATCAACCCAAAACATTTTGGTTGAAAGCCCTTCAATTATTTTTATTCATTTTTGCCCTAAATCAAATTAGGGTTTCAATTAGGCATTAATCTTGATTATTTTAATATCAAGATTCTCTCTCCTCCAACTTAATTCAAATGAGGCACCCATCTCATTTTATTTGATCTACATGATTCCAAGAAACATTAGGGACCTTATTGAAGTGGTAATTTTCATATTGAACCCTAGGTTTTGGGTAAATTGCACATTACACCAAAACTGGGTTTTAATGCACAAGGATTGCTTTACAAGCTTAATCTTGGTGCCCAAGCTTGTGAAAACCATACCACTACATCATATTCATTCTTATGATGTATCAACATCAGAGGAACATCTTACCATGCAACATTTGCAATTTAACCCCTCAACTTGGGTAATTTGCACTTTAGTCCAAAATAAGCAAACATTGCTTCAACATTGTTCAAACAGGACCAAAATTGAAACATAAGTTTCTCATGAGCCCTAATTACTTTTCACAAGATAATATTAAGAATCTACTTAACCTTATTAAGCAAAAAAATCTAGGTTTAATTCATAACCCAGGTCAGGGATGTTACATCTTTACTACATTAGCCTCTCTCGGGTGGTAGGTGAGAGTGAAATCTTAGTCTTTCATATACTCCACCCATCATATTTGTTTTAAGTTTAGGTCCTTTTGATTTAGGAGGTACTTTAGGCTTTTGTGATCAGTGAGGATTTCAAAGGTATCTCCATATAGATAGTGTCACTAGATTTCTAGGGATTGATTAATTGTCGCTAATTCTAGATCGTGTGTTGGGTATTTCACTTCATTCAGCTTGAGATATCTGGAGGCATAGGAGAAAACATGTTTATTCTACTCGAACATGCACCCAAGCCCCATCTTTGATGCTCTAATGAAGATTATAAAACCTTCATTGTTTGATGGTAGAGTTAACATGGGAGTTGTGGTCAACTTCTCTGTCAACTCTTGGAAATGGACTTCACAAAAGTTGCACTAAGTTCTCATCTTTTTGGGTGATCTTGGTGAGGGGCAAAGCGATCTTTGAGAATTCCTTGATCAATCGATGGTAATACCCGGTCAATCCTAGGAAGCTATAAATCTCGAAAGGGTTCTTTGATGCTGGACAATCATGTACAACTAACACTTTGGTAGTATTCAATGAGATGATCCCTCTAAATATAATGTGTCCAAGGAACATGACACAGTCTATCCAAAATTCACAATTCAAGAACTTCCCATAGAACTTGTACTTTCTCAGGATATCAAGGACTCTAAAAAGGTGGTTAAGGTGTTATTCTAAGTCATCAGAGTACACTAGGATGTCATCTATGAACACTATGACAAAGGAGTCAAGGAAAGGTTCGAATAGAATGTTCATGAGGTTCATAAAACACTCGAGGAATCAGACAACCCAAATGGCGTAACCAAAAACTCATAGTGGCCACTGTGGGTTCAAAAAGAGGTCTTGGGATATCCTCACTCTTGACTTACAACTGGTGGTACCCAGATATCACATAAATATTTGAAAAGACACAAGCAGACTTGAGTTGGTCAAATAGGTTATCTATATGGGGTAAATGATACTTGTTCTTAATGGTATCCTAATTTATCATTATATAGTCTATGCACATCTAGGTGATCCATCCTTCTTCTTGACAAAGAGGACTGGTGCTCCCCACAGAGAAGTTCTAGGACAGATGAGGTCTTTGTCTAGAAATTCCTATAGTTGCTTTTTCAGCTCAAGCAACTCAGCATGGGCCATCCTATAAGGTGCCCTAGAAATAGAGTTCGTCCCAAGAGCTAACTCTATTGACAAGTCCACTTCTCTTTCCGGAGGCATGCCAAGAAAATCATCCAGGAACACATTCGCATATTCCCTGACTACCTCTATTTCCTCTAAGGGTTGCAGCTTAGGATCCTACTCAGTAACGACTACTACAAATGCTTGACAACCCTTTGATATTATCTGTTCTACCTTCAAGGTTGACACATATAGGTTAGTGGTAGCATCCTTCCTACCTTTAATGGTAAAATATGGTTGGCCCGATCGCTCTATTATTATTTTCTTTTCCCTATAGTCTATTTTGCATTATAAGTATAAAGCCAATCCATGCCAATGATTACATCAAAGTCATTCATGTTAACAAGGATAAAATATATAGGGAGTTCATTATTCATGTATTTAACATGTATAATTGGGGTTTTCAAAAGATATTTATAGATTTGACCACTCGGGGTAGTGACATACAAAACATATCCTAAATCTGTGATGTCCAAACAAAGCATTGTTGTGAGATTTATTGAAATAAAAGTATTGGTAGAACTAGAGTCAAACAAAGCTTTTACACTTTGTCCCATGACTTCAAGCATCCCTACATTGTCTCCATGATAGTAAAACTAATATTTTATTGCATATTGAAACATAGGAAAAGAAATCTAGAGGTGGTTGTCCTCTATCAAATGTTAGCATTGACATGTGCTTCTTCATTATCGATGGAGAAGACTCAGGTTTGTCTCTGCTCTCCTGTAGGTGGGGCTGCAACTGCTAGTTGTGTCGTCACCATTGGCTGGGCTGCCACTGGGCCTTGTCCTTGTGGAGGAGGAAGGGGGTAGTTGACTTGGAAGTGTCCCTCTTGTAGGCATCAGTAACACACTTTCTTCTCGAAGCCACACTTCCTATCATGAAACCTTCCATGGTTATGACACTTTGGGGATGCCCCATTCTGATGATTCTCATTGTGGGGTTTTCCATTACCTATATTTTTGCCCTTACCATTTTGATGGCCTTGAGTTCTTCTATTGTCATTCCTTGGTTCTAATGTGCTTTCTATGAACCCTAGATATCCCTTGGGTGGATTCTAAGGTGGCATAAATTTCCTCCCCACGTCTAGGGCAAAGTCAATGGCCTGATTAAAGAGTTGGGGTTTACTTCCCATCACATGGGGCCTTATATGATGGTGCAGAAATTCCACAAAGTATTCCACTCAGTCCTCTTCCATCATCATGTAGCTAAAGCACTCTAGAAGGTGGAACTTTTTGGCATAATCCACCATGGTCATATTTCCCTGGTTAAGGATCATGAACTGCTTCTCCTTTTTTTGTGGCAGCCCTAGGAATGAATCATGCAGAGAAGGAGGTGAGGAATTCTTCCCAAGTGATGGTTTCTATAGTCAAATCTCGTCATGCAATGTGGTTTTCCTGTTATATCTTTGCAACTCCTTTGAGGAGCTGGGTGGAAAACAAAACCTTCTTGTTGGCTTGCACCTCTAGTATGCAAAAGCCATTTTCTACTAGTACAACTAAGCATCAACTTTATTGACCAAATCTGTCTTGTCTTCACCCAATAACTTTTCTATGTTGATCTTGATGAAGTATGAGACGGTGACCCAAAGACGAGGGTGTACATACAAAGGCTCACTATTCTCATGCTAGGCAACATCTCTAAGGGCCAGAGCACTAATATCCTCTATCAATTTCTTCTATCACTCCATCCAGATTGCATCCAGGCTATGAACGACCACTTTTCCTACTACTGGTCTAGAGTCAGCTGCATATTCAAGGTTGACCTTGGGTTCATCTTCTATCATAGGTTCGTCCTCATGGTTTGGTACATTGAAGGGGATATCTTCAAGTTTAGGGCCTCTCTCTCTAGAGGCCTCACTTTCCCTCTTCCTTTTCTTGGAGGATCCACCCTCCATGGACCTTCTCTTCTCTGAGGAGGTCTTCATCTTGTTGGAGGGCCTTGGTTTGGGGTATTCATCACAAATAACAATGTCCTTAATGTGGGCCATGTTGTTTCACATAAGCTAACCTTAGTTACATACTTAGGGCATTAAAGCATCAGAAAAATTATGTCCATGACGTCTTGTTTACATGCATTTTATTATTTGGTGGAGGATGCCTTAATTCCTAATTTTCATAACCCTAGTACTAAAAAAAGGTATTAAGAGAGTACTTATAGGTACCTAGGGTTTAGCAAGTGAAGGAGGTAGAGAAGCTATGAAAATAAATGATAATAAATCCTATAGGTATTTTATTTTGAGCAAAATCCTCTGACTTTGGCCAGGACAGATACATGGGTTCAAGAGCCCTTGTAGCATAAATATTGGTGTGGAGGAAAGTATTTCCAGCCCCGCAGATCTTGGTCCTTTCTAGACACCATCCTCTTCGAGAAAACACTCTAATAATTCCATTGGGCTCTACAGAACTAAAAATTTAATAATTATTAGATTTTAAATGGTAAACCATCTCTGATACCAAATGTAACGACCCCTTCCCTAGTTATCCCCTATTCAGGAAGACCAAGAGGGTAAGGACCATTACCATATATACATGATTGATGGTTTATCAAATAACTAGAAATAATTAATAAATTTCACCAATTGGGAAAAGAGTTTGGATAATAAAAAGTTACACTCTCCACTAAGGATTTACATGATATGGATTTGTAAAGTTTGCAACATGAAGGAAAGATTAACTAACTATATCCTCTAGGATTACATTAAATATTTTATTTTGATTCCTTCTTCTGTGGTTGTCCATTTTCATCATACTTGTAGAATAATAGCAGAGTTATCCTAAAACGTCGAGAAATAAAAACTTGATATGTATAACAAGTAATATTGGTATGTGGTGGAAACAAAATATGTGCATCTAGTTGTAACAACATATTCACAACAATTATGTTTACAGAATCAAAATTAATTTTTTATCACAACTACTCAATCTTGTTTTATCCATCCTCTGTGAAACACCTCTAGGGTTTTGTCCCTACAATGGACATAGGCCACCTTTCCAAGGTGCTAGGTGCCATATTAGTCTTCCTCACCCATGGGATTGACCTTTTGTGATCCTCTACCCCAAGGGTTTGATCATTAATTTCCTTATATTTCCATACATCCAGAGGTGACATTGGGTTCGACCTAGTCATGTCCATATAATGTGATATCCATAGTGATTTTATGAGTTGTAGGAAATAAACAAACATTCAACCATTTAATTTGAAACTTACCCAAAAATCCTCAGAAAACATCGGCAAACTAATGTAGGTAGTCATATACATAACCACATACCTTGTTCAGGAGTAACTTAATATCTAATAAAAAGGCAACCAAATCAATCAACCAAGCAATTATCTTGAAAATATTGCATAACACCCATGTGTTACTATTTTGTTCACAAACTCACATTATGAATGACTTGGGGTCTAATCTAGAGTTTCATTAGGGGTTTGGCTTCTTAAACCCTAATCATCACTTTTCATTCCGTTTTGGTTTACAAACCCTAATCTTAGCATCAAATGCATTGTTAAGTCAAGGAAACCCTAATTCATCAAATAGTGGGTTGTTAATATCAAATTAGATCCAAGTTTTCATTTTTATCCAAAAATATGAATATTTGATTATTAAGATTAGTTGATCACAATAAGATCATCAAAACCTAGAAATTAGGGTTCTTATGCATTAAACACACTAAAGATAAAAACTTTGGGTAATTTTTGAACTATATGCAGATCTATGTCTTGATTATATTTGTATTGTGTTCCTTGTAGTTTTCTATATATTATATGCCATTATTGGATCATCCTATGATTTATTATCATTTTTACAAATTAAATGTATATATGCCATTATTGGACCTAGATGGCTCAGGGTCGCGGAGGGCGTGGGAGAGGTAGGGGGCGAATCCCTAGCGGCCGAGGGGAGAAGGTCTGTGTTGCTACAGAGCCATCTTTGATGACTCCTCCAGATTGTTCATCACCAAAATCTGGAGATGGAGGCAAGCAGATCTATCCTGGTCATTCGGATTCACCCACACAACTAAAAGGAAAGGAGGCGGCGGCA
Source organism: Alisma plantago-aquatica (assembly GCA_963693085.1). Taxonomy (NCBI): domain Eukaryota; kingdom Viridiplantae; phylum Streptophyta; class Magnoliopsida; order Alismatales; family Alismataceae; genus Alisma; species Alisma plantago-aquatica. Next base: position 1,830,099,744 of record OY856409.1, read on the forward strand.
GCTTCTTCCTATTCCTCCCCGTCACCCCACCCCAAAAACGAAGCAACCACTGCTCCTCGGATCGCCGACTGGTTGATCTCCAGCAGACAAGATCGGGAGGTTGAAGGGGTTGCTGCCATCGATTATGTTGAACCAGGTCTCAGGGACGGAGCAAAGTGTGCTTCGATCTCTAGCCTGGAGTGCCCTGTACCGGATTGGGGTGAATTTGTCTCCGTTCAGTTTTTAGGAAAGAAACCCTACCGGGAGAAACTGGCAGGGTGGATTCGAAGGAAATGGCGTCCCAGTGGGTCTATTGAGATCTTCGCTGAAGAGAGGTAGGGGTTCATAATCAAGTTGCCATCCAAAACTGATAGTGATCGAGTGTTGGTTGAGGCACCATGGTTCATGGATGGGTCACTGCTTATTGCCCATAAGTGGAAGCCTGACACTCCTCTTCCTCCTCTGTCATTCTCTTAGGTTCTGATCTGGGTTCAAATTGAGAATGCCATTGTTCCTTGGACGTGCGACAACATTGCAAAGGTCACTAGTACAATAGGGAGGCCAGTGGACTATGACGATAGCTCAACGACTACTAGATGCATTGGCACTGCAGCAGCCTACATCAAAGTGTGCAGTGGCTCCACCTTGCCCAAGTCGATGAAGGTTGAAGTGGACTCCATCATCAAGCAACTGAAGATCGAGATAGTTTCGAAACCTACTTCGTGCCCAAACTGTAAGTTGTTCGGTCACAGCGCTTCTTCATGCCCGTCTAAGGCCAAGAAACCTCCTTCGGACAATGATCTGCAGGTTAGGTACAGGAAGAAGAAAGGTGTTTGGTTAAATGCCTCTTCAAAGAAGGAAGATATAGCTACTGCAGATTTAGGGGGTTCATTATCGTTGAAGAGTGGTATTGGTGAAGACGACGACTTCTTACAGAAGCTCATTACTCAGTAGGTTCAAGACATTGTCATTACCTGCAATACATCAGCCTACGATCATGTACCCAAAGTTGTTAGAGATGGGACTATGGAACCAAACATGTTTGGGTCTTCACTGATATGCAATCTCGATAGTCTCAACCTAGAATGGGAATTGGAGTTTTCTCGTAGCTGCTCTGAATCGTGGAAGGTTAATAAGATCTAGGAAAGTGGCGGCTTCTCTGTTGACTATCAACTTAGAAAAGAACAACTGTTCGAGGAATATGTTGGATCCATGGATGACTCTTGTTCAGGTATTGAATTTGACTGTTTGGTGGTTGAATCTCTGGAGTTCAAGGAATCATGGGGCAACAAGAAAAAGAAATCCACAAAGATGAAGAGAGATGGGGGTTGAGTTTCTTCTTTGGCCCTCTTCTTTTTTTGTTGTAGGTCTCGGGATGTGCATAAGGGATGATCAATGGGCGTGGTGTTGGTTATTCAAGGTTATATTGTTCTCTATTTAGCTAAACAGTCCTCACAACTTCTGTGGTGAGCTTATTGCTAGTGTGTGAATGTTTAGTTTAACAGGGACTCTATGGCTTTGAGTCTAGGTTTATGTCCATGATGAGTGTCTTATCTACCGGAGTAAGCAGCTAGTTTTCTGCCTTTATAGATGAATTGATCAGATGATCTTTGGACTCTTTTTTCTTTGGATTCATATTGGATTTCTATTGGCTGTTTAGTCCACTCACATTCAGGAAGATGAGGTTAATGCCAATTGTGTGATTGCTCAGTTGACTGATCCAATCTGTGTAAAAGGATTAATGGTTCGTAGGTTGTTTGTGGTTTTTTCTATGTCTTCCAGAATTTTGATGACCCAGATGATAGTAGCGAGCCTTATTGCGGTGCTTCTCCTACGAGTTCCAGATCCTAAATTGACAATATTGGCTACCCTTATTGTCATACCTTCAGAAGATTGGTTTAAATACTATTGTCAACTTGAGTTGTTCGGGAGGGTCATTGTTTTTGTATTTCTGGTCTCTCTTGAGTCTGTATTGCTATAATGCTCCGCCTATTATCTAGATAGTTTATTAGTAGTTAGAATCTTAGTGTGAGAATGTTTTGTTTAGTTGTTTGGATGCTTCATCCTGGTCTATTTTGGGGCACAATCTCTTTGTACCCAAAGTTTTGGGCATCAATTTTTAGTAGCACGAATTTTTACCGACAAAAAAAAATGTATGTCGACCAATCACCGACCGAGATGCTCATCACCTAGGCAGTGCACCCTGGTCCCAGCCTTGCCAACTAGACTGGGTCGACTAGTGGGCTCACGCCACCTAGGTCAAGCGAGCTTGCATGGATGTGCACTCGGTTAAATGTAGGGAGGAGAAAAGACCATGATGGTCTTACCTATTCTAAAGAGGAGCGGTGGTATCTTAGTTTTTTTTCGCCAATCATTTTCAACCTCAGGTTGATCTACTCACCTGAGAAGCTAGTCAACTTGCTAGTTGACTTTGAGGATTTGATCCTTTAAGCGTTGGGTGAAGACACAATCATCATCGGCGTTCCTCGATGAAGTTGTTGGTCACCTCAATTCCTCTGATGGTGGTCACAGTTGCCAAGACGATGGAGGGAATCTACAATCAGGAAGCTGGAAAGAGATAGAGGTGAGGGATGATGGTAGCAGGGCAATTGAAACTAGGTGAAAGAGCATAGAGTTCAGTCGAGTCTCTGGAGGTTGTTCATGATCTTGCAGAGTGCCTAGGGTGCTCTATTTATACCCTTCCATGTCGGCAGAGCTATCCCTAGGGTGGTAGATTAGGCGAATCCTTTAGAGTCCTCCAAACTAGGAAGAACCAAGGGTAGGTAGGTTCTTCTTGCTCTCACGAAGCCAAAGGAAAAGTATTTTGGTTTGCTTGATCATCAATTAGTGATAAAATTGCTCAAGAAGATTGTGAAACTGAGTTCATGTTTCCTTATCTTACTGAGATAGGTGACAACCAAGCCACCATTGGATCTGAGATCTGACGGTCCTCAAGCCACATAAAAAACTGGATTTATTCAATAGGAGCTATATTTTCTTGACATTTAATGCAGTTCCTTTATAAACCACTCACTTCAGGAATTCTAGAAAATTCCATCTCTTAATTCTTAATTTTTTTCAATCCCAAATTTTAAAGAAATGTCCATAATCACGTTATCTAACTGTGGGAAAGGTTTGAGACTAAAACTCAAAAAGAAAAGATACTTTTATTAATATCCAAGTCTTTCTCTTGTAAGGCACATTTTAGGCATTAGAGATATTCTTTTCTCTTTCTATCATTTTTGTTTACTTTATTTTAATTAATTTTGTTATTAGAAACTATGTGGAACTGGAATCCAACCACTAGTGGTCTTCCATAACACTTTCTAGAGAATTATACACAATTCTCACAAGTATATCATTTACTACCCATTATCTTTTGCCTTTTTCTTAATATTGGATTTTCTTCTCTTCCTTTTCCCTTATATCCATTATTGGATGAAAAAAAATAGTAGGAACCACGAAAATTACAAAAAGGGAAATTTGCAAGAGAAAACCATATTTTTAAAAGAATGCACACAAATTTCCACTATGTCATTTTTATTTAAATATTTGCATTTCAACTAAGTAAAATTCAAGTGAAAACTAGGTTATAACAAAAAGGGTCTTGGATATATCTTGAATAAGTTAAAACTAAATCACACAAGATTTTAATATGCTAAAATATTGACCATAGATGTTAAATTTTAGATTCTTCAAAGTTTGGGGATCGTACCATAAAGTTGGAGATCTCAATTTAAAAGAGAGTTTAAACAGTATTCTAAACTAGATAGGATTACATGTATATGAGTTATTATATTTAATGTTGGAGATCAAATTCCATACATTATAAGACTAAATGTAGGTAGATATTGTTAAAGGCTAAGCAAGATAATAGTTCATGAAGTCAAACATTGAATTTAGTGATGTAATTGGAGAAGAGAGTTAAATTCACTTCATCCCAATCAACCAAAAACTTTATACACAGTTGATTTTAGATAAGTATATTGGTCAAATTTTTTGATGGATAGCTTTTGAGTCTATCTTATAGTTTGGTAATGAAAGATTATGAGTATCATTAAGTCTCGATGGACCTCTGTTGGCAGAATTGCAGCTCTACCAATCAAGGTGTATTTGGCAAAAAGTGAATTGTAGGAAACATGCATACATAATGTTTATCAAATGAATTGTCAATAGTAATTGTAGGGAATATGGCATCAGATAGGTAGAAGAAACAATCATTTTATGACTATATTCCCCATTAAACCAGAAGATTGCATCAATAACTATATAATGGAAAGGATGGTTTTGAGGATATATGTGGTCCTAGAGCAAGTCTAGTGACAATCTCCTCATCGTTGTAGTCATGTAGTTGTCTTCTAGTTGCACTGGGATGACATTTGCAGTAGATCCTAGTCTCATCATGGACTGCAAGCTCATGTTATCCTCCAAGTGGTAGGAAACAACCTCCTTGCCTCTATGGAAGTCAACATGGACCACCTAGAACTCCTACCGTTCTACTAGAATGGATAGGAAGGAGTTGTTCCTCCCATTGGAGTACTAGTCACCAACTTCTTCTCCCACAATTTTTCTCCCTTTATATCCCTCCCTATATCATGTAGGACTTGTTCGGTCTCTCTATTGGTTATCACAACTAGAGAGGACAGCAATTGCCACAAGCAATTGACTTGTGTCTCTCAGAAGCCCTTAATACCCCTCTGTTTATAGGCGTGTTATGGTTAAGGTTCCCAATCTGTGTAGGAGTGGAAGGGACTGAAATATCACAACCTTTCACAACCTACAACATGCAAAATGTTCACTTCACCATTAAATCAATCGGTTGGCATGTGAGCCTATCGATTCACCCAGTGAACCGGTCATTTGAACATGTTTCCCAATCACAATTGTGTTGGAAATTCTTATCCAATTAATGTACAACATGACTTAAACACTAATCCTTGATGTAATGGAATTGCACATATGAATCGGGTGGTTCATCCCATGAACTGATCTTCTCAAGACCATGAGTCAATCAATTCATGTAGTGAACCAGTCGGTTCAACTCGGATTCAACCAGAATTCAGCCAATGCAATATCCAATCAACCTGACACTCCAACTGGTCATTTCATCACATGAACCAATTGGTTAGGAGTCCAATCAATTGATTTATTGCTTGAATTGAATACCTAAGCACTTTATCAATCAATTCAGTTATCATTCATGATCATAACTCCTCTTTTAGATGTATCCTATGTGTGTGTCCCTATTGTTCCCATATTACATTAGCAGTGATTGTCCATAACCAATTATGACATCATAAGAAAAAAGTGGTTCCTAGTCACACATCATTGCTACCTAAGTAAATGGAAAGTTGGAGAATGATTTCAACCTACAATCTATGTTTTGTGTTATAGTGTTTGTATAGTTCCTTTATCATTGATATCCAGATTGAACTTGAGGCATGGATCAATCATCCTCTTCAACATTCAATCTATGTTCCTTGCTATAGCAGATTGCCTAAGATATATGTAAGTTCAATATCTCATATTGACTCACGTTCCTTGCTAATTAAGTGGACTAGATGTCATACTCACATAGGAGGGACAAATTCCATCTACATCACTCACAGTCATCCCCATGTGTCACAGTGCAGCCAATCGTCACCCTTATGGGAACCCATATTTAGGATCATGGTGGATGATATCAAAGTATACTGAACGACATGTGATGAATGTAATGACTTCAAGTCTAAGAACCACAATCACCACCAAAATTATCAGAACTATCTATGGCTACCATTGTAATGGTTTCCATGTGTCACTCTCATGATTGGACTGTCTGATACACTATTTTCTAACAAGTATCTATGTTCTTGGTTTGATATCACATATCATGACTAATGAGATTCTATCATCAACCAACACACACTCTAGTCTTATGTGTTATTGTCGTCTATCAACCTTCCACAATAACATCTGACTAGGGACATAACAAGAATGCATATACTCTTAACATCCATATGATCTCATTGTTCAAGTAATCTACTTGAATACATACATCATTGAGTAATATAATTCTCTAGAAATTTATTATGTTACTTCATTATCTCATAACTGAATAAAATAGAATAAATTGGAAACATGCCTTTATTATTGATCAAATCATTTACAAGTTGTTCCATTAAAATCATCATATGATTGGCTCTCTGGGCATACATACCAACAGACTCCCACTTGCACTAAGAGACAATCACTCATGAATTTCAATCCAAGTGATCTAACATGACCATCATGATTTTGCCTCAAAAGTGCTTTAGTCAAGGGTTTAGAAATATTTTTCTCAGTTGGTGTTCTGTAAATCTTCACATTTACTCATTGTACGATCTCTCATATGAGATGGAAATGCCTTTGTATATGTTTGTAATGCTGAAGTGACCTGGTTTCCTTAGCTTGTCCAATAGCTCTTCATTGTCACAATATAGCTCAATTGCATTGTTTATGCTTGGAACAACCCCAAGTTCAGAGATGAACTTCTTGATCCATACAATCTCCTTTGCTACATTCGATGCAGCAATATACTCAACCTCTATTATAGAATCAGAAACTATCTCTTACATGGAACTCTTCTATCTTATATCTCTTTTGTTTAGTGAACACATAAATCCTAATTATTATGTGTAATCATTTTTGTTAGTTTGGAAGCTTGCATTGGTGTAACCCTTTACCACCAACTCTTCGTCTCCACCATAGACAAGAAATTGATCCTTAGTTCTTCTCAAGTACTTCAAGATATTCTTGATGTCTATCTAGTGAGTATCACCGGGATCTAACGGATATCTTCGCATCATGCTAACGGCATACAAGACATCAGGACGGGTATACAACATTGCATGCATAATAGATCCAATTGATAATGCATATGGAATCTTACTCATGTGACACCCATTGACACACAAAGTGAGATTACTCAAAACAAAACCGCAGAAGAGAGATTAATAAGAATATTATCTAAAAACACTAAAAAATTAAAACCATTTCATAAAGCTACCAAATAGTGAGAACCTTTACATTTAAGTCTTTTCATGCCTCAAAGCATATACAAGGCATGCTATTAACTTGTTATTGAAGCACTGTTCCAGAACATATATACATGATTCCATCTCATTTGTACAAAACTGGTATACAAGCTAGCCACATAAAGAGAGCACATTCACAAACATCTACAAAATGATCCCAAAGACCTGAGTGTATAGGGATGTCTCTAGGACTCTATCAGTAAAAGACATCCAGTAACAATGCCAACCTCGTCAGCTACTACTCCTCTTGCTACTACTCAACCTCCATTGCAAGATATCTACATCTTCATGCTCGTCCACCTAAAAAGGGTGTGGGAAACCCATAGGGTGAGATTCCAAATCTCAGTGAGAAATATAACTCACCACCAACTTTATTATTATCATAGATTAGATCAACAAAGCAGCAGTAAAGTTGCAGCTATGTGAAATAGGTAATGATCACTAACAAGAAGAGCATTTATAGTTTGATTTATGAAACATATTAATAATTTAAAAGGAATAGGAAGAACATGTATAATTCCTATCAACAACATTGTATAAAGATCAAGCAAGGTCTCATCCAATGCTTCTGTATTTTGATCCTACACAAGTATACTACACGGCTGATTATGCATTTTATTATGCCCTGAGGATTTGGATCGCACCACCCGAATACCACCAACCACTTGATAAGTTTAAATTTGTGCCATATAAGGTCTAATGGAAGAGCTAAAATCCTTGACCTCACCTTCCTCGGCCAGTACGAGTGAACATGCAATGACATCATGGGTCAACTGCTTCCAGCGATGTACAGTCTAGCTGTGCAGATTTAGCCCACCTTGGTACAGGTCATGGTGCTACTCAGATTGAGCTATGGTTCACAGTTGTACTCTCTTAGGGTATGGCTTGCAGCCAATCCCGTGATACATATCATGGAGATGTAGTCCAAAGCTGCACTCTTCTAGGTATGGCTCATAGTCAATCCTAAGACACAAGGAGATGCCTCTACTTGCACCCTGCATATTCAACAATATGTGTTCCAAATTACTCTCATTTCACCATTCAGTAAGTACTAACACTGAATGGATCTATGGGACATGGCAATCTATAATGTTAGGTTTCAATTGATTACTTAGGTCATTTAAGCATCTTTCACCATCAATCAAGTTGCAATGTATAAACTCAAAACAATATCTGCATAAATAAGACATGACACATCCCCAAAACATACTGAAACATATAAGTTGTGATCTCATCACATCATCACTTCATGTCTTTTTTTTTCACATGTGTCCATCACAAGAATCGCATATATTGAGGTGACAACCCCTCCTCTCACCATCGGGTAAAACATTATTTCATACAAGGCATCAAGCCATCATCAGGTCATAAGACCATTTCCTCCTTTTTATGTGTTACCACATCACATGAGCCTCACAAGGCTTATTCACAAAAATTGTAATTGCCATAGCTCATACCTGGCTATGCATAGCATCTGTGTTACCTGCCTGGTTAGAAACTTATAATAAGAGAGCAATACATCATTAACAATATCATCTTATAAGATCCATGCCATACATATCACATCATTAGAATTAGGGTTTCCATTTAATCAAATAGGTTTTACAATGTTGGATCAACAATCACCCTTAGATTATCACATTCATCATCATTATGAGTTGTGTTATGAGATATAGAAACATGATTCTCATTATCATACATACAACCACTCCATAGGGAATCACTTCTTATCACATAAACCTATCTTCACATGATGTGTCAAAAACATCATCTCAAGATATCATTTAGGATTATAACATAAGGTATCGGGCTAACCCTGTGGGTATCAAGAAACCACAACAAAAAGTATCAATTTAGGTATTCTAAGTGAGAAATCAAGGTGTCAGCTACCTTATAAAAATGTGTATCAAATTAGCATCATAGGGGTATCAGGCACAAGCATCTCATGGAGAGGGTGTCAGCCAACCTATCCTATTGGGAAATGCCATCATGTGGTGTAACGAGCATCATCGGTAACAGACAACACTCTCAATGCAACACATCCATAACCATAATGTCTGATCTCCACTTCACCAAATAACACGATGTCTTCCTAAGGTTTGTTGGTCTCTGCCCAAGTAGAGCATCACAAGTCATGACGGATATGGTGTGTCAGGCAGCAACCAAGAACCAAGACCAAAACAATCGAATTATGCACAAGGGATGATGATCTACCTCTTGCCCATACATGTTGACTTAGACCTCCCAAAAGTCATGGCGACCATCATCAAAGCATGTCATTCTAGGCCTTTCCAAGACCGAGATGACTTGTCACAAGGTGTGATGGTCAGTTGCATCATAGGTCATGACGGCCACTCAAAGCATATTGGCATGACATGCCTATCGACCTCAACATACATATCAGCCCACTCATCTTCAACCTTAAAATGGCATTAGAAGCAAGACAAAAGAGATGAAACACAAGATCATCATCTAAGCTAGATTCTTCCTTCAAACTAGTACACAAAACTACCAAGAAGATCTACCAACAAGTGGGGATAATGAGATAGCAAGTAAAGGGTGATAATAACAAAGACGATTTATATTTACATAATCCACCTCAAGGTTCACCACTAAGCTCCAAGCTTCATGAGCTCAAGGTAGAAGAAGATCTTCCAAGCTTGATCACCACAACACCTAAAAGAGAGAAGATGGAACCATGGTTAAGAGGGTTCAAGGAAGAAAGAAAGAAGGTAACCAAGATCCATGGCAGAGAAGAAGAAAAGAGAGAGGAGAGCTTAAGGATCATGGCTTACTAAGGTATAGAATGAAAAAGACACCATGACTTTGAGACTCATCCACCAAGCTCTAAGAGAGAAGCTCTTCTAGCTCAAGGTCATCCACCAAAGAGAGAATGCAAGGATAACCAAAAGGGTTCTCTTGCATAGGGAGAAAGAGGTATATATACAAGAGGGATGAGAGAGAGAGAGCAAGGGGAAGGTGTCACCACCTTAGAACTCTAGGTGACACTTGTCTATGAGAAAGAGCCACATGCAACACCATGCAATGAGGTGATAATATCTATGTCTCGCTTACTAGGTCACCTATGATGGTCATGACCGATACACACATTCTACCCTCTTCACAAACCGATAGGGGTGAAACCATAGACACCACAAAACCAATATGCTGCATCTTGAGATTCCAAAAAACTGATAGGATGTCCCTCAGGACACCCTCAAACTGATAGGATGTCCCTCACGACACCCAAAAACCAATACAGGGCCTCTCCAAGGTTCTCAAGCTCGAGCCAACACTCCTAGGTGTAAGACACACCTCAAACATGTGTCCAAAATAACGCCAAGGATGTCACCACACAACTAAGGTCCAAACAAGGTGCCCATCTCTTTATCTTTCCTCTATATGATGCCAAGAGAGAGAAAGAACACTCTAGAGGTGGAAAACTTGCACATTAACCCCTATCATGGGTAAGTTTCATTTTGCACCAAACCTCTTCACAAAATACAAGCATTAAGATCAAACAAGGCACTTAAAATTCCAGCATGCCCTAATTAAATCTCAGATCATTAGGGCAAGGAGCTAAGCAACATACTTAAGTAAAACAAATAGGGTTATCCTAAAATGTGGGTCACTTCTTCCTCATCTCTTCCTCGAGCTCCCACGTGGCTTCCTCAACACCACGATGGTGACAAAGAACCTTCACAAGCACAAGGTCCTTCCTCTTCAGCTTCTTGACTCTTCGGTCGAGGATCAACATCAAACCCTCCACATAGGTCATATCCTCATCAAGCTTTACCTCCATAGGCTGCAACACTAACTCTGTATCTGGATGACACTTCCTCAACATAATGACATAAAATAGTGGATGTAACATGTGCAACTCAGGTGGTAAATCCAACCAGTAAGCCACCTTCCCAACACATGCCATCACATGGTTAGTCCCATATGCCTGGGAGCCAACTTATCCTTCTTCTCAAACCTCAGAACACCCTTCCAAACAGAGACCTTTAGATATACCTTATCTCCCACTTGGAACTCCAAGGTTCTATGATGATTGTCTGCATACGACTTATGTCTATCTTTTGTTGCTTTCAACTGTTGCTGTATCACTTTGATCTTCTTCATCATCTGTTGTACAAGCTCAAGACCAAGAATTTGATACTCACATGTCTCATACCAACACAACAGATATCTATAACATCTCCCATACAACGCCTCATATGGTTTCATGTCAATACTACTCTGATAGTTATTATTGTATGTGAAATCTATCAAACTGAGATATACATCCCAACTTCTGGAAAATAGAAGAACACAAAACCTCAACAAATCATCTAAGGTTTGAATGGTACTTTTAGATTAACCATCTATTTGTGGGTGGACAGCAGTGTTGAACTTCAACTGTGTACCCAAAACTATGTGCAGTCATCACCAAAAGTGACTCACTAATTGAGGACCTCTGTCAGACATTATAGTAGTTGGCACGCCGTGAAAATGCACCATCTCATCAATATAGACTTGGGCAAGCTTCTCTACTATGAATGGTGTCTTTATAGGAAGAAAATGCACTAACTTGGTCAACCTATCAAAGATCACCCAAATGGAATCATAACCTTTGGTTGCCCTAGGCAAACCAACCACAAAGTCCATAGTCACATGATCCCATTTCCAGTGGGGTATAGGCAACATTTGTAATGTTCTTGTAGGCTTCTGATGCTCAGCTTTGACTTGCTGACATACCTCACATCCTTCCACAAACTCAGATACATCTTTCTTCAAGCCTGGCCACCAATACATATCCTTCAAATTGTGGTACATCTTGGTGCTACCTGGGTGCATTGCATACATGGTTGAATGAGCCTCCTCCAACACCATCTTCCTTAAGTTATCAGCATTAGGAACCACTATTTTATCATGGTAACAAACAGTCTCATCATTTGACTTGTGGAAGCTATCACGCTCTTACTTCCAAACTCCGACTTAATCTTCTACTTCATGGTATCCATCTGTTGTGCCTCTTTGAGCTACTCTCTCAGTGTAGGCCTCACATGTAGATGTGCCAGCAAGCCAACTGTAATGACCCTGACCTGGGTTATGAGGTAACCCTATTTGTTTTGGCTAAGTTTCTTAGAAATTTAATATAATCCTCTAAGGAGTTTTGTTATCATGTGACACACTTATGTTTCAAGTTTGGTCCTAATTGAATGTAGTTTGAGCAATGTTCCTTTATTTCAGATCAAAGTGCAATTTACCCAAGATGAGGGGTTATATTGTAAAATGTCACATATTGAACATGACTTAAGTGTTTTAGCATCATAAGTGAGAGAGTTATGCTATGTGGCAGCTTTTGGAAAGCCTAAATTCCAAGTTTGAACTTGTTTGACTAATGATAGTACCTTGTGCACCAATTTTGGTAGAAATTGTAATTTACCCAAAATGTAGGGTTGATATGAAAATTACCACCTCTAGAGTGTTCCTACTTCATATATGTATCATTTATAGGAGAGATAATGAATGAGACACCATTTTTGAATCTATTATGAGTGGTAGTATTCTTGGTGAAGAAAAGACCAAGAAAGGGGTTGAATGGAAACCCTAATTTGAGTTTGTATTGACTGTATCGGGTTGTAGTGATTAAATGGGAGTCCCTATCGGCCAAGGAGCCAAACAGGAGACCCCCATATTGTGTTTTCAACTCTTTGACTTTTCAAAAACGTGCTTTGTACCTCAATAAAGCAATGGTTATCGGCTTGCAACTTTCCTTGGGAAAGTTTGCATTGAATTGTGAATATAATAATGGGAGTGGAAGTGGCTTGTCCTAGAAGATAATCAAAGGGGGACGACCCTTATCCCTTGAATTATCCTCAAGTTTTTATTTTGCATGGAAAGATAAAGATGGAGTGCATGCAAGTACATGTGTCAATCCATTCATGGCCATGTGGCACCTACTAGTAGTAAATTGATGACACCTCATATATACACTTTTTAATGAACCACAAGTATATATACCCTTCCTTTCACCCCCTAAGTGAACTTATTCGAATCCTACCATCTCCTTGATCTTAGATATTGTGCATGCATCCTTTTTGTCATGCATAGGTGATGTGGTATCGTGCATAGGCCTTGGGTATCGGCCATAGCAAGTAATATCGGCCATAGCATGTTGATATCGGCCATAGCAAGTCGATATCGGCCAAGTGGAGTGTTTTTTGCCACAAGTGAGAGGTGACAAGATGTGTAATGTCCTTGTGAGCCATGTGAATAACTTTTTTCCCAGTGAGAGGTGATAAGATGTGTAATGGCCTTGTGAGCCATGTGAATAAGTTGTTGCCTAGTGAGAGGTGACAAGATGTGTAATGGCCTTGTGAGCCATGTGAATAAGTTGTTGCCTAGTGAGAGGTGACAAGATGTGTAATGGCCTTGTGATCCATGTGAATAAGTTGTTGCCTAGTGAGAGGTGACAAGATGTGTAATGTCCTTGTAAGCCATGTGAATAAGTTGTTTCCTAGTGAGAGGTGACAAGACGTGTAATGGCCTTGTGAGCCATGTGAATAAGTTGTTGCCTAGTGAGAGGTGAAAAGATTTGTAATGGCCTTGTGAGCCTTGTGAATAAGTTGTTGCCTAATGAGAGGTGACAAGATGTGCAATGGCCTTGTGAGCCATGTGAGATGCTTGTGCAACAAGTATCATGTATACCTTGGTCTGAGGACGTAGAGGTATTAGTTACATGATAAGTGGTAACAGTGTTCAGTGATGAACTAAGGGTTTGAATACCCAGATCTAGTAATCATGATGACAATGTTAAGGGATGAGAATTCCCAATAATGATATAAGGGATTGAGATACTAAATGTTATATGTGTTCTAAAGATTTAAAAAGTACTTGACCTTTCTTTGTAGCTTCTATTATAATAATTCTTGTTTGAAATTTGACTGATGCTAAAAGATACGGTAATGCACTTAATTAATCAAGTGGAATATTATCATGTAGTGCCCTGACCATAGATCCATCAGCATCAGAATTTGCTGAATGGTGAAACGGGTTGCTCCGCGGCATAACCCAGAGGGCATATTTTTGAATATGCAGGGGTGATGGGTGTGAATATCCTTACACCCAAATGTTGGATTGATGTGAGATAAATATGAAATCTATCAATCCTCTACTATATATGTCGGGATGGATGTATCACGATTCTCTCGATGATGACGAAGGTCGGGGATGGATAATTGAGATCTCTCCGAAGAGAGTGCAATTGATGTTGTAGCTCTATAGCGAAGTTTCCAGTATACCCTACAAAGCTATTTAGTAGTGACATGAGATGTCCTGCTTGTGGTCTCGCATTGACTGAGATGGCAGCGGTCATGGAAGTCGGCTCTCCCATTGACCTTGTATGGTACTGATGCTTTACATAGTTATGGTTGTTTGGAGTATGAGCGATATACCTCATCTCCTCAGGGCATAAGTGTGATTGAAAAATGTAATCAGCTGTGTAGAATATCTACTTAATGATCGAATATGGAAAACATTAATTGATGTGCACTTCAGTTATACATCTTAGTTGATAGATGATATTTATGCTTCTTTACATTCCTTGCAAACCAGATAGATGATTGATAAATCTACCATGGGTAGATGCAATGTTCTCCTTAAGAAAGGAGATTACCTCATTTAGTTCATATAGTGAATTATCCTGCATGTGAATATAAAAAGAACCTCTTCTCAGTTTATAAATGCTTAATCTATGATAATAATATGGTCGGCAGGGAGTTATATCTCTCGCTGGGACAATTGTCTCACCCCGTGGGATCCACATTTTTTTTAGGTGGACATGCACGAGGTGGCGAAGATCTTTCTATAGAGGAGGAACAACAGCTGAGGCTGCAGTGGCAGCTCAGGTTGACTGTATTGTCTGTCATGTCTTGTAGATAGAAGTCCTATGTGTAACACCCCTCCCTAGGGTTTCATACATAACCAGCGGAAGCACAGCCTAATCCCCAACATTATCCATAATGTGGGGTACTTGGCATATCAGGGAGGGATTGTCACACGCATGATCTCATATCAAGAAATAAACAACACTTGGCATTCATAGAAACATAGATTCATACATAAGTTCTTCTTAAAAGGACAACTTCGTCATGATTCTAAAAGTATGCTAAACATGAAATAGGTAACATGTAAAAGATAGGATCTCCATAGATGGACGTCCCACTAGGCAACAAATCCTTAGATCTTTGGGTCCTTGGTACTCTCAAGATGATTCCTTCCCTTTAGCTCCAACTCCTGCGGACATCTCGTCCCCAGCCATGCAAAGGAAAACATTCATGGTGAGTAAGCGGCATTGGCATGTTATAAGACATAAAAATAACATATAAAGTGATTTGACATAAAATGAACATACATTTAACATTAATCATTTCTTGACATCTTTTACATAAGAATTTGACAAGAAGTATATGCTCCTCTCTTAATGCCCCATAAGGAGCCCATAATGCTCGGAAAGCCCATAATTGCTCGGAAAGCCCATAATGCTCGGAAAGCCCATAACAAGGTGCATATAAATCTAAATCAAATTCCCTTAACCATTATCTTACTTAGACTTTACTTATCTTCTTAATAACCTAAACTTGATCTTAATTGGGATTTCTCCCTCTTGAACATAATTGGGATTTCTCCCTCTTAAGCATGAATGGGAATTTCTTCCCTCTTAAGCATGGATGGGAATTCTTCCCTCTAAATCTTGGTTTCATGTTCCTTAATCATAATCCATAACATTAATCAGGTTTCTATACTAAGACTTAGATTATAACAATCAACATCCAATAATCATATACATTGAAGAAAACATGTACTTTTCATGACTTTAGTATACAATGCATAAACATATCATAATCATCTAATAAATAAAGTTTACTATGCCAAGGGCATGTCCCGCTTACCTTGAGATAAATCACCTAAGTCAAACCTGGTTTGACTGGTTGGATCCTTTTAAACACCTAAAATTAACATGATTATCCTTCATTACACAACATTAAACCCTAATTTGTTTATATAAAAATTGAGATGTGAAAATAGAAAAATCAGGTGATAAAAACTAGAAAATCGTATTCCTTATTGAAAATCCTTTCCAAAACATATTTTACGTATTTTTCTAATAATCAGGCAATTTAATACGAATTTCCAAAGAATCGACCAATGGAAATTCAGGGAAAAGCCACGTAGATAAAACCCACCCCAAACCAGTGGGTCGGGTCTGAGTTGGACCAACCAGGCTTGGCCAACTCAACAGCGAGGAATGCCTCTGAGGACTCACGATCAGAGAAGGGAGGATGGGAGAAAACCCTAAAATACCCTCGACGGTGAAATACATCAAAATAGGTTGGTAGGGGTACCAAGGTCATTTCAGGACCTGGATTCTTCACCCCCCTTTAGCCATGGCTTTGAGCACATGATCAGGAGGTGCTGCCCCCAATCAAGCTCACAAAAGGTGCAAGTCCTTGAGACGTTGCGACTGCCAAAAGCTTCCTTGCATCAGAACGAAGCCAACGAGCCGAAGGTTAGGCTCAGTGGTACTCTGGAGCACTAGTACCACTTCGACGAGTTGTTGCTGGGAATGAATAGGCACCAATGTCCCCAAGAATAGGAAAGGAGGAGTGAAAAAGCATCCTTAAGGTCTAGCACATCCATTCGGCTTGTCAAGATGGTGGGGCGGGGACCAAAACTCCCAGCTCATCGGAAAATTCCACAAAATAGGGGAACAAGCTCGGAGCTTGAAAACCAAAGAAAGCGGTCGTAACAAGGACAACAAACGGGAGAGGAATGCTCCTTGAAGCATAACGAAGCCAAAGGCCCTTCATCTGTGGCTGAAGCACCCCAGGGGGCCAAAGCGACACTCAACAACGATGACCTCAAGGTCGGTCTATAGGGTGCGTCGATTGGGGCGACTCCAAGGAGAATCGACAGTTGTAAGGTAGAAATCGGAGGCCAGGGAAACTCAACAGATCCCCAATTTGGTCCAAGGCACCGGAGGAGGCTAGGGTGGAGCCAAGGTTGCCAGAAACCGAAACTGAGTAGGTCGGGGAGAGTCGGGGCTTCAGAGATGAAATTAAAGGTGGGGGAGGTCTGTGCAGGGTCCGGTGGTGCTCTTGAGATCCTAAGATGAGGAGGAGACGGAGTAGGTAGGTGGCTACTAAATATGGTAGAGAGGTGCCCGCAAGTCCTAATGGGCGTTTCTCCTACATAGCGCGAGAGGGTGAGAGCTGGGGCTCGCTCGGATTGGGGCGACGAGCCAAAACTGTTGGCGAAGGAATGAGGAGAAACCGTCTTGAAACGGAGGAGATCAAAGGCGAGCATTCAAAGCACTGAAAACGGCTCTAACCCGCGGGGGAAAACAGAGGAAGAAGAAAACAAGTGCTCTGTTGGATTTTGACCCAAAGTAGCAAAACCCTTATGTGCACTTAAATGACCAAATAAAGCCATTAATTCCTCAAATAAGAATTATAAAATATGAAAATGTGCACTAAACATTATTTATTTTCAATTAACAAGATGGAGGCCATTAGGTGAGAAATTAAACATGTAAATAATTAATTATCATATGAGAGAGAAAATTGGACATAAAACATTCATTTCCATTTTCTCAACAAAAGTGCATAATGAGGCATTTTCTTTAAATAAATCATGGGCAAGAGAGTAATTGAACATAATAAAACGAAATTGCAAAACTAACATGGGCAATTTGCATTTAAGACCTCAACAATTATCTTATTAGAAAAAGAACATGCAGAGAATAAACTAATTTGGAAATTTTGCATAATAAGATTGGGGTGTTACAATACTACCCACCTTAAATAAATTTTGTCCTCGAAATTTCCTAGAATTTCTACCCACCTTAAGGGTTTCACATAAACTTGCAAATTTTCCATAATTTTTTTAATTGTAAAAGAAGCATTCATAAACAAAGCATTATGATTCAACATAAATTACTTAATTACCCTTCCTAAGTCTCATATTTACTCCTTAACATTACACCTAACTCATTACACTTAGGGAATCTACCTCTCACTTACCATGACTACATCTTCATAGTTGTCTAACCTTAGGTCATATATCCTTCATCTCTTTATATGTGGTGATCAGGAACATATTTAGAAATGTTGGATCTCTTTATGCTACATCTCACCAGCTCATTTGCACATGTGTCCTATACCACACACACAATTAAGAAGGTAAGACACATACAAAGTCACATTAAATGACATTTTCATCAAATCTCAATTGGGTGGCCCTTACCATTGAGACAAGGAGAAACATGTCATCATCTAGGGTTTGGTTTCAACTACCTGAGCATGCTAACATGTACTTATCTAATGAGGTGAGGGCTCTAGTCATCTTTAGGGTTCTCTAGACATACTAGAATACATAATCATGTTCTATACTTCTATTTCTTCATCCTAGAGTGACTTGCATGAATCATTATTACTGCCTTAGTGGCCATCTATTTCTTGCTCTGATACCATTAATGTAACACCCCTATCTAGGGTTTCATACATAACCAGCGAAAGCACAGCCTAATCCCCAACATTATCCATAATGTGGGGTACTTGGCATATCAGGGAGGGATTGTCACACACATGATCTCATATCAAGAAATAAACAACACTTGGCATTCATATAAACATAGATTCATACATAAGTTCTTCTTGAAAGGACAACTTCATCATGATTCTAAAAGTATGCTAAACATGAACTAGGTAACATGTAAAAGATAGGATCTCCATAGATGGACGTCCCACCAGGCAACAACTCCTTTGATCTTTGGGTCCTTGGTACTCTCAAGATGATTCCTTCCCTTTAGCTCCAACTCCTGCGGACATCTCGTCCCCATCCATGCAAAGGAAAACATTCATGGTGAGTAAGCGGCATTGGCATGTTATAAGACATAAAAATAACATATAAAGTGATTTGACATAAACATGAACATACATTTAACATTAATCATTTCTTGACATATTTTACATAAGAATTTGACAAGAAGTATATGCTCCTCTCTTAATGCCCCATAAGGAGCCCATGATGCTCGGAAAGCCCATAATTTCTCAGAAAGCCCATAATGCTCGGAAAGCCCATAACAAGGTGCATATAAATCTAAATCAAATTTCCTTAACCATGATAATTCTTAGACTTTACTTATCTTCTTAATAACCTAAACTTGATCTTAATTGGGATTTCTCCCTCTTGAACATAATTGGGATTTCTCCCTCTTAAGCATGAATGGGAATTTCTTCCCTCTTAAGCATGGATGGGAATTCTTCCCTCTAAATCTTGGTTTCATGTTACTTAGTCATAATCCATAACATTAATCAGGTTTCTATACTTAGACTTAGATTATAACAATCAACATCCAATAATCATATACATTGAAGAAAGCATGTACCTTTTTTTTTGGAATAAGGTAAATATATTAGACCAAAAGGGGGTATAGATAACTATACACCTACAAAGCATGGAACCCTAAAAAAAGGGCCCAAAACCAAAAAAAAAAACTATACAGGGGATTAGATACAAAAACCCCAGTATGTTCGAGTGTTAGCATTAAGATTGTATAACAACCCTTTCCTTATCTTCACATGTATCTTTAGTTCTTTTGTGAAACAGTCAACGAAGCACATCTGAGTAGTCTCTTTCTTCTCATGCATACACTTGTTTCTTTCATTCCAGATCTAGTAGCATAAACCAGTGATACACAACAAAGCAAAGCATCTTTGATGTTTATTGAGCTTGAACTTAGCTTCCGCCCAGCTAATGGCATCAGTGAGGTTATTAGGCACCCCCTTTCCCCAACCATTCCTTAGACAGATGATGTACCATATCTGTAATGTCCACCTACAACTGAAGAACAAGTGAGCATTTGTTTCATTCACTTCTTTACAAAGGCAACATCTCTCATCAATAGGAATGCCCCAAGCGGCCATTTTTTCCCAGGCGGGGAGTCCATTTTGAATTGCTCTGTAACAAAACACACTCCATTTCGGGTAATAGTTACGGCCCCATATAAACTTTGACCAACATGTCCCAGTACTGGCTGTAATAATGTTAATAGGTGGTGACGGATTAACAACCACCCAAACACCACTCGGATTAACATTATACATGTGTTGATGTGAAGCTACATGAGAGCACATCATGCGCCATATACGAGAGGGTCTACAGCTTCTATCAAAAACCAAATTATTGCCGTATCTTTTCTTCATCCACTCACCCCAGCAGCAAGCTTGGGAGTTAATGAATCTATCAACCCTTGTACTGTTGCTTTTCATCATCGCCTCTTCCGTGTCCACAACCTACAAACCCCCGTCACAGAAAGGTTTAGCAACTGTATGCCACGCGATCCCATGGTTTTTGCCAGCCCAAAGGAACCCAGCGGTCAGAGATCTAAAAGAGTGGAGAATTGGATTAGGAATGAAACCCATGCTAGTCCAGAACCGCACCAAGGCCTGAAGCACGGATCTGATTAAAACCAACCTACCAGCCATCGATATCCTAATCCCACTCCATGATTCAATCTTTGATTTGTAGCTATCAAGGCAACCACCAAAATCTCTAGAAGTGATAGTGCCCGCAATGAGGGGGAAACCCAGGTACTTAGTAGGAAGCCTTCCCACCTGCATGCCTAAAGCATTCTTTAACCTTCCACGTCTGTTATCACAAGATTTGGATAAAAAAACTTGGGATTTTATGGCGCTCATATATAAGCCAGTGAGCTTGCCAAAAAGTATCATGATCCTTTTGAATTCCTTCAATCTTCTTGAGTTTCCAGTAGAAAAAAGAAGTACATCATCGGCAAAGATGATGTGTGTTAAAACCTTGACCCCTTTAACTTTAAAGGCTTTTATCACCCCATTGTCCTCGGTAGTGTTAATCAACTTAGTCAACCCCTCCATAACCAGTGTAAACAAGAGAGGAGATAGGGGATCGCCCTGGCAAAGCCCATTAGACAATCTGAAAAGTCCAACCAGACAGCCATTAATAAGAACAGAAAACGAACAAGCTTCAACGCATTGTTTAATAATGCTAATCCATTTTGATCGAAATCCACTACCTCCATCACCTTCCAAAGATAAACTCAGCTGACATGATCGTAAGACTTTAGTATACAATGCATAAACGTATCATAATCATCCAATAAATAAATTTTACTATGCCAAGGGCATGGCCCACTTACCTTGAGCTAAATCACCTAAGTCAAACCTGGTTTGACTGGTTGGATCCTTTTAAACACCTGAAGTTAACACAATTATCCTTCATTATACAACATTAAACCCTAATTTGTTTATATAAAAATTAAGATGTGAAAATAGAGAAATCAGGCGATAAAAACTAGAAAATCATATTCCTTATTGAAAATCCTTTCCAAAACATATTTTTGCATATTTTTCCGATAATCAGGTGATTTAATACGAATTTCCAAATAATCGACCAATGGAAATTCAGGGAAAAGCCACACAGATAAAACCCACCCCAAACTAGTGGGTCGGGTCTGAGTTGGACCAACCAGGCTTGGCCAACTCAGCAGCAAGGAATCCCTCTGAGGACTCACGATCAGATAAGGGAGGATGGGAGAAAACCCTAAAATATCCTCGACGGTGAAATACATCAAAATAGGCTGGTAGTGGTACCAAGGTCATTTCAGGACCTGGATTCTTCACCCCCCTTTAGCCATGGCTTCGATCACACGATCAGGAGGTGTTGCCCCCCAATCAAGCTCGCAAAAGGTGCAAGCCCTTGAGACGTTGCGATTGCCAAAAGCTTCCTTGCATCAGAAGGAAGCCAACGAGCAGAAGGTCAGGCTCAGTGGTGCTCCGGAGCACTAGTACCACTTCGATGAGTTGCTGCTGGGAATGAATAGGCACCAACATCCCCAAGAGAAGGAAAGGAGGGGTAAAAAAGCATCCTTAAGGTCCAGCGCATCCAGTCGGCTTGTCAAGATGGTGGGGCGGGGACCAAAACTCCCAGCTCGTCGGAAAACGCCACAAATTTGGGGAACAAGCTCGGAGCTTGAAAACCAAAGAAAGCCGTCGTAACAAGGACAACGAACGGGAGAAGAACGCTCCTTGAAGTAAAACGAAGCCAAAGGCCCTTCATCCGTGACTGAAGCACCCCAGGGGGCCAAAGCGGCACTCACCGACGATGACCTCAAGGTCGGTCTATAGGGTGCGTCGACTAGGGTGACTCCAAGGTGAATCAACAGTTGCAAGGTAGAAATCAGAGGTCAGGGAAACTCACCAGATCCCTAATTTGGTCCAAGGCACCGGAGGAGGCTAGGGAGGAGCCAAGGTTGCCGAAAACTGAAACTGAGTAGGTCGGGGAGAGTCAGGGCTTCAGAGATGAAATTAAAGGTGGGGGAGGTTTGTGCAGGGTCCGGTGGTGCTCTTGAGATCCTGAGATGAGGAGGAGAGGGAGTAGGTAGGCGGCTGCTAAATACGGCGGAGAGGAGCCCGCAAGCCCTAATGGGCGTTTCTCCTACAGAGCGCAAGAGGGTGAGAGCTGGGGCTCACTCGGATTGGGGCGACGAGCCGAAACTGTTGGTGAAGGAATGAGGAGAAACCGTCATGAAACGGAGGAGATGAAAGGTGGGCATTCAAAGCACTGAAAACGGCTCTGACCCGCGGGGGAAAACAGAGGAAGAAGAAAACAAGCACTCTATTGGATTTTGATCCAACGGTCGTTGTGCATGCACGTGAGAAATGAAACCAAAGTAACACGTGACACTGAATAAATGACCAAAAACATATTGCTGAATGATAATTTCGATTGAATGGTATTGAAAACTCTATGTAACCCTTCCATAGTTAATTAGAAAAGTCAAATGTGAACCAAATGAGTTCAAATTTGAACCATAGGTGTATTAGAGGGTCTAAAATATTCCTGTGGGGTTAGATTTCACGTTTTTAGACCCAAAGTAGCAAAACCCTTATGTGCACTTAAATGACCAAATAAAGCCATTAATTCCTCAAATAAGAATTACAAAATATGAAAATGTGCACTAAACATTATTTATTTTCAATTAACAAGATGGAGGCCATTAGGTGAGCAATTAAACATGTAAATCATTAATTATCATATGAGAGAGAAAATTGGACATAAAACATTCATTTCCATTTTCTCAACAAAAGTACATAAAGAGACATTTTCTTTAAATAAATCATGGGCAAGAGAGTAATTGAACATAATAAAACGAAATTGCAAAACTAACATGGGCAATTTGCATTTAAGTCCTCAACAATTATCTTATTAGAAAAAGTGCATGCAGAGAATAAACTAATTTGGAAATTTTGCATAATAAGATTGGGGTGTTACACTATGTGTCGTCTCTGTACTCTCAGGTCCTTAGAGTTGGTTTGTACTGGTTTCATGAATAATCTGAGATTTTGGCTTGAATGCCTCGAGGTTTTATGTTGCTCCAGTATGTTTTTTGATAAAAAAAACTGTTATATGATGCCCTCGGGATGAGATGGAACAATGTTGTACAATGTAAATTATGATATGTATGAGTTTTGGATCTTTCAATAAAAGTTTTCTAGACAAGGATCTCCTTGCAAAATGGTTTTAATTTTTAGTGAAATTTGTTAATCCATTTTTTATGTTTAATTCCGCTTAATTGTAACAATTTTTTTGTCGGTTTGATGACGGTCATTACAAGTTTTGGTATCAGAGCTTAAGGTTCACTGAGTCTATAGAGACATAGGACTAAGGTGTTGAGTTTGTTCTAGTGTCCTCCAATATACTCTATAGTGACTTCTTCTTATGCAGAAGAAAGGGTGAAGTTTAAAAATGACTGGAGAATATGAAGAACACGTTGCTAAGAGCAATGTTGTTGCACCAAGAGAGGGTGCAAGGGATCAGGCAAGAGAAGAATGAGTGCCTGAGAATTCCCATCTTGACCCAATCAGGATAGAGAATCCTATTTTTATGCTCTTATTGGACTGGTTAGGACAACAGTGATGTATATAGTAGACTAGATACTAGCATTACAACCTAGGTTACCAGTTCTTAATGCAGAAACGTTGGGCTCTATAAGGGGTCCTGAATGACATAGTCATGTTATAATAGTGGAAAATGTGGGAAAGATTAACATATGGCAAGAAAATAGACTCTGCCATAAGTATAGATAGATAGTACATCTGTGATGGTAATGCCCAAGAAGGGGCAATAAGTTGAGAATTAAGGTAAGGTCTCTATAAATTTAGAGACATTTGCCTAGTTGTTCTAAAAATCAAAAGTTTTTCGTCCCATCAGTGCAATAAATGCCTAGTGCACTAGGGCAGTAGTCGCTAAGTAAACTCAAAAGTCCTAACTTTCCACCTATAAGAACCCATGGCTTAGTTTTTACATTGGTAATAAGACTGATAAGACCATGGTATGAGGGAAAGACATGTTATAGGTATGGACATGTTGAGCATACTAAACCCTTTTGTTCAAAAAGACGAGGTAGACTCAGCAGGGCTTACGAAAATTACATCCTAATAGTGTAAAAAGGCAAGAGCAACAACATGAAATAACTAGACTCTATGTGTTGAGTCAACCTAAAGCGATAGATGACAGTGAGGGGTAACAGTCAGATAAAGCTTTTTCATTTTGATATGCCTTATCTTGATGTTATATGATAATCATAAGAAGGATTATTGTTATGTATTTCCCTATTGAATGCCATATGGGGACATAGGGAAGAAACGATGAGAACTAGAATTTATTTTCAGTTCAACATTCTTTTAAATGTTCTATAATTGCTCTTATCTATGTGAAAGAGGATGGGATATAGAAGTGATGCCTGGAGAAAATCTAGGAATGTTAAATCATGTGTTTGTGATGATACGAAAAGTAAGGAATATGATATTACACAAAGTGCATACTACCTAATCTCAATACTTGTATACCCTGGCCAGGTATTCAACTATTGAAGATAAGGTGAGTATGGAACTCTTAGATTGTTATCTTTCTGATTACTATGATCAAGTAGTCATTTTAAGATAATCTAGTGAGCATAACGAAATTGAAAATATGGCATGGATATTTTTATCACATCCTAAGTGCATTAAATGGAATCTGAGATGATCTGAGATCAATCTGCGTGTATGAGGAAGTAAAAGAATATAATCCTCATGATAAGAGAATGAAAACAACGGAGATGATCCATGTTTGATAAAGTCTGTGTGAACAGTAAAGATCTTTTCCATAATGTGGAAATGGGAAATGTGATAAAATCACAAAATGTTCATGAACATGTTAGACAATAACAAAGAAAGGAGTGATGACATGTAATCATCCTTATAATTCCTATGCTGATGGCAAGGAACCTAGGATGAAACAAGAGTAAGTGACTCATGAACAGTTGAAAGTTCATGCAATAATATGAGGAGATGATAATCTCTTCTCTTTGATAAAAAACCATGGGTAATGATGGGGTGATAAGAGGAATATGTTTATTTGTGTTATTTCCTTTCAGGTACATGGAAATCAAGTGGGTCTTATGATACTTGATGTGTATGAGTTAAAAGTGTCCAATTCATGGATACTTAGAAAAGTATCATTACGTCTTGGACTTTGGTTCCAAGATAAAAATATGTGTAACAAGTAATGTCCCAGGTTGAAAGAAAAATCCTTTTATATGTGTGGCTTTGGTAATAACAACAGAGAGATGGGAATGATGAGGATGTGATGTATTTTTGACACATGTGATGGATACCAAGGTAAGGAATTCTGGTATCTAAGAAATATCAGGTGGTATGGGAAAGTAAAAACATAACTCCTAATTAGATGATTTATGTTGGTTACCTGGGATGGCCAACTGTAAAATGAGTCTAGTTACATAAAATAGTATGGACATCATATGTTAGGGGTTTATGCTCTGCATAAACATAACATCGATAAGAATGTACTAATTGAAGGATCAATTGTAAAATCATTGTGGGAAAAGCTTATCAAGCTAAAAATAATTCCTTTAAATACCCTTATCTAGATCTATTAAGGAAACTTATACATAACATCTAAAGATACCTCTAAGATAAGTTCTTAATTGATAAGTAACCTCCCCTTATGACAAGAGAATGTACAACTAATGAGATAGTTGGTACAAGTAGTAAGAAAGTTTAGTGTTTTGTCAACAGGTTAGATGGCACAGTAGATGTATGATAAGACTTGTAGTCCCAAGTGGGTGACATAACGTAACTCTAGTCTTTCCTTGGAAGTGAAATGCTAAACTGAATGAGGAGTATGGAAGACTCCCCAGAATCAAGAATCTTGTCACAAAAAGTTGTAAGTTGAGAAAGGTGACAAATTAGTGAGGTTTGACACCTGAGTTAAATAGGGTATGTATAATTTTTCTCTGACTAAGAAAAGTGTTACCTAACACAGAGTTGACTCTATAGTCAATAATGAAAAAGACAGTGGAGTATGTGTCATGTGTGACAGATTCTATGATAACCCTGTGTAGAAGGACTTTGTATTGATCAAAGTTATATGGTATCTCCATGAAATTAAGATGTTATGTGGAGACTTGATGAGATGATGAATGAATAATATTTGTCTCCCTTTACCTGGGATTTCGGGGACGATACCCTTGTTAGGGGTTTATAACTTGTAATGACTCTGACCTGGGTTATGAGGTAACCCTATTTGTTTTGTCTAAGTAAGTTTCTTGGAAATTTAATATAATCCTCTAAGGAGTTTTTTTATCATGTGACACACTTATGTTTCAAGTTTGGTCCTGATTGAATGTTGTTTGAGCAATGTTCCTTTGTTTTGGACCAAAGTGCAATTTACCCAAGATGAGGGGTTATATTGCAAAATGTCACATATTAAACATGCCTTAAGTGTTTTAGCATCATAATAGAGAGAGTGACTCTATGTGGTGGCTTGTGGAAAGCCTAAATGCCAAGTTTGAACTTTTTTTAATAATGCTAGTACTTTGTGCACCAATTTTGGTACAAATTGTAATTTACCCAAAATGTAGGGTTGATATGCAAATTACCACCTATAGAGTGTTCCTACTTCCTATATGTATCATTTAGAGGAGAGATAATGAATGATACACCATGTTTGAATCATTTATGAGTGGTAGTATTCTTGGTGATGAAAAGACCAAGAAAGGGGTTCAATGGAAACCCTAATTTGAGCTTGTATTAAGTGTATCAGGTTGTACTGATTAAATGGGAGTCCCTATCGGCCAAGGAGACAAATAGGATACCCCCATATCATATTTTTAACTCTTTGACTTTTCAAAAACGAGCTAAGCACCTCAATAAAGCAATGGTTATCGGCTTGCAACTTTCCTTGGGAAAGTTTGCATTGAATTGTGAATATAATAATGTGAATGGAAGTGGCTTGTCCTAGAAGATAATTGAAGGGGGCCGACCCTTATCCCTTGCATTATCCACAAGTTTTTATTTTGCATGGAAATATAAATATGGAGTGCATGCAAGTACATGTTTCAATCCATGCATGGCCATGTGGAACCGACTAGTAGTAAATTGATGACACCTCATATATACACTTTTTAATGAACCACAAGTATATATACCCTTCCTTTCACCCCTAAGTGAAAATTTTCGAATCCTACCACCTCCTTTCTCTTATATATCGTGAATAGAGACTTTTTGTCATGCATAGGTGATGTGCTATCATGCATAGGCCTTGGGTATCGGCCATAGCAAGTAATATCGGCCATAACATGTTGATATCAGACATAGCAAGTTGATATCGGCCAAGTGGAGTGTTTTTGGCCACAGGTGAGAGGTGACAAAATGTGTAATGGCCTTGTGAGCCATGTGAATAAGTTGTTTCCTAGTGAGAGGTGACAAAATGTGTAATGGCCTTGTGAACCATGTGAATAAGTTGTTGCCTAGTGAGAGGTGACAAGATGTGTAATAGCCTTGTGAGCCATGTGAATAAGTTGTTGCCTAGTGAGAGGTGGAAAGATGTGTAATGGCCTTGTGAGCCATGTGAATAAGTTGTTTCCTAGTGATAGGTGGAAAAATGTGTAATGGCCTTGTGAGCCATGTGAATAAGTTGTTACCTAGTGAGAGGTGACAAGATGTGTAATGGCCTTGTGAGCCATGTGAATAAGTTGTTGCCTAGTGAGAGGTGAAAAGATGTGTAATGGCCTTGTAAGCCATGTGAATAAGTTTTTGCCTAGTGAGAGGTGAAAAGATGTGTAATGGCCTTGTGAGCGATGTGATATGCTTGTACAATAAGTATCATGTATACCTTGGTCTGAGGGCCTAGAGGTATTAGTTACCTAATAAGTGGTAACAGTGTTCAGTGATGAACTAAGGGTTTGAATACCCAGATCTAGTAATCATGATGATAATTTTAAGGGATGAGAATTCCCAGTAATTAGATAAGGGATTGAGATCCTAAATGTTATATGTGTTCTAAATATTTGAAAAGTACTTGATAGATGTATTATACCTTTCTTTGTAGCATCTATTATAATAATTCTTATTTGAAACTTGACTGATGCTAAAAGATACGGTAATGCACTGAATTAGTCAAGTGGAATCTTATCATGTAGTTCCCTGACCATAGATCCATTAGTGTCTGAATTTGTTGAATGGTGAAACGGGTTGCTCCGTGGCATAACCCGGAGGGCATACTTTTGAATATGCGGGGGTGATGGGCGTGAATATCCTTACACCCTAATGTGGAATTGATGCGATATAAATATGAAATCTTTGAATCCTCCATTATATATGTTAGGACGGATGTATCACAAATCTCTCGATGATGATGAAGTCTGGGAATGGATGATTGAGATCTCCCTGAAGAGAGTGTAGTTGACGATGTAGCTCTATAGATAAGTTCACAATATACCCTGGAAAGCTATTTAGTAGTGACACGAGATGTCCTGCTTGTAGTCTCACACTGATCGAGACGGTAGAGGTCATGGAATCCGGCTCTCCCATTGACCTTGTATGGTACCGATGCTTTACATAACCGTGGTCGGTTGGAGTATGAGCGGTATACCTCATCTCCTTAGGGCATAAGTGTGATTGAAAAATGTAATCAATCATGTAGCATATCTGCTTAATGATCGAATATGGAAAATATTGATTGATACACACTTTAGTTATACATCTTAGTTGATAGATGATATTTATGTTTCTTTACATTCCTTGCAAAGAAGATAGATGATTGATAACTCTACCATGGGTAGATGCAATGTTCTCTTTAAGAAAGGAGATTACTTCATTCTGTTCATATAGTGAATTATCCTACCTGTTAATATAAAAAGAACCTCTGCTCAGTTTATAAATGTTTCATCTATGATAATAATATGTTCGGCGGAGAGTTATATCTCTCATTGGGACAATTGTCTCACCCCGTGGGATCCACATTTTTTTAGATGGACGTGCACGAGGTGGCGAAGATCTTTCTATAGAGGAGGAACAACAGCTGAGGCGGTAGTGACAACTCAGGTTGAGTGTACTGTCTATCGTGTCTTGTAGATAGAAGTCCTATGTGTAGTCTCTGTACTCTCAGGTCCTTGGAGTTGGTTTATACTGGTTTCATGAATGATTTGAGATTTTTGGCTTGAATGCCTTGAGGTTTTATGTTGCTCCAATATGTGTTTTGATAGAACAACTGTTATATGATGTCCTCGAGATGAGATGGAACAATGTTGTATAATTTATATGTATGAGTTTTGGCTCTTTCAGTTAACATTTTCTGGACAAGGATCTCCTTGCAAAATGGTTTTAGTTTTAAGTGATTTTTGTTAATCTGATGTTTATGTATAATTCTGCTTAATTGTAACAATTTGTTTGTCGGTTTGATGACAATCATTACACCAACTAACAAGGAAACCTCCAACCTGACATTCATTAGACGTAAGGAGACCAGCATGTCTTGCTTGTGGCATATCAAAGAACTCAACTGCCCTTTATCCATGGATGAGGACAAATACTTCCTACTCAATGTGTCTATCATGATTTTTGCCTTTCCCGAATGATAATCAATGTGCAGTCATAGTATATAATCAATTCCATCCAGTGACACTGCCTCATGTTCAACTCTTGTTGTGAAAAGATGTACTTCAGGTTCTTGTGATCCGTGAAGATCTGACACTTCTCTCCATACATTTAGTGCCTCCAAATCTTCAAAGCATTGACTATCGTTACTAACTCCAGATCATGGGTCGGGTAATTCTCCCCATGTTTCTTAAGTTGTCGGGAAGCAAAAGAAATCACTTATTTGTCTTGCATCAACACACAACCCATACGATTCTTGGATGCATTGTAAAAGACTATATATCCATTTCCTTGTTTAGGTAGGACCAAAACTGGTGCACTTTTTAGCTTCTCCTTCAATGACTAAAAAGTATGTTTGCATCTGTCATCCCATAAAAATGGTACATCCTTTCACATCAACTTTGTTCGTGGTAGGACGATAGCACTGAAGTCCTTATTGAACCTCCGGTAGTAGCGTGCCAGACCTAGGAAACTGTGCACTTCTTTAAACATCTTAGCTGCTCCCATTCTATCACAAACTCTACCTTCTTAGTATCCATGTGTACTCCTTTGGCAGATATGACATGTCCCAAGAAAGCTACCTCCCTCAACCTGAACTTGCACTTGCTAAACTTGGCATAAAGTTGGTGTTGTCTCAACACTATGAACGCCTAACGAAGATGTAGTTTGTGCTACTGACTATCCTGACTATATATCAAGATGTCATCTATGAAGACCACTACAAACTGGTCAAGGAACAGTCTGAACACCTTGTTCATCAAATCCATAAATGCTTCTGGTGCATTGGTCAGCCCAAACGGCATAACCACAAACTCGTAGTGACCATACCTCCTCCTAAAGGCAGACTTGGGTATTTCATCCTCCTTGATCCTCAACTGATGATATCTTAATCTCATATCTATCTTTGAGAACACCGTCGTTCCACACAACTGGTCAAATAGATCATCTATCCTCAGTAAAGGGAACTTATTCTTTATCGTGACCTTGTTCAACTGTCTGTAATCTATGAACAACCTCATAGATCCATCCTTCTTCTTCACAAATAGCATTGGAGCACCCCATGACGATGTACTCTGCCTAATGAAACCTTTGCCAAATAGTTCTTGCAATTGTCTCTTCAACTCTACCATCTCTGTTAGAGCCATCATGTATGGTATATGAGCTATAGGTTGTGTTACAAGGACCAGATTGATCTCAAAATCAATCTCATGGGGTGGGAGAACACTTGGGAACTCTTCAAGGAACATGTCCTCAAACTCCCTAACCACCAACACCTCATGAATACTAGGACACCTCACCTCATTATCCAACATGTGTGCCAAGAACACCTTACAACCCTATCTCAGAAGCTTCCTTGATATCATCACCAATACAAGACACATCGAAGGAATCTTCATATCTCCTTGGAAGATCCACATCTCACTACCATCCACAAATGTTTCTTGCTTGGAACTACAATCCAAGACCACTCTATACTTCTCCTGGGTATCCATTCTAAGGACTACATTGAATCCATGCATGTCAAGTGGTATACGATCAACTTGAATATTGTATCCTGAAAAAGAGAAAACACAGGAAGGACACACATTCTGCAACACTACAAAACCGACCAATGGGGTTTCTAGAAACAAATTATTCTTCTTACGACTAACAGGAAAAGGACAACTATGAAGCATTTCACATGTGATAAAAGAGTTTGTTGCACCCGAATCAACCAAAATAGATATAAAGTAAGAACAAGACAAATCAAAATGAAATAACTCCATCTGACCTACCACCACTCATGGGTTGACCATCGCCTCCAGCTAACTCATAGCATAGAATCTAGCTGTTGTTTGTTGTTTCCCACGTCATCTGCTTCCCTGATCAGATGATCCATCTTGTGACTCTTTGCCATGTCCTCATCCTCATGTGCTGCTATTGCCATGTCTTTGTGAGCCTTGGTGACTATGCCTTAGTTGTTGGGTCACTTCTTCACCCCTCATTGGACATTCTCAAGCCAGATGTCCAATCTATCCACACCTGTGGCAAGCCCACTTCTCATACTATGGCCTAGATGGCCCTATCACCAACTTTGATGTAACACTCTGGGCTCCTACGGGTAGAAAACTACAGCCTCTACCCTTACTTGGTGACCAATGTGTCGAAGCACCGATCCTCTGTGATACTAACAGTGCAAAAAAAACCTTGACTTCTTAAAGCCTCCTAACAACTTCCCTTGAGACTGTGCAAACCTTTTATTGGTTCTTGCCTCTCTGTTCTCCTTCATAGACTGCTC
Source organism: Alisma plantago-aquatica (assembly GCA_963693085.1). Lineage (NCBI taxonomy): Eukaryota > Viridiplantae > Streptophyta > Magnoliopsida > Alismatales > Alismataceae > Alisma > Alisma plantago-aquatica. The sequence goes on from OY856409.1 coordinate 1,830,132,083, forward strand.
TATCTTCCAAATAGACTCCATAAACACAACAAACCTCTCTCAATTCTCTAAGGTAGCAGCTAGGGTAGACAACTCAACGTGCAACCCCTTCTCAAAATGATGAATCCTCTCGTCCTCCGTGGTAGCCATGTGAGGTCAAAACCTCAACAACTCCATAAACCTTACTTCATACTCATCGATCGTCATGGATCCCTATCGAATCCTCTCAAACGGGCTGGTCTTCTCATCAAGATACGTCCAAGGAAAGTATCGACTAACAAATTCACATATGAACTCCTCCCAACCAATCACAACATTGGGTCTCTCCTCCTCCTCTATGTACCACCAATAGACATCACTCCCTTTTAGAAGGTACACTGCATGTTTCGCCTTATCCTCTTTGGGGATACTCAGGATCTTAAAGGCCTTCTCAAGCACAGTCAGCCATAGATCCACATCCACTGGATCAGTCATTCTAGCACACTCAACCGCTCCAACACAATGAATACGCTCAAAAGTCTTCCTAGTGCCTGATGATTCTGTATTAGGGACCAGTGCCTTAGGCTGAAGTGCAAGCATCATGTCTCCATATGCATCATTGTTGCCATAAACTACCCACAAAGTGATCGGAAGGCAGGATTTTCTATCATGGTTGGGTCAAATTGGGGGGTTTCAGGCACCCGATCTTCTCGTGTCTAGTTCCTTGCACCACTACCTTGTGTAGCAACCCTGCTCTCGGCAGCATGCTCTTCGTGTTCTCCAAACATCTTTAAGCTTTCTCTTCTTCTTCTTCTACATAAGAAGAAGTGACTATAAGATAGACTAGAGGATACTAGAATAGACAAAAACCCTAGTCCTAGGTCCCCATAGACTCAATGAACTTAAAGCTCTAATATTAACAAGCAGATTATCCAAAAACACTAAACAATTAAATGTGACACCCGCTGCTACACAAAGTGAGATTACTCAAAACAAAATTGCAGAAGAGATATTAACAAGTAGATTATCCAAAAACACTATACAATTAAAAACCATTTCATAAAACCTCTGAACAGTGAGAACCTTTACATATAAGTCCTTTCATGCCTCAAAGCATATACAAGGCATGCTATCAACCTGGTATCAAAGAACTGGTCTAGAACATATATACATGATTCCATCTCATTTGTACATAAAAGGTATACAAGACAGTCACATAAAGAGAGAACGTTCACAAACATCTACAAAACATTTCCAAAGACCTGAGATTACAGGGATGACTCTAGGACTCTATCAGCAAAGGACATCTAGCAACACTGCCAACCTCGTCAACTTCTACTCCTCTTACTGCTGCTCAACCTCTGCTGTACAATCTCCACCTCTTCATGCTCGTCCACCTAAAAAGGGTGTGGGAAACCCACGGGGTGAGATTCCAAATCTCAGCGGGAGATATAACTCAACACCAACTCTATTATTATCACAGATGAGATAAATAAAGAAGTAATAAAGATACAGCTATGTGAAATAGGTAATGACCATTAATAGGAAGAGCATTTACTATCTGATTTATTAAACATCTTAATAATATAAAAGGAATATGAAGAACATGTATAAATCCTATCAACAACATTGTATAAAGATCAAGCAAGGTCTCATCCAATGTTTCCACATTTTTATCCTACACAAGTATACTACACAGCTGATTATGCATTTTATTATGCCATGATGATTTGGGTTGCACCACCCAAATCCCACCGACCACTTGAGAAGTTGAAATTAGTGTCATACAATGTCTAATGGAAGAGCTAGAATACACGACCTCACCTTCCTCGATCAGTATGAGTGAACATGTAGTGACATCATGGATCAACTACTTCCAACGACGTATAGTCTAGCTGTGAAGATTCAGCCCACCTTGGTACAGGTCATGAAGCTAGTGAGATTGAGCTTCGGTTCACAGTCGTACTCTTCTAGGGTATGGCTTGTAGCCAATCATGTAATACATATCATGGAGCTACAGTCCAAAGTTGCACTCTTCTAGGTATGGCTCATAGCCAAGCATGTGTATACATATACATTCAGGACACAAGGAGATACCTCAACTTGCACCCTGCATATTCAATAATATGCATTCCAAATTACTCTCATTTCACCATTCAGCAAGTACTGACACTAAATGGATATATGGAACATGACAAGCTATAATATTAGGTTTCAATTGATTACTTAGGTCATTTAAGCATCTTTTAGCATCAATCAAGTTGCAATGTATAAACTCAAAACAAGATTTGCATAAATAAGACATGACACATCCCCAAAACATACTGAAACATATAAGTTGTGATCTGATCACATCATCACTTTATGTCTGTTTTTCAGCATGTGTCCATCACAAGGACTAAATATCTTTGGGTGATAACCCCTCCTCTCACCACTGAGGAAAACATTATTTCATACAAGGCATCAAGCCATCATCAGGTCATAAGACTATTTCCTCCTTTTTCTTTGTTACCACATCACATGTGCCTCACAAGGCTTATTCACAAAAACTGTAATCACCATATCTCATACTTGGTTGTGCATAGCATTTGTGTTACATGCATGGTTAGAAACTTATAAAAAGAGCGCAATACATCATTAACAATATCATCTTATAAGATCCATGTCATACATATTACATCATTAGAATTAGAGTTTCCATTTAATCAATTAGGGTTTACAAGGTTGGATAAAAATCACCCTTACATTATCACATTAATTCATCATCGGTATGAGGTGTGTTATGAGATATAGCAACATGATTCTCATTATCATACATACAACCACTCTATAGGGAATCACTTCTTATCACATAACCCTATCTTCACATGGTGTGTCCCAAACATCATCACAAGACATCGTTTAGGGTTAAAACATAAGGTATAGGGTCAACCTAAGGGTATCAATTTAGGGTATACTAAGTGAGCAATCAAGGTTTCATCTAATTTATCAAGATGTGTATCAGATTAGCATCATGGGGGTATCGAGCACAAACATCTCATGGAGAGGGTGTCATCCAACCTACCCTATCAGGCAATGCCCTCACATGGTGTGACAGACATCATGGATAATGGGCAGCACTCTCAACACAACACATCCAAAACCATAACGTTTGATCTCCACTTCACCGCATACAGGAAATGTCTTCCTAAGGTATGTTGGTCTCTGCCCAAGTAGAGCATCACAAGTCATTATGGCTAAGGTGTGTCAGGAAGCAACCAAGAACCAAGAACAAAACAATCGAAGCATGCACAAGGCATGACAATCTAACTCTCATCAAGACGTGTCGACTTAGACCTCCCCAAAGTCATGAAGACCATCAACAAAGCATGCTATTCTAGGCCTTGCCAAGACCGAGATGACCTGTCACAAGGTGTGACGGTCAATGACATCACAGGTCGTGACGGCCACTCAAAGCATATTGACCTGACATGCCTATCAGCCTCAACATACATATCATCCCACTCATCTTTAACCTTAGAATGGCGTTACAAGCAAGACAAAAGAGGTGCAACACAAGAGAAGCATCTAAGCAAGATTCTTCCTTCAAAATAGTACACAAAACTACCAAGAAGAGCTACCAACAAGTAGGGATAACGAAACAAAGATAAAAAATGAGATAGAAAGTAATGGGTGATAATAACAAAGATGGTTTAGAGTTATATAACCCACCTCAAGATCACCTACAAGCTCCAAGCTTCATTTGCTCAAGGTATAAGAAGTTCTTCCAAGCTTGATCACCACAACACCTCTAAGAGAGAAGATGGAACCATGGTTAAGAGGGTTCGAAGAAGAAAGAAATAAGGTAACCAAGATCCATGGCCGAGACGAATAAAGGAGAGAAGGAGAGCTTAAGGATCATGTCCTACCAAGGTAGAGAATGAAAGAGACACCATGACTTTGAGACTCATCCACCAAGCTCTAAGAGAGAAGCTATTCTAGCTCAAGGTCTTCCACCAAAGAGAGAATGCAAGGATAACCAAAAGGGTTCTCTTGCATAGAGAGAAAGAGGTATATATATAAGAGGGATGAGAGAGAGAGCAAGGGGAAGGTGTCACCAGCTTTGAACACTAGGTGACACTTGTCCACGAGAAAGAGCCACATGCAACACCATGCAATGAGGTGATAAGATCTATGTCTTGCCCACTAGGTCACCTATGATGGTCATGGCTGATACACACATTCTACCCTCTTCACAAACCGATAGGGGTGAAACCCTAGACACCACAAAATAGATATGGTGCATCTTGGAATGCCACAAAATTGATAAGATGTCCCTCAAGACACCCAAAAACCTATAGATGTCCCTCAAGACACCCACAAACTGATACATGGCCTCTCTAAGGCTTTCAAGCCCCAAACAACACTCCTATGTGTAAGACACACCTCAAACATGTGTCCAAAACACCACCAAGGATGTCACCACACAACCAAGGTCCAAACAAGGTTCCCATCTCTTTCTCTTTCCTCTAGATGATGCTAAGAGAGAGAAGGAACACTCTAGAGGTGGCAAACTTGCACATCAACCCCTATCTTGGGTAAATTGTAATTTGCACCAAACCTCTCCACAAAACACAAGCATCAAGCTCAAACAATACACTCAAAATCCCAACATGCCCTAATTTCATCTCAGATGATTAGAGCAAGGAGCTAAGCAACATACTTAAGCAAAACAAATAGGGTTATCCCAAAATGTGGGTCAGGATCCTTACAACTCATGTGTTCCCTTTCTTCACAAGAACTAGGACATTGAGCTTTAGATATGGTAACTCCATGAAACATGGGCAAGCTTCCTCTCTTTGATCTCTCCATGATGAACCTCTTCAACACTTTATCAATGTATGTGATTTTACTTAGTCTAAGAAGCCTTTTGGATCTATCTCTTATATCATTATCTCCATGATGTAGGATGTTGCTTCCAAGTCTTTCATAGAAAATGTATTTCCCAACCATGTATTTACCTTTTACAAAGTAGGGATGTCATTCCCTATCAATCGTATGTCATCCACATGTAATATGAGGAATACAATCATGCTACCACTAACCTTCTTGTACACACAAGGTTCATCTTCATTTTGAGTAAAGCCAAACTCTTTGATTGTCTCGTCAAAATGAAGATTCTAGCTCCAAGATGCTTGCTTCAATCCATAGATTGACCTTTATATCTTACAAACTTTATTTGCATCCTTTGGATTTATAAAATCCTTAGGTTGTGTCATGTACAAATACTCGAGAAAATTCCCGCTAAGGAATGCAGTTTTAACATCCATATGACAAATCTCATAGTCATGATAAGCTGCAATTGAAAGCATGATCTTCATGGACTTAACCATGGCCATTGGAGAAAAGGTTTCATTATAGTTAACAACTTAAACTTGTTTGAAACCTTTTGCAACCAATTTTTCCTTATAGGTTTTTTCTTTACCATCCATGTCGGTCTTATTCTTGAAGACCCATTTGCACCCTATGGGTTTTACTCCTTCAGGTGGATCCACCAAGGTCTATACCTTGTTGGTATACATGGATTCTGATGTAGCCCTATTTTAGGGTTGCATTTCAATCACATCTATACCTATTAGATTACATGTTATTCCCCTAATATGCATATTTGTGTAAAATGCACTTATGGACATTATTTGCATGTTTTCAGGTATTTGGACCATGCTTGGATGGAAGAGAGAGATAATGAGTGATACTATGATTTCTCTACACATGGAGGGGTCCAAAGTGAAGTCCACAGCTCCCTCAACCTATCCCTAGTGGCCAAAGATCAATTGAAGCAAAGTTGTCCAAGAATGAACCAAGTACAAGCTCAAAGTGCTGATGTAGAGAGCAGCATGGCCGTGCTACCATGACCCAACATGGTTGTGATGCATACCATGGTGGTACTACCATGACCCAACATGACCATGCTACATAGCATGGTTGTTCCACCATGACCCAACATGGGCGTATTGCATTGCACGGTCGTGTGGCATACGAACTAGCATGAGCATTCCAATAAGAACAAGCATCCAACTCCAAGACACCACAATTGTGGTGACCACCATGATCGTTCAATCCTTGCCTCACCTCGGTCATGGTGACCACCACGGTCGTGCCACTTCATGTACAAAACTCCAACCTTTATTTTGATTTTTCCCTATTTTCACCGTGATCATTTCCACACACCATGACCATCCCCTACACCCACGACGGCCACAGTACCCACTATGACCGTGCTACATACAAAATCCCAACTACTTTTCCACTACATTTCCTATTTTACCCCCCACTTGACCTAGTGCCTCCCCACCACCTATATATGCATGGGTGGCAGTTAGGGCACAAGGTTAGCTACCTTCTACCACCTCTTAGCTCCCCATTTTCACACTCCATCCATTCCTTCACCATTCCACCTCATTCCACTTCCATTTCACCATTTCTACCACAAAAACCCTAGTTTCTTAGTGTTTGGCCACTTTCCACCTCATTTCATGCCCTTACACCTTGGAGGAAGGAGGACGTCTTTGCAGCAGATGAAGAGGAGGATCACTCCGTCTACATCGAGCTCCATGGATACTTCTCCCTCTTTCTCCTTTCTTTTTGTATTTTCCATTTCAATGAGTATCTAGGCCCCTTAGGAGGGCTGTTTGGGAACAAAAATATTACTTTGATACCATTTTGGGGTAAAATGATATGTAAACATTATAATTTCATTTGCTAATGATTATTGTCAATTTTATCTCATTCTCCAAGGATTTCTTATTGGTTTGTGCTTGAAATCACCTAGGAATTTAGGGAAATTTCTTATATGTGTGAATTTTGGGATTTTCTCCTAGGTCCAATTGATTGATCCCTAACTAGCCACCCATCTTCCTAAATGATATTAAATTCTCCTAATCCTAATTGATAGATCAAGTAGCTAGTTTAGATGAATTTAGTGTGCTTAGCGTGGAGCTTTCTTAAGGCTAGAATGTGGGTGATATGAGGCCTAAACCTCATTTTTGTTCCCATTACTACCCTATGCCTCTAATCACCCTAATATCCTATAATATAGAAACCTAGTCTTGTTTAGACTCTAATTGAAATACACCTAAACCCTAAACCAATTGAGCCTCATAAGGGTAGTAGGTGTTAGGGACTAGTTCCCCTATACACAACCTATTATATCCATGGCCAGTTAGTAGTTTAGGGAATTCATTAGCCTCTATCTAGTTGTTTGGTTTGGTAATCTAAATGAAAGCATAATGTTCATATGTCACCCCAACCTAATTGATAAGTGCATCCCCCAAATAGCTCACATTTCCCTTTATTGCATTAAAACTTGAATTTCCTTCTTGCTTATCTAATGTTAGCCTAGCTAGCTCTGTACTTGCTTAGTTAGCTTCTTGCCTTGTTCTTACTTTTCTCATCTTAGTTTAGGTCTTTAATTGATAATTTTTCCTATTTTCTAGATTAGTGTAGTGTAGACCTTTTCTTTCCTTCTTTAGTATAGCTTATTCTTTCCTCTACCTTGCCTTGTCTTTTCATGCTCATTAGAATTAACTGTCTAGGGTTAACTTAGGTTTTGATCTTGTTTGTTCTCCTTTAATTGATTTATTATTGAACCCTTAGTGTAATAAACAAATCACTTTCAAACCCTTAACCCTAGACTTCGTTATAGGAAGCTAGCCCAAAACTAACCAAGCTCTAGTGCCCCCTTTTTCCCTGTGGATCGACCCTATACTTGATGTCTGCCTGTACTACGACATGACCCCATGTTCTTGCAGGTGTAATGTTTTAGTTTATGAGAGTGTTCTAAGCTTAATTAGGTGCATTATAAATTTTGAAAGATATTCCAAGTGTGTTCTAATCTTATGGGGAACATCTTGTTAAATCTAAAATTGATTAGTGTGCGCACCTCTAGTGGGATGCACCAGATTCCATCTCATATCTCATGACTCAGGATATTTCTCATACTCTGGTTCCTTAGTAGCTTCTAGATAGATTGTTGGCTCATCATCTATGAACAACTCACAACCTTCCTTCCTAGGTCACAAGATAACCAAATCTTTCAAGTTCAAGGTGTGTCCTACTAGATCTATGAGGTCCCTGTGCTACTTAAGGAATTTGAGATTCCATAATACTTTTTGATTCTTTTTTTCCTCTTGTACATCTATTGGTTCAATGCTTTCTTGTTGATCTCGAACCTCTTTGAATTCCACTTTCCTCCTGTTGATTCCTTTAGAAATAATTTCCTTTTCTAGGAATCGAGAATCTCTAGAAACAAACACTTTGTTTTCTCATAGGGAATAAAAGTAATATCCTTTAGTCTCCTTAGGATATCCAACAAAATAACATTTATTAGACTTAGGGCCAAGCTTTTCAAAAAACATTTTCCTTACATAAGCTTCACATCCCCAAATCTTGATAAAAGACATATTGGGATGCTTCGCATACCATATCTCATATGGTGTATTTTAAACTGATTTAGATGGTACTTGATTTAGTGTAAATGTCGAAGTTTCAAGACCACAAACCCAAAAGGCTGTCAGAAGTTAATATAAACTCATCATTGGTCGGACCATATCCATCAATGTTGATTCCTTCTTTATTATACATCATTATGTTGTGGTATTCCAGATGGAGTCCATTGTGATATGATACCATGGGCTCGTAGAAGGTCTTCAAACTCTTAGGTTAAGTATTCTCCACCTCGATCAAAATGAAGTGCCTTAGTACTTTTTCCAAGTTGGTTATGTACTTTGTTCATAAACTCCTTAAACTTTTCAAGAATTTCTGACTTATGTTCCATCAAGTAAACATAACCATACCTACTGAAGTCATTAGTGAAGGTAATGAAGTATTGATACCCACCTCTAGCAATTATTCTAAAAGGCCCACATACATCAATATGTATGAGTCCTAATAGATCACTATCCCTCTCATTGTTACCAGTGAAAGGAGTCTTGTTCATCTTGTCCAACAGTCTCTATTGATTCGAATCAAAAGAGTCAAGATAACCATCTTTATGGAGTCTAGATACACAATTCTCATTTATGTGCCCTAGATAACAATGCCAAAGGTATGTTTTGTTTGAGTTTTTGAGTTTTTGTCTATTGGTATTTACATTATAAACATCTGTCTTTAGATCTAGAAAATAAAGACCATAAGACATTGGTGCATTGTCATAAAAGATCCCATCTTTTGAAATAGAACATCAACCATTCTTAATATGAAATTCATATGCATCCTTGTCCATATAAGATACATAAATGATGTTTCTATTTGTGGGTGGTACATGATAGTAGTTCACTAACTCTATTACCAACCTTGTGGGTAGAGATAAACTATAGGTCCCAACTTTAGTGGTAGCAACTCTTGCTCCATTTGTGACTCACAATTCAACCTCACCCTTTCCCAAAGGCCAACTTCAATTGAGATCATGTATATTCCAGCATATGTGAGATCCACATCCGGTATCTAGTACCCAAGATGAAGAAGTAGATAGGTTTATCTCAATAATGCATATACCTAATGTGGATATCACCATCCCCATCTTCTTCTTCATGAATGCCTTTAACTACAAAGAATAGATTCCTCTTATACTTTTCTTTCTCCTTGTCTTGAGTGTTGAAGATCTAGATTTGGTCTTAGCCTTAGAACTCTTCATGACCTTTCTTTCATCCTTAGACTCAATTCCACTGATTGAAATCATTGATTTGTCCTTCTTCATTCTTGCTTCAACATTTATCAATACGCCAAGAAAATTTGGCATCGTTATGGCCATATCATTCAAGTGATAGTACTCAATAAAATGGCTATATGATTTAGAAATGATTGTATAATCATATTCGTAGACAACTCTTGACTTAAAGAGAATCTAGTTCTTCAAGATGTTCCATATGTCCAATCATACTATGCACATGGGTCTCTGTAGAGTCTCCCTCTATCATCTTTACTTAAAGAGCTCCTTTGAGACATTGTACCTTTATTTCTTTTTGAGGTAGGGGTTCACATTCTTAAGATATGTTACCATCGCAAGAATTAAAATGTCTTCACATTGCTCATGAAACTCACAGCTCATGCAGCTTAGCGTAAGGTGCTTTATGCCTAAGACATCATTGGCATGCTTCCAGTAAGCATCCACCTTAGTCCTAGGTGTGTGAGGAGTATGTATTTTTACAATGGGTGTTTATAGGACATAGAGTTTGCACTCTTCATAGAGAACCCTTCTTAAAGTCCAAAACCAGTCATGGAAAATTTGTTATGTTAAGCTTATCCTTCGAAAGGACCAATCATAATGATGATTTAAATACCATTTGATTCTATAAGAGATAAATTTGCATTTTGTCAAAAAACCTTTTTGATTTGATTTGATTTACAAAATATTTGAAGATATTTGGTTAAGCCTTTAATTAATTATTGCTCCCACTATTTTATTCAAATTAATGGCCCTCACATATAAATTAGGAAGATTGTGGTGTATAACCTTCTAGTGAGACAAGATCTAAAACAATTCAACTATTAACGGACCAACGCCATAATCTATAGTCAATTATTAAAGCAGACAACTTTTTCCAATTACATCATATGCAATTCTTATATAGATGACATGTGTAACACCTTGACATAGTCATCTACATGCTTCTGGTGCTTAATCTCATTAAGGATACACAGTTAAGCCCAACCCAAAAGTCAACACTATAATAATTCACCCCGCTTGGTAGGTCTACATTATAACCATCACACTTCTACAAGATAGACATCACACCACCCTTGGGGTGCCTACGCTTAGTTGATCAAGTTGTTCATGTGTGCTGCTTATAGAAATCATCTAATACTTAGAATATAATTTTAGGGAGTTTGTATTTATAAATACAAATAATTTATCCAATCACCACATATATAGTATGTGTCATATACATATATCCCACAACAAAAATGTGCAATAAACCCATAGGTGATAATTATGGCCATTCTAATGTAATTCCTTAGAGCCACAAGGAATTACCACAACCTAGGGTCTACATCTCATGCAGAAACTTGTTGTTGATGAAGATACATGCTTTCCAATCTCGGTTGATCAGTTCAACCCTTGAACCAATCAGCTCGCCTCCTGGTCAGTCGGTTGGTCACCTCCCCAGTCGTCTGGACTGCGGTCCAACACCATCTAGTTCCACCAGTTGATCGACTTGGCCTCCAGTTGATCAGTCCTCCTTGGTCCCCATCTTCTTCATAGTAAAAAGAATTTAAACTATCCTATTATTACATGATTATAGAGAAATATCGAGTTACATTCGAGGGGAGCAAAGTTATAAGAGAATAATACATTTACAATTAGAAGATAGCATAGTGGCTTGATATGCAAACTGAGATAGAACAAGAAATAAAAATACAACCACCATGCATAGATAATTAGGGTTATTGGCCATAACCACACTACATATATATATATATATATACTATAAAAAGAGTTAATCTTTCCAACATATTACAAGGCCGCAATTTCATTCACTAACAAACCCTTCCAGCCAATAACATTGCAATATTTTTGAAATACTACAACCTCCTTGTTCCTCTCTCCTCTCATGTTTTTTCACCATTTTTTTATTTTCCTTTGAAGTTTTCTTGCACCCTTCCACTTTCAACTGTGTCAAACAATAACACGTTTTACAATTCTCTCACCTCTTTCAACTTCTACAAAACAACATCAGTCCACATTTTGTGACGAGCCCCCACATAAAGTTGTTGAGAGAGTTAATAACTGATCACACAAAAATGATCACTGAAAATCATCCTCTCAATCCATTTCTAATGCTCCACATTCTATCACCCTCATCATGCATACTCTAGAAATCAACAACTTTTACCTCACACCTCGCAATCCCCTCCACTATGTGCGTAACTCCTTCCATCCACAAAGATATAACATCCAACAACATGCTGATGGATACCAACATGCTTTCTCTTTGCCAAATACTCCAAATGGCAACAAGATATCAGCATGCCATTGTATGTCAACAACCAGTTTGAAAAATGCTAAGAGAGCCTGTGAAGTTTTCTCCTACTCCGTCAACTACAATTAGCAAACAAGTACAACCATCGTAGCAGTAGAAGTTGACCAAAATTTCCCTTCAATGCCATATATGCTACAAATTCATAATTCATTAGAATTCGTCAATATCAGTTCAAGAAGTGTCACCTACGTGTGACTTTGTAAAACTTTACCTTTTAGTGCTCTGATTCTGATGGACCGTGTGTCTTATATATTTTCATCACATCTTCTACCATATAGTGTTGGCATTACGAATACCAACAAGTCAGACAGTCTTTTAAGTCATTCGCAATGTTACCTTATGCTTCAACCATTATTTTCTCGGCACATTGAGGTACATCACTTTTGTTTAATATTACAAGAATAACACTATTCATATTTCCAATTCTTTTGAGAATAATGGATGTACATTAGTATGGTGTTGTAGATGTCAAATTGTTACTTTCTCATATTTTTTAAAGAAATAACTTTTAGCCTATAGTGTAGTGTTGTTGTGTAAATTAAATAAAAAATCAAATTTCTATTGCAAGATAAAGTGTGCAGATATGTTGAACATCAAAGTTCCCATATGCTTGTGAATCATATCATTTCTTTTAGGGTTGTATATAATGAGCATAGATCTTCTTATTTATTTGTGAACATCAAACATGCTTCATATAAAAAATGAAATCTAAATACATGATCTTACTTCCTACGCAATTGAATAACAACTTCTACTAAAAATTCTGTCCAACCAACATCACATAAAAGAATTGATCTACGAGTCACATGATCTCACTTCCGGCACAATTGGATAACAACTTCAATCCTCATTTAATTGCTTTCTTTAATTCTCTCAAGTCCTTGGTAACAAATACATTTTCAATGTCTCTCTCTTCCACGTATCTAACAAATTTCCTGGCATATACATTTTGAATAATGCATCTACACAATGTTTATCAGTTTCTCTCTCCTTTTTTACAATAGTTACAACAAAACTTATAATGTGCACAAACAAATATAGGAAAATGTTTCGTTTGCTTTCCTTTATTCTTACCTATCCAAAGCCATCGCTAGAACGACCCATTAATTTTAGGTTTCCAACCAAACATGGATCTTTAATATTTATGTCTTCATGTATTCATCTCTATAATTGTGAAGTTGTAAAAACAATTGTTCTATTGCAAGAGAAAGTGTATATGTTTGTATGTGTTGAACATCAAAGTTCCTATATACTCATGGATCATATCATTTCTTAGGTGTGTATATATGAGCATCGATCTGCCTATGTGTTTGTGAACATTAAACATACTTTATATGAAATTGAAAATATAAACACTACCATCCAGGTCTGTTCATTTCTACTTCTAAATTATTATATTGTTCTCTAAGTTTGGGATCTTTGGCACAAGTACATGACATCAAATACCATTCTAATCTTTTCTTTTTTAGTCCATATTTGGTTAATTGGATGATAGCTATGAATGGAAATAAATGAGGTGTGATGGCCCTTTTAGAGATATTGAATTGCAAAAATGAGTGAAGCAAATAAATTCTACTAGAAATGGTATTCAACCAACAATGCATAAAAGAATTCATCTACAAGTCACAAGATCTCATTTCACACACAATTGAATACGACTTAACTCCTCATTCACTTGCTTTTCTTTATTCTCTCAAGGCCACTATAATTAATCATTTTTTCACCATCTCTCTCTTCCACATATCTAACAAATTGCCCCCCTTTCTGTTATTTTCTTCCTACCATTCACATTTTGAATACAACATCTACTAAGTTCTTACCATTTTCTCTCTCCATCTTATCATATTTACAACAAAACTTAGAAGTGCACAAATAAATATGGGAAAATGTTTAATTTTCTTTCCTTCAGTTTTTATTGTCTAAAGTCATTACTAGAACAATTTTAAATACATCCTATGAAACTTGGATCTTTGATATATATATATATATATATATATATATATATATATATATATATATATATATATATATATATATATATATATATTACTTCATATATTTACCATTATAATTGCAAAGTTGTACAAATAATTGTTCCATTGTAAGAGGAAGTGTATATGTTTGTATATAGTAGGCATCGAAGTTCCTATATGCTTATAAATCACATCAATTTTTGTTTCATATATTGCACATCGACCTTCCTATACGTTTGTGAACACTAAACATGCTTCATATAAAAAAAAATTAAACACTATCATCCAGGCCAGTTCATTTCTGATCCCAAATTCTTATCTTGTTCTTTAGGTTTGGGATCTCTTAGCACAAGAGCATTCATGAGACACCATTCAAACCTTTTTCCTTTTTAGTCTGTGTTTGATTGATTGGACGAATGCTGGGAGTGAAAATAAATGAGGTGTGATGGTCCTTTCCAGTGTTTGATTGTAAAAATGACTGAAGCAAACAAATTGTGCTAGAAATTATGTCCAACTGACAATGGGAAAAGAATTCATGTACAAGTTACAGGATCTCACTTCACACAATTTAATACAACTTAACTCATTCACTTATTTTCCTTAATTATCTCAAGACCGCGATGACTAATCAATGTTCGTTGTCGCTCTCTTCCCCTTATCTAACAAATTGCCTCACCATTTCGTTGTGTTCTTCTTGCCATCCACATTTTGAATAATGAACCTACTTAGCTCTTACCATGACTCTCTTGATGTTACCATATTTACAATACAACTTATAATATGCACAAACAAATAAAGATTTTTTTTATATTTTCTTTCCTTTATTTTTTCATATCCAAAGCCATCTCTAGAACAACTCATTAATTTCAGGTCCATTCTACCAAACGTGGATCTCTGAGCATGACAGGAAAAGCAACTTCATCTTTTATGTAATTATTTTTTTGAGATTCTTTGTTATTAATATCTAAACTAACAATTCCAGTACAATTATCTATAAAGATTTGTATGTGCAATGTTTAGGTTGTAGGTTATTTAATGTGATTTTGCTTCAACCAATGGATGCATCTCAATGAATGCAAGATATAGGAATTTAAAGATATGCCAAATGGATTAGAACAATTCACAGTGAAGAATCCAGAATCACTGTCGTTTAGTATTTTAGTCATCACTTGCATGTTGGTTATGTTATAATTTCATATATCTGTCAAGTGTTAGTATCATAGTGGAAGGAACACCCAACATTGAAAAGAATAAAAGTTGAGTTTAAGTATGTGTACGGTAAACATATTACTTAATTGTTGCATCCAATCATTTTTTGGGGCTTGTTTGTCTACTTTGAACTACAATTAACCATTTTTTGAGTTTATAATAGGCTATTCTCATATGCGAATACTTGTATGTAAAATCTCTACTTTATTTTCTGTTATATGGTATGTAGGAATTGGACACTATGTGATATTAAAGTCAAATCATAAATAAAATAGTTATACATGACATATTGAGAACCATTTTATTTGACTATGTATTTCGTGTAAAATATATCATACAACATTATGGTATGGTCTATACAACCATCCACTATTAGTCATGTGTTATCATTCTTTTTTGGGTTCATTTTGTTTTCATATTTTTTTTAGATAATCCATCATTTCCCTAATTTTTTTCTCCATTAATTTTGTACTCTCTCTTATAGTTTGAATCTTGCATTCATACTCATAATGTGCCACACTATTTAAGATGTACATGTCTATTTTTCATTCATTTTGATTTTAAGTTTCTCAAATGGCCTAATGCCATAATAAGGGAACTTCCATTACCAGTATTTCATATTCATCCATATAAATACCATCTTCAATCCTAAAGATTAGCATCATATCATTTTTAACCAGATCTTACTTTGAAGTTTCGAAATGTTTTTTTGAGTAATATAATAGAATTACATGTATTTAATATGAAGAGTAAAATAACATTATATAAATGAAGTAGTTCTTTTATATATATCTTCTCTCATATTTATTTATGTTTTGTTAATAACTTATTATCACGTCAATCTTCATTATATAAACAAATTATATCGATCTCTTATCATTTTTTAAACATGGTTATATAAAAATATACATGATTTGGAATGTTTTGAATATCTTATTTAATATTGATCATAATTTGAAAAACACTCCTCATATGACCCTACGATGTGTCACAACAAGTTTTTTGTTACTCAAACTTTTATGCAAGTATAAATTCTGTTGAAGGTAAGGACAAGTATGAATTATGGAAATATTAGACTAAATTATTATTTAGTTAAAATATGATTACAGCTGATATTCAAATGAGATTGGGTTTTCATTAAATTATGAATAGGAAAAATCAACATCTTTCTAATTTCACGTGCAAGTGCACGTGTGGGTTCACTAGTATATATATATATATATATATATATATATATATATATATATATATATATATATATATATATATATATATATATACAGAGAGAGAGAGAGAGAGAGTCAGGCTAGAATACACTCGAGTGTACAGATCACACGAATACACTCAAGTTTGTTTGCATATCAAGACTATTTTTTGCAAAAGTAAACCATTTATCTTTATTGTCATACTATAACTAGTCTACATACAAATTTTGAGCCCATTTAGATGAGTTTAAGTCACTCAGACACGGACAACAAAATTGACGCACGAAACTAATTTGAAATGCATTATTTTTGTAGACTTTATAACATGACCTATAAATGTCCAAATGTGCTCAAATTGTGTATATGACCTATTCACAAGATGTTTAAGAAGATCGATGGATTAGATTTTTGAAGAAAAAAAAGTATTGCATCATGAAAAACTACTTGAGTGTATTCTGCTCCAAATACACTCAAGTGTATTCTAGCCTGACTTTATATATATATATATATATATATTAGTTTATGATTTATGTGTGGTATTTTATCAGACATTAATATTCACATCATATACAATAAATGCACGATAAAATGAAAAATCTGATCATATCGATAACCCCAAAATATAGTAAATTGAAGTGTCTATGATACCACTGTAGGGAAATATGTCATCAGATAGACATAACAAATAAAATTTTACTACAACATTCCCCATTAAACCAACAAATCACATCAATAACTATATAAATAGAAAGGATGGTTTTAAGGATATGCCTAGTTCTAGAGTAAGTTTAGCGACAATCTCCTCGTTGTTGTAGTCATACAACTATCTTCTAGTTACATTGGGACGAAGTGTGCAGCAACTCCTGGTCTTACCATAGATAGCAGGATGATATTATCCTCTTAACGATAGGACACAACTTCCTTGCCTCTACAGAAGTCCACATAGACCGCCTGGAACTCATGTTGTCCTACTAGAATGGACAAGAAGGAGTTGTCCCTTCCGCTGGTGTAGTAGTCACCAACTTACTCTCTTACAATTGTTCTCCCTTGCTATCCCTCCCTTTATCGAGTAGGACTTGCTCGGTCTCTCTATTGGTTACCACAACTAGAGACGACAACAATTATCAGAAGCAATTGAGTTGTGTCTTTGGGAAGCCCCCAATACCCCTCTATTTATAGGAGGGGTTACAATCAGGGTTCCTGGTCTATGTGGGAGTGGCAGGGATCTAAATCTCATGAATTTTCATAACCTGCAACAGGAGAAATAGTCTTTTCATCAGTGAACTGATCGGTTGGCATTGTGAGCTGATCGGTTTACCCAGTGAACCAGTCGTCGCAACATGTTTCTTAATCACAATTGTATTGGAAATTCTAATCCAATTAATATACGACATGGCGTCAACACTAATCCTTTATGCAATGAAATTATACATTTGAACTGGGTGGATTATCCAATGAATTGGTTGTCTCACGATCATGAGCCGATTGGTTCGCTCAGTGAACCGGTTGGTTCAACCTTGATTCAGCTAGAATTCAGTCAATGCAATATCCATCAACCTGACACTCCAACTGGTTGTTTCATCGCATGAACTGGTCGATTGAGAATCTAGTCAATTGATTTGTTGATTGAATTGAATACCTAAATACTTTAGCAATCAATTCAATTATCATTCATGATCATAACTCCTCTTCTAGGTGCATCCTATTTGTGTGACCCTATAGGTCCCATATTACATTAGCTGTGATTATCCATAACCCATTATGACATCACAAGCAAAGAGTGGTACCTAGTCACACATCATTATTACCCATGTAAATTGAAAGTTGGAGAACAACTTCAACATACAATTTGTGTTTGGTGTTACAATGTTTCTATAGTTCTTTTCTCACTGATATCTCGATTGAACTTGAGGCATGGTGCAGTCATCCTCTTCAACATTCAATCTATATTCCTTACTATAGCAGACTGTCTAAGATATATGTGAGCTCGATATGCCATATTGACTCACATGTGCATGGCCATGCTTTTCTCAGTCTCTCTAATCAAGTGGCCATGATATCATACTCCAATAGGAGGGACAAATCCCATCGACATTACTCATAGTCATCCCCATGTGACATAGTGTAGTCAATCATCACCTTTATTGCAACCCTTATTCAGGATCACGGTAGATGATGCCAACGTATATTGAACGACATGTGATGAGTGTAGTGACTTCAGGTCTAAGAACCACAATCACCCCCAACACTATAAGAACTAACTATGACTACCATTATCATAGTTTTCATGTGTCACTCTCATGGTGGGTTTGTCTGATACACTGTTATCTAACAAGTATCTATGTGCTTGGTTTGATATCACATATCATACTGATGAGATTTTTTCATCAACCAACACACACTCTAGTCTTATGTGTTATTATCATCTATCAACCTTCCACAATAACATCCAACTAGGGACATAACAAGAATGTATATTCTCTTAACATCTGTATGATCTCATTATTCAAGTCACGTACATGTAGACATATGTCATTGATTAATATCATTCTCTACACATTTATTATGTTATTTCATTATCTCATAATTAAATAAAATAGAATATATTGGAAGCATGCCTTTATTTTTTATCAAATCATTAATAAATTATGTCATTACAATCATCATATGATTGGCTCTCTGGACATACATACCAACAATAATAGTTACCCGTGTGTATATTTTGAGGTATTTGAGAGTCATTAATCACATATTTTTTTCCTTTTTATGAACAAAAATAAATGATTATCTCTCATCAATTGCAAGCCGCATGAACATAAAAGTAATTAATTTGGTAGTCTAATTTTTAGTTAGATGATTTTGATTTATTATCCCTAAAATACTTAATAGATAGGCACAAATAATTTCATTGCAAAATAATCGTCTCCTTAAGATAGGGTTATGCAAAGTGGCCTTGGGCGAATGCTTTGCTAATGTTTAAATTCATAGTGATTCCTTACCAAATTTTGTACTTAATTATTATAGATATAAAAATGACACACTCAAATTATATGGTTCCCACTTTTGCTAGCATCATTCTTTTTAAATATCAAGATTGTAATATAATTGCACTTTGATTTACTCATAAATAAATAGATAGTAGCAATATTGATAGCTTTCAATAAATAGTATTTTTACGCTTTATGAATGAGTAAATTTTCTCTTACAAGTATCTATTGTTTCAATGATCGTAATATAATGTATATGAAGCCAATATGGTATTGTACATGCATGACATGTGTACATGCGCATGTGTGTGACGTTGGTGCTCTTGCGTATGATCTGTGTATTCATTTTGCCATAGGGTTGTAAACGAGGAGCTTATGGGAGGGTAAGACTCTATCGTTACCTTTTCCCTCTAGAGGGTAGCAGGTAAGGGTAAGGATAATTACCATTCTCAACAATCCCCTTACCCTCCCCTTACCCATATCCTCTCCCCCACACCATAAACAAGGAGGGTAAAGAATAAACAAGTAATTTTGATACAAAATGAATTTTATAAAAAACTAATTTATTTTAAGGTAGTGTGTAGGGTAATTAATTTTAAGTCACGTCTTTCTTGACTTGTATTTTCATAAATTTGAATATAAACCAGACAATGTTATACTTGAATAATATGTTTAAGCATTGGTCCAACAAAATAACTTCTTTTAAGGTGTCAGTGTCATCTTTTTCTCATTGGTTCATGACCCTATCAATTGGTTCAACATTTAATAATAATATGCTATAATCATTTTAGTATGAGTGGAGGTGGGAAGCAAGTCGCAATCCACAAACTTTCTTATTGAAAAAACAGGTTGGAAATTGAACTAGAAGCTTATATATAGTTAAATATATTTGTTAATATATGTGAGTAATGAAAGTGGTAAAAGGGTGTGGAAAATGTTCATACCTTACTCTTCCCTTTTAATATGGTGGGAAAATGAAAAAAAAGTAAACGGGAAGTGGGTAACAAAAACATTTATCCTTACTCTCTTTATCCTTACTCTTACCCTATAGGGTATGGATAACGAATAATGGGTAATACTCTCCTCGTTGACGACCCTACTTTTTCGTGTTAAATTAGTAGAATACTATGAGTATGAACGTGTGTCAAACGCCCATTGAACTAAAAAAGAGATAAATTTAGTAAAAATAGGTCATAAACATTCTTTAAATATTGCTTGTGCTTAAAACTGTTGCCTCATTAGGCAGCCTTGTAAGAAGATCATTCCATTCAATTTATCTTTATTGAGGAGGTAGAACATCTATGGATCTTCTTTTCTTGCATCTCAACAAGAAGTGCAGCCAATAGATGACAAACTAGAGATTTTAGAGCTCAAACTATCACAAGATATGCCTTGGACCCCCCCCCCCCTCCAAAAAAAAGACAAATACTCATATCATGTATGATAGACTCAAGGAAAACTTAAAATTATACATTGAAATCCCTATGGGGTTTGGCACTACGGGAGTGCAATCAAGACCGAAAGAAAGGGAATTAACGGCAAGGCTGGAGAGTGGTGTGTGTGTGTGTGTTTGTTGGGGGGTGGGGGCGATAAGTAGCGATACCCAATGAAAAATGAAAATTTCGATCTAATGGAAGTATTCCCTTAGCTCTAGTTTAACTGAGCTTTTATATTTTATTTAGTTGGATATTTCTACTGTGTTTTCACTTATTTTCTTTTTTGATAAACAGTCTGATGTATTCCATCGGTTATTAACAGATATTTTCAAATGAAAACACATGTCTTCTCCATGGTTGCCTAAACTTGATGCAACAAAAGTAATTTCTTGTGTTTTCTAACCAGTATATTTCAATTCTACATATGACAAGTTTCTCGTACCCTAGCAAATAGCATTGTCTCTTTTTGTTTTGTTTTAGCAACTACCTTCTTTTAGTGATTATTCTTGCTCATTATGTATATAATTGGCACCCTGCTTATAAAATAAGGTACCTTCAATCAAACGGAGCATCCTCTAGATGTGACAGTTCAGAGCACAGTAAAATGGGTTTCCTCCAACTATACTTGTTCGAAGGCATCTTTTCAACTGTTCGCTTGCTCTCTGATTCGTCCTTCAGACCCAAAGAAGCAAATATTTATAGTATAATGAATTTGCAACAGGGAAGGTGGACAATGTCATTCACTGTTCCAAATGTACTACCCTATTGAAGCAATAGCCCTCAACAGTGAATAGGGCTGAAGGGTCTGCTGGATTCAATTAATGCCATTCACTGTCCCAAATGCAAGACGAGGTGAACTTCAGTGAAATAGGAGCATTAGTAAAATTCTTGAACAGAAATTTACCTTGTACTGGCTATATGCGCTCTCCATTGAGTGTTGAAGATTCTATCAATATGCCTAAAAATCAACAAGTAGGCAGCAACAGGCGGTAAGAGTTGATGCACGGGCCCGCCTGGACACGAGATCGCGTCGTTAACCAGTTACCAGAAAGCCAGGCTCGGCGAGATATACGGAGGAATAACATGGTCGCCTGGTCGGGAGGTCTGCCTGATCTATAGACATGATTGTATGATAACATGGGCGTTCATAAAGTTAGTATGAGTTGCAACAAGTCCTGGTAGATGAGCATCACACTGAATCACTGATATTATATGCATATTATTCGTTTGTGAGTTAGGAAGCTACGACTTCAGTTCCGGGTTCAGCATCAGTTTCTAGCTACCAGACCAATTAAACGATTCACTGTTTCCAGATACAGTGGCCCTGGTTTCTAGTAATTCTGGTAACCAAAAGTAAATAACTGCAGTATAGATTGCATTGCACAGTTTCGACCTGAGGTGCAGCCGTGTATCGCTCGAAAATGGAGATTTACTACACTAAATCCATCCAATTATGCACTGGCCTGCCACGCTTAAATGAGATTGATAGACTGAGAGATCCTGAGAACCATTATTAGGTCCTAGATGTCCTTGTAGTAATAAATCACAAGCACCACATGCAACCGTGACTCCCAGCAGGTTTTTTATGTACTGTCTTGTTTTCTCACTACTAGGGAAGAGTACTCACGAGTTTGCGTCTTATGGTGCATCACGGAGGAGCCAGAAACAAACTGCGCAAAGCTGTCGATTTTCTGGTACTTGTAATTGAATGCATTCTGCAGAGGGATTTATTTTCCCATTTATTCCTCTATTGAAGTGATTGGAAATTGAAGCACCAGGTTATTTTTTTATTTATTTTCCTTCCTGGCCTGCTGCTGAAGCTTTTGCCAGTGAAGTGCATTTATATCTCTGCCAAAAGAAGAGAAAGAACCGCAGAGAAGTGAGAAGAAAAGGAGGTCTTCAACAGGGCAAGTATATGATGATGGCAGCTGAAAGAAAAAGGTAGTTAGTGCGGATTCACTTGAGTTTTTCTTCCCTTCCCGCCAGTTTTTGTTCCTTTTGTACTTGGAAGCATATAGCTTGTTGCAGGCACATTTGGTGCAACATTTTTCTTGATTTCTACTGAAAAAAAGGGAAATGCATCATCACTGTTTCCATTTCAAGAAAACATGCTTTTTTGGCACCGATTAGAAATATAACTGTTTTTCTGCCCATTGTCTCACAACAATATCCTAAATTGTTATTTCATTTATAGCAGTAATGATAGCAGAGGCGCCACATGGGTTCATTGGTGTTCCGTGTGGTCACCGTGATTGAGTACAGAGAGAGGGTTTTCTTGTTCCTGTGCTTCTAATTTGTACTGATTGAACTGGGGGCGGGCCTAGAGCCCCAGACCTCTCCTTTGTATCATGATTTTAAGAGTGTGGTCCCCGGAAATCCTACGGCCAAATCTTCATCTACCAGGAGCCCTCAGCTGCCCCTTCACGTCTTAACAGAGAGCTGCCAGTTTGAATCATGAGCTAGAATCCAAAAAGATACACATTATAGACCTAGCATCGTCTGGATTATTTTGTTTGATTGCTAATGAGTAGTTCTGCCCAACCCTATCTGGAAAAGCATGTTGGCGCTACAGTTTAAGGTTGATCAGTTTTCCAAATAAAATACGTGACAACTTGACAAAGCATCGCCACTTTTCGTTGATCAGTCCGAGCATTAGTTAATCATGCTATTAGTGGGGTTCTCCACTTCTCCCTTGAAATCTGGCCAAAAAGTTCGAGCTGCGGGCTCAAAATCTATGGATTAGTGTCGATTAGTCTGTTTCTTTCTGTGATTTGTATATAGTTTTATCGAATCGTCAAGTGTTCTTTGAATTCTTCGATTGCTTGATTCCCGCTAGTCTTCCTCAAAATATAGAAAGACTCAAATATTTTTTCTGCTGAAGACGGTTTCGGGCTGCGGCTGAACAGTTCTGGCTGGTGATACAGGCAATGTGCGTTTGTCAAGTGCATAGCTAGCAATGCCACGTTTGTGCCAGCATTGATGGGTGCGACCTGTTGGAGGACGCGCTTTCAGTTATCTTGATTTATTTAGCCTATAGATAGATGATCGATGCGTCTGCTACGCAGCAAACGGAAACATGATTGTCAATGAAACTGACAAACGACTACGCCTCAATCGGTTGGGTGTCTTTTGTGTTTGTTGTCAAAGCTTTCGACAATATACTGCGATCTTTTAAGAAATAAAAAGATCACAAATTATCATTAATCATTAGATACTTTGTCTGAGCAATGCAATTATGACACCTAAGTCATATCTTGTTAACAGTTTGAAATCTTCCGTCTCTCTAAGCTTGCAATGCCCTCTTTCTAAACATCAACGAGGTTCCTTGAGCTTTCTTTACCTCGCAGAACTTGCATGGCCTACATTAGATCATAGATCATACTTGGGCTTCGGAGTCAATGGATCAAAGGAACGGGAGAGAGACGGAATAGCCGAATGAGAAAGTTCTGGTGTACATATAGATTTCAAACTACATATAAATTATCGGTACGGCACCCCTTTGCGGATGGTTGGCCAATTTGATATTCCAAAGGCCTGCAGCCCACTAGCAGCCCAACTAACTGTTACGACTCAACCTAACGAACTACAATTGCTGAGCTGTTATAAAGTTCAGCTAACTACTACATTGATACTCTGCTCTAATAAAGCGACTCCTCTTAACAAAGAAGACCTTGTGCTCAACGTCGTCATTATTTCTGAGTTAAAGGAACCCTTGTCCACGGTCTTATACAAAAAACTCGGTTGGAAGCGTGAACATTAACGCTCCTAATACGGTGACATTAAAGCTTTCGTGGTTAGTCTGAACTATGAAGAGACCATTATCATGCTTAACTCAGGGGGTTTAAGTGTTTGGAAACCTTTTTCTCTAAAACTCGCATTTCCCTCTCTCCAAAGGTCTTTGTGCTTTCTTGAGTCCTCTTAACTCCCCACACTTATTTTTTTTCGTGAACCTCACAACACTTCATCATTATGACGATCAGGCCATAGATCATATTTCTGCCTTGGAATCTATTGAAGGGAGATACAGGGAGTGAGAATACACATGAACATAGGTAAGAGAGAGGTAGTGGCGAAGCTAGAAATTTTCACAAAGGAGGATTCACCTTTAAATAAGTAACTCAACGATATTCTTAAAAACATTGACAAAGCCATCATGTGAACAAACATCAAGACAAAGGAATAAAGCATAATCCAAAACGTATAATTACACAACATGTGAAATACATGCATTCAACAACAATATATAAATAAATTTTTATGATAAAAAAATTAATAAAATGGAAGATGTCATTATTAGATTTCTTTTTCAAACATCTGACCTTATGTAATATGTTTTCACTTTTTCATGGGGTAAGTAATATGGATGAGCATGGGTCTCATAAATTTTAGTAGACATGCACCCATACCCAGATCGTTAAATTTGTTGCAGGCCAGGTGTATGCCCAAGTAACTATGAGTTTGGACCGTGTTTGGTTCTAACTTCATGTTTTAGTAAAATGAAGTTATTTTCAAACATACATTGTTACGACCCTCTCCCCCTGTTATCCCCTGGATTAGCAAGTAACCAACAATAATGAATACATTTCATTATATGGAAAAGAGTTTGATAAAAAGATAACCTCTCCTCAAGGGAGTTACATAGAATGTAAATCTAATGTTTGAAGCAGAATTAAATTATATCTATCTATATCCTCCAGAATTACATTAAATCTTTTCTTTTGGTGCCTTCATTCCAGATGTTCATCTTTCATCATTATTTGCAGGTTACTAGCAGTTTAACCTAAAACACAGTGAAACAAAAATACGATCAGTATAAGAAGTTATACCTGTATGCAGGGGAAACAAAATGTACACATGTATGAGTAACAACATAGTTAGCTATATATGCAATTAATAAAATAATCAAAACACCTTTTATTTCTTTAACTTCTCAGCCCTTAAACTCTGTCCCATACCCACTCACTGGTGTGACAAACCGATCACACCAACCGAGATAACTCAAAAACAAAGCACGTGATTAACAACTAAGCAACAACATTACCACAAAATAGGATAAATTAAAACCAATCTCATATAACCATTATTTACAGAAATATATTACATCAAGGTCCACAAACTATAACATATCATGTATTAAGACAGGTATGTACATATGTATAGTGGCTAACTACCACACAACTTCTATAAAAGACAAAATGTCCACATGCACAAGCCATATGTACAACCAATACATACTACCAAAACATGTTTCGAGGTACATATCATCTACAAAACACAACCCTCATGGACCTGAGAGTACATGAATGACACATAGGACTCTACTACAACACAAGAACTTATCCAACCTTCTACATTTACTGATCTCTTAGCTGTTCTTCCTCAACTGAACAATATCTGCCACGCTGCACTCGACCACCTAAAAGGATGTGGCAAACCACAAGGGTGAGACCCATGTCCCAGCAAGAGATATAAATCTCCACCAACAACTATTGTAAACATAGATTATGATTAAGAAGGAAATAACATTATTAAATAGGATGAGAAGATCCAACTAAATGAATAATTTAAAAACTGATTACACATACTAAGCAGGTTAAACAACTAAAACAGATAAGTAGAACATGTTATGTATATAGAAGGAATACGAAGAACATGTATAACAGTTAATTTCCCTTCCCATATTATAATACAATTGAGCAATACAAGAAATAAGAAAAGGGTAAACATCTAATGTGAAGTGTGTTTAACCCTATAAGAAGATATACTACACAACTGTGTTCCATCTTTTATTAAACCCTACAAATTTGAGTCTGTAACATACCAGATCTCTAACCCTACCCAAGAACTGTGACCTTTTGAGTTTGACCAAACAAGGTTAAAATTAGAGAGATCCTAATAATCTAATGCATGAACAATGTAATCTAATATGTGACATAATTCGTTTGGGGATAAAAAGATGATAAAGAACTTAATTGAATAAGTAATATAGTTAATGGGCCTTTAGTGGGCCATGTGACTTAACTCATATAAGAAAGCCTCAAACTAAATAATAGACTTCAAATTCGTAATCTACACATAAAAATAAGCCAACATGTCAATTTTCATTTAATTTGGACCACCTTGAAATAATATGGTAAGTTAAGAGAGAGAAATTGCCTAAAAAGTGTAATTAATATATATATATATATATAATAATTGACTCCAAAAGAAGAAAATAATGTTATATTCGAGATCTAAATAATAAATATAGCCTTTGGGTGAATTTTCATCCAATTTGGAGAAAGTTTGCTTAAAAGGAAAAATCAGGAGAGAGAAAGTGTGTAGAACCTTCAAAATATTAAATAAATGCTCAAACAACTCCAATATATAAAATTGATGGAAAATTCATATCTAATACATTAATTATGACTTGTGGGTCAAGTTTCATCTAATTTCGATAATCCATGTGTCATTAATGCATCGGGAAAGAGAAACAAAGAATATATTAAATAATACGTCTGCAGTTTCCAAAAGTGAAATCTAATTAGATATTCAGAATCTACACATTTAACTTAACTTGTGTGCAAAGTTTGGTTTAATTTGGATAAGAATAGGACCCCTAATTGAGGAAAGAGAAATATGTGCATTAATTGGTTTTAACTTTACTCCTAAATCGATTAAGCTATAGTTGGCTTTGTTTTCCTATTTCCCATTTCAGCTTGAATCTGGACCATCTGATCTGGATCTAGCGGCGCAGAACCCA
Source organism: Alisma plantago-aquatica (assembly GCA_963693085.1). NCBI lineage: Eukaryota > Viridiplantae > Streptophyta > Magnoliopsida > Alismatales > Alismataceae > Alisma > Alisma plantago-aquatica. Next base: position 1,830,159,613 of record OY856409.1, read on the forward strand.
TCTCCTACCTCGAGTAGGATAGGTGCGCGACAACAGTACCAACGGGGCTGGTTTTTCGAGGATTGCTTTCCCGATTCTTAACCTTTCTGCGAGATTTCTTCGACATTATATTCCCCTTCTGATTCTGCTTAACCCAACCCCTAGAACCACCTCTATAGTGGCCTATAAAAGGAACACCCAATTTCCTTCTTCTCCATGGTTTTCGAGATGCTTCCTTACCGCACCCCGCTAATATTTTTGGGTTCCCTCGGCTTCGTCCGAACTCTACGATCCCTCCTCACACCTCAATTAGCCTTGTTGGAGAGATATGGACCCTCGCCGATCAAGTTTACCCTCCTGTCTTGCGGCGGCTTGTGCGGGACGTGGACACTGTGGATTTTCCGATTCTCTTCGGTGGTGAGTTCGTTTTGCCTTAAGCTCTGTTTTTATACCTTCGTTTCTTTGTATCGTGCCATGTTTCAGTTTTTCCCAACTCGGACCTTCACCTGCTGCCGCCATGGCGTGCGAGCAAGGTTGAAGATGGGCTTCAGCCAAGTTACAATCTTTCCCTTCCGCCTCCTATTTCTTAGTTGTCTCGCGTGAGGGTAGCGTCGTCCTTTCGTCTGCTTGGGCAACCTACAGTTGTGCGGGCCTGAGCTGTGACTTGGCGACTTGCCATTATCCCATGTCATACGGCGGGTCCCGTTCTTTTCCCTCTCTCTTTTGCTGGTTTAAACGCTGATTTGGAATTTTGCCATTGGTTGAATTTCAAATATTCATAAGTAATTATCCACTAATTAGAAAATTTCAAATAAATACTCATTGGATTCAGAAAAATGTAAGCTTTCTATTGGTATTAGTTTTGTCGACTGAATCTTATGTTTTAAAGAGGTGATTTTTAATGGATCTAATGAATAAGATACTTACCTGTATAATTCATAACTAAATATATAAAAGTCAAAAAAATATAATACAATATGTTTTGAACTCAGGAAAATATAACCTAAAATATGGCATCGTTTTTATAACCTAATTCACATATTAATAAAAAGGAAGTTTTTAGGGTTTTGAATAAGTAATGGAAACCTAACCCTAATTCCACATATATACTTAATAGGTTCTTTGGAGGCCTAGGCTTGGACCTAGTTGGACTTTGGATCGTTTGGTTATGAAGTTGAGGTATGTTTGCATCCCTGATTATTCTTCTTGAGAAAATATCCTATTTTATTCTTTCTCTTGGTCCTATGGACAATAGCCTATACACATTGCTCTTATCTCTTGTTATCATGGTTCATGTGAACTATCTTATTTTATTATTGATCTTGTGATCATGGATATTCTCTTGGAATCTTATCTTGTTGCCTTGGTGCAATTTAGACTTTTGATATTATATGCCCACTGTGATGTAGATTTTTACTTGTTTATATGTGCCCACTTTAAAGTGGATGTTTATATGTATGTGTTGTCCATTGTGTGATGGCAACATTGTACAATTCTGACTATACTTTTACTTGCCTCTATATTTACATGCAATGTGATTCAGTAGCACTAGAGTAGTGTAATTACATTGGTTTTGGGGTAGTAATCCCCTATTGTTTTTTTGGAGGGTGGAAGTATACCATTCCTCTGTAATCGAGTGTGGCAGTAATCCATACTCAATTTTATATATTTGGGAGATTGACAGTATTCCTTTCTCTATCAGGTTCAAGTTTGTGCTTGGCTGCCTTTGTATTTATATTGTTCTAGGGCTATGTTTATCACACATGCATGCAGGTTTGATGATGTTTGTGGGGTGTGTTCCCTACTACTCTCTCTATGTGCCAGTATTGCACAATCTTATTTGTTTTGTTTATGGCAAGTATCCTTTTTTTATGATTCTTTTCTCTTGATACCCATTTGGGTGGTACTTATCTCTTTTATGGGAAGCCTTTACATTTGATGTCCTTTATTTCTTTATAAATTGCTCAATTTGCTTTTTAGTATGCACATACCAGCCTTTGCTGATGTCTTCTATTGTTTTTCTTTTGCTGGGGTATGCTTCCAACCCTAGGTAGAGGACTTGGGTGATAAGACGTGATGACCTAGACTTAGCTTGAGATGATGAAGCTTGGAGTCAATCTTGAGGTGGTTTAGATTTCCTCTACATGGATCCTTATGATGTAATTTTGTAACCCTTTGTTTAATAATTGAATATAGTCATGTTTTTATTCTGCTGCTATACTTTGGTCTTTTGTTACCATTATATAAAGATTTGAAAATTTTACACCCACTCCATCATACCTTCTGAGTGTGTTTAGACTGGAGGTTATATTGTTCAAAATTTTAGTAGAGAGGTGATTTTACTTCTTTACAACATGGTATCAGATCCCATGGTAGTTGGAATCGACTATTTCAATTTTGTCTCCCTTTATAACCCTTGACTTAGTTAGTTACCTCTAAGTGAGATGTGACCCTAGATTTGATCAATGATGATCTTTTGTGCAATAAGGTTTGGTTTGAGGACAAGATTAGGTTATGAGGAAATATTCATATGGAAACATTGTGACTTGGTTTTCACCTTGATTTTGAGCTCACCATTGTTTCATATCGTATGACTCTTCGAAGGAAAATATATTTTCAATTATATTACTATATGTACAAAAAATTTATCGGATTTATCGATGTTTTCTTGAGCTATGTCACAATGAAGAGAAACTATAGGTTCTCTATAGTTTGAGTAGAATCTAACTCTGGTTTGTGATTAGGATTGATATAATGGTATAGCTGACCTACCCTATGACTTTTTGGATGTTCATGTAGGGTTGATAGGTTAGAGACACAAGGACATAAAATCTCAACCCTAGATGGTGGCTTTTAGTTGGATACATGAGAAACATAAATCTCTAAAAATTTCAAAACTAAGAGATGTGGGTAGCTCTAAAAAGTTGTTTAGTTTGACTTATTAGGTTGAACCCTTTAAGGGGTGGAGAATAGTTAATAGTTGATGATTGGATCTTTAGATTTCGAGGACGAAATATTTTTAAGGGGTGGAGTGCTGTAACATACCAGATCTCTAACCCAACCCTAGAACTATGACCTTTTGAGTTTGACCAAACAATTTTAAGGTTAGAGAGATCCTAATAAACTAATGCATGAACAATGTAATCTAATATGTGACATAATTCGTTTGGGGATAAAAAGATGATATAGAACTTAATTGAATAAGTAATATAGTCAATGGGCCATTAGTGGGCATTGTGACTTAACTCATATAAGAAAGACTCAAAATAAATAATAGACTTCAAATTCGTAATCTACACATAAAAATAAGCCTACATGTCAATTTTCATTTAATTTGGACCACCTTGAAATAATATGGTAAGTTAAGAGAGAGAAATTGCCTAAAACTGTAATTAATATATAAATATAATAATTGACTCCAAAAGAGGAAAATAATTTTATATTCGAGATCTACATAATAAATATAGCCTTTGGGTGAATTTTCATCCAATTTTGAGAAAGTTTGTTTAAAAGGAAAAATCAGGAGAGAGAAAGAGTGTAGAACTTTCAAAATATTAAATAAATACTCAAACAACTCCAATATGTAAAATTGATGGCAAATTCGTATCTAATACATTAATTATGACTTGTGGGTCAAGTTTCATCTAATTTGGATAATCCATGTGTCATTAATGCATCAAGAAAGAGAAATAAAGAATATATTAAATAATATGTCTACAGTTTCCAATAGTTAAATCTAATTAGATATTCAGAATCTACACGTTTAACTTAACTTGTGTACAAAGTTTGGTTTAATTTGGATAAGAATAGGACCCCTAATTGAGGAAAGAGAAATATGTGCATTAATTGGTTTTAACTTTACTTCTAAATCGATTAAGCTATAATTTCCTAATCTAATGCTGTCACGCTGGCTTGGTTTTCCTTTTTCCCATTTCGGCTTGGATATGGACCGTCCGATCTTGATCTAGTGGTACAGAACCCATCTCCTACCTCGAGTAGGATAGGTGCGCGACAACAGTACCAGCGGGGCTAGTTTTTCGAGGATTGCTTTCCCGATTCTTAACCTTTCTATGAGATTTCTTCAACATTGTATTCCCCTTCTGATTCCACTCAACCCGACCCCTAGAACCACCTCTATAGTGTCCTATAAAAGGAACTCCCAATTTCCTTCTTCTCCATGGTTTTCGAGATGCTTCCTTACCGCACCCGCTAATATTTTTCGGTTCCCTCGGCTCTGTACGAACTCTACGATCCCTCCTCACACCTCAATTAGCCTTGTTGGAGAGATATGGACCCTCTCCGATCAAGTTTACCCTCCTTTCTTACAACGGCTTGCGCGGGACGTGGACACTGTGGATTTTCCGATTCTCTTCGGTGGTGAGTTTGTTTTGCCTTAAGCTTTGTTTCTGTACCTTCCTTTCTTTCTATCATGCCATGTTTCAGTTTTTCCCAATTCAGACCTTCACCTGCTGCCACCATGGCATGCGAGCAAGGTTGAAGATGGGATTCAACCAAGTTACAATCTTGCCCTTCCGCCTCCTATTTCTTAGTTGTCTCGCGTGAGGGTAGCCTCGTCCTTTCGTCCGCTTGGGCAACCTACAGTTGTGTGGGCCTGAGCTGTGACTTGGCGACTTGCCATTAGCCCATGTCATATGGCGGGTCCCATTCTTTTCACTCTCTCATTTGCCGATTTAAATGTTGATTTGGAATTTTGTCATCGGTTGAATTTCAAAAATTCATAATTAATTATCCACTAATCAAAAAATTTCAAATAAATACTCATTGGATTCAAAAAAATGTAATCTTTCTATTGGTATTAGTTTTGTCTCCTGAATCTTATGTTTTAAAGAGGTGATTTTAATGGATGCAATTAATAAGATACTAACCTGTATAATTCATTACTAAATATATAAAAGTCAGAAAAATATAATACAATATGTTTTGAACTCAGGAAAATATAACCTAAAATATGACATAGTTTTTATAACCTAATTCTCATATTAATAAAAAGGAAGTTTTTAGGGTTTTGAATAATGGAAACCTAACCCTAATTACACATATATACTTAATAGGTTCTTTGGAGGCCTAGGCTTGGACCTAGTTGGACTTTGGATCATTTGGTTCTGAAGTTGAGGTATGTTTGCATCCCCGATTATTCTTCTTGAGCAATTATCCTATTTTATTCTTTCTCTTGGTCCTATGGACAATAGCCTATACACATTGATCTTATCTCTTGTTATCATGGTTCATGTGAACTATCTTATTTTATTATTGATCTTGTGATCATGGATATTCTCTTGGAATCTTATCTTGTTTCCTTAGTGCAATTTGGACTTTTGATATTATATGCCCACTGTGATGTGGATTTTTACTTGTTGATATGTGCCCACTTTGAAGTGGATGTTTATATGTATGTGTTGTCCATTGTGTGATGGCAACATTGTACAATTCTGACTATACTTTTACTTGCCTCTATATTTACATGCAATGTGATTCAGTAGCACTAGAGTAGTGTAATTACATTGGTTTTGGGGCAGTAATCCCCTATTGTTTTTTTAGACGGTGGCGGTATACCATTCCTCTGTAATCGAGTGTGGTAGTAATACATACACAATTTTATATATTTGGGAGATTGGCAGTATTCCTTTCTCTATCAGGTTCAAGTTTGTGCTTGGCCGCCTTTGTATTTATATTGTTCTAGGGCTATGTTTATCTCACATGCATGGAGGTTTGATGATGTTTGTGGGGTGTGTGCCCTACTACTCTCTCTATGTGCCAGTATTGCACAATCTTATTTGTTTTGTTTATGGAAAGTATCCTTTTTTTATGATTCTTTTCTCTTGATACCCATTTGGGTGGTACTTATCTCTTTTATGGGAAGCCTTTACATTTGATGTCCTTTATTTCTTTATAAATTTCTCAATTTGCTTTTAAGTATGCACATACCAGCCTTTGCTGATGTCTTCTATTGTTTCTCTTTTGCTGGGGTATGCTTCCAACCCTAGGTGGAGGACTTGGATGATAAGACATGATGACCTAGACTTAGCTTGAGATGATGAAGCTTGGAGACAATCTTGAGGTGGTTTAGATTTCCTCTACATGGATCCTTATGATGTAAGTTTGTAACCCTTTGTTTCATAATTGAATATAGTCATGTTTTTATTCCGCTACTATACTTTGGTCTTTTGTTACCATTATATAAAGATTTGAAAATTTTACACCCACTCCATCATACCTTCTGAGTGTGTTTGGACTGGATGTTATATTGTTCAAATTTTTAGTAGAGAGGTGATTTTACTTCTTTACAGCATGGTATCAGAGCCCATGGTAGTCGAAATCGACTATTTCAATTTGGTATCCCTTTAGAACCCTTGACTTAGTTAGTTACCTCTAAGTGAGATGTGACCCTAGATTTGATCAATGATGATCTTTTGTGCAATAAGGTTTGGTTTGAGGACAAGATTAGGTTATGAGGAAATATTCATATGGAAACATTGTGACTTGGTTTTCGCCTTGATTTTGAGCTCACCATTGTTTCATATCGTATGATTCTTCGAAGGATAATATATTTTCAATTATATTACTATATGTACAAAAAATTTCTCAAATTTATCGATGTTTTCTTGAGCTAAGTCACAATGAAGAGAAACTATAGTTTGAGTAGAATCTAACTCTAGTTTGTGATTAGGATTGATATAATGGTATAACTGACCTACCCTATGACTTTTTGGATGTTCATGTAGGGTTGATAGGTTAGAGACACAAGGACCTAAAATATCAACCCTAGATGGTGGCTTTTAGTTGGATACATGAGAAACATAAATCTCTAAAAATTTCAAAACTAAGAGATGTGGGTAGCTCTAAAAAGTTGTTTAGTTTGACTTATTAGGTTGAACCCTTTAAGGGGTGGAGAAAAGTTGATAGTTGATGATTGAATCTTTAGATTTCGAGGATGAAATCTTTTTAAGGGGTGGAGTGTTGTAACATACCAGATCTCTAACCCTTCCCTAGAACTATGACCTTTTGAGAAGGTTAAGGTTAGAGAGATCCTAATAATCTAATGCATGAACAATGTAATCTAATATGTGACATAATTCGTTTGGGGATAAAAAGATGATAAAGAACTTAATTGAATAAGTAATATAGTTAATGGGCCAATAGTGGGCCATGTGACTTAACTCATATAAGAAAGCCTCAAAATAAATAATATACTTCAAATTCGTAATCTACACATAAAAATAAGCTTACATGTCAATTTTTATTTAATTTGGACAACCTTGAAATAATATGGTAAGTTAAGAGAGAGAAATTGCCTTAAAAGTGTAATTAATATATGAATATAATAATTGACTCCAAAAGAGGAAAATAATGTTATATTCGAGATCTACATAATAAATATAGCCTTTGGGTGAATTTTCATCCAATTTGGAGAAAGTTTGTTTAAAAGAAAAAATCAGGAGAGAGAAAGTGTGTAGAACCTTCAAAATATTAAATAAATGCTCAAACAACTCCAATATGTAAAATTGATGGAAAATTCATATCTAATACATTAATTATGACTTGTGGGTCAAGTTTCATCTAATTTGGATAATCCATGTGTCATTAATGCACTAGGAAAGAGAAACAAAGAATATATAAAATAATACATCTGCAGTTTCCAAAAGTGAAATCTAATTAGATATTCAGAATCTACACGTTTAACTTAACTTGTGTGCAATGTTTGGTTTAATTTGGATAAGAATAGGACCCCTAATTGAGGAAAGAGAAATATGTGCATTAATTGGTTTTAACTTTACTCCTAAATCGATTAAGCTATAGTTTCCTAATCTAATGCGGTCACACTGGCTTTGTTTTCCTTTTTCCCATTTCGGCTTGGATCTGGACCGTTTGATCTTGATCTAGTGGTGCAGAACCCATCTCTTACCTCGAGTAGGATAGGTGCGCGGCAACAGTACCAGTGGGGCTAGTTTTTTGAGGATTGTTTTCCCGATTCTTAACCTTTCTGCGAGATTTCTTCGGCATTGTATTCCCCTTCTGATTCTGCTCAACCTGGCCCCTAGAACCACCTCTCTAGTGACCTATAAAAGGAACCCCCAATTTCCTTCTTCTCCATGGTTTTCGAGATTCTTCCTTACCACACCCCGCTAATATTTTTGGGTTCCCTCAGCTCCGTCCGAACTCTACGATCCATCCTCACACCTCAATTAGCCTTGTTGGAGAGATATGGACCCTCGCCGATCAAGTTTACCCTCCTGTCTTGCGGCGGCTTGTGCGGGATGTAGACACTGTGGATTTTCCGATTCTCTTCGGTGGTGAGTTCATTTTGCCTTAAGCTCTGTTTCTGTACGTTCGCTTCTTTATATCGTGCCATGTTTTAGTTTTGCCCAATTTGGACCTTCACCTGCTGCTGCCATGACGTGCGAGCAAGGTTGAAGATGGGCTTCGGCCAAGTTACAATCTTGCCCTTCCGCTTCCTGTTTCTTAGTTGTCTCGCGTGAGGGTAGCGTCATCCTTTCATCCGCTTGGGCAACCTGCAGTTGTTCGTGCCTGAGCTGTGACTTGGCGACTTGCCATTAGCCCATGTCATACTGCGGGTCCCGTTCTTTTCACTCTCTCTTTTATTGGTTTAAACGCTGATTTGGAATTTTGTCATTGGATAAATTTCAAAATTTCATAAGTAATTATCCACTAATCAAAAAATTTCAAGTAAATACTCGTTGGATTTAGAAAAATGTAAACATCCTATTGGTATTGGTTTTGTTGCCTGAATCTTATGTTTTAAATAGGTGATTTTAATGGATATAATTAATAAGATACTAAACTTTATATTTCATAACTAAATATATAAAGTCAGAAAAATATAATACAATATGTTTTGAACTCAGGAAAATATAACCTAAAATATGGCATAGTTTTTATAACCTAATTCACATATTAATAAAAAGGAAGTTTTTAAGGTTTTGAATAATGGAAACCTAACCCTAATTCCACATATATACTTAATATGTTCTTTGGAGGCCTAGGCTTGGACCTAGTTGGACTTTAGATCATTTGGTTCTAAAGTTGAGGTATGTTTGCATCCCCGATTATTCTTCTTGAGCAATCATCCTATTTTATTCTTTCTCTTGGTCCTATGGACAATAGCCTATACACATTGCTCTTATCTCTTGTTATCATGGTTCATGTGAACTATCTTATTTTATTATTGATCTTGTGATCATGGATATTCTCTTGGAATCTTATCTTGTTGCCTTAGTGCAATTTGGACTTTTGATATTATATGCCCACTATGATGTGGAGTTTTACTTGTTGATATGTGCCCACTTTGGAGTGGATGTTTATATGTATGTGTTGTCCATTGTGTGATGGAAACATTGTACAATTCTGACTATACTTTTACTTCCCTCTATATTTACATGCAATGTGATTCAGTAGCACTAGAGTAGTGTAATTACATTGGATTTGGGGCAATAATCCCCTATTATGTTTTTGGAGGGTGGCAGTATACCATTCCTCTATAATCGAGTGTGGCAATAATCCATACTCAATTTTATATATTTGGGAGATTGGCAATATTCCTTTCTCTATCAAGTTCAAGTTTGTGCTTGGACGCCTTTGTATTTATATTGTTCTAGGGCTATGTTTATCTCACATGCATGCAGGTTTGATGATGTTTGTGGGGTGTGTGCCCTACTACTCTCTCTATGTGCCAGTATTGCACAATCTTATTTGTTTTGTTTATGGCAAGTATCCTTTTTTATGATTCTTTTCTCTTGATACCCATTTGGGTGGTACTTATCTCTTTTATGGGAAGCCTTTACATTTGATGTCCTTTATTTCTTTATAAATTGCTCAATTTTATTTTTAGTATGCACATACCAGCCTTTGCTGATGTCTTCTATTGTTTCTCTTTTGGTGGGGTATGCTTCCAACCCTAGGTGGAGGACTTGGATGATAAGACGTGATGACCTCGACTTAGCTTGAGATGATGAAGCTTGGAGACAATCTTGAGGTGGTTTAGATTTCCTCTACATGGATCCTTATGATGTAAGTTTGTAACCCTTGGTTTCATAATTGAATATAGTCATGTTTTTATTCCGCTGCTATACTTTGGTCTTTTGTTACCATTATATAAAGATTTGTAAATTTTACACCCACTCCATCATACCTTCTCAGTGTATTTGGACTTGAGGTTATATTGTTCAAATTTTTAGTAGAGAGGTGATTTTACTTCTTTATAGAGTCATATCACCCAAATCTAGCTGACCACTGCTAGGTCAAAATTAGTGCCATACAAGATCTAGGAAGAGTCAGACTCCAAGATCTTCTCCACAATCGGTCAATATGAGTCTACACAACTAAGACATATCATTCATCTACCACCAGTGACATATAGTCAAGCTGAAAACACCTAGCCCGCCCAGGTACAAGTCACGATGCTAGAAACCAGGTTGTACACACATGTATCACCAAGGCATTACCGCAGTTGTTCTCACACATGCCTCACATAATCACATATACCAATATTCGAGACACGACCGTATCCATTCTCAATCACATGAGATCTGGATGACAATGATGTTTTCTCCAAGCACCCTGCATACTCAACAATATGCACTTTGAGTTTCCCTCAGGAATACTCATTTCACCATCCAACAAGTTTTGACATTGGAATGGATCTATGGCACAGGGAAACTACAAGATTAGGGTTTCACTTGATTAGTTAAGACAATTGGGTATCTTTTATACTGCATCAATCAAGTTACAACAAACAAACCCTAAACAGATTCTACAAAGAAAATGGTAGATTGAAACACCAAAATATATAAAACATATGAAGCATAAGGTTAATCACATCACCATATCACATTGTTTCACTACCATACACAAGACCATCACCATTGTCACATCACCATGGGATGTCAATCCCTTATCACATCACAAGGTGGATATCACCTCAATTAGGCACTAAGACTCTACTGAGGTTATAAGACCATTCTCATTGTTTCATGTAAGAACATATTTATCACTCCATTCCTCATCAAGGCTCACAATAACCACACTTGTGTCAGATAAGAATTATCTTGAACAAATATTAACCATGATGCTTATTCATTCAGCAAATCAGGGTTACAAAAAGTAGAAGAGAGAGAGAGACATATCACCATAATGCTAGTTACACAAGGATCTAGGTATTATCACCTCAAACATGCATCAGGGTTTAGTGCACACACTCATTAGACTAGAGTTTCAAGTCACATATATAGTAAAACCCTAGACACCATCATCTCCAATATTCTTGGAAGCTATTAGATTAAACTTCATTGTCATAAACAATCAAACATGAAAATCAAGGAAGCATAGAGACCATACATGTTAAAACCATCTCTAGTGACCTATTATGGTTAAGTTTCCCTAGCGTCTGCTAAGGTTAGGTTGCACTAGTGACCATTAGGGTCAGGATCCACCATAGAGACTAATAAAAACAAGCCACTTTGACTGATAGGATCCAAACATAGCGACTATGAGATGCCAAAAGCATAGCCACCACTAGGGAATTAGGGTTAGGGTTTCTAGAGACCACACTAGAATCAAACCTTCATCAATCACCATGGCTTACCAAACATCCAATCAAATCAAAATCATGACGACCGTATGGAGTGAACCTCCTCAAACATAGCGACCACCATGGTTAAGGAAACGTAGAGACCATGCATGGTTAGCCCATGTAGCGACCACTAGGGTTGGCTTGCATTGCCAACCATGTATGGAAAACATAGTGACCGCCATGCAGCTAAAATCACCATGACCACATACACCAAAATAAATGGTATGAAATAAAGAAGATGAAGATTACTCAAGGTGAAATCCACTTAAAGAAGATGGAAACCAAAACCCTAGTTATCGTCATCACAAGGGAAAACACTAAAACCATGATATAAGAGAGAAAACTAAGAATTGATATCATGGATACATTAATTAAAACTCCATCTTAACAAGTTATCTGTGCACTATATTAGGGTTAAGCCAAAATAAGTCCTTGTGGAAGTCACTTGCACAGGGATCTTCATGATTAGTAAACCCTAGAACATGATATCATAACCATACCAGTTATAATCACATTTTTAGTGTAGATCATAAACTTGCAAGATGAATGCAACATAATTGAGGGGAAGTTTATACAACTCACCTTAGGTTATGAATAAACAACTCCCAAGAAAAGAAGCTTCAAAAAAGGGAGAGAAACCTAGTTTGATCACCTCCATGGCCAAGCTAGTCACCACCTCAAAAGAGAAGCAAATCCTAGGTTAAAGAAAGCTCAAGGAAGAGAGAAGAAAACCTAGGCCGAAAAGAAAGGGAAGAGAGGAGATATTCATCTCACTTAGGTACTACCATGGAAAAACCATATATTCTACCACACAGAGAGAAGTTCCTCAAAAGGCACTACCATGGCGAGCCATGGATTTGGCCAAGAAGAAGAAGAGAGGGGTAGTGTTTGCAAGAAAAGAAACCAAGAAGGATAGATCACTTACCAAGATCAAAGAACACCAAAGGATCACCAAAAGAGATTTGCTCTAACCCTAGATCGCACATGCAAGGGTTCAACCACCTTGCTCTAAGGTTGAGCTCTTCTCCACCACCAATATCATAAGGGATGATCTCCAAGGATTAAAGAGAGAAAGATGGTGTAAAAGGATTACTTGAATGCAAAAGAAGGGGTATAAATACCCAAGGGTAGAGAGAGGTAAAGAGGGTTAGGTGTCAAGCCAATTGTGCCACTTGTCCACCATAAAACATTCATGCAAGAACTAAGCATACACACACATCATGGGTGATAAGATAAAGTAGCCTAGTGACCACTTTGGTCCCGAAAACATTTTGTTTGAAGAAAAAAACATGGCAACCTGAAAAAGGTAGCGGCCGATACAAACAAGACCAAAAGAAGGCACATCGGTCGCCAAACACAAAGGGGGTCAACATCCAACTTGGAATCTATGTATAACCCTGACTATCACACATGATGTCACCACATCAACAAAGGTAACATAAGGCACCCTATGCACCACTATATATGTAACATGATTCTAAGACATAAGAGGCACATCAAACATGTGATAAATTGCAAGATAAACCCTAAACATGGGTAAATTGGAACTTGGTCCAAAGCAAGCACACACATATCATAACTAGTTCAAACATCATCCAAACTGGATCAAACTAAAAACACAAGCTCATCACATGTTATTAACGCACATCCCATGATTATATTAAGGATTTTAAGCATCTTATTATGTTAAGCAACCAAGATCAAGCAAAAAACTAGGTCAGGGGCCTTACAATTGGGGGTACCCAATCTTAGCATACTCACTCTCTAGGAGTATTACTATGATCTACCAACTTACTAGGGGTGATAATCATCTATACCTACTCAACAGGGGGTATTCATGATATCATGATCACTCTCTAGGAGTATTTATTACCCAACCCACTCTCTGGAGGTGATTTCCATAATCATCATGCATGAATTGGAACATAGACATTATTGTTGGATTGAGCAAGTTATTTCTATATACTGTGATACTGGGCTTTATAGATTACAAAAAGTATATAAATAAGCAAGCAATTAATTTTGTGAACCAATTGATAAAGACTCGAGAAAATCATGGGATTTGGTTCAGTCGGGTAGTCATAGGCGTAACCACATACCTTTCTTATGAGTAACTTGATATCCAAGCAAAAAGCTAACAAAGCAACTAATCAAGCAAGTATCCTAAAACTAAAGCATAACTTCAATGTAATATTTTATCCAAAATCCACCATTGATACTGACTTGGGGTCCAAGTTAGGGTTTTGGGGTCAAATTAGGTTTTTGGCTTACCAAACCCTAATTATCACTTTTCATGCCTTTTTAGTTTACAAACCATAATTTTACCATCATATGGATTTTTAACTCAAGAAAACCCTAATTTGTCAATTTGTAAATTATCAAACTCAAAATGGACCCAAGCTACCTTTTTTATCCAAAAAGACCAGTCTTTTACTATTAAAATCAATTAAACATATTAAGTTCATCAAAACCTAGAAATTAGGGTTTTTATTCATTAAACACATTAAAAATAAAACCTTAGGAATTTTTCAAATTAGAGATAGAATTATATATTGGAACCATTTTTATTAGAATTGACACATTTTTTAATCAATATTCATATATTATATTCTATCATTGGACATTCCTACAATTTACTAGAATTTTTGCAAAATTAAAAGATTTTGACCAATCACAAGTTGCAACCTAGGCAGTGAGTCTCGGGTCCCACCCTCGCCAACTCAGCTAGGAAGAGCCAATGGGCTCACACCACTCCATGGTCTTTGCTTGTGTGGAATCGCTTAGTCAGGCGATAAAAGAAAGAAGGAAAAGACCAGAGTGCCCATACCAGTTCTCAAGAGAAGTTAGGGGTATGTCAGTCTTTTTGTAGTGAGTCATCTTCTTCATCTGCTCAACTCTTTCCCACAATCAATACGTTCAATTAGAAAGTTGAATCTGAGATTCTGACCCTTTGAGAACCAAGTGAAGGTGTTATCACCTTCTTCTATCCACGACGAAACTATTGAGGGCCTCAAATCTTCTGAGGGTGATCGAAATAGATGGGACAAAGAAAGGGTTCTCCAACGAGATGTCAAGGAGAGGAAGAGATGCATAACAAGATGGGTAGAGAAATTGAAGGTGGAGGCACATTCAGGCTGTTGAGCATGATCTTCATGAATGCTTGGGTAGATTGCAGAGGGGTCATACCTCATTTTATAGCTCTGAGGTTTGGTATTGTTGTCTTTGTGAATTGGGAAAACCCTAGATATTCTACGATAGGTGGAAAATCCTAGGTTAAGTAAGCCGTCTTAGCCTCACGAAGCTAATGGACAACTTTCCAAGATTGTTCGATCATTGATGATGGAGAAAAAAGCAATTGAAAAAAATCCAGGTCACTATTTTAGAGTTGCCTATTCTGGCGCGAGGTAGGTGATGATTGGATCACTGTTGGATATTTATCCAACAAATATTAAGCTGCATGACAAATCAAATATCTAGATATATATCAAATATGAAAAGGATTTCGATACATTTAATGTATATTTACATTAAACTAATCACTTTAGGAATTCTATAAAATTTCATATATCGTACTCCTTTAATCCTTTAAGTCCCAAATTCTGATGGAAAGTTTTCAAAGAAATTATCTAAATGTGGGCGAGATTGGAGATCAAAATACCACTGTTAAAGATACTTTTATTAATATCCAAGTCTCCCTATTTTCTTATTATTTAAGGGATCAAAACAATCCTTTTCTCTTTCTATATTTTTCATATCCTTTATTTTGATGCCTTTTCCTTTTAGGAACCATGTGAAAATGAAAACAAACCTTTAGTGGACTTTCACAACACTTTTCTAGAATATTCCACATGATTCTAAAAGTATATTAATGATCCATTATCTTTTATATTTATCTTAATAATTTATTTTCTTTCTTCTTTTGCCCCATAATAATTATTGGTTTATTAAAAATAATGAGAACCACAAAATCCAAAAAAAATTGAATTTGCAAATAATACCCATACTTTCGCAAACAAGGCATACAAAGAACTTAATGTTTCACTATTTAAAATAAAAAAAAGTGTAGAACTATATGAAAAACCAAGTTATAACATCCTCTCCCTCTTATAGGAATTTTTCCCTCAAAATTCAACTAATCATACAAAAAGTTCATTATGAGACTTTTCCATGTCCTTCTTTAGTTCCCATGTGACTTCATCCTCTCCATGGCGCTTATAGAGAACCTTTACCATCTCAATCTTTTTATTTCTGAGTTATTTCAGTTTGGTATCCAATACCTCCACATGTGACTCAGGATATGTCAGTCTCCCTTAGAGTTCTATATGTTCATTATTCAGCATGTGGAAAGGATCCTTCATAGCGCTTTAGTTTGGACACATGGAACACATCATGCATCATAATATATTGTTTCAGTAAGGCTAAATGATAAGTGACTTCTCTAATTTGTTCTATAATCTCAAATGGACCCACATATCAGGGACTCAATTTTCCTCTATTCTTAGATATCTCTTTGAGGGGTCAGATTTCCAGAAACACATGTTCACCTACAATGAAGTGCAAATCAATTTTCTTTGCATCAACATACAAGTTTTGTTAATCCTAGTCTCTCTTTAGCCTTTTCTTTATCAAAGAGACTTTATCATCATATAATTGCAGTTCTTCTGACCTAAGCAAGGTCATCTCACTGTCGTCATCCCAATGAAGCGGTGACTGACACAAACTCCCATAAAGAGCTTTATACAGAGGCACCCTGATGCTAGATCGATAGCTATTATTATAAGAAAACTCAACCAAGGGTAGGTACTACTCCCATTATCCACCGAAATCGAGCATACATGCTCTCAAAAGATCTTCTAATGTCTAAATTTTCCTTTCTTACAGTCCATCAGTTTTGAGGTGATAAGCTGGATTGAACTTTAGTCTCGTACTGAGTTCCTCTTGAACTTATTTCCACAACTTTGAAGTGAACTTAGGGTCACGATCAGAAATAATAGAACTCGAACCACCATGTAAGAGGACTATTTCTCTTACATACAACTCCACTAGGTCTGACACCTTAGTAGTAACCTTTAGGGACAGGAAGTGTGCAGACTTGGTTAAGTGGTCCACCACAACCCATATAACATCATGCCCTTTTCATGTCATAGACAAACCCACTATAAAATGAAGATGCCTCGATTTAGTCTTTCCCGTATCCTTTTTCTTATCTTTGCTATATAGTGATTTGATACCATTTCCACTCAGGAATTTCAATTGATTGCAATAATCCACTGGGTCACTGGTGTTTAGACTTCACCATCTAGCACGTGAGACAACTAGATACATATGCTTCTATGTCTCCCTTAATTCTATGCCAACAAAAGTATCGTTGTAGGTCCTTAAGCATCTTTACAATATCAGGGTGTACTGTATACTTAGAGCCATGAGCCTCTTGCAAGATATGAGTCTTTAAGGGTGAATCCACAAGAACCAAAATTTGACCTTTGTATCAGATTCCACCATCATTACCCACTGAGAGGTGTGATTGAGGCTTATCCATCAAACTTTTCATCTTTTCTAGCTCTGGGCTGGCTAGCTCGATAGCTGACAACTGGGTCAACATGTCAGGTTTTATGTGAATGTGAGGCAAACAGATTGGGTCTTCTAATGGCTGTGGAATCCATCTAGCAAACCCCTCCAACTCCTTCCACTGGGTGGATAAGATAGTCGCACATCCGAGGTGTTTTATACTAAGGCCATCTGCCACCACATTAGCTTTCCCCAGGTGATAGGAAATGGTGAAATCATAGTCTTTCATGTACTACATCCATCATCTTTATCTTAAGTTCAATTCCTTCTGAGTCAGGTAGTACTTCAAGATTTTATGGTTGGTGAGAATTTCAAAGGTAGCTCGATATAGATAATGTCGCTAGATCTTTAGGGCATGAATAATTGTCACTAACTCTAGATCATGTGTTGGGTAGTTCATTTCATTCATCTTGAGTTGTCTTGAGGCATAGGGGACAAGTTTATTATGCTCTAGCATGCATCCAAGTCCCATCTTTGATGCATCGATGAAGATTATGAATCCTTCATTGCCCGAATGTAAAGTCAACATGGGAGTTGAGGTCAGCTTCTCCTTAAACTCTTGGAATCATGTATCACACAGGTCGAACAACACAAACTTCTCGTTGTTTCAGGTGAGCTTGGTGAGGGGAAAGACAGTCAATCAGAAATCCTTGATGAATAGCAGTAGTACCCGTCCAATCTGAGGAAGTTGTGAATCTCAAAATGGTTCTTTGGTATTGGCCAATCACATACATCTGAGACTTTGGCAAGATCAATAGAGATGATACCTTTAAATATAATGTGTCCAAGGAACATGACACGGTTTATCCAAAACTTGCACTTCAAAAACTTACTTTAGATCTTCTACTTGCTCAGGATGTTAAGGACTCTAGAACTGGGGTCATAATGTTTTTCTAGGTCATTGGAGTAAACCATGATGTCATCTATGAATATTATGAAAAAGGAGTAAAGGAAGGGTTGGGATAGATTGCTCATAAAGTTTATAAACTCACTCGGTATTGGGAAATTAGGGTGGCAAATAAGGCAACGGAAACAAAAAAATTAATGCCCAATTCCCAGACCAGCATATCAAGTCACAATAATGTATATAGGAAAGATGGTAACAAGAGTTATACCAAGTCATGGAGAAATTCCAGTGACAAATTTTTCTACAGTGGTGTGCACATTTCTTCAAGTTGAAACTAGACAACATCAAGAGTGGCCTCCTAGTTGATCACCACAATGGTTGATTGTGTCATCCTAGCAGGGAAAGTGCCTCTCGCCTCTAGAGTAATCCACGCAGACTATCAGGAATTGCACATTGCACTACTAGAGACAACGAGAAGGAGTCATCACTTCAAACGTCAGTAGGCTAGTGCTGATTCATTCTGCTAATTGTCTCTCCCTTACTATCCCTCCCTTTTACATGTAGGACTTGCTCAGGGCTCTCTGGTTACCACAACCAAAGAAGATAACAATTTTTAGATCTTATTATTGTGTTTAGGAAGCCCCCGATACCCATCTACTTATAGGAGGGCCAGGATCAGGGTTTCCAGTCCATCAGGGAGTCGAAGAGATGACTTTTCATGAATTTTTTGGAACCTTAAATAATGAATTGGTCGGTTCACAGTCCAACCGGTCGGTTCAATCTTGAACTGGTTGGTTCAACATGTTTCCTATTTGCAAACACATTGGCTTTTAATATTCAAATAATGCACAATTATGACATAAATATCAATCCTTGATCCAATTGAATTGATCATTGAACCAAATGATCCAGATGATGAATCAGCCATTTCACTTCATGAATTGATCGTTTCACTTCATGAAATGGTTGTTTCACTCCATGAAATGGTCATTTCACATGTCCAACTTAGGCAAATATTTAACCAATTTTTGTTTCCAATTGTCCTAACACTCCAACCGGTGGGTTCAACACTTGAACCAATTAATTCAGAGTCTATTTAGTCAATTTTGAACTAGTTTTGTTTAAATTTAATACCTAAACACTTTTAGTAATCATGTTAAGCACCATTCATGAATACAATCCTATTCCAAGTGCATCCTATGTGTGTGAGCCTATAGGTATCATATTATGTTTGTAGTGAATATCCATAACTAACTTATGAAATCACAAGCAATGAGAAATATCTAGCAAGACCTCATTGCTACCCAAGTAATTTGGAAAGTTGGAGAAAACCTTCAACCTACAATCCATTATTAGTGTTACAATAAGTGTTTAGTTCCTTTGTCTGATGTCCAGATTGAATTCAAGGCATGTAATCTTCATCTTATTCAACATTTAATCCATGTTCCATGAACTAGAGCAGACTATCTGAGATGCACGTAAGGTCACATATCACATATTGAATCACATGAGTATGGTCATACATTTCTCAGTCTCTCTTAGCAAGTGGCCTAGATATCAATCTCCTTTAGGAGAGACAAATCCCATTTACATCACTTACACTCAATCCCCATGTGTTACAGTGTACTCGAGCATCACCTTTATGACAACCCTTATTCAAGGTCAAGGTGGCTGGTGTCTAAGTACATCGAACTTCATGTGATGAGTGTAACGATTTTAGGTCTAACAACCAAAATCACCACTATCACTATGAGAGATGATTCTTGATTATCATACAATGGTTTCCATTTATCACTCTCAAGGTGGGTCTGTTTGGTACACTGTCTCTAACAAGTACCTATGTAGTTAACTTTATATCACATATCATGATTAATGAGACTCTATCATTAGTCAACAAACACACTCTAGTCTTATGTATTATTGTTGTCTAATTTGCCTCCACAGTAATATCTGACTAGGGACATAACAAGAATGCATGTACTCTTATCATTCATATGATCTCATTGTTCAAGTCCTCAACTTGAAGACATATATCATCGATCACATCATTCTTTATACATTTATTATATATGTGTCATCATCTTATGATTGGTACAAACATAATAGACAAAATCACCTTTATGATTATCAAATCAAATATTTAACACCCTATTAAAATCATCATATGATTGGCTCTATTGGCATATATACCAACAAAATCCCACTTTTTCTTAGAGATAACCACTTATGAATCTTATTCCAAGCGATCTTAACATGTCCATCATGTTTCTACTGCACCAATGCTTTTGTAGCAGGTTATCAATATTTGCTTCATGTCGACATTTTGCAAGTTGTCACATCTCCTCACTATAAGGTGTTTTGTATGAGATGGAAGTGCCACATTATGCTATCTGAGATTCTTTTCCTATAAAGTAGCTTCATTGTTTTCATAGTATTTCTACCATGCCATTAATGTCTAGAACCTCTCATAAGTTCATCTATATGAACTTCTTGATCCATACAATATTCTTTATTGTGTTCATAACACCTAAGATACTCAACTTCTATTGTAGATTGAGCAACAATCTCTTGCTTATAACTTTTCTAGCTTACAGTTCTATTTTAAGGTCAAACACAAATTTAGATTGTGATCATTAATTTTATCTTTCATTTTGGAAGCTCACATCAGTGTAACACTTTTGACCCAACTCTTCCTTATTACCATAACTAAGGAACATATCCTTTTAGTGCTTCTTAAGTACTTAAGGATGTTCTTTATGGCAGTCCAGTGACTTTCATTGGGATCTGACAGATGTCCTCTCATCATGTTTAATACATACAAAATAACGTGTTGAGTACATAAAACTACATTCATGATAGATCATTGAGAATGCATATGGCATCTATCTATGGTTCCTATACTTAACAAGAATTGGGACACTACAATCTTTAGAGACTAACTCAATGGAACATGGATAACTTCTCTCTTATTGAGTCATTAATGATGAACCCTTTTAGCATCTCTTCAATGAATGTGCTCTCACTTAGGTCAAGAAGCTTTCTAGATCTATCTCTATAGATATTGGTAACTATCACATAGGATGTTTTGCCTAAACTCTTCATATAGAAAGTACTTTCCTTGCTAGGTTTTAATATTTATAGGGTATGGACTTTGTTTGCCATCATTATGTGGAATATAAATATTCTACCATAAGTTCTTATAATCACAGTTTTCATCTTCATTCCAACTAAAGTAAAACTGTTCGACTATCTTGTCGAAATGGAAGATTCTAGCTCTGAGATGCTTGCTTTAGTCCATAGATTAACCATTGTAGCTTATATACTTTGTTTGTGATAATTGGATTTATTAAACCTTCTAGGTTGTGTCACGTACACAACCTCTACAAAATTCATATTAAGGAATGCGGTTTTAACATCCATCTTGCCAAATTTTGTAGCCGTATTAAGCTGCAACAACAAGCATGATCTTGATGGACTTAACCATGGCAGATGGTGAAAAGATTTGGTTAGATTCAAAATCTTGAACTTGTTTGAAAACCTTTGCAACCAAGATGCTCTTATAGGTTTTTACACTACCATCCATGTTAGTCTTTTCTCAAATACTCAAATGCACCCTATGGGTCTTATCCCTTGAGGTGGATCCACCAAGGTCATACCTTTTGGGTGTACATGGAGTCCATATTTGATCCCAGGGCCTCAAGCCATTTCTCAAACTTTTGTTCCTCAATAAGATTCTAGGTAGGTTATTGACTCATCATCTATGACCAACTTACCACCTTCTTGAGCCAAAACATATCATAATATTTCAAGCTCTGAGCATGTTCTACTAGAACTAAGAGTTTTGTGTGTTACATAAGGAACTTGAGATGCCACAACATCTTGTGATTCTACATGTTCCTATTGTACCTATTTTATTTTCAATGCTTTCTTGTTGGTCTCAAACTTTTTGAGTCCTATCTTTTCTCCCACTGAATCCTATGGAACTATGTTCCCCTTCAGGAATACAACCATCTTATTCAACAAACAACTTTGTCATTAGATTGGAATATAAAAGTAGTATTAAAAACATAACATGTATGTGATTTGTGAAAAAAAATCTTTTTAAGAAACTATTTTATTACACAATCTTTCAATAATAATCCTTATAAAAGACATATCAAGACACCTCCCATGCCATATCTCATATGGTGTCTTTAATAACCAATTTAGACGGTACATTGTTTAGTGTAAAGCATGTAACAAAAAATAATTTTGAAGATCAACTAGATTTATTGATAATAACACCATGACCAACAAGGTGTGATTTCTTATTTCTGATATGCTATCATTGTGTTTTAGGTGGAGTTCATTGTGATACACTATCACAGTCTCCAAGAAAATCCTCAAACTCTTGGTTTAAAATATTTCAACATCGATCATATTGAAGTGTATTAATACTTTTACCAAGATAATTACATACTTCATTCATGCTCTCCTTGAACACTACAAGAGATTTCGACTAATATTTTATTAAATATAATCTACCATATCTACTAAGATCATTGGTAATTATAATGAGGTACTATTAACCATCTCTAGCATTTATTCTAAAAGGTCTATATACATTAGTGTGTATGAGACCTAATAGAATAGTTCCTCTCCCACGACATAGAGTGAAGATGCTTTTGTCATATTACCCATAAGACTTGCATGTATCTATCGGTTCAATAACTGAAAGAGTCTAGATAATCATCAATATGGATTCCAAAAATGCATTTCTCATTTATATGCTCTATATGACAATGCTATAGGTATTCATTATTTGATTCATCGAGTCATTCAGTTTATATAACTATCTTTGGAACTATCAAATATAAACTATGTGACATTAGGGTCACTTCCATAAAAGATCTTATCTTTGAAAATGAAACATATTTATTCATAACATTATTTTTCATACAAGATACATGAAGTTTTTCATTAACATCAAGTACATAATAGGAATTTACTAATTCTATTACATGCCCATTACATGAATGAAAAATTCCAACTGTAATGGTAGAAACTCTTGCTTCTCATAGTTCTAGCTTATTTCTTCTTGGTGTCTGAAGTAGAGACCTATATCTCCTTCTTCTTCATGAGTTCCTTCAAATGCAATGGGCAAATTCCTTTTGCACTTAACTTTTTCCTTATCTTGAGTGAAGAAGACTTGGACTTGAGCTTAGCCCCAAAACTCTTCTTGGCCTTGCCTTTGTCATTGTACCTCACTCTACTAATCATCATCATAGGTTTGTCCTTGTTCATTTTTTCTTCATCATTATCAATATCCTCATAATTCTGTCAGTGATTTGGCCAAGCTACTCAAGTAGTAACACTCAATAAACTGGCTATATGATTCTAGAAATGATTGTAGAATCATATCCGTGGCCTCTTATCTCAAAGGGAATCACAATATCTATAGATATTCCACATGTCCAATCATATTGAGAACATGGGTCTCTACGGGATCTCCTTCTGTCATCTTGCACCCAAAGATCACCTTTGAGACATTGTACCTTTCTTTCATTACAAGATTCTGGTTCGTATTCTTAAGATGTGTGTGTTGGTATGTATGCCCTAAGAGCCAATCATGGGATGATTGGTGGGATACATTAAGATTGATTGGATAAGCATCAAAGGCAAGCTTCCAATTCTTTCTGGTTCAATCATATGAGATAATGATAGAACAAATTGAATGTCTAGATAATGATAGTACTCAATGACGTATGCTTTCAGGTTGAGGACCTGAATGATGAGATCATACAGATGCTAAGAGTTTGTACATTCTTATTATGTCCCTAGTCAGATGTCATTATGGAAGGTAGATAGAAAACAATGACACACAAGACTAGATTGTGGTGTTGGTTGATGATAGAATCTCATTAGTCATGATATGGAGATATCAAACCAAACACATAGGTACTTGTTAGAGAACAAGTGTATGAGACAGACCCACTGTGAGTTTGACACATGGTACCATGACATGGTAGTCACAGATAGTTCTCACAGTGATGGTGGTGAGTGTGATTCTTTGACTT
Source organism: Alisma plantago-aquatica (assembly GCA_963693085.1). NCBI lineage: Eukaryota > Viridiplantae > Streptophyta > Magnoliopsida > Alismatales > Alismataceae > Alisma > Alisma plantago-aquatica. The sequence goes on from OY856409.1 coordinate 1,830,183,671, forward strand.
GAAATCACTACACTTAACTCATGTTGTTGGGTATGCTTTAACATCATCAAACGCAATCCTGAAACATGGGTTGTTATAAAGGTGATGATTGGGTGGCTTTGACACATGGGGCTTTTGAGGGGTGAGTGATAGATATGGGATTTGTCCCTCCTGAGGGAGTTTGATATCCATGGCCACTTGATGAGTAGGATTGAGATAGGCATGTGCACACATGTGTGAATCGATATGTGATATTGATGTCATACATATCTCCTCCAATCTACTCTGAGATCAAGAAAGTAAATGAACGTTGACAGGATGACTGTTCCATGCCTTGAGTTCATTCGGGATATCAGTGACAAAGGAATTATACATTCACTGTAACACCATTCACAGATTGTAGGATTGAAAGTTGTTCTCCAACTTTCTATTTCACTTGGGTAGCACTGGTGTGTGACTAGGCACCGCTCTTTGCTTGTGAAGTCATAAGTGTTATGGACTTTCACTGCCAACGTGAAATGGACCTACAGGGTCACACACATAGGATTTAACCTGGAAGAGGAGTTTATCCACAAACAATGTTTAGATTGATTAATAAAGGAGTTTAGTAGTTCAATTAAATAATCGATCAATTGATAGCTCAGTATCATAGTGTTGAAGGTGTTGGACCGATTGATTAGAGTATCAGATTGATTGAAACTGCAATTGACTGATTTTGCATAGTCTACTGCCCCAACCGATCGGCTCATGGGATGAACCGATCGGCTCAGGTTGGTGAACCGATTGGCTCAGGTTGGTGAACCTATCGGCTCAACTGGTGAGATGATCGACTCATGTATCAATGAGAGGATCGGCTCAATTTTTGAACCGGTCGATTCATGTGACCAACCGAGATCGTTTGGAAAGTCAGAAGACTATTTTGTATATACAATTTGTTTCACTTGTACAAATTTGATTTGGACAAGGATTAATATTTGATTAATCAGAAACAAATATGAAAGTCAATTTGAGTTGGACCAGGACCACGAACCGATCTGCTCAGAAGTGAACTGATCGGATCAGGGGTCCCAAATGATCGGTTTAGGTGTGAACCGATCGGTTGAGGTCACCAACTAGCCATTTCAGGGTTGAAATGATCGGTTCAGCTGGCACAATTAGTTGTTTTGTGGAAAATCTTGAACCCTTCTACTCCTTCTTTAATCCTGCATTGCCCGAGGTAGAGAACCATATCCCATAACCCTTTTATATAAATAGGGGTATTGGGGGATTCTCAAAGTACAACTCAGAACACCAGTTGCTCTGCAAAGTTGTCGTTCTCTCTGGTTGTGGTAACCGAGAGAGCCCGAGCAAGTGCTACCCGATAAGGGAGGCACATCAAGGGAAGACAACTGTAGAAAGGCAACTGGTTGTAGGAGAGTGTGTCGGTGACTACTATGCCGACAGGAGGGTGTGACTCCTTCTGATTCCTTGTGGGACAAGGAGATCAGAGTTCCAGGTGGTCCGTGTGGACTACTTTAGAGGCGGGAGATTTCTACTGCTCAGAGGACAATTGTCAATCCTGACAGTCTCGGTGAGACCAGGAGCTGCACAGACACTGTCCAAGACCAGAGCTGAAGACTGTGCAAGCTGTGAGGTAACATCGCCAAGCAAGCCTCAAGACAAGGTATACCTCTACAAACCATCCTTCCTATTGTTTAGACGTTGATGCGATTCCTTTATTCTGGGTTTGGGAGAAGAAATTTTTTGTTTTCACTGCCTTCTCTGTCTCCCCTAAAACCCAATAGTGTAACCATCTAAAGAGTCTCCATGTCTTCATGCTGTTCATGCAACTCATAGTTCATACACCATAATCTAAGGTTCTTAATGTCTAAGACATCATTGGCATGCTTCCAATAAGCATCTACCTCAACCCTAGGTGCATTAGGAGCAGGTTCCTTTGGCACTAGTGTATTTGAGACATAGAGCTTATGCTCATCATCAAGAACCCTTCACAAAGTCTAGAATTAGTCATGGAAGTTTGTCCACTTTAGTTTGTTCTTCTTAAGAATTGATCAAAATGATGATTTATTTGACATTTGTTTCTACAAAAGAAATTTACTATTTATCAAAATGCTTTTGATTAATTATATTTGATAACATCAACGATATTAATTAGGCTTTTAATTAGTTATCTCTCCAACTACTTTTTACAAATTAATAGCCCTCGCTGCCAATTTGGAAGATTGCAATATACAACCTTCTAGTGAGCCAAGATCCATATTTCATCAAATAATGAGTCATCTTTAGCTAATCACACACAACTTGAATATTTAGGTAGACAACATTTGTCAATTGCATCCCATGCAATTCTTGAATAGATGGTGTGCACAACTCCTTGTCACAATCCATGTGTATGCTTATAGGTACCTAATCTCATTAAGATCACCTAGCTAAGCCTGACCCAAAAGCCAACATGATATTATATGCACCCTACTTTGGCAGATCTACATATCTACCATCACATTTCCATGAGATGGACAACACGCCATGCTTTAGTGTAACCTACACTTATTCGACCAATTGTTTCATGTGTGTTTCTTATGGAAATCATATAAGACTTAATATTATATTGAGGGATTGTATATAAACACATATAAATATCCAATCACCACATACTTATAGTACATATCGTATACATGCTATAACCATGACATAAACATGCAATTGAAAGACATAAGCGATGGTTTTGGCCATTCTATTATAATTCCTTGGAGCCACAAGGAATTACTACCACCTAAGGTCCACATCATATGTAACAAGTTGTTGTTGATCAAGAACTATGCTGGAACTAGTCTGGGTCAATCAATTCAACTCTTGAGTCGATTAGTTGGCCTCCTGGTCAGTTAGTTGGTTTCTTGAAATGATCATATGGTTCTCATGTTCAAGCAACAGCTGGACTCCTCCAACTACGGTTGGACCAGTCGATTGTTCCTTCTGTCATATGGACTCCTCGGTCCTCAAGCTGATCGATTCGTCATCTGAGCTAGTCAGTTCGTATGGTGTAGAACGTCTTCTCACGATGAAATATAAATTAAAACTATCCTATCTCATATTACATTGCAAAAGGGAAAACCTCAAGCTATACTTGAGGGGAAATAGGAAGAGGAGCATTAATTTACATTTGGAAAGGAGGAGAGAGGCTCAGTATGCAAATTGAGTAACAACATGAAATAAACCCAATATCCATGCACACAATCCATAAGAGTTTTGGCTACGACCACACTTCCAATCACCATCAAAATACACTTAGGGAAACTTATATTGATTGCATATATATTATATCACACACACACACATTTTAATATTCACATCATCTGCAATAAAATAAATCCGATCACATCTATTAAATCCAGATGCACTATAAATTGATGTTGCTTTGATACAATTATTGGAAAATATATGGTGATAGATAAGGAAGAAGAAAAAAAAACAATTTTAATGCATGATTCTCAACCAGCTAATCACATCAACAACAAACGTATCTATGAAAGAAGCTAACAAGAGTTATATGTGGTCTTGGAGAAAGTGAACGACAAATCTTGCTGTAGTGGTGTGCGCCTTTCTTCAAGTTGCATCTAGATAACATCACCAAAGACCTCCTAGTTGATCACCATGGACGGAGGTTGATTGCGTCCTCCTAGAGGGGCAAGTGCCTCCCGCCTCTAGAGTAATCCATGCGGACCACCGAGAACTCCATGTTGTACTACCAGGGCCAATGTGAATGAGCTGTTGCTTCAGACATCAGCATGCTAGCACTGATTTGCTCTCCCAATTGTCTCTCCCTTTCTATCCCTTTATTTTATTAGTAGGACTTGCTCACGACTCTCTGATTACCACAACCATAGAGTAAAACAATTTTTAGAGCATATTGTTGTATCTGGGAAGCCCCATTACCCCTCTATTGTAAGGCTTTCCAGTCCATTTGGGAGTCAAAGAGATGACTTTTCAGGAATTTTTCGAAACCTATGAATGATGAACCGATTGGTTCACTATCAAATCAGTCGGTTCTTGGATGAACCAACCAATTCAGCCTTAAACCAGTCAGTTCAACATGTTTCCTATTTGCACACATAGTGGCATTTAATATTCAATTAATGCATAATCATGACATCAATATCAATCCTTAATCTAATCGAATTGATCATTGAACCAGACAATCCAGATGATAAATCGGTCATTTCACTTCATGAAGTGGTCATCTAATTTATGAAATGGTCATTTCATATGTCAAATGGTCATTTCACATGTCCAACGTAGGCAAATATTCAGCCAATTATTGTTTCCAATTGACCTAGCACTCCAACCGATCAGTTCAACACTTGAACCAGTCAGTTCAAAGCCTAGTCAGTCAATTTTGGACCAGTGTTCTATAAATTGAAAATCTAAAAACTTTTAGAATCAAGTTAAACATCATTCATGAATAAAATCCTTTTCCAAGTGCATCCTATGCATGTGACCCTATAAGTACCAAATTACATTTGCATTGAACGTCCATAACTAACTTAGGACATCACAAGCAATGAGTCGTATCTAGAAACACATAAATGGTACCCAAGTAATTCAAAAAGTTGGAGAATAACTTCAACCTACAATCAGTAATCAGTGTTATAGTAACTATATAGTTCCTTTGTCTCTAATATCTGACTTGAACTCGAGGCATGGTATCATCATCTTCTTCAACATTCAATCCATGTTCCTTGAACTAGAGCAGACTGTTTGAAATGCATGTGAGTTCACATATCACATATTGAATCAAATGAGTATGGCCATACATTTCTTAGTCTCATTTATCAAGTGGCCTAGATATCAATCTCCTATAGGAGGGATGAATTCCATCTACATCACTCACACTCAATCCCCATGTGTTGAAGTGTACATGTGCATAACCTTTACAAAAAATCTTATTCAAGGTCACCTTGGATGGTGTCTATGTATATCGAACATCATGTGATGAGTGTAATGATTCCAGGTCTAAGAAACACAATCACCACTATCACTATGAGAGCTGATTCTGAATACCATACAATGGTTTCCATATATCACTCTCAAGGTGGGTCGGTCTTGTACACTATTATCTAACAAGTACCTATGTGTTTGACCTGATATCACATATCATGAATAATAAGACTCTATCATCAGTCAACAAACACTCTAGTCTTATGTATTACTATTATCTATTTTTCTTGCACAATAATATCTGACTAGCGACATAACAAGAATACATGTAATCTTATTATTCATATGATCTCATTATTTAGATCCACAACCTGAAGAAATATGTCACCAAGTCCTATCATTTTTCAGACATATGTTATATATCTATCATCCTCTCACGAGTGATACAAACATAATAGACAAAATTACCTTTATAATTATCAAATTAGATATGTAATGCCACGTTAAATCATCATATGATTGACACTATGGGAATACATACCGACATACTCCCACTTACACTTAGAGCCAATACCTTACAAATCTTATTCCAAGTGATCTAAATACATCCATCATGTTTCTACGGTGCAAGTGCTTTTATAGAGAGTTAGAAATATTCTCTTCAAGTCGGTATTTTGCAAGTTTTCACATTTTCTCATTGTACGACATTTCAAATGAATATGGTAGTGTTGTAGTATGCTATCTGAGATTCTTTACTCATCATGTAGCTCCATTGTTGTACCAATATTTTTATTGTGTCATTAATGGCTAGAACCTCTCATAAATTCATCTATATGAACTTCTTGATCCATACAATATTCTTTGTTGTGTTCATAATACCTAAGATACTCAGCTTCTATTGTAGATTTAGCAACTGTCTCTTGCTCAGAACTTTTCTGAAGTACAATTCTATTTTAAGATGAAACTAAAATTTAGATTATGGTAAATAATTTAGTTTTTCATTTTGGAAGCTCACATCGCTGTAAAACTTTGCACCCAACACTTCCTTATTACCATATTTAAGGAACAAATCCTTTGAGTTCTTTCAAAGTACTTAAGGGTGTTCTTTATGACTGATAAGCCTTAAAAGTGGGTCCAAAAATGGAGACATGTCTAGGTCATCAGACTTTAGTAATTTATAATACCCAAATGTTTAAGACTCCTGCAACTAACACAGGGTCGAACATAGGGACTTGGAGAATAGCGCTTTGAACCCCAAGCTTTACTTGTCTAAGCACGTAAAAAAGTCAAAGGATAAGGGTTTGTTGTAGCAAAAGAATCACAAAGAATTAAATTAAAACCTATCTCCAAGGGGAGTTACTAGAAAGATTAAAGCTTTGGGTATTTTAGGTTTTAGCTATTTTTATGATAGTTTTTGTATATAGGAAACTGGGGAGATAAAACTATTTTCAGGGCATAGCATGAAGAAAGAAATCTTGATCATAATAAGAAGCGATGGCATGCATCTGGGACCTTCTTCTCTCGAAGACGCCAATGAGCTATGCACTCGGTTCCTTCTCTTTAAGGTACCAGGCATGGGCTCGCACGAAAGAAGAAACCAGGCGCAACTCTGGCTCTGGGTACTCTCGTACACCTGAATTAGACCAAGCTCTAGAAGTTTACAACGTCCTTCTCTTGAAGGAGTCAAAACAAGAAACATGATTCGATAGCTAGTCAAAAGTGTGAATCAGAAAGAAGAAACTATAACTCAGATGCCAGAATGAAATCATCCAACGAAATAAATCCATACATAGAACTATATGAGATAACTCCACAAATTCCAATAATCATAAAGAGATGTAAAGGTTTAGTTACAATGTTGTAATTAAAAGGAAATAAATATTGTAAAGGGAAGATAATTATTGGTCTCCTTGATTTAGGAAATTGAAGTACACAGCAACAAACACCTAAGATAATGCTAACCCGACACTAGGTGGTGGCCCGATCAGGATACGACCGTGTCAGGTCTGTGACCATGTTAGATTGTGGACCGTGATGGGTAAGGGTCGTATCGGGATAGGACCTCCACCCGATATGGTCATGTCGGACTGCTCGACATGTCAGGCTACAACCATGATGGGTATAGACCATATCGAGTTGGGTACAATGTCAAGTTAGGATACATATCGGGTTAACATTATCATAAGACTCTCAGGTTCTTCGTGTTGGGTGTAGGAGGGCGAGCCATCTCGGGTGAAGCCTAGATCATAACCTGACATGCTGAAAGTAGCCTTGAGGATCATATCGTGCTGCTTGCTGCTACCAGAATAGTTTCTAAGTGAACTTCTCCCATCCCTCTCGGGATGGGTGTGTTCTCACCTAGTATCGCCTGGCAGGCTCCTGGGAACTCAATGCACTAGTTCCTTTACTTTGGAAGTTATCTCTTGTAGGGTCCGACCCGTCCCAACGTAGGCTTGTAGCTGCTACTTATAGGCAACGAGTTGATTGAAGTTGTAGCTTTTATTGATCCATGTGTCATTCATCTGTGGCTCCATTCTTGAGGCTTCTAGAGGGGTAGGATATGGCTGTCTCTCGACACGCGTGTCATACCATCATCGTGTCAGGCAATGAGTGCATCACGTATGACTGTGGTGCAGTGGAGGCTTAATGGGCTACTGCACCTAGGAGTAGCCATAACGTGTAACGACCTCGTCGGGTGGCGAGCCGTGACGAGCTGGGCACCATATTGGGTAGAGAGCTATAGTAGGAAGGACCTCCCATGCGACACGCCTGCATCGAGTTGTTGTTGTATTGGGCAACAACCATGATGGGTAAAGGGGCATGTTGGCCTCACGAGCTACCGGGTTGGGGCGTAGACTTCATTATTAACGGGCCTGATGGGCCCATTGGTGCTCTTCTTGTGGAAGAAATAAAAAAAACCTACAAAAGATGGGAAATACTATTAGGGGCATAGTGGGCATAATTTCTTCACAATAAATAAGATAAAATGAAGAGGAAGTCAGGTTTAGAGGCTATTTTGATAATAAAATATAAGTTCTAGCAGCCATAAAATAGGTGTTATCAACTCCCCCAAACTTAGCATTTTGATTGTCCTCAATCAATATGTACTTATTTTAAAACTTTTTTTTGTGGTACCTTTAAAACCAGGCGTAGTCTTCAGACAAAGATTAAGTGGATTTTGGAATGTCCTGAGGAAAATTATGTTTGACCATGAACAATGGACTTTTTTTTCTTGCCTTATGAAACAAAAAATTTTCCCCAACTTCTGTGAGACTTTGGTGCATGATGTTGAAGTTAGCTTTCACACCAAACTGCTTGAGTCTTGGGGGTAGAAGGTGGGGTTTTCGGGAAGGCTTAAGGGTTTTTCTTGTTTCTCATTAGTTCATCTAGGTACGGGTCTATTAACGGGAAAGTGGTCCCTGTAGTCCAAGCCAGTTGGCTTTAGAGCAGTGATTTCACATCCTATGTACCACTACTCTGGATCTACCATGCCTAAAGAAGGGAACTTTTGGGAAGACAAGTGTGTTTTTTTGGGCACAACTCTCATGCTTTTATTCACTCTCATAAGGCTTTCCTCTCTTTTGAGATTTTGGTGGGTAGGGAAAGGGAGTTTGCTATTTGGGCAACTTTTTCCTACTCATGCACATCTCTTAGCTGGAACGAGATTATTTTTCAAAGTTGGCATAGAAAAGTTATAGTCTTTGTCGTTTAAGACTGCGTTTTTAAGAGAGCATAGCAGAAATGTACACAGCCTTAGGCACAAAGAGAACAAACTGGGAGTTGTACCAAGTATTTACGATAAAGTACTTTTTACAATTTTGAAGAATAGACAATTGTGTATATATTGTGTATGTATTGCTTTCTATCAAACATTTATATACATGTATACATAGAGTATGATGAAGGAAGGAAAGGAAAGGGAAAGGCGGAGAAAATTTTTAGAGGACCTCCCTCACTAATTCTATGGAGCCCCCCCACAAACTTATCCCTTACTATGTCCCACAGTAGTGAGATGAATAGGAGAGAGTAGTTATAGATTAGTGAGGGTTCAGCAGATGCATGCACCTTCAGTAGTTAGGAGCTCCATGACGTATTCTCCTCATTGGCTATGGTAGTCGATGTCATGGAGCTTCTCTGGTGCCTTCTTCAGTGCTTCAATGTGGGATATCCAGTGAAGCACAGATATTCCACAGTCATTTGATAGAGGAGCTTGCTGTGGACTGTGGTGGTAGAAATGGAAGTCGTACCAGGTTGCCGCCGGATCTTCAAGATATGGATTTATCATGGACACCACCTCGGTGTAGTATTTCTTTGCTAATCATTCGAGGGGTGTTTCTAGCACTATAGCAGACTCCGTCGGCCAGTCAGTGCTGGCATCCGAGCTGTTGTAGATGATACCAACATGAGTGTTGATGTATATCATGATAAGCATCCAGTGGTTGTCGTGCAACAAAGGAAGGAACATTATGTGTGGTAGATGCTTCTGGATTTAAAGTTGGTACAGTTGGCGTGCCCCAGATTCATCATTTAGGCATAGATCGTTGAACAACATCAGATGTGCTATGTAGAGCTATCCAATCGTCTCTTGTAAAATAAGGATGTAAGATGACGCCACCATGATAGCTAGACAACCGCCAGCCTTGACTAGGTCCCGTAGATCATTGATGAGGACCACTACATTATTCTTCTCATAGATTATGTCTACAGTGTTAACATCAACAAGTTGTAGGAGTAAATGATTGACCTATTCTCAAGATAGAGAGGTATAGGATGAATGGTCAAAGTTGCTGATTACGGAGTCTGAGATAACAAGCGAGATAGCAGCACCTTCAACGGCGAGTAGGGCTTGCAAGTTCTCTATCTTCTTGCCTGGCGTGTAGATGTCAGAAGAGCCCTCGACCTCTTTTCTTGGAGGACTACTGGGTGGAGGGGAGTGAGAATTAGAATCATAATACATCTCCAACAGATCCTCAAGGAGCTTTGGATCCCATAAATAATGCTTTTCCTTTATCAACATCAACACGTAGATGCTCCTGAGGTGATAGAAATTTGTGTCCTAGAGTTGCAGTATCTATCTGAAGATATTCAGAAGCTCCATGGTGCGTAAGACAATGAAGGCGCTATTTTCGCTTCCTGGGTCTTCTTGGATTGGAAAGTCTTTGATCGCATAGAAGTTCCAGATGCCGATGTGGCATTGGACTCCTTATTTGATGACTCGGTGAATGTGCAAAGGCAGAAGCTTGAGGTCTACATCTTCAGGGCAGATGAAGACTTGCTCTAATTGGGGGACCTCCACGGTGCAGTAGTTGAACAGAGTGACATCGTGGGAGCAGAGGTTGGCCACAAAGAGGAACCAATGCCCCCTATGCTTGTGGGGGGCTAGCACCAGGTCGTGGTTGTGCTCTTGTACATGTTTCAACATATCAACCACCGGCCATGATTCATCCACATGTGCTAGAAGTCACTTGGCCAAGGCCAGAGTGGCATTGTAGATCGGCTGCCGACTTGTCCTGAGCACAATATTCTTGATCATGGCACTTTCTAAGACTCCAAACATGATCTTCCCTACGATTGTTTTTGAGAAGAATATTCCTTTGAGCACTCGACATTGTACAGAGAAGTATCTGTTTCTCTAGAGGATATCTTCTTCTTCAATCTGCGGCCTCAGGACCATGTTCTACAATTGTTAGTCGTGGATCGTCAGATATTCAATGGCGCATATATTGAAGTCGGCCATTACGAAGGCTAGAATCTCAGACGACATAGAGAATCTATCGGCCGCTGAGGTCTTCGCTCTCGGGGGTTACACTATAAGAGAGTTGTACAACTCACCCCCTTCTCCCTCAGAGGAGTCATCCGCTAGTCCTTCACACATTCTTTCTATTGCTTCAGTCGGCTCTAGCGGTTGTGGAGGAGCGGTTATGTTGATGTCGTGAGCACTCCCTTGTTCTGTAGGGGGCCGCCAGTGGGTTTCTTGGTCGCCCCCTCCTCAAACATTGTTGAAGGATTGGTTGGCCCACTGGCATCGGAGGAGGATGATGAGTTGGAGGAAGAGGGAGATGATGAGGATGGTGAAGATGAGGACACCGTCATTGATGGTGACCTTCGGGATCACCTTGAGTGGCAACGAGCATCCCTCTCTTCAAGCCTCTGCTTTATGATGTTTAGGCATTGGAGTGCTTCCTGTATCATCTGGTTCATTACTTCTAGTTGGTCGGGGAGACCAACTAGGTTCAGCAACTGATGCTCCTGTTCACCCAACCATTGTTGCAAGAGATAAAACTTGCGAGTCATGGAGGAGAAAGTAGCACTATGATTGCACGTTACCTCCCGAAAGCTATCGAAATTGAAGCCAAAGGCGTGCCCTAGAGAGGAGGGGGCGTGCCCTAGAGAGGAGGGGACCGCCGCCAATTGGCTTCGGCTCTTGTTGTGGCTCCTCGAATTGACGGCGCAGCCCGTTGAATGTGCATCGTCTGTCGGGGCTGAGTCCACTAGGATGGTATGTGAGGGTGTGGCCTATGGGCATGACGTTGGCACCTTTACGACAACATCTGCTGCCTCAACATGGGGCTGTGAAGAAGGTGGCGGCGTAGGCGGGTGTTGATTGACCACCCAGATCTCTACCTCATCCTCTAGCACCATCGCTGGCATCGTGGTTGGCGGTGTTGGGGTCTGCTGAATAGACCTGAGATCAACATCTAGGAGCTCGATGAACACCTCATCGCTATTGCGAGAGGCACCCGATCTTGGCGAAGGTGCGACTGTGGCTGCTGCCATTACAGGCAATGTTGAAACTATCAATGCCACGACAACCGCTTCTGAGGCCATGACAATTGTGGCAGACTCGGCTATGTCGATGACCTATATGATGGTCAACACTTCTTCTGTAGCCACGGTGGGTGTTGTTGTGGTAGCCGCAGCTGGCTCGGTGGTGGCGGTAGCAACAACTATTTCGGCGGTGATGATGACTGGGTAGTCTTAGAGAATGACCACTGACGATTTGTCCCATCGAGCTTCCATTAGTGCGGGCCTCCCTACTGTGGTCATCCTTTCTTGGATGGTTGTTGTGGCGGGATAGGCTGCATCGACGGTCAGAGCTTCAACCTCATCCGTCATGAAGACTAGCTTCTTCGCATCATAGTTGACACATCCTGGGAGGGGTAGGAGGATGTTGGTTCATGCAAACCTATTGAAAAGGTGGCAACTCTCCTTCTTGATGATGTTTGCCCTAGTGAGGAATTTGATATCTATTTTGTCTTCGCTCCTAGTTCGTGAAAAGCTGAGCGACTACCTCGGGTACCCAAGCTCGACCGTGATCAGGTTGACGATTCCTCCCATTTTGTACTCCTTGGTGGCATCCTTGATTGGGTGGAGACGGTTGAGTAGGAAGTGCCCCAAGTTGATTGGCTTGCCAGCCATAATGTACCAGATGAGGTGTAGCACTTCAGTGTATAGATTACTCATCTCATACTTGCTAAATAGTAGGATGGCCACAATCTTATGAGTGATCTGCCAGAAGTAGGAGTGGATTGCTGCTACCTTGTTGCCTGGCTTGAAAGAGGACTCACATGTCAGTTTCTTCCACAGCTTGACTGGGTCGAAGCCGTCCCTGTCACTGATGTGAGCTCCATTGTTGAGCAGCTCTTGCTCAGCTGCACTTATGGAGAAGATCTCATTGAGAAGCCTCTCTGTTATGTCATGCTCTGTGTTGTAGAGGCACCCTTGCAGCCTGTCCGCTCCACCATACCTCTTGCTTTCTTCTGGGGTGTTTGGAACTCAGCGGAGTGAGGAATGAACTCCTTTGTCAGTTCAGTGTATGAGTGGGAGACCTGAAGTAGAGCTTCTGGAGACTAGTAGCTTCGAGGATGTTTTCCAACCTATCGAAGATGATGATCTGCCAGAAGGAAGCGTGGTGGCAGAATTTGGTCAGGCAGAAGACCTTTACCGCTAGCTCATTGTGCCGCCTTTGGTGGTCTGTGTTCCTTGGCACGAAGCACCCTGGGGAGTGGGAAAGAATTTTGGGTTCTGCCATTATGGCCGAGGTTGTGGTTGCTTTGACTCGGGGGCGCTTCTTGGCCTTATAAGGCCCAACAATTGCTGGGTTAGGGAGTTTATACCCTGCGGTGGCCACAGTTGTGGCCTCGAGGTTGATCCTCTGGCCCTTCTCATTGACTTAGACGATAGTCTCCTTGGTGCATGCCATTTTCTGAAGAGAAAAGATAAATAAATTAAATCAAAAAGGTTATTTGGGCAAAGTTTTGTCTGCCCGATACTTAGGATCGTTATAACTGAGAGTTTATAAGAATGGTGTCACTCGATACGGCTTGGGCGATACCCTTGAAAATCGGTATTGGGTTACAAAAAGAAGAAAATCTTTACAAATCCTATCACACGACACACAAGTGCATGATACTAAGAAACCCGACACATTCTTTAAATGATACTTATTATAAACTGATATAAGGTAAAAGGGAAAACGATGCACTTGTGAAGTTGGAAGCTAAAGGGCGCGATACGGCTATGTGATATGCACATCGCGTGGCACCTGGAGAGTGGTGGCAAGCTCCCCCAAACTTATTCAGTGTGATAAGGAAAACTGATACACGTTTAAAGACTTGCCTGACACGAATGGGAACATGATACGTGATGCACGATACAATCTAAGCATTATCGGTACGCGATACATATGGGCGATAGGTCATCACAATAGAGTTTGCGCGACACGGGTTGTCGGGCAGAGATGTGCTGAACACAACATGGGGGTTGGGAGGTAGGAAACCCGGTACGGGAGCTAAGATGGCTTTGGGTGATAAGAGATTGCGCGATACAGGAGCAGAAGCTTGGTAAGTTTGGTAACCCGACATGATTAATCTCTCACTGCTATATATAGCCATCCGCGAGAGGGGTTAAAAGGTAAATATAGGGATGTACATCGCACATGCACGCAAGTTGCCTTACAATGCAAGGTAAATCCTATCTAATCACGTTGTGTAATGAAGCTTAGAGGGAGGCGGTGCATCACTCGACATTAGTTTACTTGGCACACTAGTTGCATGCCACGGGTTTGTGTGATGCACCTAGCACGGTGCAGCATGAGCGCTACGTTGCTAACCGATATGTTTTCCCAACATGGTAACCCGATATGCCAAGCATGAGCAACAAACATGGTTAACATGTCTGTGCGCCATGCATTGCTCAAAAGCCATGAAAACTTAGTGAAACTGAAAACTAAAGTAAAAGACGCTTGATATGTAAAACATCACTAGCCTAGGTGTAAACCTCATCCTCAGCTAGTATTATACATCAAGGCGATGAAACTAAGTCAGCAGCCCAAAAAATGTGAGAGTTAGTGTGCATGGCGCATGCAAAGACTCGAGCCTTATTAAAATGAAAGTGTTCAAAATGTTCTTTCGTAGGAAAAGGAAATAACATCCTATTTTAGGAAAGTAAAAACTTGGGCTGCCTCCCAAGGAGCGCTATGGTTTCTATCGTTAGCTCGACATCTTCAGTTCTTGCTATGCTTCTTCGGTGGGTGTGGCTTCAACATCGTCCAAGGACAACTCAGATTTCCTTGTGAAAGATCCATCTTCATAGAACCTCTTCGCTCGGTGTCTGTTGACTGGAAAGACCTTTGCAGGATCATCTTGTCATACAACTCCATCATTTCTGATAGGTACATCTTTGCTACCACGAACGGTCCTGGCCAGCATGTCTACAGTTTCCCTAGAAAAAGTCGAATAGAAGATTTAAAGAGCAAAGCTTTGTCACCTTCCTTAACATCCTTCTTCCTCAAGTGGGAGTCATGCCAAACTTTTGTCTTGTGCTTGTAGATTCTTGCATTCTCATAGGCGTGAAGTCTAAGTTCTTCAAGTTCATGGAGTTGGAGAAACCTCTTCTTTCCGGCTAGGGAGGGATCCATATTGATATGCTTAATGGCCCATAATGGCTTGTACTCTAACTCAAAAGGTAGATTACATGCTTTCCCATAAATCAACCGATACAACATGGTGCCAAGCGGTGTCTTGTATGCTATTCTGTATGCCTAGAGAGCATCATCCTACACGTTGGACCAGTTCTTTTGAGATTTTCCAACTGTCTTCTCTAAGATATGTTTGATTTGCCTATTCGAAACTTCAACCTGGCCAGACGTCTAGGGATGATACGAGGTTTCTAACCTTATGTCGAACCCCATACCTTTGCATAAGTGACAAACTACCTTTAAAAAAAGTGTGATCTGCCATCATTGATAACCGTTTGAGAGCCTCCAAACATTAGGAAGATGATCTTAGTAAAGAGCTTTATGAAAAACTTGGCATCATAGGTGGTAGTCGGTATGTCTTCTACCCACTTAGAGACGTAGTCCACCGCAACAAGAATGTACTTGAAACCATATGATGAAGGGAAATGTCCCATATTGTCGATCCCCCATACGCCGAAGATCTCCACTTCAATCCATTCAAACATGGGCATCTCATTCCTGTGGGAAATATTCCTGGTTCTTTGACACTCATTGCAGGCTTTGACAAATGTGTGAGCATCCTTGAAAAGGATGGGCCAATAGAAACCAGACTAGAGAACCTTGGTTGTGGTTCTTTCAGCTCCCAAGTGTCCTCCATAGAGAGAGGAGTGACACTCATACAAGATCTTTGGGGCTTCATCTTCGGGTATACATCTCCTATAGAGGCTATCAACACAACGCCTAAACAACATAGGGTCATCCCAGTAATAGTACTTCAAATCAGAGAAGAATTTCTTCTTCTGATTATAAGATATTTCTGGGGGTAGTTGTTTGTAGGAAAGATAATTACAGATATTGGTGTACCATGGCCCTTCAGGATTGGCCATCTGGGTAACATAGATTGCCTCGTCAACATAGCTTTCAATGATTGGAAGCAGGTGGTCATCCTCCACTATAATCCTCGATAGGTGGTTGGAGACCACATTCTTAGAACCCTTCTTGTCGATTATCTCATGATCAAACTCCTATAGAAGCAATGCCCATCAGAACAACCTAGAATTAGCGTCTTTCTTTTACATCATATACTTTATGGCTCTGTGGTCCGTGTGTACAATCACCTTAGAACCCACAAGATAAGATCGAAACTTGTCAAATACATAGACAATGGCTAGAATTTCTTTCTCGATGGTGGTGTAGTTCATCTATGCTTCATCTAATGTTTTACTGGCATAGAAGATCACATGAAGCTTTTTATCTTTCTTTACTGCGCCTGTGGCAAAATCACTAGCGTCACACATAAGCTTGAAGGGAAGATTCTAGTCGAGTGACTAGATAATGGGTGCTGAGGCTAGAGCATCCTTCAAGGTGGAGAATATCATGAGACATTCTTTTGTGAAATCAAACTTTATGTCCTTCATCAACATGTTTGACAATGGCTTTGCTAATCTTTGAGAAGTCCTTGATAAACCTTCTATAGTAGCAGGCATGTCCTAAGAAGCTTCTGTCTCCTATCACAGATGTGGGCGGAGGAAGCTTTACAACCGCTTCCACCTTATACTGATCGACTTCAATGCCTTTATTGGATACTTTATGTCCTAGGACAATACCTTCATGTACCATAAAATGGCACTTTTCCCAGTTAAGTGTGAGACTATGTTCTTCACATCTTTTCATTACCAAGGATAGGTTATTCAGACAATCATCGAAAGAGCTTCCATAGACGCTGAAGTCATCCATGAAGACTTCCATCTTAGCTTCTAAGAAATCTATGAGATAGCATTCATGCACCGCTGAAAGGTTGCAGGTGCATTGTAGAGTCCAAAAGGCATTCTTCTAAAAGCAAAAGTCCCATAGATGCAAGTGAAGGTAGTCTTCTCTTGATCGTCTGGATGAATGGGGATCTGATAGAACCCCGAGTACCCATCCAACCAACAAAATTATTAATGATGGGCCAGGCGCTCAAGCATATGGTCGATGAACGGAAGCAGAAAGTGATCCTTGTGGGTGGAAATGCTTAACTTTTTATAGTCTATGGACATACACCAACCAGTGATGGTCTTAGTTGCAACTTCAACTCCATTATCTCCCTTGATCAGTGAGATACCTCCCTTCTTAGGGACTACCTGGATGAGACTCACCCACGTACTGCCACTGATGATATATATGATTCCTACATCATAGAGCTTCACAACTTCCTTGCTGACCACCTCTCGCAACTTCTCATTTAGTTTCTGTTGCGGCTGGGCATAGGGATTGGAATTTTCCTTGAGATGAATTTTGTGCATACATTCAGAAGGGATGATGCCCCTTAAGTCTCTGATCAAGAAACCTAAGGCTTTTCTTTGTAGCTTTAGCTCCACCAACATTTGTTCCTTTTGATTGACAGTCAACTTTGAGTTGATAATGACTGGATTCATCCTTTCTTCATCCAAGAATCAGTACTCCAAACCTTTTTGGAAAAACTTTTAATTCAGGCGGGGTCTTCTCTTCTAGTTCTTTTACATCACCATCTCAACTGAGAAATATGCTTTAGATAGGTATTCAACATTCAAAAATGCCAAGAGTTCTTTCACCTCTGGGTCTTTGACCACCTATGCATTGCCAACTAGGGCACACATTAGTGGGTCCACCATATCCTTCTCCTCCCTCACCTCATTGCAGAGTTGCTGATAACTTTCAACAATGTAGGAAGACTCAAAGAATGAGGGGTCTTTCATGCAGTCATAGATGTTGAAGTCGATGTGCTCTCATCCAACTCTGATTGTTATCATTCCTGACTCTACATCGATGAGTGATCTACTGGTAGCAAGGAAGGGTCACCCAAAAATCATTAGGCAGCCAGGATCCTCCAAGGTGTCGATCATAATGATGCCATAGGGTATAAAGAACCACCCAACCCTAATGGGAACATCTTACACTACTCCAATGGGTCTGGTGATGGGGTGGTCTGCTAACTAGATTCTCATATTAGTACTTACTATATCAGTTAGTCCCAACTTATTTGCAAGGGACAAGGGCATTAAGCTAATGCTCATCCCTATATCTGCCAGACCTGTATGGGTCATGTTGTATCCAAATTGGAAAGGAATGACAAAGGTTCCAGGATCTTTCTTCTTAGAAGGCATATTTTCCTTAACAAAGGAAGTGGACATTTGTACTAAATTCACAATTTCAACATCTTCTCCTCTTTTCATCCTTGAAATCAAATCCTTGAGAAACTTTGCATAGGTGGTCATCTCCTCGATGGCATCCAAGAAAGAGATGTTGAGGTGCAACTTCTTTACGGCAGCCATAAACTTCTTATACCTTTTCTTCAATTGGGATTTCACTAGCTTGTGGGGGAAAGGTATGCGGGGTGCATACCTATCTGGACGCTCCTCGGAAGTGGCATCATCATCTCCTCTTTTGGTTACTTTCTTCTTCTTCATAGGTACTTCTGTTGATTCTTCGGGGGTTACATCCTTGATTGGTGCTATTACTAGTGCTGCTCCCTTCTCGTGGGCTGACTGCATCACTGTTCCTGACCTCAGGATGGCCATCTTTGCAGTTTCATTCCCTCATGGGTTTGCCTCAGTGCTGGACCAGAATCGTACTTGATGGTTAATACTCTGGGCTAGGCTTGCTAGTTGCTGGTCTATCTTCTTGTTGTGCTATTGGAGTTCCCCAATCTGAGTCAAAAAACCTCCCATCTATTGTTGCATTAACTTGAGCAACACCGTACTATCCACATAACTTTTTTGTAGCTTCTCATTCAGAACATTCTACTTCTCAACAAAGGACATCAACTTGGTCATCATCGACGGTCGCTGTTGCTGACCTTGCTGGGCGTTCGGGTAGCTTTGTGGTTGCTGGAAACATGTTTGGCATTGATGATTTTATTGTCCTCCTGAAGAGGTTCCGCCTACCAACTGGTGAGTGTTCTTATCTACGCTGGTGTTTCCATAAAAAAATCTGAGATGATTGGGACGTCGGTATTGAACATAACTCATGTTCTCCGTACTTTCATCATCAGGCTCGCTCTGCGTAGCTGTATGTAGGCAGAAGTTGGAAAGATGGTTCAACTCTCCACATGTGACACAACTCCTGAGCGCTTCATGTCGAACCTTGCCTTTATAGCTCTGGTCCTTCAAGGATTGAACGTTGGTCACTGTCTTGTCCAACTTAGCTGATAGTGCCTCCATCACCTTTAATTCTCCAGGAGTGCAGTGACTGGTTGACTCTCTATCATATTCACTATCCTGTTGATTTGTGGCCATATTGTTTATAATCTCCCTGGCTCTTTGGGCGCTGAGTCCCAAGAAATTGCTTCATGCTATAGCATTCAAGGATTTCCTTTCTCTGACACACATCCCATTGTAGAAGGTGGTGATCAGCTTGGGCTTAGAAAAAAACATGGTGTGGGCACTCTCTCTGATAGCCTTAGAATCTCTCCCAGGTTTCATGTAGGTTCTCTGAAACCTTCTGCTAGAATATGGTTATCTTGTTATGGAACTTTATCATTCTCTCTATAGGGAAGAACTTAGCAATAAAAGCATTGGCCAGGTGTTCCCAATCAGGGAGACTCCCATCTTGGAGACTTGTGTACCATTCCAGAGCTTTGTCCCTCAAGGAGAAAGAAAAGCACTGCGTGTAGATGTAGGATATCAGGACCCTGTTGATCTTGAAGGTCTTACATGTCCTTTTGAACATCGTAAGATGGATGTAAGGATTCTCCTAACTGGTATTCCCTCTGAACCAATTATGTTGCAGTAGTTGGAGAAAGGCAGGCTTCAACTCAAAGTTAGCCACATTGAGCGGTTTCTCCACCACTGGGTTCCTTTCTTCATTTGCCCTAACTTGGAGAAAAGAACAAAGAGATCGAGCTTCCAGTGCTTCCTTAGCCATTGCTTGTCAGACACAAGACGGTTTGGAGAGATGAAGAAGTACCTGAAAATAAAAAGGTGTAAAAGTGTGAGTGTGTTGTATAAATTATGTACAATAAGTGTCTGCAATATTATGTGCATATGTGCAAGGTTTTTGGCAAAGTGCAAGTAAAACTCTAGTTCGTAGAACATTATTCATTGCCAAGTCCTCAACAACAATGCCAAAAAGTTAATAAGCCTTAAATGTGGGTCCAAAAATGGAGACATATCTACGTCATCAGACTTTAGTAATTTATAATACCTAAATGTTTAAGACTCCTGCAACTAGCATAGGGTCAAAGTAGTTCGGGGTCAAACACAGGGACTTGGAGAATAGTGCTTTAGAACCCAAGTTTTACTTGTCTAAGAAGGTCAAAAAGTCGAAGGATAAGGGTTTGTTGTAGCAAAAGAATCACAAAGAATTAAATTAAAACCTATCTCCAAGGGGAGTTACTAGAAAGATTAAAGCTTTGGGTATTTTGGGTTTTAGCTGTTTTTATGATATTTTTTTATTTAGGAAACTGGGGAGATAAAACTATTTTCAGGGCGTAGCATAAAGAAAGAAATCTTGATCAGAACAAGAGGCGACGACCTACATCCGACGCCTTCTTCTCTCAAAGAAGACACCAATGAGCTATGCACTAGGTTCCTTCTCTCAAAGGTACCAGGCGTGGGCTCATGTAGAAGAAGAAACCAGGCGCAACTCTGGCTCTGCGTACTCTCGTACACCTGAATCAGACCAAGCTCGAGAAGTTTACAACGTCCTTCTCTCAAAGGAGTCAAAACAAGAAACATGATTCGATAGCTAGTGAAAAGCATGAATCAGAAAGAAGAAACTAGAACTCAGATGCCAGAAAGAAATCATCCAATGAAATAAAGTCATACATAGAACGATATGAGATAACTCCAAAGATTCTAATAATCATAAAGAGGCATAAAGGTTTAGTTATAATGATGTAGTTAAAAGGAAACAAATGTTGTAAAGGGAAGATAAGTATCGGTCTCCTTGATTTAGGAGATCAAAGTACACAACAACATACACCTAAGATAATGCTAACCCATACCGGGTGGCGGCCCTATCGAGATACGACCGTGTCGATTCCGTGTCCATGTCTGGTCATGGACTGTGATGGGTAAGGGTCGTATCAGGATAGGACCTCTGCCCGATATGGTCATGTCGGGCAGCAGCCATGATGGGTATAGACCGTATCAGGTTGGGTACAATGTCGGGTTAGGATACATATCAGGTTAACATTATCTTAAGGCTCTTGGGTTCTTTGTGTCAGGTGTAGGAGGGTGAGTCGTCTCGGGTTGAAGCCCAGATAGGAACCCGACATGCTGAAAGTAGCCTTGAGGATCATATTGCATTTCTTGCTGCTACCGAAATGGTTTCTATGTGAACTCCTCATAGCCCACTCGGGATGGGGGTGTGCTGACCTAGTATCACCCAGTAGGCTCCTGGGAACTTGATGCACTGGCTCCTTTACTCTGGGAGTTAGCTCTCATAGGGTCTGACCCGTCCCATCGTAGGCTAGTAGCTTCTATTTATAGACAACAAGTTGATGGAAGTTGTGGCTTTTATTGATCCACGTGTCGTTCATCTGTGGCTCCATTCTCGAGGCTTCAGGAGGGGTAGGATATGGCTATCGCTCGACACCCGTGTCAGGCCATCAATGTGCCGGGCAGGGAGTGCATCACGTACAGTTGTGGCAGGGTGGAGGCTTGGTGGGCTGCTGCATCGAGGGGTAGCCATATCATGTAACGACCTCGTCGGGTGGCAAGCTGGGCACCATATCAAGTAGAGAGCTACAGTGGGCAGGGACTCCCATGTGACATGCCCGCGTCGAGTTGCTGCCATATCAGGCAGTGACCATGAAGGGTAAAGGGCCATGCCGGCCTTGCGAGCTACTGGGTTGGGGCGCAGACTTCGTTGCTGATGGGCCTGATGGACCCATTGGTGCTCCTCTTGTGGAAGAAGTATGAAAAACCCTACAAAAGATGGGAAATATTGTCAGGGGCATAGTGGGCATAATTTCTTCATAATAAATAAGATAAATCAAAGAGGAAGTTAGGTTTGGAGGCTATTTTGATAATAAAATATAAGTTCTAGCAGCCATAAAATGGGTGTTTTCAATGATAGTCCACTAACTGTCACCTGGATCTGTTAGATGTCCTCTCTTCATATCTAATATGTATGGAATAATGGGATGAGTACATAATAGTTCATTCAAGATAGATCCAACTTTGAATACATATGGCATCTATCCATGTGTTCCCATTCTTTACAAGAACTAGGACACTAGGTTCCTGAGATACTAACTCCATGATTAATGGTTAAGTTCTCTCTTATTGAGTCATGCATGACGAACCCTTCCAACATCTTGCCAATGTATGTGCTCTTACTTAGGTCAAGAACCTTTCTAGATCTATCTCTATAGATCTTGATTCCTATCACATAGGATGCTTTGCCTAAACCCTTCATAGTGAAAGTACTTTCCTTGATAGGGACGTTATTCCCCATCATTATTTGGAATATAAATATGCTCCCACTAAATTCCTGTAATCATATTTTTCATCTTCATTATGACTAAAATCAAACTCTTTGACTATCTTGTCAAAATGGAAGATTCTAGCTCTAAGATGATTTCTTCAACCCATAGATTTATGTTGGTCTGTTTGCAGTGAGTTGTCTTCTTCCTCTACTCAACTCCTCCCCACAAACAAGATGGTCAACTAGTGAGTTGAATCTGATATTCTGACCCTCTAACCGTGAAGTGAAGGTTCTATCACCTTCGTCTATCCACGATGAACCAATTGAGGGTCTCAATTACTCTGAGGGTGATCAGAGTAGATGGGACAAATAAAGGGTTCTCCGACGATATGTTAGGGAGAGGTATATGTGCAAAACAAGATGTGCAGGGAAATTGAAGGTGGAGGGAAGATCATGAATCGAGTTTGATCTTCATGAATGCTTGGGTAGATTGCAGAGGGATCATACCTCCTTTTATATCCCTGGGGTTGGGTATTGTCGTCGTTGTGAATTGAGAAAACCCTAGATATCCCTTCATAGGTGGAAAATACTAGGTTAGTAAGTTCCTCGTGGCCTCCCAAAGACAATGGAACACTTTCCAAGATTGCTTGACCATTGATGAGGGAGATAAGATCAATGAAAAAAGATGGGTCACTATTTCTGACTTCAGATATATATCAAGTATGAAAAGGATTTCATGACATTTAATGCATATTTACATTAAGCCATTCACTTAATGAATTCTAGAAAATTCCATATCTCTCACTCCTTTAATCCATTAAATCCCAAATTTTGAAGGAAAGTTTCTAATGACATTATCTAAATGTAAGAAAGATTGGATACCACAATACCAATGTTAAAAATACTTTTCTTAATATCTGAATCCCCTCTTTATCTTATTATTTAAGACATAAAAACAATCCTTTTCTCTTTCTATCTTTTCCATGTCCTTTATTCTAATGACTTTTCTTTTTAGGAACCATGTGAAACAAAAACAAACCATTAGTGTTCTTTCACACCACTTTTCTAGAAAATTCCACATGATTATGAAAGTACATTATTTATCCATTATCTTTTATTTTACCTTAATAATGGATTTTCTTTCTTCCTTTTCCCCATACTCATTATTGGCATATTAAAAATAGTGAGAATGATGAAATCCAAATCAATGGTGATTTTTGCAAATAAAACCCATAGTTTTACAAACAAGGCATATTGTTTCACTATTTAAAATCAAACAAGTGTAAAACTAAATGAAAGACCAAGTAATAACATTCTATCCCACTTATAGGAATTTTGTCCTCAAAATTCAACTAATCATACAAAAAGTTTATGATGAGACTTTTCCATGTTCTTCTTCAGCTACCATATGGCTTCATCCTCTCCATGGTGCTTCCAAAGAACCCTGTACCATCTCAATATTTTTATTTTTAAGTTGTTTCACTTTGGTATCTAGTACCTTTACAGGTGACTCGAGATATGTTAGTCTCCCTTGGAGTTCTATAGGTTCAATAATTATCACGTGGGCAGGATCCTTCACATAGTTCTTCAGATTGGATACATGGAGCACATATTGCATCACACCATATTGTGTTGGTAAGGCTAAATGATAAGCGACTTCACCAATTTGTTCTAGACTTTTAAACAGACCCACATATTGGGGAACCAATTTTCCTCTATTCTTAGCTATAGCCCATAGGGGTCAGATTTTCAAAAACACATGATCACCTACAGTGAAGTGCAAATCAGTCCACTTCACATCAACATACAACTTCTATCAACCATGGGCTCTCTTTAGCCTTTTATTGATCAAAGTGACTTTATCAACATATAGCTACGGTTATTCTGACCTAAGTAAGGTTCTCTCACCAACATTGCCTCCCATAAAGAGCATCAAATGGAGGCAACCCAATATTGGATTGATAGCTATTATTACAAGCAAACTCAAGCACATATTCTCTCAACAAATCGTTTAGTGTCTGAATTGTCCTTTCTAACTATCCATCAGTTTGGGGGTGATAAATTGGATTGAATTGTAGTCTCGTATCGAGTTCCTCTTAACTTGTTTCCACAACTTTGAAGTGAACTTAGGGTCATGATCAGAAATAATTCAATTCAGAACACCATGTAAGAGGACTATTTATGTGATATACAGCTCCACTAGGTCTGACACCTTAGTAATTAGGGCTAGGAAGTGTGTTGACTTGGTTAAGCGGTCCACCAGAACCCGTATAACATCATCCCATTTTCTTTTATTAGAAAGGCCCACTACAAAATCCATAGTGATCTGATCCCATTTCAACTCATGAATTTCAATTGATTGCAATAATCCATTGGGTCATGGGTGTTCAACCTTCACCGTCTAGCATGTGAGACAACTAGCCACATATGTTTCTACATCTCTCTTCATTCCAGACCACCAAAAGTATAGTTGTAGGTCCTTAATCATCTTCACGGTCCCATGGTGTATTGTATACTTAGACCCATGAGCCTCTTTCATGATATGAGTATTTAAGGGTGGATCCTCATGAACCTGAATTTTGCTTTTGTACTAGATTCGACCATCAACACCCATTAAAAGATTTTTTGAGGCTTCTCCTTCAAACTTTTCATATTTTCTAGCTCTGGGCTGGCTAGCTAACAACTCAGGAAATTGGTCATGTTTTATATGAATGTAATCCAAATAGATTTGGCCTTCTAATGGCTGCGGAGTCCATATAACAACCTCCACCAACTCTCTTGATTGGATGGATAAGATAGTTGCACATCTGATCTATTTCCAACTAAGGGCATCTTCCACCACATTACCTTTTCTCGGGTGGTAGTCAATTGCAAATTCATATTCTTTCATGTACTCCATCCATCATATTTGTCTTAAGTTTAGGTCCTTCTGAGTCAGGAGGTACATCAAAATTTTATGGCTAGTGAGGATTTTGAAGGTAGATCCATATAAATAATGTTGACAAATCTTTAGGGAAAGAATAATTACTTCTAAATGTGGATCATGTGTTGGGTAGTTCACTTCATTCAACATGAGATGTCTTGAAGCATAGGCAACAACATGTTTATTCTACTCTAGCATGCATCGAAGTCCCATCTTTGACGCGTCAGTGAAGGTTACGAATCCTTCATTACCCAAAGGTAGAGTCAACATGGGAGATGAGGTCAGATTCTCCTTCAAACCTTGGAATTGTGATTCACACAGGTCAAACCATACAAATTTCTTGTCCTTTTGGGTGAGCTTGGTGAGGGGCAAGGAAGTCTTCGAGAAATAATTGATGAATTAATGGTAATATTTGGCCAATCCTAGGAAATTGCAAATATCAAAAGGGTTCTTTGGTGCTGGACAATCACGTATAGCTATCACCTTGGTAGGATCCATGGTGATGGTCCCTCCAGAATAATGTGTCCAAGGAACATGACATGATCTATCAAAAACTCAAACTTTGAAAACATCCCATAGAACATCTACTTTCTCAAGATATCGAGGACTCTAGAAAAGTGGTCACAATATCGTTCTAGGTCATCAAAGTATACGAGGATGTGATCTATGAATACTATGAAAAAGGATTCAAGGAAAGGTTGGAACACACTGATCATAAGGTTCATAAACACACTTGGTGTTGGGAAATCAGGGTGATAGATAAGGTAGCGAAAAAAAAATTAATGCTCGATTCCCAAACTAGAAAAGCATGTGTGCAAACCTACATTTATATTACTCCTCTCATGAACTCTATCTCTTTCTCTTTTGTGACTCTTTTTTCTTATGTTGATGTCAAACCAACAATTGTAGTATGTTGATGCTCCAATTTGATCAAACAATGGGCAATTTTATGATATGCGACATGAATGTATGTTTTGGAATATTATACCATTTCTTAATAGGACCCTATATTACAATATAACCTCACTACTATGATATTTTGGTCCATTAATGTGTATCATGCTGTAGAGATCTAGTTTATGGATTCAATGGTGCAAAAATCACATTAATCAGACTTTGGAGTCAAAAGTTATAAATGTATGAAGAGGTGTTGATTTAATCTTGTTCTAGCTCTTGTTTTGTTCCCTTTTGTGTGAGTTTTGGGCCATCCACCTTATGGCCCATTGATGAGAAAGGCCCAATAGATACACACTCCAGGTCTCTCGTTTCCTTCCCTTCTTCCTTGAGTAAAGAACTATGAAGCTTTCTTGTTCCTCTAGCAACTACACCCAAATCAAGAAGAGAGGAACTAGGACCCTAGGATACAATAGAACTTATCAAAAACCCTAAGGGTCGACCATTTAAGGGCTCATGACTTCAATTCTTTTCCCTTTTTCCTCCATATCATTTCCCCCCCCTTCACTGGTCTGTGCTTGGAGCCACAACCTCGGTCTCTATTTCCTAGGCGGCACTGTCGAGGACCTCCTCGGAGCACACATCCTGGAGGAGCGCAGCTACTAGGGAGCCATAGCCCTTCTTCCCCATCCAAGGTCTTCATCCTCCTTGTGCTTGTACCAACGTCCAACCTCTTAGTTGATGCCGCCTCTCCGTTGCAGAAGACAACCCTTGGTTCTAGCGGCCCGGGAGGGTGTGGGGTCTCGGCTGGGCTCGAGCCTCCTCACGGTTAGGAAGGGCAGCCGGTGAGCCATAGTGATCAAGTGCCCTCACCTCTACCCTCCTTCCCCAAGATCGACCTAATAGAGGTTCTGAAGGTAAAGGGCACAAAAGTCCCCTATTGCGACTCTATTCTGAACATAGATTGTGTGGGCTTGGAAATGGGGGTCCAGGATTGGCATTCGTGGGTGGTTGGGAGCAGTGGAAAACCGTGAATAGACACTCATTGGTGGTAGGAGGAAGTAGTTGACTGTGCATTCATGGTTGAAAAGGACGAGAAGTCACACTAGTGTAGGGGGTGTGGGCCACTGGATCACCCTTCTACGGCCCAGATTCATCAATGACATGGTAACACTCCCCCATCTTCTATAAAGTTCTTGATACAATATTTTGTAAAAATCATATCTCCTTCCTCCCTTGGCCAAAATGGTAAAACCAATATGCCAAATTGATCCTCTCGATGAGACCTACAAGATGGGCCTATTTGTAGACCCTGAATCTTCGTATATTTTCTCTACTTTGCATGAAATTGGATCTTTGACTATGTTTACCTCTTTTATGCAATGTTGTAATGAATATTGAAAGTTGGATGCATATTGACCCTCTTAAAAATCAAATTAGTGGATTATTTTTACTCTTGTGAATCTAATGGATGTCTAAATCACCTTATTTCTCATGAATGTCCCTAATGGCATAAAATGACTTACTTTTGGACTTTAATCATGTGATTTGCCCCAAGTTGCTAACCTAGCACACTTGTGACAGATAAGACTCTCATATCTTAAAATCAGTAAGTTATGCACTTTCTATGTAACTCTATGATCAACCCTTGCGATAGGATGATGTTTGTAACCCTAGTTGGCCTAATGTGACCTATGTGACTTTCTTTTTAGTTCTTGTACCTTAATGCTTTTTTGTATTCCTTGTGCCCCCACTCTTGATGGGAATGCAATTTTTATGATCTTCCCTCTCAAATCAGGAGTACTATATCCCTTAGGATATTCTTGATATGGATGTTCCATCTAATCCATATGTTGTTCCCTAATGTTAAATGTGAACTATGTTGATACTTGCTTGTATGTGAGATTTTTGATACCCAAGGTTGGGATTGTGATTCCTAGACCCTAGGGGACATACACCTACTCTTGAATATGATTGTTATGTCTATATCTTGCTGATCTAAAACAACTTTTATGATTGTACCCCTTGAATTGATGATCCTTAACCTTGTATGCCCTATTGTGAGTCCTTTGACCTAGACTATACATAAGTACCGCGAATGTTGGAATAATCATATAAAGTGAGTAGAACTTCAAGATGACATGGAACTTGAACCACACCCTTATGTTGGACCCTAAATCAATAAGAGGTTATCAATGCACCAATAATCAACGTTCAAACTAACTTGACCAGAAATCCTAAAATGAATCTAAGTAGGGTTAATGATGAGCATTTAATGCACGTATGTAATCTTGTTCTTAATCAGGTGATGCTTGTGGCTAGATGGTCTTCGCTAATTTAAGTTAACATCTCTGAAATCAGGTACATGCTTTAATAATTATATGACAATGGCTTTCTTGCTTGAAATGAGATACATATGTATGCTTGTTTATTTGCTCACATATTGCATGCAATATTCTAGTATGTACTCAATGTTTGTCTCATATCGTTGTTTTTTAACTTGAAAACATAATATGTAGAAACTCCATTATACAAAGTTGAAACAGGGTTTTTCTCTATGACTTAGTCATTGAGGTCCCTCATGAAGATACATGGTTAGCTCTTGGTGATGGCCTCGAGGTCCCTCACGTATAAAAGGGTTAGCTAATCATGAGCACCCTTACGGATCCTTCTAATGGGAAGTTGATCAAAGGCCTTATGAATACATGATATGAGGGTATAATTGGAGTGAAATGACATAAAACACGGGTTCTCATTTTGGTAAATACTTAACTTGTTCATTATATCTTGTTTACTTCTACAAATCTTTTCAAATTATGCAAAGCTTATGTATATGTATCTTTCAGCCATGTACTCGGCACCTCGTGTGCTTGACTCGCCTTGTTTCACATATTTTATAGGTTCAGAGATGGCTAGAAGTTGATGCGCTTGGTGAGCTATGTCAAGTGTACTTGTTGTAGATCCATAGTATACATGAGTAGACCGGTAAAATTGTACTCTTGAATATGTAGTAGAAAGCTTGTATTAAACAATGTTGCTTAATATATATTGTCGATTTTTGAGATTATGAATGGTTCTTCTATCTTGTTATTTGTTCATGTATGCTAAGCATTTCACACTTCCACATGTTGTCTTTGGTATTCATTTGGTTCATGGGACTGGGATTATGGTTCTGTGACAAATGGTTTCAGAGCATGAACAATAACTGCACAAAACATTTCTCACATGAAACACAAACTAAACTCACCTTACATCTCAACCCTAGAAACTTAATGAGTTGTCCTTTGTGGACTAAGATGACTTAGCCTCTAGGTTAGAACCTAGATGTTCTAGAACTAGGTGTCGAATTGTGTAATCCTTAGAGACTTTCTTTTCTCCTCCTTTTGTCCTGTAGTATGGGTTGTAGGTTCATGAGGGTGAGAAAAGGGTGATCTTATTACCACCCTAGAAATATGTTCCGGGCATGTGCTTAGGGTAGCTACACAGGTGCACACCATGTTCTTGCTAGTTCTCTAGGTGTCATGGCACTAGACTGCCTAATGAGTGTGGTAACTCGTTTTGTTTTTGGTTTTATTCGAATGGAATATGGTGGTTTTCATTGCCTGTTTCAACGTTTGAGAAAACCTATTTCAGGTATTATTATATGTACATATGAAAAATGTTACCACACCTAGAAAGGTAGTGAGTATCCATGTAACCTAATAGAAAGATATGCAACATCAAGTCCAGATGAGTGTGTTTATATGATAGTTGTAGCCCCTAGAGTTGTCTAGAGCCATGATAGAGGTTAGGCTAGTAAGTAGCCTTGGTGACCTATGATGATGATAATGATGATGATGATGTTGATAATGATGATGATGATGATGATGATGATGATGATGATGATGATGATGATGACAATGATGATGATGATGACAATGATGATGCTGATATAATAATACGAGATGTTTCAAGATGATTCAAGTTATGTTTGATGATATGAGAGGAGTTTGACCATGTAACCCTAGCTAGACCTAGCACCATGTAATAACTTGGTTGATGTGCTAAACGTAGCTAGTGGGTTGGCATGCTTGCTTGTGCCTAGTGTGATACGTGTTGAGATATGATATGTCATATAGTTTGAGAGCAACACAGGTCTCAATCTCTTTACTAAGAAGGAAATCTAGCATGGAACATATGAAAAGGGTGATCTCTTGATAAGAGTCGACCTACCGCAGGAGAAGGTCAGATCACCTAAACTCCAAAATATGTGAAGTGTTGAACAATATGCATGATGAAATACATGATGATGGGTCCCTAGATAGACTACTTCTAAGTATATGAGTTAAGACACCTAGTGTGTGGTTTCCTTGATAATGTTGAACCCTAGATTTCGTATGAAAAGATCTAACCCTAGAGATGTAGGCATTTGAATATATGATGTTTGCTATATAGGTGAGGGATATTTCCCAAGAACCTAAGATGATGTACATTACATGTGATCTCCATGGTGAGCCCCATACTCAGGTTAGTGGTTGTATGTAAATGAATCTAGTGGTTGCCCTTGTCTCTTGAGAGTTGGGTAAAAAGAAAAGGTTGTTATGGGTAGATGGTTGTGGTTGGCATGTCTTTTTGGACCTAGGTAGGTCATATCTTGAGTAGCTTGAGCTTTCAGAGCTCCTTTTAGATACAAGTGAGATGATTACAAAAACTTGATTGATCATAATGTTGTTCCTTGAATAACTAGTGATGTATGAAAATAATCTCACTTATGGGGAAAACAATTTGATATATGTATGATAATCACTCTAACAAGCTAGACATATACGGAACTAACCCATACATGAAAAATTTAAGTATGAAACCATGAATTTGATATGATGATGCCTCAATATGTTAGCTTGAAGGATCAAGAATACAACGCTTAATTTCATACCCAAAATTGAAAAATGATTCACTTGAAATTGACGATGCACTTCTGATCCATAATTCAAATAAACATGACAAATCAATTGCTTAATTTCAGATCCAAAATGAGAAATAATTAACATAAATTGGGATATTTGGTAGAAACTTGGGGGAAGCTGATACACACACGAAATGAAATAGTGTACGAAAAAAAGCTAAAATTTGCATGAGATCTAGTATTATGATGAAATGAAATGGTTGATGAAGTATCTTTTAGAATTCATAGTGATAAACATATCTACTTGAGAAATTGATAACCTATACATTGATAACACACTTTGATCTTGTATGAATACATGAACATAAGGATAAGGATTTTGGAATCCCCATGTCAAAGAAGATATAATAGAATGATGAACATGTGGTGTGTATAATGAGCATGGGTACACTCTTTACGAAGAAAACCTAAGGGTGCACTCCATAGTGGTGGATGCTTTGACACTGATGTTTGGTTACCCAAAATGTGACAGACAAGGACTTTGACCTTAACTATGATCTTAGATGAATTTTAAGGATGAAATTTCTTTTAAGGGGGGGATGTGAAAACGTACATTTTTCTTACTCCTCTCACACACTCTCTCTCTCTTTTATGACTCTTTTTTCTCAGGTTGATGTCAAACCAACAATTGTAGTGTGTTGATGCTCCAATTTGATCACACAATGGGCAATTTTATCATATGCGACATGAATTTATGTTTTGGATTTTTATACCATTTCTTAATAGGACTCCATCCTGCAAGATAAATTGAACATAACTACCATGATATTTTGGTCCTTTAATGTGTATCATGTTGTATAGATCTAATTTATGGATCCGGTGGTGCAAAAATCACATTGATCAGACTTTGGAGTCTAAAGTTATAAATGTATGAAGAGGTGTTGATTTAATCTTGTTCTAGCTTTTTTTTGGTCCCTTTTCTATGGGTTTTGGGCCAGCCATGCTATGTACCATTGATGAGAAAGGCCCAATAGAGACACATTACATGTCTCTCATTTCCTTCCCTTCTTCCTTGAGTAAAGAGCTATGAATCTTTCTTGTTCCTCTAGCAGCTACACCCAAATCTGGAAGAGAGGAACTAGGACCCTAGGATGCAATAGAACTTCTCAAAAGCCCTAAGTGTCACCCATTTAAGGGCTCTTGACTTCACTTATTTTCCCTTTTTCCTCCCTCTCGATTCCCCCCTCTTCACTAGTCTGTGCTTGGAGTCACAACCCCGATCTCTGTTTCCTGGGCGGCACAGCTGCCAAGGACCTCCTCAGAGGGCGCATCCTAGAGGAGCGTAACAACTAGGGTGCCATAGCCCTTCTTCCCCCAATCCAAGGTCTTCATCCTCCTTGTGCCTGTCCCAAGGCCCAACCTCTCATTTGATGTTACCTCTCCATTGCAGGAGATAACCAACAGTTCTGGCGGCCCGAGATTGTGTGGGGTCTCGTAGTTGGGCTCGAGCCTCCTCGCGGTTAGGAAGAGTATCCAGTGAACCGCAGTGACTGGGTGCCTTCACCTGTTCCCTCCTCCCCCAAACTCGACCTACTAGAGGTACCAGTGTTAAAGGGCACATAAGTCCCCTATTGCAACTCTGTTATGAACAAAGATGTGTGGGCTTGGAAATGGGAGTCCAGGCTTGTCGTTCATGGGCGGATGGGAGCAATGGGAAACCATGGCCAGATGCTCATTGGCGGTGGGAGGAGGTAGATGATGGTGCATTCACAGTTGAAAAGGTCAAGCAGTTGTGCTGGAACAAGGGGTGCGGGCTGATGGATCACCCTTCTACGACCCAGATTCATCAATGACATGGTAATGCTCCACCCATCTTCTCTAAAGTTCTTGATACAATATTTTGTAAAAATCATATCTCCCTCCTCCCTTATCCAAATTAGGCAAACCGATATACCAAATTGATCCTCTCGACGAGACCTGCAAGATGGGCATATTTTCAGACCCTGAATCTTATTCTATTCTCTATGTTTTCTTAAAATAGGATATTTGACTATGTTGACCTCTTTTATGCAATGTTGTAATGAATATTGAAATTTGGATTCATATTGACCCTCCTAATAATCAAATCAGAGGATTATTTTTACTATTGTGAGCCTAATGAATGTCTAAATCACCTTATTGCTCATGAATGTCCCTAATGGCGTAAAATGACTTACTTTTGGACTTTAATCATGTGATTTGCCCCAAGTTGCTAACCTAGCACCCTTGTGACATATAAGACTCTCATATCTTGAAATCAGTAAGTTATGTGATTCTATGTAACTCTATGATCAGTCCTTCTGATATGATGATGTTTGTAATCCTAGTTGGCCTAATGTGACTATGTGACTTGCTTTGTAGTTCTTGTACCTTAATGCTTTTTTGTCTTCCTTGTGCCCCACTCTTTATGGGAATGCAATTTTTATGATCTCCCCTCTCAAATTACGAGTACTATATCCCCTAGGATATCCTTGATATGAATGTTCCATATAATCCATATGTTGTTCCCTAATGTTAAATGTGAACTATGTTGATACTTGCTTGTATGTGAGATTATTGATACCCAAGGTTGGGATTGTGATGCCTAGACCCTAGGGGACATACACCTATTCTTGAATATGATTGTTATGTCTATATCTTGCTGATCTAAAACAACTTCTATGATTGTACCCCTTGAATTGATGATCCTTAACCTTTTATGCCCTATTGTGAGTCCTTTGACCTAGACTATAAAAAAGTAACATGAATGTTGGAATAATCATATAAAGTGAGTAGAACTTCAAGATGACGTGGAACTTGAACCACACCCTTATGTTGGACCCTAAATCAATAAGTGGCCATCAATGCACCAATAATCAATGTTGAACCTAACTTGGCCAAAAACCGTAAAATGAATCTAGTTAGGGTTAATGATGAGAATATAATGCATGTATGTAATCTTGTGCTTAATTAGGTGATTCTTGTGGCTAGATGGTGTTTTCTAATTTAAGTTGAAATCTCTAAAATCAGGTATGGGCTTTAATAATTATACGACTATGGCTTTCTTGCTTGAGATGAGATACATATGTATGCTTGTTTATTTGCTCACAAATTGCATGTAGTATTCTAGTATGTACTCGATGTTTGTCTCATATTCTTGGTTTGTAACTTGCAAACATAATATGTAGAAACTCCATTATACAATGTTGAATCAAGGTTTTTCTCTATGACTTTAGTCATTGAGGTCCCTCATGAAGAAATAGAATTAGCTCTTGGCGATGGACTCGAGATCCCTCACGTATAAAAGGGTTAGCTAATCTTGAGAACCCTTACAGATCCTTCCAATGGGAAGTTGATCAAAGGCCTTATGAATACATGATATGATGGTATAATTGGAGTTAAATGACATAAAACATGGGCTCCCATTTTGATAAATACATAACTTGTTTATTCTTTCTTGTTTACTTCTAAAAATCTTTTCAAATTATGCAAAGCTTATGTATATGTCTCTTTCAACCCTGTACTCACACCTTGTGTGCTTGACCCACCTTATTTCATGTATTTTATAGGTTCAGAGATGGCTAGAAGTTGATGGGCTTGGTGAGCTGTGTCAAGTGTAATTGTTGTAGATCCATAGTGTACATGAGCAGACTAGTAAAATTGTACTCTTGAATATGTAATTGAAAGCATGTAATAAACAATGTTGCTTTATATATATTGTTGATTGTTGAGATTATGAATTGTGCCTCTATCTTGTTATTTGTTCATGTATGCTAAGCATTTCATGCTTCTACGTGTTTTCTTTGGTATTCATTTAGTTCATGGGATTTGGATTCTGGTTCCATGACACCGTGTCAGCAAAATGTATCTAGGAAAGGAGGTAACAAGAGTTATACATATTGCTGGAGCAAGTCTTGTGATAACTCTTGTTGTAGTACTGTGTGCCTTTCTTCAAGTTTTATCTGGACAACATCAACATCAGCTGCCTAGTTGATCACCGCCGATGGATGTTGATTGCATCCTCCTAGAGGGGCAAGTGCCTCTCACATCTAGAGTATTCCATGTAGACCAGCAAGAACTCCATGTTGGACTACCATAGTCAATGGGAAGGAATTCTTGCTTTGGGCATCAACTTGCTAGATCTAATTTGCTCTCCTAATTGTCTCTCTGTTGATATCCCTTTCTTTTATGTGTAGGACTTGCTTGGGAGTCTCTGGTTACTACAACTAGAGAGGAAAACAATTGTCAGATCTTATTGTTGTCTCTAGGAAGTCCCTAGTACCCCTCTATTTATAGGAGAGTGAGGTTCAGGGTTTCCAGTTCATCTGGGAGTCAAAGATATGACTTTTCATGAATTTTGTAGAATACATGAATGATGAACCAATCAGTTCACTATCCAACCATTAGGTTCATGGGTGAACTGGTCAGTTCAACCTTGAACTTCTTGGTTTAGTATGTTTCCTATTTGCAAACATATTGGCTTTTAATATTCAGTTAATGCACAATCATGGCATCAATGTCCATCCTTGATCCAATCAAATTGATCATTGAACCAAACAATTCAGATAATGAATCGATCATTTCACTTCATGAAATGGTTGTTTCATATCGTGAAAGGGTCATTTCATTTATCAAATGGTCATTTTTATATGTGAAATGGTCGTTTCATATGTGAAAAGGTCATTTCACATGTCCAGCTCAGGAAAATATTTAGCCATTTGTTGTTTCCAATTGACCTGACACTCCATCTGATCAGTTCGACTCTTGAACCTGTCAGTTTAGAGTCTAGTCAATCAATTTAGAACCAATGTTGTTTAAGTTGAATACCTAAACACTTTTAGTAATCAAGTTAAACATCATTCATGAATAAACTCCTATTCAAAGTGCATCCTATGCATGTGATCCTATAGGCCCCAAACTACATTGGCAGTGAATGTCCATAACTAACTAATGACATCACAAACAATGAGTGGTATCTAGAAACACATCATCACTACCCAAGTAATTTGGGAAGTTGGAGAAAAACTTCAACCTACAAATTGTGATAAGTGTTACAATAATTGTATAGTTCCTTTGTCTCTAATATCTAGATTGAACTTGAGGCATGGAATTGTCATCCTCTTCAACAGTCAATTCATATTCCTTGAACTAGAGCAGACTGTCTGAGATGCATGTGAGATCACATATCACATATTGAATGACATGAGTATGGCCATACATTTCTCAATCTCTCTTATCAAGTGGTATGTAAATCAATCTCTTGTAGGAGGGAAAAATCCCATCTACATCACTCACACTCAATCCCCATGTGTTACAGTGTACCTGAGCATCACATTTATGGAAACCCTTATTCAAGGTCATTTTCTATGGTTTCTAAGTACATTGATTGTCATGTGATGAGTGTAATGATTTTCGGTCTAAGAACCACAATCACCACTATCACTATGAGAGCTGATTCTGACTACCATACGATGGTTTCTATTTATCACTCTTAATGTGGGTCTGTCTAATATACTATTATCTAATAATTACCTATGTCTTTGACTTAATATCACATATCATGACTAATGATACTATGACATCAGTCAACACACACCCTAGTCTTATGTATTACTGTTGTCTATTTTGCTTCCATAATAAAATCTGACTATGAACATAACAAGAATGGATGTATTCTTATCATTCATATGATCTCATTATTTAGGTTCTCAATCTGAATACATATGTCATTGAGTCACATCACTCTTTAGACATCTATTATATATGCTCCATCATATCATGATTGATGAAAATATAATAAATGGAATTACCTTTATGATTATCAAATCAAATATCTAATTTCCTATTATAATCATGATATGATTGACTCTAGGGGCATTCATACTAAAAGACTCCCATTTGCACTTAGAGCCATTCACTTACGAATCTCATCCTAAGTGATCTTTACATGTCCATCATGTTTCTACTTCACAAGTACTTGTATAGCGAGTTAGCAATATTCTCTTCAAGTCAGTATTTTGCAAGTTTTCACATCTCCTCACTGTACAACACTTCATATGAAGATAATAATATTATAGTATGCTATATGTGATTCTTTGACTATTCAGTAGTTGCATTGTTGTCACAATATTTTTATTGTGTCATTAATGGCTACAACTTATCATAAGTTCATCTATATGAACTTCTTAACCGTTCAATATTCTTTTTTGTATTCATAACACCTAAGATACTCAGCTTCTATTGGAGATTTGACAACTGTCTCTTGCTTAGAACTTTCCAGGCTTATAGTTCTATTTTAAGGTCAAACACAAATTTAGATTGCAATCATTAATTTTATTTGTCATTTTGGAAGCTCACATTGGTGTAGCACTTTACACCCAACTCTTCCTTATTACCATAACTAAGTGATGGATCCTTTTAGTGCTTCTGAAGTACTTAAGGATGTTCTTTATCGCCGTCCAATGACTTTCACTAGGATCTGACAGATGTCCTCTCTTCATGTCTAATACAAACGAAATAATGGGATGAGTACATAACATCACATTCATCATAGATCCAATAATGCATATGGAATCAATCCATGTGTTCCTATTCTTTACAAGAACTAGGACACTGGGCTCCTGAGAGACTAAACCATGGAACATGGATAAGTTCTCTCTTATTGAGTCATGCATGCTAAACCCTTTCAACATCTTGCCAATGTATGTTGACGTGTATTTTACTACGCGCTTAAACGCAAGTATACGCGTCGAGTAATATAGGCCTTGTGAGGCCCGAGTCGAACTCAGGGATACGTGAATTATTGGAGACTTCTACTAACTAATCGCAATCAGCTAGACCGATTGACAAAGTAGGGTTTTGTTGTTCAAATTAAAAGAAAATAAAAATCAAACAAAGAAAATAATCGATTAAAGGTTAATTTAATCAATTAAAAGGATATCTTTAGGATGGCGGTTTCACCGCGGGTCAACATTGTATTAGATTTCACATAATTCCTCACACTTCTCTCTCTATCCGGGTAGTGGCCTGAAATGAGAATTACCCACTGTCGTGGTGTAATTCACTACTTAGGTTTAGGTTGATTCCACCGTCGTAGTAATCATTCCCCTAAACTAAGCGCATTAGGATCGGTCCCTCAGTTCCCACCATTAATTTTACAACTCCTTTGTCAAGGGTTTTATTAATTAATGTAGAATTCGTTTCTTTTCAACCGTTAATCCTTCTGTCGAAGTGATTAAGGGCATTAATTTACTATTATGGTGATCAAGCATAACAATAGCAATAGAGAAAACGAATTTATACCACGGATATGAGAGAAAAATATGAATTATCAATATAAAATCATCATACAATGTATCCCCGGGCTACTCCCGGTCCTAAAGATTGAGGGTTTTAGCCTCTCATGTTCATCTTACACAAATACATGGTAGAAATTGGGGAATTCATAAGAAAAACGTGAAATAGATGGGAAAACCCCTGAACGGAGAAGAACCGGTGGATCCTTGGCGTAGAACACAGCTTCCCCCGCCTGTCGGTGGTGGAAATTGTCTTCGGCAGCGTCCAAATCACCCGGTATGAGCTTCTCGGCCTCCGTTCTCCTTTCTCTCCTCCTCGGCACTCGTGCAATCCAAATATGAGATCCCCTTTCGTCTGGGCGGCCGTCATTAGGTATAAGTCCCTAATTAGGTCGTCAAATAATGACAGCCGTCCGATTGATATCAAAACAGATCCAACGCATATCTGCCGGCGTCGATACCATCGACGCGGGTCGATGGTATCGACCCAGCGGATTAGCGGCAGCTTTCCTTTCTTTTATTCTGAGCGCCTGTGGTGATCTCGATACCATCGACTTGCGTGTCGATGGTATCGACTCCTTTAGCGTCGGTTGTTGTCGTTTAGCGACGCTGTAGCTCTCCTTGTGTCGATGGCATCGACATCCGTCGATGGTATCGACTTAATCCTCGCTAGCAGCCTGGAGACATCTCGATGCCATCGACTTGGGCGTCGATGGTATCGACTCTGTATTGCTCTTCTCGGCTGACAACCTGTGGCTTGGTCGATGGTATCGACACCCGTCGATGGTATCGACGGATGTAGGTACTTGTTTTTCCTGAAATTGTACAACAAGACCAAATAAATCCACACGATTTATGATAAGATGATCAATAATGCTTAAAATAATGAAATAAAGGGGATTTGATATAAAATGATGGCAGAGACCAAATAAAGTGAATTATGCAATAATATCCATGAAAATGAGTAATTAAGGCACAAAACACATATGAAATCGGTCTACAAATGCGACTCAAAATCATCGCATCAAACTCCCCTAAGCTTAAACATTGCTCGCCCTCGAGCAACTAATCCTTAGAATAGAATTGCAGATGTCAACTAACAATCAACACATCACCCCACATCCCACATGACTCCCACTGGACGTTCTCAAACCGGCCTACCCTAATCACAGAACAGTAATTACCCTATAGGCGACAATAACCATCAATAAAAGAAATTATCCTTCAAACTGATGAACACTATCACATAAGGCAGTTATCATAATAAAGTTCGCCGATTCAGCCATGGTGCATCTTGTGATCACCTACTCTACGTTGCTCGCCCTAACTACCATCTACATGGAAGCCGTCCTCCTTATACACATGAGTGAGGAGAAAATCACGGTGGACTACCAATCCGAGCAACGGGTGGATGGAATGGGTGGTTCATGGAAGAATTTGGAAGAGTTACACAGTTTCAGTATGCATATAACAAAATGCCCTAAATGGTGCAAATGCATATTAAGAATGCCCTACTGCCTAAAAGTGGGTGGAATGATGCATGCACTAACCTTCTACCTCACAATGAGATAGAAACCTACTCAAGCCACATCATGTACTCAATTCCCCTTTTTTATACAAGTGATATCATTCCTTTCTCCCTCTTATTCCTTTTCTTTCTTTTTCTAACATTTTTTTTCCAGAATTTTTTCTTCTGTTTTTTTTTTCTTTGCCCATATATCCATAATTGCTTAGAGATACATGTATAAGGCTATTTTCTTTCCAATTGGAGATCTTTGCTTTATTTCGAGGGTATGGAACAAATTAGATCACCTATTTAGGAAAACTAAGATACATGGTGTGCTTATGCATGAAAATCATGAAATTGTGAGTGCAACTACATGACATGCACCTAAGGGTAATGTGCATGTATCACTATATATTTTTTATTATTCTATGCAAAAACATGAAAATAACAATGCAAAACCTATCTACATGCCATGCACGCCAAAGAAATTGAAACTGCACTTTACTTCCAATTCTTGGGTGGAATATAGGCAATGGGGTGGAATGATCACAAGATTAAGTGACTGAACCTTAAAAGAAAATTATGTGTCCCTCCTTATTGACATGTGTAGTAATTTAAAGGGTTCTTTCTCTTACATCTGATTAAGGCCTCATTACCATTTGATTAGGTTAGGCTCAAACAACCGTTACTATCCACTTTTCATGAGTCAATGGGGGTGTGAGTATGACATATTGCTTCAAAGTTGACATAATCAATCATTTTCATAGAACAAGTTCCCCAAGGACAACCAAGTAAAGCTATTTAAATGACACAGAAAAAATTTTCAATTCCCTTTAATTTCCCCATGAAAACAGCTAGATGACAATTTTTACGACATCCACAATTACACTAGATAGATGTGGATCCTACATAAAAACTTAAAATTGCAAAAACAAATAACAAAGCAGAAACTAAAACAACTAAAGAAAAGATAAAAGATAGAGCTGTTCCAGCCACCCCCCTAAGCTTGAATCCGACTATGGCCTCATAGTCAAAGACTAACTTAAGGGTGGAACAGTGATACCATGATCATTCTTGTGGAGGCGGAGGTGGGTAATGTCAGGGTCGTGGGGTCTAGATTTGCTCTGGATGATGTGACTTCATTTGGCCAATAACCCCGTCTTAAATAACTGACACCGACACTGCTGTGTGCCCGTCGATACCATCGACGGAAGTCGATGGTATCGACTCGCTGATTAGGGCAACTGCCTCGCGAGTCCGGCCGCCGTCTTTTCACTTGAAAATGTCGATACCATCGACAGACCTGTCGATGGTATCGACTTCACTGAGTCGATTTCTTCTGAAAATCTCCAGAGATCTCGATGGTATCGACTGGCATGTCGATACCATCGACCTTTATTGTGCAACCTGCCTGTAGGTATGTCGATACCATCGACGGGACCGTCGATAGTATCGACTCAGTGCGATTTTGCAACTGTCAATCCTGAACCCGTGTCGATACCATCGACCAGTGTGTCGATGGTATCGACCCTGCCTGTTCCTGCACATTTAACAAACGGATCAAGGTATCATTTTTAAACTAAAAAGTAAACAAAATACAAGCAAACTACACCTAACATTAAACTATCCTAATGTACCAATGGTTGGGTTGCC
This sequence comes from Alisma plantago-aquatica, assembly GCA_963693085.1. Lineage (NCBI taxonomy): Eukaryota > Viridiplantae > Streptophyta > Magnoliopsida > Alismatales > Alismataceae > Alisma > Alisma plantago-aquatica. Next base: position 1,830,225,110 of record OY856409.1, read on the forward strand.
TCCCAACAAGCGCCCTTCTTTAGCGTCTTAGGCTAGACGGTGTGACGATTGTCATCTCTTCACCTTGGAAACTGCACTTAGAGGATCATTCGGTAATTTGAATTCAACACGATCTCCTCCAATGCCCAAAGACAGAGTACCTCTCCCTAAGGCAGTCACGACATCTGCCGTTGCTTGAAACGGTCTTCCTAGAAGAATTTCACAGCTTTGGAGTGGTGGCATGTCTATGACGACAAAGTCCACCGGGAATACGAATTTGTCAACCTTAACTAGCACATCTTCACATACTCCATAGGGTCTCACTGTCGACCCATCTGCCAATTCAATTGTCACAGCCAACTTCTTGATCTCTTTTAACCCTAGCTTCTGAAAAGTAGCCAAAGGCATGAGATTGATACTAGCGCCGGAATCACATTGCGCTCTAGAAACATGTTGACCACCTATTGAACACGGAATGTAAAAAACTCCTGGGTCCTTTCTCTTCCTTGGTGAACTCCCATGAATCATCGAGCTCACCGTCTCATTCAACCAATAAATTTCATCATCATTTATCCGCCTCTTCTTGTTGATGATCTCTTTAATGAACCTCCCGTAGGCGGGCACTTTCTCAATCATCTCCACCAGCGGAATGTTGATATGCAGCTTGCGGAATATTTCCAAGAATTTCCTATAGTGTCGGTGCTCCTTCTTCGGCTTTGGATTGTCCCGATTTGACACATCTGCCGCATTGACACGCTTATGAGGAGGCACATATGAGTCTTTCGGGGGTACCTCCCCTAAGCTTGCTTCACTCACTATCTCGGGCGTGTGCTTTTGCAAGTCATCCTCATTAGTAGCAGCTTGTTGTGGTTCCTCTTCCACCTTCTTTGTCTCCACATGTGCACAAACTTGCACTTCTTCTTTTTGCCCAGGTGGAGATACAATATTCACAACTCTATCAGATTTTCTGAAGAAAGGATTTCCACCCGGCAGTCCATAGTACGTGCGTGGAAATGGTATTGCCGGTGTTGCATTCACATTGAACGTCATTCTCCTTTCCTCTGCAACTTCTTGCACCTGAGATTCTTCTTCATTACTCACCACAGAAATGTATTTGACCTGATGGTGCGCTTGAACCACATTCGCGTTCTTGGCTGGTTTCTGTTGATTGGCGTGCTTGATAGCCGCCACCTCACTTGAAATTTGTGCCACGGTGGTCTCCAATGCCCGCATTTGCGCTCCATGGCTTTGCAGCGTCTGCCCAAATTTGGTTAGAATATCACCTTGAGATTGCAGTTGTTTTCCAAACATGGCCATCATCTCTTGGTTTTGCTGGACCATTTGACTTAGCAATTCAGTGTTCTTGTCCTCGGCTTTCGGTTGTGGCTTTGCATCCGGATCTTGTAGAAAGTTATTCGGATCCTTCCAAGAAAACTTTTTGTCTCTCCTCCATGCATAGTCATTGTTTCTGTAGCCCTGTTGTTGCATGAATTTAACCTGGGCTTCCTCATCCTCAGATGCATCTTCCTTAGACAGTAACTTCTTGGCTAGGAGATCTAACTTATCATTCAGCTCCTTGACTGCTTTAGATTCCCCTATCGCTCGAACATGCTCAACTTTATCCCGGTCACCCCATGATTGTTTTCTGGACATGTTCTTTAAAATCTCCCAGCACCTGTCATCAGTGTTGTTTAAGAAAAATCCGGACCCGGCTGAATCCAAATTGCTCCTATCGTGCTCGGAGAGAGCAAAGTAGAAGATCTTCACTTGGGTTTCCTTGTCTAGTCCATGGTGTGGACATCTCCTCAACATGACTTGGAATCGCTCCCAAGTCTCAGAATAAGTTTCACCCGCCTGTTGGGTGAAATTGTGGATCTTCCGGATCATATCATTGGTCTTCTCAGGAGGGAAAAACCTCTCGAAGAAAACCTCCACCATGTGATCCCATGATTCAACAAACTCGTCGTCGAGGTTATGAAGCCACTCACGTGCTGCTCCTGCCAGTGAACTTGGGAACAACTTGAGATACAACGCATCTTGTGGAAATCGGTCTATCTTCACCATATCACAGTTCTCCACGAACTGGCTGATGTGGGCAACCGGATCTTCATTTTTCAGCCCGTGAAATGCGTTGGATTTGACCAAATTAATCAGTGCCGGGTCGATCTTGTATGTCGGTATGTTGATCGCCTGCTTCTTTATAGGCCCCTTTGATGCCGAGGAAGAAGACGCCTTGATCTTCTCCCATATTGTCTGTGCTTCAGCCATTACTTCTTCTTGTTCTGGCTCAGATTCAGAATGTATATCACTGTGGTGTTCCTCCTCGTAGTAGCCCTCGTCCTCTGGTCCCGCAGATGGAACCTCAGGTGTGCGATTCACGTAGTCTCGACTACGCGTGTGCACCATGCAAAGCACCTGAAATATGGAAATAGGGGTTCAGTACAATGCTTTAGTCGAGTCAACACAAATATAGAGAAATAAAGGGATTTTTGAAATTGTTTTAAAATAAATAAAAAAAATTGTGGCCTAGAGTGGCCGCTCTTAGCACTCAAAGTGCCAATAATTCGCCGTGTCCCCGGCAACGGCGCCAAAAACTTGACGTGTATTTTACTACGCGCTTAAACGCAAGTATACGCGTCGAGTAATATAGGCCTTGTGAGGCCCGAGTCGAACTCAGGGATACGTGAATTATTGGAGACTTCTACTAACTAATCGCAATCAGCTAGACCGATTGACAAAGTAGGGTTTTGTTGTTCAAATTAAAAGAAAATAAAAATCAAACAAAGAAAATAATCGATTAAAGGTTAATTTAATCAATTAAAAGGATATCTTTAGGATGGCGGTTTCACCGCGGGTCAACATTGTATTAGATTTCACATAATTCCTCACACTTCTCTCTCTATCCGGGTAGTGGCCTGAAATGAGAATTACCCACTGTCGTGGTGTAATTCACTACTTAGGTTTAGGTTGATTCCACCGTCGTAGTAATCATTCCCCTAAACTAAGCGCATTAGGATCGGTCCCTCAGTTCCCACCATTAATTTTACAACTCCTTTGTCAAGGGTTTTATTAATTAATGTAGAATTCGTTTCTTTTCAACCGTTAATCCTTCTGTCGAAGTGATTAAGGGCATTAATTTACTATTATGGTGATCAAGCATAACAATAGCAATAGAGAAAACGAATTTATACCACGGATATGAGAGAAAAATATGAATTATCAATATAAAATCATCATACAATGTATCCCCGGGCTACTCCCGGTCCTAAAGATTGAGGGTTTTAGCCTCTCATGTTCATCTTACACAAATACATGGTAGAAATTGGGGAATTCATAAGAAAAACGTGAAATAGATGGGAAAACCCCTGAACGGAGAAGAACCGGTGGATCCTTGGCGTAGAACACAGCTTCCCCCGCCTGTCGGTGGTGGAAATTGTCTTCGGCAGCGTCCAAATCACCCGGTATGAGCTTCTCGGCCTCCGTTCTCCTTTCTCTCCTCCTCGGCACTCGTGCAATCCAAATATGAGATCCCCTTTCGTCTGGGCGGCCGTCATTAGGTATAAGTCCCTAATTAGGTCGTCAAATAATGACAGCCGTCCGATTGATATCAAAACAGATCCAACGCATATCTGCCGGCGTCGATACCATCGACGCGGGTCGATGGTATCGACCCAGCGGATTAGCGGCAGCTTTCCTTTCTTTTATTCTGAGCGCCTGTGGTGATCTCGATACCATCGACTTGCGTGTCGATGGTATCGACTCCTTTAGCGTCGGTTGTTGTCGTTTAGCGACGCTGTAGCTCTCCTTGTGTCGATGGCATCGACATCCGTCGATGGTATCGACTTAATCCTCGCTAGCAGCCTGGAGACATCTCGATGCCATCGACTTGGGCGTCGATGGTATCGACTCTGTATTGCTCTTCTCGGATGACAACCTGTGGCTTGGTCGATGGTATCGACACCCGTCGATGGTATCGACGGATGTAGGTACTTGTTTTTCCTGAAATTGTACAACAAGACCAAATAAATCCACACGATTTATGATAAGATGATCAATAATGCTTAAAATAATGAAATAAAGGGGATTTGATATAAAATGATGGCAGAGACCAAATAAAGTGAATTATGCAATAATATCCATGAAAATGAGTAATTAAGGCACAAAACACATATGAAATCGGTCTACAAATGCGACTCAAAATCATCGCATCATATGTGCTCTTACTTAGGTCAAGAAGTGTTATAGATCTATCTCTATATATCTTGATTCCTATCACATAGGATGCCTCACCTAAACCCTTCATAGAGAAAGTACTTTCCTTTCTAGGTTTTTAATATTTGCAGGGTAAAGATGTTATTCCCCATCATTATGTGGAATATAAATATGCTCCCACTAAATTTTTGTAATCATAGTTAACATCTTCATTCTGATTAAAGTCAAAATCTTTTACTATCTTGTCAAAATGGAAGACTCCAACTCTGAGATTCTTGCTTCAACTGATAAATCATACTTTCTAGCTTATAGACTTTATTTGTAATAATTGGATTTATAAAACCTTGTAGGTTGTGCACATACACATCATCTACAATATTTCTATTAAGGAATGTGGTTTTAACATCAATCTTTCCAAATCTTGTAGTCATATTAAGCTTCAACAACAAGCATGATCCTAATGGACTTAACCATGGCAACTAGTGAAAATATTTTATTAGGTTCAACATCTTGAACTTATTTGAAAACCTTTATAACCAATCTGCTCTTATATATTTGTACACTATCATCCATGTCAGTCTTTTCTCAAAGACCCAAATGCACCCTATGGGTCTTTTCCCTTTAGGTGTCTCCACCAAGGTCATACCTTGTTGGTGTACATGGATTCCATCTTTGATCCCATGGCCTCAAGCCAATTCTTAGAATTTGGTTCCTCAATAGATTCTAGGTTGGTTGTTGAATCATTCTCTATGACTAACTTACCACCTTATTGAGCCATAAGATATCACAATCTTTCAAGTTCTATGCATGCTCTACTAGAACTTTAAGTTTTGTGTTACATAAGGAGCTTGAGATGTCACAACATCTTGTGATTCTACATGTTTCTATTGTACCTCTTTTAGTTTCAATGATTTATTGTTGGTCTTGCACTTTTCGAGTTATATCTTTTCTCCCACTTATTCCTATGGAACTAAGTCCCCCTTCAGGAATACAACCATCCTATCAACAAACAATTTTCTTTTTGGATAGAAATATAAAATTATTATTCAACAAAATAACATTTACGTGATTTGTGGACAAAGCTTTTTAAGAAACTATTTTCTAAAACAAATTTTCTATCATAGTCCTTATAGAAGACATATCAGGACACCTCCCATGACATATCTCATATGGTGTCATCATCATCATCATCATCATCATCATTATCATCTAAACCTCAGTCCCAACTATGTTGGGGTTGGATACATGGATCCTTCATTTCCATTCAGCTCTATCATGGGCCATATCCTGGTTGAGAAGTAGAAATTAAAAATCTCTCTTTATAAGTTCATCCCATGTTAATTTAGGTCTTACTCTTCTTCTATTTATTGTGCTTGACTCAATATCATTGCTTCATATAAGTGCATTAATCAGTCTGCATTGCACATGTCTGTACCATCTAAGTCGGCCGTTACACAACTTGTCCTCAATGCTCACCACCTCCACTTCATTCCTAATATAATCATTTCTCAAGTGATATTTTCTTGTCTTCCCACACATCCATCTTAGCATACACATTTCGGCCATGTTCATCATGTTTATACCTTATTTCTTCACCGCCCAACATTCACTCCCATAGAGAATGGCTGGCCATGTAGCTGCTCTATAAAACTTACTTTTTAACCTGAGAGGGATCTTCCGATCACATAATACTCCAGTTGCACTCCTCCATTTCAATCATCTACAGTGATCCTGTGACAAACATCATTTTGGACATCCCCATCTATTTGAATAAAAGAACCCATGTAATGGAATTTATCACATTTTGGTATATCTACTCCGTCTAACTTGGATCCATCATTCACACTGTGGGATTCACTAAAATTGCAACATGTCTTTTAAAAAAAGTTTAGACGGTAAATTGTTTAGTGTAAAGGATGTGCCAAAAAGGAAATTGGAAGATCAATTAGATTTATTGTAAATCACACCATGACCAACATGGTGTGATTCCTTCTTTCTGATGCACTATCATGATACACTATCATTGTGTTTTAGGTGGAGTTCATTCAGATCCACTATCACTGTCTCCTAGAAAGTCCTCAAACTCTTGGTTTAAAATATTTCAACATCGATCACATGGAATTGTCTTAATGATTTTACCAAGCCAGTTAGGTACTTCATTCATGCTCTCCTTGAACACTTCAAGAGATTTAGATAAATATTTCATTAAATACAATCTACCATATCTATTGAGATCATTAGTAAATATAATGAGGTACTATTAACCACCTCTATAATTTATTCTAAAAGGTCTACAGAGATCAATATGTATGATCCCTAATAGAATAGTCTCCCTCCCACTACAAATAGTGAAGATGCTTCTATCATATTGCCCAAGAAATAATGCTTGCATGTCTCTATATGTTCAATTACCAAAAGAGTTTAAATAACCATCAATATGGATTTTAGAAATGCATTTCTCATTTATGTGATCTAGATGACAATGTTATAGGTATTCATTGTCTAATTCATCTAGTCATTCTATTTATATAACTATTTTTGGAACTATCAAATATAAACTATGAGACATTATAGCCACTACCATAAAAGAACTTACCTTTGAAAATAAAACATCAATTTATTCATAACATTCTTGCATGCCTATTACATGAATGACAAATCCCAACTGTAATGGCAGCAACTCTTGCTTCTCATAGTTCTAGCTTATTTCTTCTCAGGTTCTAAGGTAGAGATATCTATTTCCTTCTTCTTCTTGAGTTCCTTCATGTGCAAAGGACAAATTCCTTTTGCACTTACCTTTTTCCTTATCTTGAGTGTAGAATACTTGGATTTGATCTTAGCCTTTTAACTCTTCTTGGCCTTGCCTTTGTCGTTGGACCTGACTCTACTGATAATCATTACATGTTTGTCCTTCTTCATTTTTTGCTTCAACATTTATCAATATGCAAAGTAATTTGGATAGTGGTTTTGCCAAGTCACTCAAGTAGTAACACTCGATAAACCAACTATATGATTTAGGCAATGATTGTAGACTGGTATTTATTACCAACTCTTGAATCAAAGGGCATCCCAATCTCTCTAGATGTTTTACATGTCCAATCATATCGAGCACATGGAATAGATCTTTTTTTGTCATCTTGCACTCAAAGAGCACCTTTTAGACATTGTACTTGTCTTTATTTTGATGATTTTGGTTCATATTATTAAGATGTGTGACCATCTCAAGAATTCCCATGTCTTCACTCTGCTCATGCAACTCATAGTTCATATAAGATAGCTTAAGATGGTTAATGTCTAAGGCATCATTGGCATGCTTCCAATAAGCATCTACCTCAGCCCTAGGTGCATTAGGAGCATGTTCCTATGACACTGGTGTATCTAGGACCTAGAGCTTATGCTCATCATTGAGAACCCTTCTTAAATTCCAGAACCAACCATGGAAGTGTGTCCTATTTAGTTTGTTCTTATTAAGAACTAATCTCAATGATGATTTTTATTACATCTACTTCTATAAAAGAAATTTGCAATTTATCAAAACACTTTTGATTAATTAGATTTGATAACATCAGTGATATTAATTAGTTATGATCCCACTATTTTGTTCAAATTGATAACCCTCGCTACCAATTTGTATGATTGTAGTATACAACCTTCTAGTGAGCCAAGATCCACATTTCATGAAATCATGAGTCAACTTTGGCTGATTGCCCAAAACTTAACTATTTAGTTAGACACCATTTGTTAATTACATCTCACACAATTCTTAGATAGATGATGTGCACAACCCCTTGTCACAATTTATTTCTATGCTTGTAGGTACTTCATCTCATTAAGATCACCTGGACAAGCCTGACCCAAAAGCCAACACAGTAGAATATGCACCCTGGTTTGGCAGATCTACATATCTACCATAACACTTCTACAAGATGGAAAACACATCACACTTTAGCATAATCTACACTTAGTCTTTGAAGTTTTTCATGTGTGTTTCTTATGGAAAACATCTAAGAGGTTAATATTATATTGATGGATTTTATATAAATACATATTCATATCCAATCACCACATACTTATATTATGTATCATATACATGCTATAATCACAACATAAACATGCAATTAAAACATGCAAGTGATGGTTATGGACATTATATTGTAACTCCTTGGAGCCAAGGAATTACTACCACCTAAGTTCCACACCCTATGTAGAACTTGTTGTTGATCAAGATCTTTGCTGGAACCAATCCAGGTCGAGCGATTCAAGTCTTGAGTCGATCGGTTGGCCTCCTAATAGGTCATTTGTCTTCTTCAAATGGTCATTCGGTTCACATGATCAAGAGATGTTTGGACTCCTCCATATGATCATTTGGGCCACTAGTTGATCATTCCTCCTGTAGTCTAGCCTCCTCAGTCCTCCAACTGATTAGTTCATCATATGAGCCAGTTGATTGTTCTAGTGAAAAATGTCTTCTCATGACAAAATATAAATTAAAACTTTCCTGTCTCATATTACATTGTAAAAGGGAAAACCTCAAGTTATATTCAAGGGGAAATAGGAAGATGGGCATTAATTTACACTTGGAAAGGATGACAGAGGCTTGGTATGAAAATTGAGTAACAACATTAAATAAACCAATCAACCATGCACACAATCCATAGGGGTTTTGGGCATAACCACACATCCAATCACCATAAAAACACTTTAGTGGCAAAACATATTTATTACATATATATATATATATTATATCCTATATATATATTTGTTGAATTGTATTTGGTATTTAATTAGATATGCATATTAAACATTTTAATATTTTCATTTTATGCAATAAAATGAATTTGATCACATCGATTTGAATCCAGATACACTATAAATGGACATTGCTTTGATACTACTATATGGAAATTGGGGTGTTAGAAAAAAAAATTAGTGTATGATTCCCAAACCAGCAGATTGCATCAACAATAATGTATCTAGGAAAGAAGGTAACAAAGGTTAGAAATGATCCTGGTGCAAGTCCAGTGACAACTCTTGTTGCAGTGGCATGCACCTCTCTTCAAGTTTCATCTGGACAACATCAACAAAAACCTCCTGGTTGATCACCACAGACAATGTTTGATTGCATCCTCCTAGTGGGGCAAGTGCCTCTCACATCTAGAGTAGTCCATGTAGACCATCAGGAACTCCACATTGTACTACCATAGCCAACTAGAAGGAGTTGTCCCTTATAATGTCAGTGTGCTAGCACAGATTCACTCTCCCAATTGTCTCTCACTAGCTTTCTTGGGGCTCTCTAGTTACCACAACCAGAGAGGATGATAATTATGAGAGCTTATTATTGTATCTAGGATGCCCCAGTACCCCTCTATTTATAGGAGGGCTAGGGTCAGGATTTCCAGTCCATCTGGGAGTCAAAGAGATGTATTTTCATGAATTTTCTAGAGCATGCAAACGATGAAATAGTCAATTCACTATTTAATTGGTTGGTTCATGGGTGAATTGGTCAGTTCAACCTTGAATTGGTTGGTTCAACATGTTTCATGTTATAACATATTGGCTTTAAATATTCAAATAATGCACACTCATGACATCAATATCAATTCTTGATCCAATCAAATTGATCATTGAACCAGATGATCTAGATGATGAATCAAATATTTCACTTCATGAAATGGTCATTTCATATGTGAAAAGGTTGTTTCATATGTGAAATGGTCATTTCACATGACCAACTCTGGAAAATATTCAGTGAATTCTTGTTTCCAATTGACCTGAGAATCCAACCGATCAGTTCAACACTTGAACCATTTAGTTTACTGTCCACTCAGTTAATTTTGAACTAGATTTTTCTAAATTGGATTCCTAAACATTTTTAGTAATCAAGTTAAACATCATTCCTAAATAAAATTCTATTCCAAGTGCATCCTATACGTGTGAACCTATAAGTCCCAAATTATGTTGGCAACGAATGCCCATAACTAACTTTTGACATCAAAAGCAATGAGCAGTATCTAGCAACACATCATTGATGCCTAAGTAATTAGCAAAGTTGGAGAACAACTTCAACCTACAATTAGTAATCATTGTTTTAGTAATCATATAGTTCCTTTGTCTCTGATATCCATATTGAACTCGACGCATGGAATTGTCATTCTCTTCATCATTCAATCCATGTACCTTGGACTAGAGAAAACCATTTGAGATGCACATGTTCACATATCACATATTGGATCACATGGGTAGGGCCATACATTCTCATTCTCTCTTATTAAGTGGTCTGGATATCAATCTCCTATAGAAGGGACAAATACCATCTACATCACTCACACTCAATCTTCATGTATTATAGTGTACCCAAGCTTTACCTTTATGGCAACCCTTATTCAAGGTCTCATTGGATGGTGTCTAAGTACATAGAGCTTCATGTGATAAGTGTAATGATTTTAGGTCTAAGAACTAGAATCACCACTATCACTATGAGAGATTATTCTGACTACCATACAATGGTTTCCATGTATCACTCTCAAGGTGGGTCTGTCTAGTACATTGTTCTCTAACAAGTACCTATGTGTTTGACTTGATATCACGTATCATGACTAATGCTAATCTATCATAATCTAAAACACACACTACTATTATGTAGTGATGTTGTATATTTTTCTTCCACAGTAATATGTGACGAGGGACACAACAAGAATGCATGTACTCTTATCATTCATATGATCTCATTGTTCAGGTCCTCAACTTGAAGACATATATCATTGAGTCACATCATTCTTTAGATATCTATTATATATGTGTCATCTTCTCATGATTTATACAATCATAATAATAATAATAATAATAATCATCATCATCTAAGGCTCAGTCTCAACTATGTTGGGGTTGGCTATATGGATCATCCATTTCCATTCAGCTCTATCATGAAATTACCTTTATGATTATAAAAAAAGATATCTAATGCCCATTTACAATCATCATATGATTGGATCTTTGGGCATACATACCAACAATGGGGGAATTGGACAACCCAAAAGTCATGACCAAAAAATCATGATGGCCATAGTGGGTTCAAAAAGTGGTTTTTGGAATATCATCTTTCTTAACTTATAACTGGTGGTATCCTGATCTCACATCAATGTTCGAGAAAACACAAGCTGAATTGAGTTGCTTAAACATGTCATCTATATGGGGTAGAGGATACTTGTTCTTTATGTTGGCCTAATTTATCATTCTATATTCTATGCACATACAAAGTGATCCATCCTTCTTCCCGAAGAGGATCGATGCTCCCAAGGAGAAGTACGAGGTCTGATGAAGCATGTGTCTAGTAGTTCCTACAATTGCTTTTTCAGCTCAAGTAACTCAGTGGAGGCCATCCTATAAGGTGTCCTAGAAATGGGGTTTGTCTGGGGAGATAATTGTATTGAGAAGTCCACTTCTTTCTCCGGAGGTATGCTAAGGAAATCATTCAAGAACATGAAAAACACTAGAGGGGGGTGAATAGAGTTTTTAAATAATTTTAACAATTTATTGAACTCAAACAACCACAATTGAAATTAGAAGAAGGAGACAGGTGTTTAGAGTGGTTCCAACTTTAGCAAATACTAAAGTTGTCAGTCCACTACCCGGTTGTTTACCCAACCGGGATTTTGAAAGTATTTATTTTATTACCTTCTCAAGGATTTATACAAAATACAATACTTTCCCTTACACCCTTTGAACAGCCTTCACTTGAAGTAGGTGCACCAACTTTGAGGTAGCCTTCTTGAAGTAACTCCAAGCTCCCCCTCGAAGTAGCCTTCCTCTCTAGAAGTAACCTCCCGTTGCACCAGCCTTCTGAAGTAGCTCAAAGTCACCTTCTTCGCCAAGAAGAACTCCACCCTCTCCACTCAGCAGCCTCCAACCTAGGAGTAGCAAGGAGAGTACAAACGGTAATAAAGAACAAGAAAGAAAATAGGAAATTACAACTTATCCTTTGTAGCCCAAGGCTTGATTTGCCTAGATCAAGCGTATAGATCTCCTAACCAAGTGTATGGACTTGTGATTGCAGTGGGTAGGAGATACTAGCCTATAGGACACGAATTATGAGCTAAAGAAGGAAGTAGCCAATTGTCACAAAGCTCAAATTGCTCACAAACAGATTTCTCAAAGTATGCTCAAGGATTTCTCAAGTGTAGCAAGTGTGTTTGAGTGTCCTATGGCTTGTCCTATTTATAGGAATGGCCTAAGAATGCTTAAGGATGTTCTAGACAACTTCTAGGGGTTTCTAAGTGCTTAACTAGCCGTTAGGTACAAGTTTGGTGCTTTAACAACGGCTAATTAATTAATTCTGCAGTTGCTGTCAGAGATCATCTCGATCGAGGAATAGTCGACCGAGACACCTACTCGGTCGAACTTTTGTCAACCGACAGGCTCTCTGGAACAAGTGATTTGCAACGTCTATCTCCAACTGCCAACTACCTTGTCATTTGTGTCTAACGGCTACTTTGGATCTTTCTCGGTCGAGAAGATTGTCGACCGAGAGTGTCTCGGTCGAGGAGTTTGTCGACCGAGATTGATCCTGTTTCAATGTTTCAATTTAGGCACTAATTATATGTATGAGTGTGCATATGTGATCCTATTTGAAGGGAATGACTTATCTAAATGTGGTGTTTAGCTAGGGAGAATCTAACGCTTGATTTACATGCAATCTAAGTACTTGTACATTATATATTTGTACAAGTTTTTACAAAGCGATTACATTGCATGAAAACATAAACATGTAAGCATATGGATTTCCCTAGTTGCTTTGTCATCCACCTTAATCCTGCACACTCATGTAGCTCGTTAGATCAATAAGAATGAAATGTTTGTCATAATCAAAACAAAGGGATTTATAGATGTCCATTTAGCCAACAGAACACATCTGCATAATCCCTAACTACCTCTATTTCCTCTAAGGGTTGAACCTTAGGATCCCACTCAGTAACTATTGCTAGGAAAGCATGACAACATTTGGCTATCATCTGTTCTTTCTTCATAGCTGGCACATATAGGCTACTACTAGCATCCTTCCTACCTCTAATGGTAATGGATAGGTGACCTAGTCTCTCTATTCTTATTTTCTTTTCCTTACATTCTATTTTGCATTATAAGTATAAGTCCAATCCATGCCAATTATTACATCAAAGCCATTCTCATCAAGGAGGATAAAATTTGTAGGGAGTTCATTGTTCATATTACAACCTCAATTTTTGCTTGTATGGTTCTAAATGCAATTGTTTCAAAGAGATGTACTTGGCTGTAAATTGTATGACTTATGATAAATATATGGTTTCTTTTACAACTTTTTCATTGTGCATGTGTTTTCATGGATTCTATTGTAATAGTGGGTCTAAGATGTTAAAAGAGCAAGGAAAAGTTGAAGGAAAACAAATAATACATAAATAAGAAAGGAAATTGAAATAAAGATGAAAATATAAGAAATATGTGGAAAGATGTATGATTGATCATAATGGATGATATTTCAAATGCCACATGGTTTCTTGAGATACAAGGATTCTAAATAAAGGAAAATAAGAGAGTAAGAGAGAAGAAATATGAATAAAATATGATTTATTAAGTGATAACTTGCAAATGAAGAAAAGACTCTTTTACTTTCAAATTATGACACCAAACCTGGCACACAATAGAGTAAGGCATTAATGAGTTTGCCTCAAAATTTGAGATTAAAAGGAGCCATGGTTGGAGAGTTATGAATTTTACAAATTTTCCTAAAGTGAGTGAAATGTTAATAAATGTCACGATTATTCCTACGAAATTAATCAATTTAATTGATTTGTCACATGTGACGTGGTCCTTTGGATACAAGATCCAATGACAGTTGTGCATCGCCTAGTTCTAACAGAACTGGGAAACTAGCTGAGGAAAATGAGATTTCCATCTGAATTTTTTCAAAATCCACTCCATGTGCGGATGAGGAGATTGCTTAGTTCTATTTGGGAGAGGATTCTGAACACTTTAGGCCTAAGTTTTTTAAGGTTTGGAGGTTTCTAGAAGAAACACCCAAACTGCCCTGAACAAGGGTGACGACAAGGGGTCAGAAACTCTAATAGCCTGCACAAAACCTATAAATAGGGCTACCCCCGACCTCGGTCGACCCTCACGAGACTGACCTGCTATCTCTCACACCTCCTCATGCCCCTAGTTCCCCTATTCATTTTTTGCTGACGAGATCACCACCACAGGACCGTTGTGGGTCAAAGCACCCCACTCCAGTGGAGAAGAAGAGTGAGGACCCTTCAATCCAAGTCAATGGCTGACCATTGAAGTAGATCGATGAACCCCATTGATCTGCGCTTCAGAAAGCGTGTGTGGACACGATCAAGGAGATCCATTCAATCTTCACTCAGTCAACAATGACTGGTGATCTGACGGCTGTCGTTTTTCCAAAAAGAAAGGGTATTTCGCCTCTCTGGTAAGAAATTCTAGAAAATAAGTAGATCTTGTTTAATTCATTAAAAATCGATCCTTTGGTCAAAAAATAAAAATAGATAATGATTTTTGATCAAAAAAATATGTAGAATCCAATAAAAATAGGTTTGAAGCTTGATATCGCTTGTAATTTAAAAAGTATATGAAGTTACCCTTTAATGCATTAAATTATGGTAAAACCCTAATTTGAGATGGAAATCATATTTAATGTCTCTTTTGGGTTATTTTGAGTATAATTAACCTACTGAGAATAGAAGGAAGAGTTAAATCTAAAAAAGATGATATTATGCTTGTTTAGGCTTTTGTACACATAATTATGCATTAATGGGCTTAGAAACCCTAATTTTGGAAAATATGGGTTTTACTGGTTTTAATCTGAAAATGTAAACATACAACAAAGATATAATGATCTTGAACTTGGGTTGATATTAAAGAACCCTTAATGAGGATAATTGGAATAATTAGGGTTTTGTAAATGAGAAACCTATTTTAGGGTTGTTAGCCTAAAAGGGGTAAAGTTGGATGAAGCAACCTAAGAAACCCTAATGAACCCTAAGGAGACTTGAAAGCTTTTATAAAGTATCCTCATGCCATTAGGAAGTTGTTCAGAATATGATAGTGACATTAGGTAATCTATATGTTTTAGGAATTAAGGGTTGCTTGCATTAGGTTCTTGCTTGGATATCTTGTGGATTTTGGATTCTCTTGCCCAAGAACAGGTATGTGGTTACACTTATGATTAAATCACTCTAGTTTCATGGTGATTTCTGAGGTTTTTATCAGTTGCTTGGAAATAATTTCTTAGCTGACTTTTATTTCATGCAACTATAAAGTGACTATGATTATCACTATAAGTATAAGTGCATGACTAGCTCAAATCCTAGTCCTCTTCTGTAGCTTTGGTGATTATGAGATGGATGACCTAGTAGATGGTCTACCCATAGGGTAGGATCATCAATTTATCATGAGTCGATGTGTTGGTCTACCATTGGGTAGGACCATACGAATACACAACCCTATGTAGTGATCTATCTATAAGGTAGGATCGTGGGGGTTAGTTGAGATCTACCATATGAGAGAGGTAGTATCCATATCCACTATAGGAATAGCACATATGTGAGGATATGTAGGGATTGAGTAGTTATGTTTAAAGCATAAAATTTGTTTTGTTAAATCATAATTGCTTGCAATATATTGTTACAATTAAATGCAAGATTATTGGTTCCCCCACATACCAATATAATTCATTATACTGACCGCCATTTTTTCCTGAAATTTTAGGTTTATCAGAAAATGGATATTCCTTAAAATGACATTGATGGAATAAAGCTTAATAAAGAATTGGAGGATTGTAGATAGATAGATCTTATTTGGGTAAAGTCCGACAATTCCTATATTTTGCAAGGTATGAGAAAAGGAATTTTTTTATCCTATTTTAATCTTAGTAGTAGTAGAATTTATTATTTTTTTTTATTATTTGCAAAACCACTGATCTTGCTTTGGGATAACGGCTCTAGCCTCTTGGTCTCCCTTAATTGGGGGTTACTGAGGGGTGGGGTCGTTACATTTCATATATTTAACTGGTATGACTGATGTCCTTAATAAAGGAAAAAAAGATTTGACCACTAGAATTAGTGACTTCTAAAACATATCTTAAATCCTTGAAGTACATATAAAGCATAGTAGGGATATTTCTTGAAATAAAAGTATTGGTAGAAATAGAGTCATACAAAGCTTTTACATTTTGTCCCATGAAATCAAGCATGCTTGGAATCATGACAATCAAAATACTATCTACTTCATATTAAAGGATAGAAAAAAATATCTAGGGACGGTTACTCTCTATTAGATAGTTAGCATCCACCTGAGCCTCTTCATTATCAATAGAAAAAAACTCAGGCTTGCCAACACTCTCTTACAGCTGGAGCCATTCCTTATCGAGTGGAAACCATTGGTTGTGCTGCTACTGCTGGTTGGGATGCCACTGGTTCTTGACCTGATGGAGGAAGGAAGGGATATTTGGGCACAAAGTGTCCCTTATAGTGACATTGAAAGCACACTCGCTTTTCATAGAAACACTTACATGGGTGCTTCTTTTTGTAGGTATGGCATTTAGGATGATAGTTCTCTTGGTGGGGCTTACTCTTTCCTCCATTCCTTCCTTTTCTATTATTGCGTCCTATTCCTTTTTTGGTGATCATTCCTTAATGCAGAGACACCTTCAGTGAACCCTAGGTAACCTTTGGGCAGGTTTTGTGTAGGTATGACATTCTTTTCCATGTCTAGGGTGATGTTAAGGACCACAATGAAATTTGAAGGTTTACTTGCCATCACATGAGTATTGATTAGATGGTGCATGATCCCCACAAAATGTTCCACTCGACGTTCTTCTGTCATCATGTATCTAAAATGCCCCAGGAGGCGAAACTTGTGAGCAAAATATGTAATTGTCATGTTGCCTTAGTAAAGGAATGTGAATTGCTTTTCCTTCTCTTTCTTGGTGGAGGTAGGTATGAACTTATATGAGAAGATAGTACAAAAGTCTATCGAGGCCATGGGTTCCTCATTCAGATCTCATCCCATGATCTGATCCTCCCACCATATCTTTCCAGCTCCTTCAAGAAGGTGAGTGGCGAAGAGAACCTTTTTGCCCAGCTGTACCTCCAGAATACAAAAGCCATTCTCTACTGTCAGGATCCAATCATCCATTTTGTCAACCACCACAGTCTTATCTTCACCCTAGAACCTTTCTATATCCATCTTTATAAAATGTAGAATGATGGCTCCTAGATGAGGGCAGACATGTATAGGTTCACCATTATTCTCTCTGGCAATATCCTTTGGGGCCAAGGCACTCATGGCCTTAGTGAGATTCTTTTGTTGTTCCATGCAGACTGCATCAGGTGTGTGCACCACTACTTGCCCAACTGTAGGTCTTGGACCAACAACATGGTCCTCCTTGGGGTTGGCCCCATCTTCTGATGTAGGTTCACCTTTATGATTATTCTCCAGGTTTGGGATGCCAAAGGGGACAAGCTTAGGCTCGAGTCCTTTCTCCTCAGAGGCCTCTTTTAACTCCTCCACTTATTAGAGGACTCTTCCTCCATGTCCTTCCTCTTCTTTTCTAAGGACTCCCTCTTCCTGTGGGAGGACCTACCCTCTAAGTGATCCTAGGGAGTGTCAAAGGGGATGGCAGTGTTCTTGGTACGGGCCATGTTGGCTCACATAAATAGATGATTAACCTCAGTCTAAATTTTTAGGGCATTAAAGCATCATAAATTACGTGTCATAACATATTTATTACATGCATTTTATGATTTGATGGAGGATGCCTTACCTCTAATAATCATAACCCAAGTTTCTCAGAAAGGGGTAGAGGAAATAAATTTTAAGTCCCTAGGGTTTTGTGAGTGAAGTAGGGGGGTAGAGAAGGGATGAAGTTAGATGAGAATAAATCCTAGACGTATTTTATTTCAAGTAAAATCCTCTGACTTAGGCAGACATGATGCACAGGTCCAAGAGTCTTTGTAATACAACTAGTGGTGTGGAGGAAAGTTTTTACAACCCACGAATCATGGTCCTTTATAGACACCGTTATCTTTAGAAAGTACTCTTAATAATTCCCATAGGCTGCATAAAGTTTTATGAAATTAGTTAACTATTAAATGTTAAATGGTAATCCTTGGCTTTGATACAAGATGTTAGGATTGTTGGATAAATTGGATATTATGATAAATCCCTTTGTTTCGATGATGACAAACATTTCATTCTTATTAATCTAACGAGCTACTTAAGTGTGCAGGAACAAGGTGATGACAAAGTTCTAGGGAATCCTTACGCTTGAATGTTTATAAATATCATGCAATGTAATCATATGTAAACTTGTACAAATATATAATGTACAAGTACTTAGACTTCATGTAAATCAAGCGTTAGATCTCCCTAACTAAACACTACACTTAGTTAGGACATCTCCTTCTAATAGGATCACATAATGCACACTCATGCACTCACTTAGTATCTTAATTGAAAGATTGAAAACAGAGTCAATCTCGGTCGACCACACTCCTCGACCGAGACACTCTCGGTCGACAAACTTCTCGACCGAGATTGACCAAAAGTAGTCGTTAGACACAGCAGTTGACAGTTGCAAATAAACGTTAATCCAGAGAGCCTGTCGGTCGAAAAATCCTCGACCGACCGGGCATCTCGGTCGACAAGTCCTCGACCGAGATGGTCTCTGACAGCAACTGCAGAATTAATTAACTAGCCGTTGCTAATGCGCCTAACTTATTCCTAACGGCTAGTTAAGCACTAGGAACCCCCTAGAAGTTGTCTAGAATGTCCTTAAGCATACTTAGGCCATTCCTATAAATAGGACAAGCCATAGGACAATAGAATTCACTTGTTACAATTGAGAATACACTTGAGCATACTTGAGCAATCTTTTGTAAGCAAAAGTTGAGCACTGTGATCATTGGCCTACATTCTCCTTAGCTCAATCTCGTGACCTATAGGCTAGATTCTCCTACCTACAGCAATCACAAGTTCACATACTTGGCTAGGAGATCTTACGCTTGATCTAGGCACATCAAGCCTTGGGCTTAAAGGATAAGTTGTAATTTCTGTTTTTCTTTCTTGTTCCTATTTATTCCTTGTACTCTCCTTGCTACTCCTAAGGTTGGAGGCTGCGGATTGGAGAGGGTGGACTTCTCAGGTGGAGAAGGGGACTTCAAGCTACTTCAAGAAGGATATCGCACGGGACGCTACTTCAGAAGGCTGGTGCAACGGGTGTTGGTGCATCTACTTCAAGGGAAGGCTGCTTCGAGTTGGGCGATTACTTCTAGGTGAAGGCTGCTTGAAGGGTTTAGGGAAAAGAAATGTATTTTATGTAAAGTCCTTGCGAGGTAATAAAATAATTTCTTTTCAAATCCCGGTTGGGTAAGCAACCGGGTAGTGGACTGACTACCTTAGTATTTGCTAAGGCTAGGAACCACTCTAAACCCTTGTGTCTCCTTGTCCAATCTTTCTCTGTGGTTGCTTGAGTTTAAATTAATTTAAAATTATCATAAAACTCTATTCACCCCCCCTCTAGAGGTTTTCAATTGGTATCAGAGCAGGCTTCAAGGAGCCCTAACAAGGTCTTGAAGAGATAAAGGGAGGAGGTGACTACAACCACAAGAAAAAGGAGCATGGACCAAAGTTCGACAAGTTGCAATTGGTGCTTAGGAACAAAGCACTCTACGTCTAAATGTCCATGGAGGTCAAAGAAAAGAGATGCACATAAAGAGTGTTTCGTTGCTACAATAAGTGAGGAAGAAGAAGAAGAGGTAAGCTTGCTTGATTTACCCAAGGAGGAGTTAGTTGCTATTATTGAAGAAACACATAATAAATATGTTGAATGCAAAAAGAGGTTAAAGAAATCCAGTAAAGAAAATAATGATCTAAATGCTAGACTTCTTGCTCTTACATCCGAAAATGACGACTTATATGCTAAATTGAATACTCTTGGTTTTGAAAAAGACAGCATTATGTCTGATAATCGTACCTTGAAATCATCTCTAAGTAACAGTGAAGTAAAGATCTTTACTCTAGAAACAAACTATGATCTTCTATGTCAAGAAAAAGCTGAATTGCTTACAAAATTAAATGATTTTCAAAAACAACCTATATTGTGCACCCATGTAGATTATGACAATATAGTGAAAGATAGAAATATGTTATCATCCAATCTAGACCAAGCAAAATTAGATATCAAGAAAAGAATGGATGAGATCGTCAAGTTGCAACAAGAAGTTAGTAAGTTAAGCAACAATGGAATCCTTGATAGAATATTAGAAAATTCCTATCATCAAATAGGGAGAAGAGGACTAGGTTATAAGCCTAATGAGAAATCCCATCAACAACCTAGAAGAACACAAGCGAGTCAATCTGCTTATATACCTAGAGGCACAAAAATGTATATACCCAAGAATAATCTAAATCAAAACCATAGAAAAAGGCTTGAGGTTGATTCAATTTGTTGTCATTATTGCTCACGCCTTGGACATTATTCTTTTTCATGCCCATACAAGAAAAAGCATGTCGAGATGGTATGGGTTCCAAAAACCCCAAATTAAATAGGTTCGACTAAGTTGAGATATGACCAAAGACCTTAATTTGTATATTCTTATGTCTATCTCAATTTAACATTTAGGGATAACAAAATCAAATATTAAAAGATTTAATAGCACCTTGATACACATATGTTTATCTCAAACTAATCTTTGAAATAATTGAATAAGATACAGCCTATATTGCACTTGAAATATATTTCTGAAACAGTTTCCAGAAACTTGATCGGTCGAGAAGTTGTCGACCGAATAATCCTCGGTCGGGCAACTGTCGATCAAGCATATCACTATTCTCAGACTGCTGTAAATCTTTACACTGTATGTGAAAATTATTCTTGAAAGATTATATGAAATAAATATTAACTGATCATGCTTACATTTCTATTTAATCATGCTTTTATTGCACATTTGGTATTTTTCAGAAATACTTGCAATAAATCAAATGTTTCAAATAAATTTTTGTGTGCTTTTATATTAAGCATCACTTATTTTAGTCTATCCAAAGTAATCTTAAATTCATGAATGGATATTATTCTTGAATATGCTTCATCATATTTGATGTCCTTATAATTAGTACACTTTAATGAGTCTCAAATTGATATTTGCAAGATATCTGTAGAACTCATACTTAACATATGAATGTTCATACTGGAAACCTGCAAAATATGCCTCTTGGTTAAAATAAAATTTGACCAAGGGGCGCCATGGTCGTAATCAAGGGCGACCTAAAATAAACTTTGATAAAAATTGTTTATTTGAACATTATTTTATTGAACTTAATCTTAGCATATTTTTAAAATCAAAACGTCAAATCATTTGTGGTAATCAGAAGCCTTAAATATTATTACTCCCTTGGAATATACATATACTCTACAAAAATGTTCTATGATTTGCATTAAAATTCAGCCAAAAATTGAACTCAGTAAGTTAGTCGGTCGACAAATGCTCGACCGAGAACCACTCGGTCAGCCCATCTCACTCGACCGACAAATTCTAAACAGACTCAGTATCGGACTAACTGTCGGTCGACGAGTGCTCGACCGAGACAATGTCGGTCGACAAGCGCTCGACCGAGAAATAGTCGTTGGATATGACCGTTGCGACCCGACCGTTATGACCGTTTTCTTTACCGTTGGAGGACCAAGTGGCGCGTCTGCAACTCGACCGTTGCGGACGCTCGGTCGACGAGTCGTCGACCGACCAGGTTGCTGGAATTCTATAAATAAGTGTAAAAACGAGCCACTTACTCACACTTGCATTTCCTTGCTTCCATAGTCCATCTCTAGTGCAATTTCGTGCAATCCTTCAGCATTCTTACCCTCAAATCTTCCTTGCTTCTTCTCCACTCTCAAGAAACACAATGGCCTCATCATCAAATGTCCGTGGAAAGAAGAAAGTTGCTGGAAGAAAAAGAAGAGAAGATCGGGAAGCCACTCCGCCACTGACGATCATCAATGACATCGCCTTCGTCGACGGAGATGCTGGAGATAGATACTTTCGGCTTTCCTCTAAAGCTCCTCTTCCCCGACGCCCGGTCGAAGTGATGGACTTCATCAACATAGTCGACCTGGAGCATCTCTTTGGAGTACAAAAGCTGAAGGACTTCATCAATCCATCCTTTCCTTCCTACTCCATTAAGGTAGTCAACGAATTCTATGCCAATCTTCTATCCCACACCGAAAATGACACCACTTTCTTCTACACCATGGTCAATGGGCATAGTTTTAAATTTTCCGAAGGGGATATTCTTGACATGCTTGAAATTGATATAGATGAATATCAAGATTTCCTTGACCTTACCACCGGCAATCCAATAAATTTATTTTCCCATGATGACCACACCACTAGTCTTAGTGATATAAAAAGAGCCATATTTCAAGCCAATACCACTTGTCATGAAGATAGGGGAACCTATTATGCAATAAACCTAAAACCGGCATGTAGAATAGTAAACCTCATTGTTTCCACCAACATACATCCACGAGCCAATAAATCCGAGGTTCCTATCTTCCGTATGTGTCTAATTTATGCTATCATAAAAGAAATTCCCATCAACTTCATTCGCATAATACTTAAAAATATGCTTGAGTTTTCTGGCAATCCACCATATGCCGATTTTGTATGCCAGATTACTCAACATTTTCTTAAGTCAAACATTGAAGATATGGGATACATATGGGAGCGTAGACCACCAAAGATAAGTAAGAACACCGTAGAGAAGATGGGAATTGACTTTGGCCATAAAAGGGCAAGAGTAGAAGGAGAGTCATCACATCAGGATATACCACCCCCTCCTCCTACTAACCTTTCCATTGATCCCATCAAAAATACCCTTACTTATATTGCTGGCTCCCAATATCATCTTAGTAGACAATTAAACTACAATCACCATGCCATGACATACTTAAATCAAAGAATGCAAAACCTTTCTCCTGGCCAAACCGATGAATATCCGCATTCTTTAAACCCTGGCATGCTCAACCCATTTAACCCCTCATACAACTACTACCAACCTCCACCTTCACCATCAATGGATCTTGCACATACTCAATTTTCTTCCATACAATTGCAAGACATAGCTGCTCACTTCCGTTTTGACCGAGTTCCCACTTTCCTGGAAGCATATGCGTTGACTACAACTGGTGCTTTGGATTGGAAAACTCTGGTCCAATACTATGGAGCCGAGCCATTTCTTGGGAAAGATCCGGACATCGATGTAATTCTTAAATCTTTCCTGTGAAGTATTGGAGTTGTAATAGTTGTAATACAAATGATTAGTCAAATTCTATATGATTGTAATCTTCCTCATGCTATTGAATGAAATTTGCCATTTTTTATTTTGATTCACATGGTTATTTGTTTGGCTTATGATGACATCTTCAAAATATGGGTTATCAGTTCATTATTGTAGAGCATAACAAATAAGGGAATAATAATAATTAAAACAGGCAACTATTACAAATTAAAATTAAATTTTCAAATAACAAAATAGTTCTCCAGAAACATTCTCGGTCGAGAAACTAGTCGACCGAGAACATTGTCGGTCGAGCGACTGTCGACCGACTGGGTTTCTGTTTTTCCAGATTGACATAATTGCATACATCTTTGTTAAAATCTTGGACATTTTATATATTTGCTCAGTATTCAAACTTTCATTTGAGATATCTATCGAAGGGGGAGCAAAGCATAAGAAAAAGGGGGAGATCATTAAAACTTTGATCATTGTTTAAAAGAAGCTTACAAAAACTTTGTAATCACTATGTGTAACTGAATATTTTCAAGAAAGTTATGAATTTATTGAAATTGGTATCTTGTACTTGAAGGAACTCTCTACCCAAAATGGGGCTTAACATCCCTTGCATTTGGATGGAGACATTTTTAGGTACTCTAAGCTTAGAGGATTCTCATTTAATCTAGGGCTTAACATCCTTTGATATATGAGAAATCCATATACATTTCATCATATGCTTAAAGGTATCTCTTTTCATTTCAAGGCTTAACATCCTTTGCGAATGATTGAGAAACAAATTGTGGATAAGTTAGATAAAAATCAATGTACCTAATAGGATATCTAATTAAGGGGGAGCATTATATTAAGGGGGAGAAGAAAAATAAAACATTCAACTTGGATATTTTTGAAATGACAAAGGGGGAGAAAGAATATAAAAATATATATAAAAGAGTTTCATCACATCTTGGCCAGCACTTACTTGAAAAACATAAATGGCTACAAAAGGTAAATTTTCAGGTATGAAACTCATATACTTTATATTTCCTTATTTCATATTTAGGAAATGTTTGTCATCTTCAAAAAGGGGGAGATTGTTGGATAAATTGGATATTATGATAAATCCCTTTGTTTCGATGATGACAAACATTTCATTCTTATTAATCTAACGAGCTACTTAAGTGTGCAGGAACAAGGTGATGACAAAGTTCTAGGGAATCCTTACGCTTGAATGTTTATAAATATCATGCAATGTAATCATATGTAAACTTGTACAAATATATAATGTACAAGTACTTAGACTTCATGTAAATCAAGCGTTAGATCTCCCTAACTAAACACTACACTTAGTTAGGACATCTCCTTCTAATAGGATCACATAATGCACACTCATGCACTCACTTAGTATCTTAATTGAAAGATTGAAAACAGAGTCAATCTCGGTCGACCACACTCCTCGACCGAGACACTCTCGGTCGACAAACTTCTCGACCGAGATTGACCAAAAGTAGCCGTTAGACACAGCAGTTGACAGTTGCAAATAAACGTTAATCCAGAGAGCCTGTCGGTCGAAAAATCCTCGACCGACCGGGCATCTCGGTCGACAAGTCCTCGACCGAGATGGTCTCTGACAGCAACTGCAGAATTAATTAACTAGCCGTTGCTAATGCGCCTAACTTATTCCTAACGGCTAGTTAAGCACTAGGAACCCCCTAGAAGTTGTCTAGAATGTCCTTAAGCATACTTAGGCCATTCCTATAAATAGGACAAGTCATAGGACAATAGAATTCACTTGTTACAATTGAGAATACACTTGAGCATACTTGAGCAATCTTTTGTAAGCAAAAGTTGAGCACTGTGATCATTGGCCTACATTCTCCTTAGCTCAATCTCGTGACCTATAGGCTAGATTCTCCTACCTACAGCAATCACAAGTTCACATACTTGGCTAGGAGATCTTACGCTTGATCTAGGCACATCAAGCCTTGGGCTTAAAGGATAAGTTGTAATTTCTGTTTTTCTTTCTTGTTCCTATTTATTCCTTGTACTCTCCTTGCTACTCCTAAGGTTGGAGGCTGCGGATTGGAGAGGGTGGACTTCTCAGGTGGAGAAGGGGACTTCAAGCTACTTCAAGAAGGATATCGCATGGGACGCTACTTCAGAAGGCTGGTGCAACGGGTGTTGGTGCATCTACTTCAAGGGAAGGCTGCTTCGAGTTGGGCGATTACTTCTAGGTGAAGGCTGCTTGAAGGGTTTAGGGAAAAGAAATGTATTTTATGTAAAGTCCTTGCGAGGTAATAAAATAATTTCTTTTCAAATCCCGGTTGGGTAAGCAACCGGGTAGTGGACTGACTACCTTAGTATTTGCTAAGGCTAGGAACCACTCTAAACCCTTGTGTCTCCTTGTCCAATCTTTCTCTGTGGTTGCTTGAGTTTAAATTAATTTAAAATTATCATAAAACTCTATTCA
The DNA here is from genome assembly GCA_963693085.1 of Alisma plantago-aquatica. Classification (NCBI taxonomy): domain Eukaryota; kingdom Viridiplantae; phylum Streptophyta; class Magnoliopsida; order Alismatales; family Alismataceae; genus Alisma; species Alisma plantago-aquatica. Next base: position 1,830,251,088 of record OY856409.1, read on the forward strand.
CCCCCCCTCTAGAGGTTTTCAAGGATCCCCTCCCTTTGTTATCCCCTAAAAATGAGGACCGAGAGGGCAAAGGCCATAATCATAATTTTAGGATTAGTATTAGAAAGTAACCAATAATAATAAATAAATTTCATTATATGGAAAAGATTTTGATAAAAAGGCAACCTCTCCTCAAGGGAGTTACATGGAATGAAAATCTAATGTTTGCAATAGAAATAAATTGTATCTATCTACATCCTTAAGAATTACATTAAATCTTTTCATTAGGTGCCTTCTTCCCAGATTTCCATCTTTCATCTTTATTTGTAGGTTACTATCGATTTAGCCTAAAATTCCATGAAACAAAAACATAGTTAGTATAACAAGCTATATTGGTATGTGGGGGAAACAAAATATGCATGTGTATGAGTAACAACATAGTCAACCATTTTGCAATTAACAAAATAATCAAAACACCTTTTGATTTCTTTAATTTCTCAAGTCTTAATCTCTATAGCATACCCACTCACTAGGGGTATCTTACCACGCTCACTCTGTGGGAGTATTAGTTTGATCTACTAACTCAATGGGGGTGAATTCCATCTATACCCACTGACTGAGGGTATTCATGATATCATACTCACTCTTTGGGAGTATTTATTAGCCAATCCACTCTCTGGGGGTGATTTACATAATCATCATGCATGCATTGAAACAATTATATTATTGTGGGCTTGAGCAAGTCATTTCTATATATGTGATACTCATATGGTCTTTATAGATTGCTAAAAGTAAATAAACAAGCAAGCAGTTAATTTCGCAATCCATTCAGTAAAGTTTCAAGAAAACCACGGGAGTCAATTAAGTTATGTAGTCATAGGCATAACCACATATGTTTCTCATAAGTAACTTGATATCCAAGGGAAAAGGCAACATAGAAATCAATCAAGCAATTGTCCTAATATTAAAGCATGATACCCATGTATTATTATTTTATCCAAAACCTACCTTACTTGGGGTCCACTTTAGGGTTTTGGGGTCAAATTAGGGTTTCATTAGGGTTTTGGCTTCCCAAATCCTAATTATCAGTTTTCATGCCTTTTTTTGTTTACAAACCCTAATTTTACCATCATATGCATTTTTAACTCAAGAAAACCCTAATTTATCAATTTATGAATTATCAAACTCAAAATAGATCCAAGTTACCATTTTTATCCAAAAAGACCAGTCTTTGACTCTAAAGATCAATTGAACATATTAAGATCATCAAAACTTAGAAATTAGGGTTTTTATTCGTTAAACACATTAAAGACAACAACTTAAGGCATTTTTTTGATTTAGAGATAGAAATTGGTTTTGGAACCATTTTTTTGGAACCATTTTTCTGATCAATATTTATTTATTATTTGCTATCATTGGATAGTACAACGATTTACTAGCATTTTTGCAAAATTAAAAGATTATGACTAACTTGCAACCTATCACCTAGGCAGCGAGTCTAGGGTCCTGACCTCACCAACTTGGCTGGGTCGAGCCAATGGGCTGACACAACTTGGAAGGAAGCGAGTCCAGGGTCCTGACCTCATCAACTTGGCTAGGTCGAGCCAATGGGCTGACACAACTTGGAGGTCCGCACTTGCATCGACTTCCTTAGTCAGGTGAGAAAAGAAATAAGGAAAAGACTAGAGTGCCCATACCAATTTTGAAAATAAGTCAATGGTACGTCAGTATTTTCACGTTGTCTTATTCCTCTACTCAACTCTTCCCCACGAACTAGATGGACAACTAGTGAGTTGACTCCAAGATTATTACCCTTTATGCATTGAGTGAAGGTTCTATCACCTTTGTCTATCCATGATGAACCTATTCAGGGTCTCAATTCCTGTAAGAGAGATCAGAGTAGATGGGACAAAGAAAGGTTTCTCCGATGAGATACTAGGGAGAGGAAGATGTGCGAAACAAAATGGATAGAGAAATTGAAGGTGGAGGTGTGTCCATGGATTTGAGTGTGATCTTTGTGAAAGTTTGGGTAGATTGCAGAAGGATCATACCTCCTTTTTTATCCCTGGTGTTGGGCATTATTTCTATGTGAATTGGGAAAAACCTATATGGCCCTCCATAGGTGGCAAATCCTAAGTTATGTAATTTCATCTTGGCCTCACAAAGACAATTCACAACTTTCCAAGATTTCTCAATGATTTATGAGGGAGAGAAAAGCAACGGAAAAAGTTAGGTCACTATTTTTTGCTTGCATGTTCTGGCGCGAGGTAGGTGATGACTAGACCACCATTGGATCTTGATCCAAAAACTGTTAAGCCACGTGAAAAATAAGACATCCAACTATGTATCAAGTATAAAAAGGATTTCATGTCGTTGAATGTATATTTACATTACACCACTCACTTTAGGAATTCCACAAATTCCATATTTCTCACTCCTTCATTCCTTTAAATCCCAAATTTTGATGTGAAGTTTTCAATGACATTGACATTATCTAAATGTGAGAGAGATTGGAGTCCAAAATACCAATGTTAAAGATACTTTTCTTTATCTCCAATTGTCCCTATTTATCTTATTATTTAAGACATCAAAACAATACATTTCTCTTTCTATCTTTTCCATATTATTTATTTTGATGACTTCTCTTTTTAGGAACCATGTGAAAACAAAAATTAACCTTTATTGGCCTTTCATACCACTTTTCTAGAAAATTCCACATGCTTCTAAGAGTATATTATTTAACCATTATCTTTTATATTTCGCTTAATAATGGATTTTCTTTCTTCCTTTTTTTTCCATATTCATTATTGGTTTATTAAAAGTAGTGGGAACCACAAAATCCAAAGAAATGGTGATTTAACAAATAAAAAACATAATTTTACAAGCAAGGCATACAAATCACTTATTGTTTCACTATTTAAAATAAAAAAGTGTAAAACTATATGAAAAACCAAGTTATAACATACATACAACTAAAATCAATTAGTATAGGTAACTAAACAAATCTTCCATAATATGTAAGTAGAGAACTATATTGTCAGCTAATAAGATGTTTACTACACCCATTGACACACACATCTAATAAGATGTGTACTACACACATAGACACACACACACATATATATATATATGTATATCTATATACAGTCAGTAAATATATGGACGGGTTTTTTGATTTGGGGGGGGGGGGGGGAATGATATTATTTTTGGATGAAATTTTTTGGGGAGCTAGATAAAATTCTCCTTTACAATTGTGAAAATAAAAATAAAACAAATATCAGGAAGTGTGTGCAGGTAGCTACCCATGTGGGTATTAAAGATGAGCCCTATATATATATATATCTGTGTGTGTGTATGTGTGCGTGTGTCTATACATACATATATATATATATATATATATATTCTCCTTGCATCAATCAATAATGTTCTAGTGATGATGGAGAGAGACTGTGCGAGAATTTTGAGAGACATGGTTTGTTAATAGGGACGGTCATGGTTGATATGACACTACCACACTAACATACATGGCAGAGGAGGTTGAGGGTTCACTACAGACGTCATAGAGATATTAGTTAGTTATGAAGGGAAAATTTATCGTGTGAGAATATATGAATTGGACATGGATAATGTTTATTAAGGACTTCATGGAGGAAGTGATCGGGTTGTCTAGTCACTTATAGGACATTCTAGACAACCTTCAATATTGTTGGTATGTATGCCTAGAGAGCCAATCATATAATGATTGTAATGGAACAATTTGTAAATGATTTGATTAATAATAAAGGCAAGCTTCCAATTTATTATGTTTTATTCAGTTATCAGATAATGAAGTAACATAATAAAATTCTAAAGAATGAGTGATACTCAATGACATATGTCTTCATGTTTAGGACCTGGACAATGAGATCATATGTACGTGAAGAGTTCTATGTTCTTGTTATGTCCCTAGTCAGATGTTATTATAAAAGGTTGATAGACAACACCAACACATAAGACTAGAATGTGCATTGTTTGATGACAGAATCTCAACAGTCATGATATGTGATATCAAACCTAACACATAGATACTTGTTAGAGAACAATGTAACAGACATACACACCATTCGAGTGACACATGGAAACCATTGAAATGGTAGCCATAGTCAGCTCTCATAGTGTTGGTGGTGGTTGTGGTTCTTAGACCTGGAGTCACTACACTTGTCATATGTCACTCAGTATGCTTTGACATCATCAAACATAATCCAGAATAAGGGTTGCCATGATAGTGATGGTTGGGTGACTGTAACACATGGGGACTGAGTGTGAGTCATGTAGATGGGATTTTCCCCTCCTATTGGAGTATGATATCCTAGGCCTCTTAGTAAGTGAGTCTGAGAAATGCATGGCCATGCACATGTAAGTAAATATGTGATATTGAGCTTACATATATCTCAAACAGTCTGCTCTGGTTCAAGGAACACAATTGGATGTCAAATAGGATGATTACTCCATGCCTTGAGTTCAATTTGGATATCAATGACAAATGAACTATAAACACATTGTAACACCATACACAACTTGTAAGTTGTTCTCAAGCTTTCCATATACTTAGGTAGCACTTATGTGTGACTAGGCACCACTCATTGCTTGTGATGTCATAACTAGTTATGGACATTCATTGCCAACATAATATGGGACCTATAGGGTTATACACATGGGAACTGAACAAGAAGAGGGGTTTTGATGATGAATTATAATTGGATTGATTACTAAAGTGTTTAGGTATTCAATTCAAGAAACAAATCAACTGACTGGACACCCAACTGATCAGTTCATATGATGAAATGACCAACTGGAGTGTTAGGTTGATTATTGCATTGACTGAATTTTGGTTGAGTTGCATAGCGAACCGAACGGGTCGTGGTATAGGACGACCATTTCATTAAGCAAAATGACTCGTTTGTGGTGCAATTTGTTTGCATCAAGGATTAGTGCTAATATCATGTCATGCATTAATTGGAATAGAATTTCCAATTCATATGCGATTTGGAAACATGCCAAAATGACTAGTTTGTTAGGTGAACAGATCGGCTCGCATGCCAACCCACCCCTTCACTTAGAAAACTAACCATTTTGCCATTTGTTGATTGTGAAAATTTGAGTTTCTGGTCCCTTCCACTCCCACGAAGATTGGGAACCCGGTCCCTAACCCCTCCTATAAATAGAGGGGTACTGAGGGCTTCTTAGAACACAACTCAATTGCCTCTGACCATTGTTGACATCTCTGGTTGTGATAACTAATCGAGAGACTGAGAAAGTCCTCCCCGATAAAGAGAGGGATAGAAAGGGAGAACAATTGTGGGAGAGCAAGTTGGTGACTAGTACACCAACGGGAGGAAAAACTCCTTCGTATCCATTCTAGTAGGATGAAAAGGGTTCTAGGTGGTCCATGTGGACTTCCATAGAGGCAATGGTGACCTTATCCTGATGCTAGGAGGATAACGTCAGCCTACAGTCCATGGAAGAGCTGATGCAAACACCATCTACGTCTGCTAACTATGGTGGAGACTAGGAGCTTCCATAGATGAGTGCTAGTGCAACTAGGAGTTCTTCACAACTAAAACCATGAGGAGATGTCACTGGACTTGTTCCAGGACCAGGTATATCTTTGAAACCATCTATCTTATCTTATAATTATTGATGTAATCTATTGTTTTATGGGACTATGACAATAAATTTTCTATTTTCGTTGCCTACTCAGTAGCCATATTTCTCTATAGTGGTATTATAGATACGTCAATCTATTATATTTTGGGATAATCAATGTGATTATATTTTTGATTTTATCATTTAATTATTGCATGTGAACTGAATAATTCTATCAAATCAAATACCATGCATAATCCCAAACTTATATATATATATATATAACGATATATATATATGTATAAATACATATATATACATATATATATGTATATATATGTATATATATGTATGTATATATATATATATATATATATATATATAAATATAAATATATATATATATATACATAACGATATATATATATATATATATGTATATATATATGTATATATGTATGTATATATATACATATATATATATGGAATTTACACGCATCGACCTAAAAGCGAGTTTTTATGGTAGATGTGTAGCGTGGTTATGGACAAAATGCTAATTATATGTGCATGGTTTTATGGTTGGTTAATCCCTCTTTTAAACTCGATTTGCATATTGAGCATCTACCTTATCTTCCCATTGTAAAAATACTATTCTCTCCTACCCTTGCCCCCCTCAAATGTAACTCGAGGTTTCTCAATAATCATTTAAAGGTAGGGTAGTTTACTTTCCCATTACGATAAATAAAAAGGATGCTTAGACTACGCCAACCGACCATTTCAAAGGTCAGGTGACTGACTGGAGGACCGAAGAGGATGAGCCAAATCGATCAACTGGTGGACCCAACCAATCAAATGGAGGTTCCAATAGATGGTGGACCGTAGGACCAGATGACTAGTGAGATGACCAACCGACCAGCCAGGAGGCAAGCTAATCGATTCAAGGGTTGAACCTAAAACCACAGATTGACAACATCACTTTTTGTTTATTTTATGTTTTTGTTGTCGGATATAGCATGTATATGATATGTACTATATATATGTGGTGATTGGATAAAGTATATGTATTTATAAATACAAACTCCCTCAAATAAAATACAAAGTCTAAGATGCTTTCTATAAACAACACACTTGAAAAGCTTGATTGACAAAGCATGGTGCGCCATCTATCTCATGGAAGTGTGATATTAGATATGCGGGTATGCTCTAGTAGGGTGGGTAGTCTATCTTTTTTTCTTATGGTTCAGGCTTAACTAGGTGATATTAATTGGATTAAGCACCTATAAGCATACAAATTATCAATGACAAACCATTGTGAATATCATCTATCAAGAGTTGCATATGATGCAATTGGCAAAAGTTGCCTACCTGATAGAATCAAGTTGTGGGTGACAACCCTAGCTGGGTCATGATTTTGATGAAGTCAGGATCTTGGCCCACTAGAAGGTTGAATGATATAATCTTCTGAATTGGTAGTGAGGGATATCAATTTGAAAAATAGTGGGAGAGATAATTAATTAAAGGCCTAACTAAATATCATAAAATATTTTTCAAATCAAATCAAAAGATTCTTTTGACAAATGCAAAATTTTCTCTTATATAATCCGTTGACAAACAAACAATTTTTGCAATCTAAGGACAATCCAAATGAGAGATATTTCCATAACTGGTTCGGGACCCTGATAAATGTTATGCATGATCCTGAAACACCAATTTTAGTATGCTTACTTGAAGCATGATAATGAAGTTATAGACATCAAGAACCTTATGCTGGGTTGTATGAACTATGAGTTGCATAAATAACATGATAAGCATGAAAGGTATAATGTCTCTAAGGTGCTATTTAAGTGTAAACTAATTGAGGGAAATCTCATAGAGCCTCATGTGCTCAATATGATTGGGCATATGGATCATCTATAAAGATTGAGATTTCCTTTAGGATAAGAGTTGGAAAAAAAATATGATTTTGCAATCATTGCCTAAATCATATAACCTTTTTATCAAGTGTTACAACTTGAGTAACATGGCTAGACCACTATCTAAGTTGCTTGACATGTTGATATATGTCGAAGCACAAATGAAGGAGGAAATATCCATGATGGAGATTGTCAGAATAGAGTCTAAGGAAAAAGTCAAGGCCAAGAAGTGTTCTGAGGCTAAGATAAAGTCCAAGTCTGCTAAACTCAAAATAAGGAGAAGGACCAGACAACCCAGGAAGTTGAAGCATGGGATAGAGATATCTACTTCAAGTATATATGTAACAATATTAACTTCACTACTTCTTCATCTTGGGCATTAGATACTAGATTAGATCACACATTAGATCTACTTTTTATTTTGAATCAATAGAGAAGTAAATCTTGTCTGTTGGATAAGATGACGAAGACTCCCTTCACTAGCATTGATAGGGCTAATGATCTATTAAGAATCATACATACTAATGTATGTGGGCCTTTTAGAACAACTGCTAGAGATGGGCATTAGTACTTCATTACCTACACTGATTACTTCAGTAGGTACGATTATGTTTACCTAATGAAACATAAGTAAGAAACTCTTGACAAGTTTAAGGAGTTTATGAATGAAGTACAAAACCAATTTGGAAAAAGTGTTAGGGCACTTCATTGTGATTGAGGTGGTGAATACTTAAGCCAAGATTTTGAGGACCTTCTGTGAGTCTGTGGGATCATATCTTAGGGGACTCCACCTGGAACACCACAACACAATTGTAAGGCCCTTGAACTTGCTTAATGAGTTGAATGAGTTTAATTACCATAATGGAATGCGTATAACTCTAATATAAACTTTTTATATGTTTTGAAATCATATGAAAAGCTTAAGTTTCAAACTTGGTCCAATTTTGACACTATTTGAGCAAGTTATGCAATTTTCTATAGATTTTGGACTTTTCAACAATTTACCAAATTGAGGGGATTTCTTTGAAATTTGTCACATAAATTATGTTCCTTAGATTTTATATTATCATTCTTGAGATTTTTGAGCCATGGGGCTCCTAGTTGAGCCATGGTTTGAAGGTGTTTTCATCAAGGGTATTTTAGGGTTTACCCCTTCACGGATGAGCTACTTTTAGTAGCTATCAACTAACGAATTATGTGATTGGCAGGGAAGTTCGATAAAGGAAAGCTAAGAAGGTATATACACATGGTGGGGGAGATTCTTGTGTGTGTGCTTGTATATTATTAATAAATTAAGGCCATGGACACTTGGATAGATACTAGAACTTCAACTTTTTCCTTTTCTTTATCTTAAAGTGTCATATACTTATCCCCAAGAACCAAAATGAGCCATTTTCTCTCCACCACCTCCCTTTTTCTCCCAAACTTGTTCTCCCTATGTTCATCTGTGAATTTTTCTACCCAAGTAAGAAGAAAGTGGGGATGTTCTTGGAGAAAGACTCCAAGGTTGAAATTGACTTCATTTTAGGGTTGAAAAAGCTTCCTTCTAGTGATCTTGACCTAAAAGTGTAAGAATTCCCTTCTTTCCTCCGTCTATTTCTTTGTTAGATTTCCTCCTATCTTTCTACAGGTTGGAACCTTGTTGTTCCATCATAGAAATTTCTCTAAAGCTCTAAAACCTTACCTTTCTTACTCATGCTTAGGGTTTGCTCATTTGATGAAGAAAGGTGCTAGATGGATGAATTCATAGATTATTCTTGGATTTTCTACCCTACCTGATCGAGATTTATTCTGTGTGGAGTTTCATCTTAGATGCAAGTTTTATAACTTGCTCCACATTTATTGCTTACATAAGCTTACTAGCTCATGTTCTTGCTTGAAAATGATGATTTATGCACTAAAAAGCTATGCTTGACTTGGATTTTGATTTTTATAATGTTCCTTGTTCTGATTTTAGTTCTAGATGAACCTGTGATCATGTGTATGTTATTCCTAAGGTAAAATATGACTTGGATCAGGTTGTTGTGACAACCTATGGTGCCAAGCACCTATCAAGCAATGGTCAATTTTAGGGTTTAAAGTCGATTTCTTCTATAAACCATGACCCAATGATGGTACCATTGCAACAAACCTATGGTGTTGTCTTCATAACAACTGATGGTCATAATCAAGGGTGTCAAATGATGGTAAAAACCTATGGTCATCCTTAGGGCAGGTTTTGGGCCAATTGGAAGTTTAATGATCAACCATTAAGTACCCTACTGATGTTATCAATCAATGACGACATTAGCTTAATATTTGATGTTGATTAATGAATATAGAGTTGATCTAACAACCTATGGTGATTTAATGGTCACTAATGATGGTGGATCATGTCTCCAAATCCTATGTTGAGTCAATCATTGTAGTTGTATCATCAATTAAGCCTTAGACCAATGGTTTCTTGGGTCATTTGATGCAATGGTCAAACCTATACTATAATTGATGGTTTTAATATATGATATTGACCCAATGGTCAAGAAATACTATTTATTCCTCCAATAAACACTACAACAAATATTATATTTTCTGGCATAGAAAAATGTCGGAAAAAATTAAAAATCATGCCGGAATTATTCTTCACTGGCACTTTTCGCAATGCCGGAAATATGCCGTGAAAAAGCGTGCCGGAAAAAGTTTTCCGACATCTCTTAACATGCCGAAAGATGAATAACAAAACCGGCATTTAGATAAATGCTACAAGTACTCAAATTCCGGCATAACTTCTATGCCGGAAATTGATTCTGCACGTACACAAATACAGGCACAACCGCAAGTGTCACGTGTTCGAACAGAAGTTGGGGCGCACAAATGAGACTGCAAGCTCATTAGGGATTTACGAGTTGAAGCAAGCAACGTATGTACATGCAAGAACTTGTGATGGCAGATTGAGCACAGACGCACAGACATAACTTAGCTCTCACGAAGGTTGGTGGGTGGATCATGCACACACATTTTAGCAGCCACGCGTGCATACACACATACATAAAAATATTCAAGACAACACAAAGTTAGTTGCCACAATTACTGCAACATTAGATAACATATTTTTTTTATTCATGTAAAGTTGACAACATAATAAAATATACATTTCTCTATGTATCATAACAGAGAAAGAAACATATTGTCTTTTGCATTTTGTCTTTTGGGACATGTTTATTCTTCAAACTGTACTTTCTAATGTTAAAACAAGCATGTACATGATAACAAATGCACTGTTGTTGAAAGAAATCCAACGGATGCATCAAGCAGTTAAATTCCATTGTCATCCTCGACGGATACGAATAACGCAATAGGTGGACGCCAGACATTTCAGCTAAGCCTTTGGTGTTGATGCAAAATGTTGTAATATCATCCAGGAGAGAACGAATATCTGTTTTCTTTGTGCTTTTGCAGACACCAGTTTATGCATCTGCTCGGCTTCACAGGGTAACAAGAAACTAGAAGATTTCTGACCGAAGATGATCTAGCAATAGAGCCTTTCAGGCGGAAAGTGACACAAAAATTGTAGAAAAGATTTATCTCTGATCATCCACATAGGCTTCCATGTCCTGACAGAAGAAATGATGATCGTAATGTTAATTCACTTGATAAGAAAAAATGATTTAATGGTACAAACCCACCAAGGGATTAGGAAAAACACATCAAAGTTCTACAATGACTTGTGAACTGTTCATCTAACATAAACATTCCTTCCAAAGGAGAAAATAACCTCTAACGTTAAATGCAAATCCTAGCATTTCAAAATTCTGTTATATAGTTTTGTGAGCAGCACAAAAAGCCAGCTCCAAATTCTCAATTTTGCAATTTCTTCATATGATGAAACTGGAAGAAATGTTTACTTGCAGCTGGCTGAATGCATCTTTTCCTTGTTTCGAAGTTTATTACAAAGAGAGTCAAGATAAATACTATACAAGATGATTTTTCACCCCTAGAGTCTCATACCTTGGCAAACTTTTCAGCAAGTACATTTTTAACGAAACAAACCTGAAACCAAAACAACAGAGTTAATTTTTTTGTTGAAAGACAACCAAATCTCAAGGAAGCAGATTGTCACCTTCTCTATCAATGTGAAAGCAGTAAATTGCTTGAATGCCATCATATAACTATCATCTTCTACATTATTTCTCACAAAAGATTGATATGTTCTTGCACAGAGTGACTGAAGATTTAGAAATTTTAATGTGAGAAAGAAAATTTTTGTTCATATTTTCATTGACTATATCTGATTGCAAAGAGGTAAAGATGCATGCATTAAATATGCAACAATGAACTGATTTGCAAAGACAAATCTCTTTTCATCAACCAACATATCTGAGTTTCAACTCAAATTAGAAAACAACAACACATCTTCCAAAACCAACTAGGCAGTAACCCGTGCTATGCACTAGCTAAAGAATAATCCATTACATTTAAAATAAACTCAAATATAGATTTTGATATATTTTTTAGTTCGTAAGTAGATTTAGGACTGAGAAATAATATCAAGTAGCACCAAGTGACATGTAATTATTGAAGTTCAAATAGTTCATAGCTAAAAAGCAGCTAGCAGACAACATATTTTTGAAGGACCATTTTTCATGGCTGAAGTGTAAGACTTTTCAGCAGAAATTATTTTTTAAAGGCTAATATCAAAACAACTTTGAAACAACACAGTTATAAGTCACATGTTTGATATTGCACTACTTGTTGGCATGTAAGACAAATCTTCAAGATCATGAATTGAAATGATAGAAAACCATAAAAGAGAAGATTAGTATGTACGATGCATATATTAATAAGTTCTCTGAGACTTTTCATTGCTCTTATCTAGTACTTACAACTCAAAATGAGATAATGTGGCTTTTTAAAAGCCTTTCCTTACAACAATAGACATGAGTATAATTAAGTGCAGTTGTTTACAAAACCAGTAGACGTTCGTAGGTCTAGGTATCACCAATTTTCTGGATAGCCAAAGATTTGCCAATCTTAAGTCCTTTTTCCTGAATCAAAATATGTAGGAAACCGTAAGAAACATAATATATGCAATGATAGAAAATGAAAGTAGATCATTTTGTGTGATATAATTCAAGCAGCAGGAAGCAGATTTTTGTAGATATGGTCCATTATCCAATTTTTGTAGAAAAGTCAATCAACATGTTTTCCTTATGTGTCTCTTATTGAAGTACCCATCACAAATCCAACATGATCCCAGTGATGACAAGACCAGCAAGCTCAAACCCAACCAAACATATTATAATCCATGGAAAATGCAAGAGGTAACCTGTCGAGATGTTACATTCCTAAGATCTACTACACAAACAATGACCATCAAGATACTTGTTACTCATGTCACACACGATTGTGTAACTGCATGGAGCGACTCTTCACAAAAGAACAACTAATAATTCAAATGTACCAATGTACTTTTATGGGTAAAGTTCAGAAGACATTTGAGTGCAAATTAATTAGCCGACTCTAGCAGACTGACATGGCTTTGTGTGTGTTACCACGCAACACTGTGAAATCTGATTACATGTTCTTCTGATTTTGTATTGAAATGGAATAGAAAATCAAACTGATCATAAACAAAATAAGTATCAATCGATGGTAGCATATGACATGTCATAGATTTATAACAAAAAAGAAATATGTCTTATATCTAATCATAAAATGACTATTTCATAATTGTTCCCCAATCCCACATTTTCTTAAATGTGCACCTCTTTGTTTACCATCATCTAACCCACAATGTTCACCCTTAACACCAATATCACGCTATATGTGATGACAACACGTTAAAATATCATCAACAATTTTGTCTGTGTTGCATCCAAGAGTAGCAGTAGTGGGGTTCATAGAGCGAGAAAGATACATGGCCATCTTAATGCTTCCATAATCTTTATATGCACGCCTACCATTATAAAGTTGTTCAGTTTTTACTTGACAACTACTCTATTCTAACTTTTAAAAGGATGAGTAGAATATAGAGGTGGTTCATATTTATATAAATCTCGGCGTATCATATGCATGTACTGGCTACATATTATTCACTTTGACATCTTCACAGAAAATATTAAATATAGATCAATAGGAAACTTCTACTCAATTAAGTTTAAATTAATACAGGTTCCTAATTGCATACACTCAAATGTTGTATAAATACCAAGAGTAAGGATAAACATAATTTCAAAATAACAAATATACAAATAATGCAATAAGCATATGAATTATTTTGACCATCTGATGTTGACTAAGCTCAAAGTTCCCTGAACTACCCAAATATGAATAGTTTGAGCTGTCACACTGCGACAGATCTCAAAGTCCAATAAAGATATGAATTATTTTAGTTGTCTCATGCTAATGGATGTCACCTAATAAGTTTAGCTGACAACTTGTCCAAAAGAATGTTTTTACTACACATCACTCTAGACAGTCATACAAGATAAATATGAGGAGGTAAACCATACATGCATGTTTATAGGAAGATATGACATATGACGCCTGATCAACTTGCAATATTAAGAAAATATATTGTGAACACAATATCCCTGAGAAAAAACAACGCCTTATAGATTTATCTAACATCTCTCTCATTAATATTTTTAATATATTATTTTGTTCTTAACACCCTATAGATAGTTCTTAGTTTTAAAAGTATTCTGTCAGGAAATATTAGAGACATGATGTTTCGCCTGATCTATCACAGAAAGATAACACATTAACAGATAACTTAAACCCAGCCTTTAAGTTTGAGCAAGAAATCACGCATGACTTGATATGCTTACTAAAATGGGAAGAGGAAATATAATTAAGAACACAGATTGCTCGTCATGTCTATAATCTTTATGGTTTGTGATTGAAGCCAAATTATGTGTACAGTTGTAAGCCAATGCCTTACAAACATATTCTTATATAGTTGAATAAAAAAAATACTTAGGCGCTGACAACTGCACAGGGGAAAGAAAAAGAAAAAAAAACTGAAGATATATTACTGTGTAGCGTCGTTGAATCAGGACTTTAGGTGAAAGAATAAGTAGTAGGAGCTCCATACGTGAAGAAGAGGAGGTGGAGAGGAAAGGAGAAAAAGAGGATACATGAGGAGGATGAGAAATGAAGCAACACTGCTAAATGAAGGGGATACTACAACAAAGAAAAAGAGAACCAAACAACTGTTGCAACTGGTGGGAAATAGAAAAGCAGAAGAGATTAGGAGTTTACTTATGGGAGGGATGACCTTGCTGCAGCCACCACTGTCAAATCTATTGTCATTTCCTTCTTGATCGGCTGTAAGGAGAGCTAAAGCCTTTAATTTACAACAGGATATAGATGTTGCAGATAATTTTGTTCCTATAACAAACTAACAATCGTTGAACCCTTCATTTGCATGAAGAGCCCGTCAAGAATTTGACATAAGAAGGTAAAAGAGATTAAAAATACTTGACTACCGTACTCTTGGTACACCATTTGTTCCACCAGACTCACATTACACAGTCGGTCCCATCGTATCAAAACCCTTGTGTCCAACAACAACAATAAATCGTGTGGTAGTACTAAGACGATAAAAATCGTTACCGGCTTCATCAGAACAAAAGAGTGTAAAAGCTACAAATAAACTCCCAGACAACACCTGACTGACAACACCATTTATGTAGAACAAAAGGACTGGTTCGAAATTAGAAAAATGATTGCAAAAAATGCAGTGGAAATCCAAAACGGCTCTTCTTATATATAGCATGGAAGTAAAGTGCTCAAATAGACGGAGACCAAAATTATTAGGGACAGGATAACAGAGTACACCTGCAGATTGCAGACTTTATTGTTATGGCCATCTCACCGGCGAGAAGCAAAGGCAGTGTTCCACAGATAACGATTCTAGACGGCAACATGCAACTCGTGATAGGTTTGGAGAAGCATATCATAAGTCAAAAAGCAAAGCAAAACCAAAGACATCAAAAATCGATATTACAATACGACACAGGTGAAAAAGCTGATGAAGAAAGTATATGGTAGTTACCTTCTCACAAACTTGACAGGACCAATGAGAAGCCTTCCAATTCACTACGCAAATAGCGGTCGGCGCTGCTAACGCTACCCCCTGGTGGTTACCTTCTGAGGAGCTCAACCAAACTTAGAAAAAACAGTAAGAAACCTCTGCAAAGCCTTCCGATTTGCTTCGGTGATCAGCGTTGCTAACCCTACCACCCGGAGAGGATGCGAAGGTACTGAGGTCTCTTACCTCCTATACAAATTAAAACTAAAACGCGATAAATTTACATAGGACCCCTCGACCATATAAAAGAAAGATTCATCTACAATTTACAAAAGGTTGGAAAAAATTGCAAAGCAAACCCAAAGACCTGTTGAAGAAAATTGCAAAATTAATCCCCAACGGCCCTTCTTATATAGTATAGATTACAAAGAGTACTATGTCATTGTGAATGGTAATCAATTATATGATTGTAAATGGCTATCAATTATCCTCAACCTTGGGCTGCCATAATCGGAGAGCTTGAGCGGGAGAGGGAAATGGCGGGAATGCACAGCCATGGAAGTACCACTGCTTTAAGAGTCTACAAAAGGGTGCTTGTGTGAAGACAAACAAGCTCAACCCAAGGGCATTAATTCTCGGGTGAGGAGAACGTGCTAAGGAATGCATTCTTATCCCCACCATTGGATGTCCCAAAACATAGTTGTGTCAAGAAAAAATGTATTCAATTATGCATTATTGTAACTAATTGTTTTTTTTGGTTGAACGGTAATTGTTTATTCCTACTTAATCGGAACTCGGAAAGCAGAAAACCGCATCCGTCCCCCACCATCCAAATCAATCCGTCTTATAATGAAAATGGATTTCCTATCCATATGGTTAAGTTGCTATGGATTATTGGGAGTGGGTCTCCACGGAGTTGTTGCAACCACCCGATCCAGTGCACATAATGCAATAGGTGCACGGGCCCACTTAAGCTTGTATCTCAATCAATACCAAGCTTCTCCCTTTCACCATGAATACCTCGTCATCTTCCTACCACCACCAAAACCTACAAAGTGGGCGTCATCTATTTGGTTGTGGTCCAGATTGGCCTCATCGTCGTCTGCCAAATACCAGCTAGGTTTGGCTACAACGGAAAGTCATCGTCGACTAGATGAACAGATATAAGACTTGGGTGATGGGGTGCCAGATCCATGGGGTCCTCTACATGGATCTAGTAGTCACTCCTTGTTGTAGAGAAACAGACAAGAAGCCAAATAACCTACGTCGGGGATAGCAACATGACTTCTCCTATGTTGCATGCAGTTCCAGTAGATGTACGACTACTTGACAACGTGCAAATCGTCGAAGAACACCACAGATGCGGTGATGCCCTAGTATGGCAGGGTAGTGGGGTCGAAACTCTATTATAAAAATGCAATAAAGATGGCACCAGTGACAACTTTGTACACAACCATGGCAAATGCTAATGCCCTCTTGTTGTTGACTATCTTGGTGCCCCTTTGGTCAAAGGAAAGTTGCATCATTATAATTTTGATGCTTTGATAGGGAGGGTTCATGATAGGATGGTTAGGTAGAAAGGACAGTCGATGTCCCTTGCATGCAGGATTGTCCTTATTAAATGCACTATGTCTTCTATTCCTATTTACCTCCTGTCTACTTCTTTGGCTTCTCTGTCAGTGGTGAAGAAGATTAACTCCATCATGGAGTCCTTTTGGAAAGTCAAGGATGGGTCAGAACATCGGGTGTGGGTGGCTTGTACATATGTGGTTGGTGAAATGGAGGTTGGAGATTAGTAATCCCAGACCTACATCTGACTCACAAGCCTTCCTTTTGAAAGCTTACTCGATAATGTACATAGGTTTGTCGTTGTGGAGAGTTTTTTGCAGGGGAAATCACAGCAGGATGAGGTTTTGTTTAGATGATAATCATCCCTCATCTCTCAAGCTTAGTACTTGGCCATCCCCACACTAGAGGAAAATTTGACAAATGTTCATGGTGGTGATGTCTTATACCCTGTGGGATGAGGGTAAGGGATTAAAGGTGTTCTAGGTAGATAGATGGTGGGGCTTCCTTTCACAATGCGGCTTGAAAACAAAGTGATGTTAAAGTCCTCATTCAGATAAAAGACATCTAGTCAGAGGAAGAATATTGGGATTGGCGCCTTTTGGCAAAGTTGCTGACTACTGGGTCGCTAAATCTAGGTACATGATCAGGGAAGATGATGATGATCGTTCTCTATGAATGGTGCAGCAAAATGGGCTTTTTTCTTTCCTCTCAGAGAAGAAGATTTTGGATAGAACCCAACATGTGCAGATGGATGTCAATAGAAGAATATAGATGTGGGACCTACCATCTAGAGCTAATTTTGTAGTATGGAAGGCTCTCTGCATCAGGTGTTACCTACCAACAATAATGTTATTAGATGCAAGATTCAATAGGCATATATGTGTCACTGTTGTAAAGAGGTGCAAGGGGAGACTTCTAGCCACCTGTTTGTGACAAGAAAGCTAGGGGAGTATCTATGGAAGAAGGCAAGTGAGCTCCCAAGTTTGAATCTTAATAACTTAATGATGCAGCAAATTCTAGATTGATGTTGCAAAGAGGTGCAAGGGGAGACTTCTAGCCACGTGTGTGTGACAAGAAAGCTAGGGGAGTATTTATGGAAGAACGCAAGTGAGCTCCTGACCCTGAATTTGAATAACTTTATGATGCTGCAAATTCTAGATTGCTATTGGGATAAAGCATATGGTTCATCCCTTAATGTTTGGAAGCAAGGTTGTAACAATAACCTCATTGTGTGGCTAATTTGAAGGAGCCGATGTAAAGCTAGATATGACAGTGTACCTATTGATGGAGATAAGTTATGGGAGGAGCAGATGGATATGTTGAGGAGATTGAGCAGGAAGAAATGCTTTAGAAGGGTAGATGATAGTGACTTCTATGATGCCTTACAAATTTTTTTTTTTTGAAATCCTTCCTTTACGCTTCAAAACTTGTAGATGTGTAGATGGATCCCACTGTTTATAAACAGTCTAGAATTTAATTTCACTTGTGGAAAGGAACATGATCCAAATAGTGGGAATAAAGATGGATGGTCAGTATATTCAGGAACCTAAATGGTAACATGGGGATGGTTTTCAGGTCTTGGCTCAGATCTCGAGGTCATATCAAGGACAACATGTGGGAGGTTATCAATTCCATCAAGCTTTATGGGGACCCCATCCTAGATATTTTGACTTGTGTGGTGGATGATAAGTCGTTGACTAATTTGTTTTGGGACGTTGCTACTCCACCTTGGTGGTCAAAACATATACATAGAGATGTTAAAACTCTGCTTGAGGAGTAATATACTTCGAGATATTGGTTAGAGAAAATGGTATATTGTACCTTTAGAATCAGGTATATGACCTATTGCACCTAACGTGGAGGATTAGTGGCTTGATAGCTTTAGACATAAAGAGAATCAATTTTTTACACAATGGGGGAAAGTTTGGAATTATATTTAATTTTCCAAATATGGACCCTTTGGGATACCTATCGAGGACCCTTTTTGAATGTCTATTATCAATAAAATAATGGTGATCTGAATGTCAAATTCATTAAAATTTTCAAGTGATAACCTAGGTTTGTAACCCTATTATACACATTCAGGTTCAGGATAAGCCAGCATCATCCTTTGGGTGATCTTAGTGCTTCATTTGTCTTGCTAGCTTCACATTCTACACAGTTGAGCTTAGCTTTTCGTGCAATGACGGGAAGGACAACCCATAGATTTAATCATCTCTTCTAAAAATTTCTACAACCTTTTGCAATTTGCACTAACAATGGAAATAGGTTTTGCCACCTTGTAATTGATTGGGGAGGCATATTTATGGCTCATCCTGTCGACCATCAAATATTAAGCTAGAAACATAGAATACTTACTTGGAAAACATCAACTATGATGGAATTTATGCTTGAAACTCAGCAACATAGTCATAAAAAGCACCTTCACCTACAACTCAGCATGATAATGATCATGTCAATCTACGTTTACCAATAAACAACTTTAAGTGTGTGCAGATGGAGGAACATCACAAGTAAAATAGAACTAAAAAGAAATCTAGGTGGAATAAAAATACCAGAAACACATTTCAACCAGGAAGTCTTGTTTACAATGAGTTCCATTAAGTGTTGCTAATCATGTGTTCTCTTTAGGCGAGCAAACTTCCATCAGTACATGTTCATATAGTTGGTGTGACTTGTATATCACTTTTAAGAATCTACAACTGTGATTGACAGACCTATGGGACGACGAGCATGAAGGCTTACAAATTTTAATTTTTTATGGTGAAATAAGATTTTCCCATTAATACATTATCATTAAATCCTTCCATAAGTCAATAACTATAAAGACAACACATATACCAAAGTTGAGAGAATATATGAAAATTCGATAATAAAATATCTATATTAAGCAATGCTTTTGTATCCACATACTTAGTGAACTTCATGCATTACAATATGAAATGAAACATCTAGCTATTTCTTTGCACATTGGTAAATAAATTAGCATAAAAATAAACAGCTAAATGAGGCTTAATGCATGCATTTTGCACTTAAAGCAGTGAATGCCTTAAATCCATGATCTTTATGGACTCCCATAACGTATATATCGGTTTCCAACAAGGTTGTCTAGGCAATGTCCGCCAGAGAAGGGGTGCCTAGCAAGCCTGGGTGCCAGGGCACCAAAGCCTAGGTGGTCTAAACATTGTTTTACTTTATATGCATTTAAATACATGAACTTGCATATACATTTAGATATATCCACATATATACTTCGATGAGTTCATCTATATTTGTGTTCTCTAAGCTTGTTATTCCTAAGCACACCAAAGCCACACCTCAGCTGACTAAAATTAGATCTAACTTGACATAAATTAGACATAAACATGACTTAGCTTGCCATAAAATTTTCTAAACTAGACTTGATTAAAAATGACTTCCCCTACTTTGCCCCCGATATAATCGAATTGAGCATAAGCTGACCTATTTTTCAAAATTAGGCCTAAATAGCGCAAAAATAGAGTTAATTTGACATAACCAGACCTAAGTCAGACCTAACTTGCCCCAAAAATGACCTCACTTGAACAGAATCAGACCTAATCAGACTTAGTGTTCCTTAGAATGACCTACTTTGAACTAATACATACCTAAAATAACTTATTACCATGAAAATGACTTAAATAGGGCCTAAAAGCCCATGTTCGATGCCATCTTAGGACCTCCCGTCAGATCCTAGACTGGCCCATGCACAACTATGGTTTTCGGTGACCTCAATTAGCCATAAATTCACAAAAATCTTGCTAACAAGACATGTATTAGTCCTAAGTTGCCATAGTTTGACCTATGAATGACCTAAATGAGAAATGGCATGCCCTAATTTAGCTAGATTTGGATCTAATTAAATCTAACTTGCCCTACTTTGCCATAATAAGACCTAACTCGAGAAAAAATAAACATAATTCTGCCTAATCAGACATTGATAGAGAAAAATCAGGCCTAAGTTCCACAAATCTACCTCATTTGAACCTTTTATGTTGTAAAGTCATACCTAGGGTGAGTAAAAAAACCTAACTTGACCTAAACTAGACCCAATTGAACGATTCTAACATTAAAATGATCTTACATTGATCTGATGCATATGTATGCTAATTTAATGCAGCTCAAACTGAGTTAAAAGGGGTATACCAAGGCCCAAGATGCAGAATGAATTGAGCTATAGGAACCTTCTTCAGCAACTACGACGCCTGTCTGAGTTCATTCGTCAAATTCGGAATTGAAAAGATTGTGTGTCTAGATGATTAATGCGTAAATGGTATGTTATACACATTATGTTTAAAATGTATGATATTAGCACCTAGGATCCTAGCAATGGTTGTAGTTGTTGTCGGTCCATAGCTTCTTGAATATCTTTGTTCGTAAGAATTACTAAGGCTGCACTAGCAGTTTGACGCATCTGATTTAAAATAGCTACTAACTTTATTTTATTTTGACAATCATGGAAGCTAGAAAGGAATCCTTGGTATAAATTTGTATTTATCAAAACTGTAAGGAATTCACACTGCATATCTTATAACACTGAAAGAGTATCAAGAAGTGTACCGCTGCAGAAGAAGACCATCCATGGAAGGATGACAACGAAAGATTTATGGCTTCATAAGCTGGTCTTCATGAATGAAACATTACCTGATGGAACTGAAGTAGCATACTATAACCGTGGCAAGCGATCACTTGAGGGCTATATCAAAGGATCTGGTATTTTCTGTAGCTGTTGCAGCAATGTGGTGAGTCCATCCCAATTTGAAGCACATGCTGGCTTTTATGCAAGACGCAAACCTTACTTGAATATTTATACATCCAATGGGGTCTCCCTGCATGAGCTGTCTCTCTTTTTATCCAAAGATAAAAAGTATACTAATCCGGATCGCGGGAATGATGACCTCTGTCAAGTTTGTGCCGATGGGGGATCACTATTGCTATGTGATTTATGTCCCCGAGCTTTTCATCAAGCTTGTGTGGGACTGTCAAGCGCACCGACTGGAAAATGGTGTTGCCCATGCTGTCAAACCATGCATCAACGTGAAAAGTATGTTTCACACAATATAAATGCAATTGCTGCTGGAAGGGTTTCTGGGGTATTGTCCAAACTCCTGAGATTGATGCCAGCTGTTGTGTGCTGTGCAGAGGCCATGATTTCACCAGAAATGAATTTGGACCGCGAACTGTCCTCCTCTGTGACAAATGTGAGAAGGAATTTCACATTGGATGCTTGAAGGAGCACAATATTGCTGATCTGGAGGAATTGCCACAAGGAACCTGGTTTTGCTGTTCTGATTGTGACAGAATATATGCTACTCTGCACACGTCCCACATACCTGAATCAAAGAAGATATCTGATCCACTTATGGACGTTATAAAGAGAAAGCGCATAGAAAAAGGTCTGAGCAATGACTCCGAACTTGATGTAAGATGGATGCTCATTAAAGGGAGTACAGCGTCCCCTGAATCCCACTTATTACTGTCTGAAGCTACTGCCATTTTCCATGAATCCTTTGATCCAATAATTGATGCAGCAACTCGCCAGGACCTCATACCCGCTATGGTTTATGGAAAGGACATCGGACATCAAGACTTTACCGGGATGTATTGGGCAGTTCTGACAGTAAGCTCGACTGTGGTGTCAGCTGGACTTCTCAGGATTTTGGGGCGTGATGTTGCAGAACTTCCATTAGTTGCAACAAGTATGGTAAGTCAAAGCCATGGTTTGTTTCAAACTTTGTTTTCGTGCATTGAGGAATTGCTAGTTTCATTAGGCGTGGAGCGGCTCGTGCTTCCTGCTACGAAGGAAGCTGTAGCTATCTGGATCAACAAGTTTGGTTTTGAGGAAATAAACCAGTCCCAGCTTGAAGAGTATGCAAAGGGTACTCGACCCTTGAATTTCCAAGGGACACCTATGTTACACAAGACGATATCATGCTCAGAAATTCAGAAAATTGCTGAACGCTCAGAAATTCAGAATACTGCTGAAGGATAAACCGGCTATATTTAAACTCTTGTTTTTTTTGGGATTCCGTCAGAGGATGCACTTTTTTGGCCAAAGCTATTATTAGATGTAGAAACAACGCCATCACACTGTACAGTAGAGGCGTCAATACCTGACAAGGGTGTTTAGATTATAGGGGGGTTTTATAAGTCCCAATTTTTTGTAACAAAGGCAACACATGACGTGCTTGGCTAAGCAATGACATGCTGGCTGGCTCCCTAGCTTTTTCTCATCGACGCTCCCGTAAAGGGGTTGTAATTCTTTTGTCTTTCTGACCACATCCCATGATTATTTCTATCCATGGGGCCAGGCTAGGCACTGTAATTACTGACGTCATGATTTTGTATGTATCGACAATTTGTGTATTTTGTTATAAACGGTGAATGGTAAAATCATGAGGACATGAGAACCGTTGAAAAATTGGACTTGTATCTTATATGATATTATTAGCAGCCCCTACAAAATATTGAACGGTTGGTGCTTATTAGTAACTGATAAGGGGCATATACGTCATAGTCCTAAAGTGCTTTCCAAATAAGAAAATTCTAGCAACTGATAAATATGGTCAGAAATTAGTGTTGGTTATACTAAATTTGTTTTAATGGTTTAAAATCAGAATGCATTTTGTTTCGTATTACAGTATAGGTACAAACACAACAATATAGATGTCACACCTATTTATAATCTCTCAAAAACGTGTGCCTTCTAATGAAATCCAAGAACAGAAATCGCAGTATGTCTCCGCAATCATTAGAGCATTTCGTTCATGTATGGAAAACGAGGATGAGTATAGTCTTTAGCTTGTTACATACATCGTAAGAGAGGATGCATATTGACGCACAAGAAAACAAATATGAAGGGCTTTTTAACTGATTCATATCTTTTTAGAAGAAAAAATGTAGAGCTCACCCCCAAGCCTGTCAAATGTGAGCTGCAATACAAAATCAAGGGAAATTAAGAGCATTGTCAACCAAGCGCCTCGTACATAGGGATATGCAGAACATTACCAGAAGGGCGAATTAGGAGCGCTGCCAATTGGGATCAAGAACGATATCCACGAGAGGATCAAGAGCGCCGTCAGTTAGAGGATCAAGAGAACAACCAACCAGGAAATCAAGCATGCCGCTAGCCAGTGAACATGCAAGGCATGCTGCCGTCAGTGAGGAGATCAGCAGCACTGCATGCAGCCAGGGAATTGGGCGTGCCTGCCAGTTAAAAAATAGCTACGACTTCAACATCACCAACTAGGAGAAGGCGCAATTAGGGTGAAGGGCGGGAACATTTCAGTCTTCACCTCTTCAATGATGAACGCGTTGAGAGGAGAGAAGACGCAGAGTGGTGTGACCTAGGACGGAAACAGTTCTGAAGCGCAGGCAGCGATTCATTTCTGTCTCTAGTGATGGAATCATTGAGAGGAGAGTAGTCAGAGCGGTGTTACCTGGAACGGAAGGAGATCAACGTCGGTGATGAAGTCGGCGAGAGGAGAGGTAGAAGGTGGAGCAGCGTGACATGAGACGGGAGGAGATCAGGAGCACAGCCCGCCGTCACCTGCATTTTCCTTTCGTTGTTTCTCTCAGAAATAGATCGTGTGGGTGGGGTGGGGTTGGGGGGCGTGGCCGCGTGGGCGTGGGAGGGTGCTTCTCGCGGGCATCACGGGCGCGCCTTGAATTGATAAGAAATTTAGTTTGTGGCATCTAATTTTAAAAATGCCGCAATAAAATGCCGTCAAAATCAAGGTTTGTTGTAGTGAAAGTGGAATAATGGCTAATATAATATTTTGGTCTGAATAATGTGATTTATATGGTTTCCTTTATATGATCAACTTAAGGAGCTTAATTGTTGACAATGGATGGCTTGTTTTAAATGAACAGTCGATTGTGGGTTTTACCCTACTGTCAATGAAACTTTTTGTGTTGTCAATCAAGGGATGTCTAGGGTTAGATGGTGACTCTTTCTAGAGAACAAATCAAGGACTTCATAGGTGGTTTATCCAAGGTGTTCACTTATGTAAACAATCAATGGTCTTACCTTTTTAACATCTAATGGTTCTGGGTGACATTGTGGTATAGTGATATGGGTTGAATGATGATGGAACAAAGGAAGGGTTACCCTTAATAAGGTAGTATTACCTATTAACTCATATGAATAGAAGGGTGATAATCATATTGTGTTGATATGTAACCCTAATGAGGTATAGCTTGCTATACCTTGCTTTAATATAACTAAATGATGGTAATTGGGTAAGAATAGTCCTTGAATGATTGATACAACCATGGAGTACTCTCTTATTGTTGTTGAAGCCCTAGTATGTTGTAACATGATGCTTACACCTTGATTTATGTGTGGGCTCATACTTGAAAATAGTATGGAATGTGATGGTGATGCTTCACCTTATGCATCCATGATCCAATGAGGATGTCGTGAGTTAGGGTTTGAGTATAAGTGATGGTTAGTATCATTAATATAATTTATCTTGTGAACCTAACTCTAATGCAAATAGATAAATATGAGTATTCATGTTTAACATTCTTATATGATGTAATGATGGTGGAATATCCTCCTTACTATGATCATAACCTTGATATGTTAATTGGTGGTTATCATAGCCACATGGTTGATACTTTCTTATGCTAAACATGTACATAATGAATATGATGAGAGTTAATCATATCTAGATTCCTTGCATGTTGATGTAATAAAGGAATGTTCTTAATGTTAATATAGCCCTTCTATGATTGTTTATTAATATCTCCTAGCTCATTAATGCAATATTGTGCTGATCTGGTGTATTATATGTAAGTGATATTGTTGAGCCTTGTTATAAGGCATGGAAAGATAATGATGATCTTGCAGGGAATAGTATGATGGTCTTAATGACCTTTGGGTGTGGTTGAGCCCTGAATGAGGTGTAATCCTCTTGTGTTGATAAGGGTTGATACCCTGTGACATAGTGGAAAGGATTTATATCTCGTGGTAGGATGATGACTAGTGTGGTCTCATGAATGGCAAGTGAATAGTACCATGAATGATGAGATGAGAAATTATGTTTCACACATTTTATATCCTTTGAAGTTGTGATATTTATATGCTGGTTAGAAGTGAATTAGGCTTTGTATGTCCACTTGTTTGATGCAGCCTTAATTCACCCAATTGGTATAACTAATGAAGTGAAACTCTAATCATGTAGTGCCCTGTGCTATAGATCCATCTGAGTGTCAGAACTTTCCAGATGGTGAAACGAGTATTCCTAAAGGAAACTCAGAGTGCATACTGATGAGTATGTGGGGTGCTTGTCATCCTGAATTCAAGTGTTTAGGTAGGATGACTGCAGTCATACCTAGCCCTCATTTTGAGAACGGCTGCGGTCGTGTCTCGGTGATTATATATGTGATGATATTGGAGGACAACTGCGGTTGTACCTCAGAGGGTAGGGTATGCATACCCACCTCCTTTCAGTAGTGTCATGACCTATACCAAGGACAAACTAGGTTGTTAGCAGCTTGACCTTATGTGTCGTTGTGGAAGACCCGTACTAACCGGGGGCGGAGAAGATCTTAGGAGTCCGACTCTTCCTAGATCTTGTACGGCTCTAATTTCAACTTAGTAGTGGTCTTTTTTAGTGGTATCCTCAATTTCCTCAGGGCATAATAAAAGATGTAAGATAGTCATGTAGCATATTTGTTTCGGGTTATACACAATGTTTCACATTGGATGATAACCCTTGTTTGTTATCTTTCATAAAGATGATGCTTAGTGCAATTTAGAGATAGTAGACATACTTATGTTGTGGATATGCTTAAAATTGTAGATGCATACATATAGTATCCATGCTTATGTTGATAACTATATTGCGATTGCCGATGATAATCATTATGTTAGCTATCTCATGTTGTTAGTTATGTTTAGCATGCTAGCTATGCCTTTGTAACTAGAGATGCATACACTGCTAATTATGCTTATCTAGGTAGTTGTGCTTGTGTTGTTAGCTCTTCTTATGATGTTGATATGTTCAACCAATTAGACATGCTCATGTTGTTAGCTATGCTATGTTACTAGACTTTCTCATGATGCTAGAACTGCATATGCTATTGAATTGCTTATATTGTCAACAAGATAAAGGATGATAGTCTGGCTAATGATGATAGTTATTATCTACTCCTTTATGTATTTTGTTAATCATCAATATTGATGATCTTATTTTCTATCTCTGATTAAACTACTTAACTATCTAATTGCTTAAAAATGTTGTAATCAATAAACGTTGTTGGAGGTTATATCTCTTGCTGGGATATGGGTCAGACCCTTGTGGTTCGCCACATTTTTTTAGGTAATCGAAAGTGACAAAAATAAACATGTGGCAACAAAGAAGAGCTGTAATCATGAATCTTTGAGAAAGTTGATTAGATGTCTAGTGTGTCCTAAAGTTGTCCATGTACTCTCAGGTCTGGGCAGGAAAAGTTTGTATATGGTGTTTCAAATGAATTGGGATTTTGTTAGCATGTTAATGCTTGTTTGTGTGACATTTACGAATATTGTTCTCCTATGTATATATGTTTTGGCTAAGATGATAGATCAATTTGTATCAAATTCTTGGCATAGTATGGATATAAGAAAGATTTTGGGATCTTATGCAAATGTTTATGAGCAGGTGCTGATGCTGAAATCGGTTTTAATTTACCCATATTTTTTGGTATGTGATTAATTAATGATTGATTGTGTTTTATGTTTTGAGTAATCTCATTTATTGTAAAGGGTTCTTACAAGTTGGTATCATAGCTTTAGGCTCACTGAGTCTACATGGACACTAGGACTTAGGACTAGGATGATTTCTAAGTTCGGAATATGACATAAAAATATGGTGCATACTGCCTAATCTCAGTATTTGGGTGCCCTGGCCAAGTATTCAATTATTGAAGAAAAGGTAAGTATGGAACTCTTAGATTATTATCATTTTGATTACTCTAATCAAGTAGTCATTTTGAGACAATCTAAAGAGCATAACAAATAAGAAATCATGGTGTGAATATCTCAATCCTACCTTAAAGAAGATGAGAATTGCATCATTATCTATCAAAACTTGAATGTTTGGTAACTATAAGAGAAAGATACAACACCATGGTATCTAAATCTGAATACAAATAAGAAAAGAGGAGTTCTTGAATATGTGATTCATGAAGATAATAAAGTAAAAGATAGATAAGTCTATGCTTATAAAGTGATTCAAGGTATGAAATCCACATAAGATGGATATAACTCCTATGATAAGTATAAAATGAGAAGATAAATGAGAACAATGACAAAGAAATAAGGTGGAACCTGAGTTAATCTCAGACCAACCTATGTGTGTAAGAAAATGTTAATAAAAAATCAGCATGGCATGTGAAAGAAATTAAGGGAGATGATCCTGATTTAATGAAGAAAATGTGGAATATGATGATTTCCCTATCGCTAAGAGGTTGAAAAACATAATAAAATAAGAGAACATACCAAGTGTGATAAATAGTAATCAAGGAAGGAGTAATGAGATATGTTAATCATGATGATTCCTATTCGAATGGAAAGGAACCCAAAATGAAAAAGGTAAAATAATACATAAGAAGTTGTAACCTGCATAATGAAAATTAAATAGGTTACCTTTTTGCTAGTGACCGTTGAACGATGTTGCTATGAAGTACAAAGTGTGTTTCCCTTTGTGTCTTTCCTTTCTAGGGAACAACTTTTAAGTGAATCATTGCCACTTGGTATGTGTGGATTCATTGTAAACATGAGGGTGGATAACTTATTATAGCATAAGGTTGTTTGGACTATGGTTCCAAGATCATAAAGTTTGTGATGATTTTTCTTTTGAGCCTTCCAATAATTAGGAAGAATCCTCTTCTATTTCTTGATATTTCTTATGTTGGTATAGTTATATGAGATAAGGATGTGAGTTCCTTATAACACATGAGGTGGATACCAAGGTAATGAATCCTAGTATCCAAGATATGTCAATAGTATGGGAAGTATGTGAAGGTTGGATATGTTTATTAAATGTACATTACAAGTATTCCTCTCCCTTAGCGAGAGAGATAGTTAATGATGACCCTTTAAATGTTGTTAGGAAGGAAAAACAAAAGTGATTATATAATGTTGTGTATGGTTTAGTGATAGCTGTACAAGACCACTATCAAGGATAGATGGTTTTTTGGTTAATAGATATGTGATACTGTGTTCCTTTAAGATAACCCTATGATCAAATATCAATGCATAAGAGTTAGATTGGATGACATAATTCACATGACCATGATGAGTTTAGAGTTATGTCCTTTAGACTAACCGATGTACCAATAGAATTTATGAATAGGAGGAATAGAGTGTTCAAGTAATGTATTACAAGTTGTAGCAAGCTTTGAATGATGACATGTCAAAGTATTTCAAATATGATAAAAAATATGATCAATATTTCTTCAAAAACCTTAGGGTTGCTGAAGCAGCAATAGCTATGAGAACAAGTTGAATAAGAGTGAGATGGGGTTGATTAAATTTCTTTATGGGATCATGATATGTCTTCTAAGTAGGTTGTGTAAATCCTAGTAAGGTGAATATAGTGTTGTTGTTTCACCCCTAACAAGGTTGACCAGGAATGATGTTTCCTTGTATGGAATGATAGCTTCCAGTGTCAACATTTCTTTTGATGCTAAAAAAAGAACTGACAGGAGTTCTAGTGTTAGTATATAAAAAAAAAGGATGGATACATTGCCTTTTTTATGCTTCAAGGAATGGTGTGGGATACATGACATGATTGGTAAAAAGCTAGCAAGTATGAACTTTGAGTTATGTGTTGATACAATAGATATAATTTTAGGATGACAGCTAGAATTTAAAATTGAACATTACTACTAGAGTTGTACAGATGACACAACAAGTTTCTACATTCAATAATGAGTATGTCTTCTTAGGTGGGGATTTTTGTGCTGACCCAAGAGAATATATGTATGAATGATATGACATCACCATAATATGTAAGTAACCATGTGAAGGTAATAGGATGATGTGCAAAGGAAGTAACCATGTTTGTTTACCTTGAATTTCGGGGGTGAATTCCCTGTTAGGGGTTTATAGTTGTAAGGCCCCTGAACTTGCTTAATGAGTTGAATGAGTTTAATTATCATAAATGAATGCTTAGAAACCTAATATAACCTTTTGATATGTTTTTAATGTTGGGTTTTAGGGGAGGCAGAGAAGGCAGTGGAAACAACAATTTCCTCCCCAAACCCAAGATAAGGAAACGCGTCAATGTCTATACAATAGGAAAGGATGGTTTATGGAATCATACCTTGTCCCGAGGCTTGCTCGGCGACAATACCTCACAGCTTGCGCGGTCTTCACCTCCGGTCTTGGACGGTGTCTGTGCATCTCATGGTCACACCGGGACTGACGACTCCTTGTCTCACCGGGACTGCCGGGATTGACAGCTATCCTCCGAGAGGCAGAAATCTCCCACCTCTGAAGTAGTCCACACGGACCACCTGAAACTCCAATCTCCTTGTCCCACAAGGAATTGGAAGGAGTCACACCCTCTTGTCAGTGTACTAGTCAGTGACACACTCTCCTGCCACCAGTCGCTTTCTACAGTTGTCTTTCCCTTGCTAGGCCTCCCTTATCGGGTAGCACTTTCTCGGGCTCTCCCGGTTACCAAAACTAGAGAGAACGAAAACTTTACAAAGCAACTGGTTGCACTGAGTTGTTCTTTGAGAATCCCCCAATACCCCTATATATAGGAGGGTCATGGGACATGGTTCTCTATCCCGGGCAATGCGGGACTAAAGAAGGAGTAGAAGGGTTCGAGATTTTCCACAAAAACAACCAACTGCACAACTTGAATCGATCATTTCATTTATGAAATGGTCAGTTGGGGACCTAAGCCGGTCGGTTGACACCTCAACTGATCAGTTGGGACCCATGAAATGGTCGGTTCACTTCTGAACTGGTCAGTTTGTGGTCCTAGTCAGTTCCCGATTGACTTTTCCTCTTTTGTTTCGAATTGGTACCAAATACCAATCCTTGTTCCAATCAAATTGGGCAAGTGAAACGAAAGGAAATTTTTCACCAATCCTACTTTCCCAACTTGCTCGGTTGGACCAGTTGAACCGATCGTTTCAACACTTGAACCGATCGTTTCAACACTTGAACCGATCATTTCACCCTGTCCCTGAGCCGATCGACTCACCACCTGAACCGATCGGTTCACCAAGCTCAGCCGATCGGTTGGGGTGCAGATTGTGTAGAATCAGTCAATTGTAGTTTCAATCAATCTGATACTCCAATCAATGTGTCCAACACCTTGAACATTATGACATTGAGATATCAATTAATTGAGTGTTTAATTGAACTACTAAAATTCTTTAGTAATCAATCTAAACATTGTTTGTGGACAAAACTCCTCTTCCAGGTTAAATCCTATGTGTGTGACCCTACAGGTCCATTTCACGTTGGCAGTGAAAGTCCATAACACTTATGACTTCACAAGCAAAGAGTGGTGCCTAGTCACACATTAGTGCTACCCAAGTGAAATAGAAAGTTGGAGACCAACTTTCAATCCTACAATCCGTGAATGGTGTTACAGTGAATGTATAATTCCTTTGTCATTGATATCCCGAATGAACTCGAGGCATGGAATAGTCATCCTGTCAACGTTCATTCACTTTCTTGATCTCAGAGTAGATTGGAAGAGATATGTATGACATCAGTATTACATACTGATTCACACATGAGTGCATGCCTTTCTCAATCCTACTCATCAAGTAGCCATGGATATCAAACTCCCTTAGGAGAGACAAATGCCATATCTATCACTCACCCCTCAAAATCCCCATGTGTCAAAGCCACCCAATCATCACCTTTATAACAACCCATGTTTCAGGACTGTGTTTGATGATGTCAAAGTGTGCCCAACAACATGTGCTGAGTGTAGTGATTTTAGGTCAAAGAATCACACTCACCACCATCGCTGTGAGTACTGACTGTGACTACCATGTCATGGTTCCATGTGTCAAACTCACGGTGGGTCTGTCCGGTACACTTGTTATCTAACAAGTACCTATGTGTTTGGTTTGATATCTCTATATCATGACTAATGAGATTCTGTCATCAACCAACACCACAATCTAGTCTTGTGTGTCATTGCTGTCTATCTACCTTCCACAACGACATCTGACTAGGGACATAATGAGAATGTACAAACTCTTAGCATCCATATGATCTCATCGTTCAGGTCATGAACCTGAAGGCATACGTCATTGAGTAATGTCATTCTCTAGACATTCAATATGTTCTATCACTATCTCATATGACTAAACCAGAAAGAATTGGAAGCTTCCCTTTGATGTTTATCAAATCAATCTTAATGTATCCCACCAATCATCCCATGATTAGCTCTCAGGGCATACATACCAACAGACTCCCACTTGCACTGTGAGCCAATCACCCTTGAATTATATTCATAGTGATCTTCAAACATGTCCCACATGTTACTCTGCTCTAGTGCAAACATAGTGAGTTATGGAAACACCTTGCCAAAGTGAGTATAAATTGCATGTCTCACATCTCTTCACTGTACGTCACACATATGAGATGGAGTTTCTGTAATATGCGATCTAATATTCCTTTGCTAACCTTTAGCCACATTGCATGATCAAGGATTCCATACTTGTCATGAATGAGCGGAATATCTATAAGTTCATCTCATGAACTTCCAGATCCATATAGTATCCACTGTTGTTCTCTAACACACGGATACTCGGCAATTCCCTTTTAAATGGTTTTATTGGAACACTTCCAATTATCAACAAACTTTCACTTTTATATATCCTATATATATTTTGCGATTAATTGTCTGTCCATTTTGGAAGTTCGCATCAGCGTAACTTTTTACTTTGAACTCTTCCTTATGTCCATAGAACTAGTACTTCACAAGTACTTATCAAGTTCTCATGGTGTTCCAGTAACCCTTACTAAAGTAGACAGACATCCACTCGTCATGTCTCACATACGAGTTATCAAGATGAGCACATCATATTTCCATGTCCTACATACAAGATGATGAATGCATTTTGTTCTTGCCATGTCGATACATGCAAGATAATGGGATGATTACATACATGATAGATCCATATCGATTCTTAATGTTCCCATTCTTCATAAAAATTGGACACTTGGCCTTGGGATACTAACTCCATGTAACATGGACATGTTTTCTCCCACTGAAGTTATGCATACTAAACCCTTCAGTATAGATTGCCAATGTATGTTTTCTCCTCTTTTAGGTCAAGAGGTTTTCGAGAACTATCTCTATAGATCTCTATTCCTATCACATAGGAAACATCTCTATCTTCCTTAAAGATAATTTCCACTTTAGGATTTCCATTCTAGAACATTTCCATTTCACATCAACACGTGGAATGTGAACACGCTCCCACTAAATCACAGATCCCTTCTTTATCTTTGACATATCAGTCAAACCCTTTGACTATATCATCAAAGTAAAGATCCAATTTTGAGTTGCTTGTACTCAATCAATCACATTGATTAGTCCATTGTAACATATAGACTTCATTTGCATTAGTGGATTTATAAACCTTATAGGTTGTGTCACGTACACATCCTTATTTTATTCCTCATAGGAATGCGGTTTTAGTATCCATATGCCAAATTTCTTAGTCATTAAATTGCAATCAACAAGCATCATCCTTCTCAAAATGTTATCCATGTATCTTAACACTTAAGATTCATTTGCACTTATGGATTTCATCCAATGGGTGCTACCATCAAGGTCATACCTTATGGTTCACATGGATGTCATTTAGGATGTAATGGTCATAAACCATAATTCAAAATTCAGTTCCTCATATTCATATAGATAGTTGACTCATCACATGACCAACTCATCACATAGATAATCGACGTGTATCTATCAAGGGTATAAGAACTCACGACTCCTTGTGATTCTTAATGTCCTTTATTAGTGTGGGGTATTCTTTTATTAAGAAGAATTTAGTTATTTGATAATCATTCTCTAACTCCTTAGAGTATGATTCCTTCTTGATTTAGACATCACCATGCCTTAATCATGAGTTCACTATGATACACTATCATAATCACTCATAAGGATCTCAAACATTTGGTCCAAGTATTTCATTCATTGATCTCATCAAGAATTAACACTTTACCAAATTTGCACTTCATCTATGATAATCTTGAACACTTCAAGATATTCATATTGGTATTTTTCTAAACACCATTTGAAGTATTAGCATTTGTTCCAATAGGTATGTATATACATCACATGTATCATACCTAATAGGATAATCATTCTCCCACTACCTTTAGTGAAGATTGATTAATCATGTCCAAGATATTCATGTCTCTTACTGGTTCTATAACAAAAAGAGTCTAGATTTATCCATCACATGGAAACTAGAAATGAATTTCTCATGATTGATGCTAATTTGATTGTTTGAGTTATCTATAACTTTTAGGTATCATTTTATCTTATGCATATCAAATACCACAAGGTAAACAAGACATTTCCACAAAGATCATATCTTTAGAAATTGAAACATCTCTTTATTGATTGCCATCATTGTCATACAATATGCAAAAATAAAGTGTTTCTATCTATTGGCAAATATGAAATAGCCGTTCATAACTGTATTACATGCCTTTTAGGATGAAAATAAACTAAATTACTCCTATCTATGGCGGAAACACTTGCCCCATTTATTGATTGCTTTACACTTTACATCTTGGTATCATATAACTCAAAAGTGTTACAAGTTTACTTTCATGAAACCTTTAAGTAGAGATGTCTGTTGCCTCCTTCTTCTTTTGTTCTTCCAGATAGAGAGAACAATTCCTTTTCCAATGTCCTGGATTTTGACAATGGTGGCAATTGCCTTTCTTGGTCACGCCTCCCTTGGCCTTGAGAGCTGAAGTCGACTTGGGCTCCGGGCTAGCATCAGAACCTTTCTTAGCTTTGCCCTTGCCCTTGTGCTTGGACTTGCCTTTCTTGCTCGTGATCACCATCATAGACTTAGGTTTGTCCTTCTTCATCTGTGTCTCGGCTGTCCTCAACATGCCCAACAACTCTGACAGTGGCCTGTCAAAGTTGTTCATGTTGTAGTTCATCACAAACTGACTGTAGGATTCTAGCAACGATTGCAGTATCACGTCAATAGCCAACTCTTGGCTCAGTGGAAATCCCAGTCTTGTCAGGTTCTCCACATACCCAATCATCTTGAGTATGTGAGGACCAACTGGATCTCCTTCTGTCATGACACACTTGAACAGTGCCCTTGAGACATCGTATCTCTCTTGCTGTGCTTGATCTTCATACATGTTCCTGAGATGTTGAATCATCTCAATGACACCCATGTTCTCATGTTGTGTCTGCAACTCGTGGTTCATAGAGCACAACATCAAGCACTTTTCATCAATGGCATCATCAGAATGCTTCTTGTAAGCATCCCTTTCTGCCTTTGGTGCATTAGGAGTAGGTTCCTCTAGAATTGGAGTATCTAGGACATATAGCTTTCACTCTTGAGTGAGAACAATTCTCAATGTCCTATACCAGTCATGGAAGTTTGTCCCATTTAGCCTATCCTTTTCAAGGACCGATCGCAAAGAAAAGTGATCGTTGTTTGTTGTCATTTGTACTACAAAAGGAAATATGCAAATTTAGTCCAAAAACTCATTTTTGACTTATTTGATTGATTTGAAAAGTTGACGATATAATTAGGCCTTTAATTAATTATCACTCCCACTATTTTAGTTCAAATTGATAGCCCTCACCATCAATTAGGAAGATTGCAGCGTACAACCTTCTAGTGGGCAAGATCCTGAAATCTGCTAAGTCATGGACCCACTAGGGATGTCACCCACAACTTAGATCTCTCAGGTAGGCAACTTTTGCCAATTGCATCATACGCAACTCTTGATAAGATGTCATATGAAACTCCTTGCCATGAGCATCTCCATGCCTCAAGGTGCTAGATCCTATCTAGGTCACCTTATTAAGTCCGACTCAAAGCTAACATGATGAATATGCACCCTGCTAGGGCAGACCCACACATTCATCCTTCACGCTTCCACGAGAAAGACGGTGCACCATGCTAGGGTGTGCCCACACTTGGTCGATCAAGCTTTAAACGTGTGTCGCATTTGGAAGGCATCTAAAACTTAATATTTAATGAGGGATTTGGTTTTTTTATACATATACTTATCCAATCACCACAATATATAGTACGTATCATATACATGCTATATCCCACAGAAAACATGTGAAACGATAAAAGTGATGATTATGGCCATCCTAATGTGATTCCTCGAGCCAAGAGGAATCATGGTCATCTAGGTCTACATCGCATGCAACCTGTACAAGATGAACTCTGTGCTTTGCCTTTTTGGGTTTGATCAACTCATCACATGACTGATCGGCTCACCATCAGGCTGGTCGGCTGGGTGCCACCAGCTGATCGGTTGGCTCCTCCAACCGATCAGTTCGCCTGGTCGTCGTGCATCTCATCATGGCCGCCACCCGCTCATCTCACTCCTCGAACCGGTCATCAACCAATCGGCTCACTCCTTGAACCGATCATCTCAAACGTCAACCAATCAGTTCACGCCTTGAACCGATCATCTCAGTTGTCGTCAGGATGTCCTCCGTTCTTTGACATAACAGGAAATAAAATTCTATCCTATTTTACATTGTAACAAGAGAAACCTCGAGTTACATTCGAGGGGAGCAAAGGTAGGAAAGAAATCTTGAATTATTTCAAGTTACATCAGGAATAGGAGAAAGGGAATCAGTGCACAGACCGAGATGCAAGCAACCACATACAACCATACACAGATAGGGTTTATTGGCCATAACCACGCTATACATCCAACACAAAACTCATTTAAGGGTGACGCGTATCGAGTGCATTTATAATACATATCATATATGTAAATTGGGATTTGTGGATTTAGGATTGAACATGCATAAAGCCAATTTTATTCACATCGTATGCAATAAATAAAGGCGACAAACTAAAATCGATCATATCGATAATCCTAAAGTATATAGCAGTTGACGTGGCTCTGATACCACTGTTAGGTTTTAGGGGAGGCAGAGAAGGTAGCGGAAACAACAATTTTCCTCCCCAAACCCAGAACAAGGAAACGCGTCAACGTCTATACAATAAGAAAGGATGGTTTATGGAATCATACCTTATCCCAAGGCTTGATCAGTGACAATACCTCAAGGCTTGCACGGTCTTCACCTCTGGTCTTGGACGATGTCTGTGCAGCTCCTGGTCGCACCGGGACTGACGACTCCTGGTCTCACCGGGACTGTCGGGATTGACAACTGTCCACCGAGTGGCAGAAATCTCCCACCTCTGAAGTAGTCCACACGGACCACCTGGAACTCCAATCTCCTTGTCCCACAAGGAATTGGAAGGTTTCACACCCTCCTGTCAGCGTACTAGTCACTGACACACTCTCCTGCCACCAGTCGCTTTATGCAGTTGTCTTTCCCTTGTTGTGCCTCCCTTATCGGGTAGCACTTGCTCGGGCTCTCTCAATTACCAAAACCAGAGAGAATGACAACTTTATAGAGCAACTGGTTGCACTGAGTTGTTCTTTGAGAAGCCCCCAATACCCCTATATATAGGAGGGTCATGGGACAGGGTTCTCTATCCCGGGAAATGCGGGACTAAAATAGGAGTAGAAGGGTTTGAGATTTTCCAAAAAACAACCAATTGCGCAACCTGAACTGATCATTTCATTTCTGAAATGGTCGGTTGGGGACCTGAGCTGGTCGGTTGACACCTCAACTAATCGGTTGCGACCCATGAAATGGTCGGTTCACTTCTGAACCGGTCGGTTCATGGTCCTGGTCAGTTCCCGATTGACTTTTCCTCTTTTGTTTCGAATTGGTACCAAATACCAATCCTTGTTCCAATCAAATTGGGCAAGTGAAACGAAAGGAAATTTCTCACCAATCCTACTTTCCCAACTTGCTCGGTTGGACCAGTTGAACTGATCGTTTCAACACTTGAATCGATCGTTTCACCCTGTCCATGAGCCGATTGACTCACCACCTAAACTGATCGGTTCACCAAGCTCAGCCGATCGGTTCATCACATGAGCCGATCGGTTGGGGTGCAGATTGTGCAGAATCAATCAATTGCAGTTTCAATCAATCCGATACTCCAATCAATGTGTCCAACACCTTGAACATTATGACATTGAGCTATCAATTAATTGAGTGTTTAATTGAACTACTAAACTCCTTTAGTAATCAATCTAAACATTGTTTGTGGACAAAACTCCTCTTCCATGTTAAATCCTATGTGTGTGACCTTGCATGTCCATTTCACATTGGCAGTGAAAGTCCATAACAGTTATGACTTCACAAGCAAAGAGTGGTGCCTAGTCACACATCAGTGCTACCCAAGTGAAATAGAAAGTTGGAGAACAACTTTCAATCCTACAATCTCTGAATGGTGTTACAGTGAATGTATAATTCCTTTGTCACTGATATCCCGAATGAACTCGAGGCATGGAACAGTCATCCTGTCAACGTTCATTCACTTTCTTGATCTCAGAGTAGATTGGAAGAGATATGTATGACAACAATATCACATACTGATTCACACATGCGTGCACGCCTTTCTCAATCCTACTCATCAAGTGGCCATGGATATCAAACTCCCTCATGAGAGAAAAATCCCATATCTATCACTCACCACTCAAAAGCCCCATGTGTCAAAGCCACCCAATCATCACCTTTATAACAACCCATGTTTCAGGATTGCGTTTGATGATGTCAAAGTGCAACGACCCCGCCTCCCGGTAACCTCCAATTAAGGGAGACCCGAAGGTCAGAGCCGTTATTCAATTAACAGGATCAAAGGTTCGACAAATAATCAGTAATAATTAATAAACTTTACCAACTAAATTTAAAACGGGTATAAAATAAAACTTTGTTTACCTTTTAAAATATGGGATTTCTAATCTTCTATCCCTGAAGATGCTAATCTAACTAATCCTCCTGTGCACGTTACTTCTCATTTAATTCCACATATGTCGCTTTACTGTTTGTTCTTTTCATTTGTACCTAAAATGCCGACAAACAAAACGTCGGTCAGCCAAAGCTGGTATGTGGGGGAAACAATAATTGTGCAACTATGTTAACAATGTAATCAACCAAATATCATTTAACAACCAAGATTACGTTTTAAGCAATACTACTCAATCCTTGCCTATCCCCTTTCTCTGTAACATCCTTGCAGTGGACATGGATACCACCTCTCTCATATGGCAGATCCTTACCCCCATGGCCTTACCATACATGTAGCCAATACCTAGGGTTATGGAGTCACATGGTCCTACCCAAAGGTAGACCAATCCCTGACTCATGATGACTTGATGGACCTACCCATTGGTAGCCATTTACTAAGTCATGTAATGACCTGATGGACCTACCCTCATTGGTAGCCATTTACTAGGTCAATCTATAAAGCTACAGAGGGGACTAGGATCTGAGCTAGTAGGCATATTTCTTATGTGATAGTCATATTCACATTATACTTTGCATGAATTAAATACATCCAACAGTTGAATTCAAGCCACGATGGAAACATCGATAAAATCCCGGAAAACTAATTCGGGTAGTCATAAGTGTAACCACATACCTCAATGGTGAGTCCTGCAAATTATTCAACATTTACTCCATGTATACACAATCAAGCCAATCAACAGATCCAAGCAAATCAAGCATTCATCGTCTATAATCTGCATGTATATAAAACCTAAACTGTCACCTTCACATTATTAATCACATTAAACCCTACCCAAACCTAGTCTAGGGTTTAGGTTTTCTTAGCATCAAAATTATCATTAATGATAGGTTTCTAAACCCTAAACCACATGTTTTTCATTTGTTGGATCAAGAACCCTAATTCACATTAGGTGTATTCATGATCATCAAATATATTTCATTCTTACATTATGATCACTTACATTAAATTAAATTAACAAGTTAGAATCCTTAAACCTTATTATTCATATGCACTGATTAGAAAGTCTAATTATCATCATTAATATCATGATCATGTTAATTTACCATTATATTCCACATCATCAGTTTAAATCTCAAGGAAGCATATCTAACATGGTCAACAACATATTAATAAGAACTAGGGTTTCTATGTATTAATCACCCTACATTCATGGACCAACTATACTTTTAGAACATGAATCAGTTTTAGGCATTAGGAGTATTTTATTTGGATTCTACTCGTTCTCCTGATAAATTTTCATATATAACTTATTGAAATCTGAGTTACCAATAAATAATTAGATTAATTACAAGAATGAGTTGATATGGACCAATTACGCGATGCCACGTCAGCTAAGAGCTCTAATTCCCTTACCAAAAATCCAGCGTATGATCCAGTGAAAAGACGAGCGTGCCCCTTGCACTCAGCGCATCTGCCCTGGGCACCCGGGTCATTTGGCATAGACCTGTCTCCCTCCTCGCCAGGTATCTCCAGCCTGTCTCCGCTCGTGTGCGCACGTACGGTCGTTGGCAGGTCGCCTCCCTCCGGTCCTGCACAAGGCTTCGCTCGCCATCTACAGTCGCGGACTCGTGCTGTGGTGGCTTCGTGCGGGCCTCTGCTTGCCTGCCGTTGTTGTTCGGCGTCGGCACATGTAGTCCTGAGCACCGCTCCCGCAAACAGTACAACCAGCTGTCGTACAGCGCCCGGTCTCTCGGCTGAGGATGTCCTCCCCCAACACCTCTCTTACTCACGCAGGAACCCACTCCTGCCCATACCTACGTAGCATCCGCTACCGGCACCACGGTAGAGAACTCCAGCGCTGAGCTCCTCGATTGCCAATGCTGGCCTCCCCCCTCATCGTCGTTGTCATGACCACCATCCCAACCACCCTTGCTAGCCAAAACTAGCTTCACAGATCCCTCCCTCGCATAGGGTGGGACCCCAGATGGCTTTTGCATGCCTCCATGTCACTGCTGCGATGGGGTGCCGCCGCCAACCCTAGTGTGTACTCCATCCTGGCTGCATCAGGAGTTAAGAGAACTAGTGATCTTGTTGGCTTCTTCACCGGCCTGGATTGAAGGGTGATGTAGGGAGAGGAAAGGGAGGCTAAGCTGGTTCATGGGTAGGAGATCGCTGTGACAGAAAGGGTGAAGCAGCCTGCTTCCCGTCCCCCTTCAAGGTCATCAAATTGGCAAGCAGCATGCCACAGAGAGAAGCCCTACCCTACCATGATGTCAAAGGAGGCACAACCAGGCTATGGACATTGGGTATCCCAACCCTTTCTCTCTCTATATATATAAGGTGTGTGGCTCCATGACTTGGTGTCCAAGTTGTTCACCCTTGGCAAGGAATTAAATTTAGGAAGTAACCGCAACCATTATCTTAGATATGAGAAAAATCTCCTTTTCTTACCTTATATTCACAACTATGGTCTGCCTTCATGGGAAAGTATTTTTTTGTTGTGAATAGAGTATTTAATAGACTTCCCATACGGCAACGTTGGTAAGGCAACGAAACATGCACAATCTATTTTTTTTCCTCTTTGATAATGTTAAAAAGTCATTCATGATATATCACACTATCCTTTTATTTTATTTGCCTTTTCTCTTTCTTTCTTCTCCATTGGGGCTCCTTGGACCCCAAGAAACTTTAATATTTCGAAATTCCTTTTTATTGGATACTCACTATCCTTCTAAATGCATCTAAATGCATTATTTCACATTATCTTGTTTATTTCTTATTAAAATAGCTCTTTTTGAGGATTTCTCTTTATTTCTCTTTTATTTTCCTCATTGGTATTCCTTTTATCATTAGGAATCCTTGGGATACGAAATTCCACCAAGGATTGCTCAATTATACCTCTTTTCACTTATTTTCCATATTTCATCAATATTTTCAATTTCTTTCTTAATAAAGAAATACTTAATTAATCTTTTCTTTTCTTATTGCTTTCTTTTTGCAATCTTGGACTCCTTGGAACCCAAGGAACCCAAAAGGCACGAAATCCATCCTTGGATTACATCTATTTTCCTTCTAGAGGTTTCTACCTCTTTCTTTTCTCAAAAACTCAATTATTCATTTATTAATTGAATTTCCTTGTTATTGGGCCCAATAGCCAAAAAAGCCCACAAAACAATCATCAAGGCTATTGTAAATGAAATCCATTTATTCAAAATAGATTATATCATTATTCGTTCAAATATCTTTAATATGAGAAATTACATTTCTCACCAAAGGAACCCAAAAATTGGGGTTGTAACATCCTTCCCCTCTTATATGAATTTTGCCCTCAAAATTCCATTCAGGCAAGCAAACAAACAGGATAAGCCTTTCATGTGTCCATCATGGCTCCCATGTGGCCTTACCCTTTCCATGTTGCTTCCTAAGAACCTTTATCATCTCATATTCTTCCATCTGAGTTCTTTCTTACCTTGGCATATTGTACCCTCATAGGTGACTCAGGACTTTTCAGCCTTTCAAAAGCTGAATAGGTTCAGGGCTCAGCACCTGGCTTGGGTACCTCACATAGTGCTCTAGATCGGACTCATGCAACACATCATTTTATCCTGAGGGGCAAGGTTACACAACCATCTCCACCAATCCATCTCAATTGGACCCATATATCGGGGACTTAGCTTTCTCAATTGTAGCTTAGAGGGATCAGATTTTCACATCACATATTCTCCCATAGTGAACTGCATGTCAGTCTGCTTTGCATCATCTCGTGACTCATGTCACCTCTGGGCTCTCTCTCGGCCATTGCACGATCAAAGCGACTTCATCTGCACACACTGTGGTTCTTTTCTGACCTTCACGAGGCCTCCTTCACCAACATCATCTTAATGAAGTGGTGACTGACACATCCTCTCTATAAGACTTCTTGCATCCCGATAAAGGTTATGGTGGTTAACATTGCATCTTAAGAATTGTCTCTATGTATCACCCTGAATGAGCACACATGCTCTCATCAGACCCTCTAGTTTGGATCATACTTTCCATTAGTATGGGGTGATAAACTGTACTATCATCTAGTTCTTCATGTATCTTCTTCCACCTTATGGAAGTAAACCTTGGTCATAGCCAAGAACTTTTAAACTCCCATCAGGGTGTGGTTGAACTACCCTTCTCTTAAGTAGTTCCACCGAATCTGTCCAGTGACAGTGCTCTTCCTTTCTCATGTCATCTAGGTAAGGCGATCTACCATAACCCATATTGCACCTCGACCCTCCTTGGTCTAGGGGAGATTTACCACAACATCCATAGTGATGAAGTCCCATTCCCTCTCGGGGACTATTTATACTTTATATCCATGCACTGGGTTACTGGTGTTCTTCCTTCACCTCCTATCATGCATGGAAACATACCACATGCAACTTCACCTTAGACATCCAAATGCTACTATCTCTTACTATTTTTGTAGTACCAAGGCGTATCATGATCTCCTGCATTGTTATGATTCCTCAAACTTGATACCTTGGAAACCCTAAACCATTCAAAATGGGGTTTCATCACATTCCCTTCTAGAGGAGTGTATATGAGGCTCTAAACCATCCTTTCATTATGTCAAGGATTAGACTTGCTAACCAAACAACCACTAATCTTAGTCAACAACTCTCGTTATATCGGAGTGTTAGCCAAACTTATCTCTTTTTCTCAACTTAAGGTTAGCCTAACCAGCTCAACTTCTTCTAGCTTCCAGCTAAACTAGGCAGCTATATCTCAACCAAAGCATTCATTACCACTTCTTATCCTTAGGTGTTAGGTATTATACACTTCCATGTATTATACTTATCATCTCATCTCAAAGTCTAAGTTGTCTCCATCAAGAAACTCTGAGCTCATCCTAATGGTGATCAAACTCAACCTTGTTTCACTTGCAAATTCCACATAGCTCATGCTAAAAACATCCTTATAAGATGACTATCTTATTTCTCTTGGGGTTTGTAATCCATCCATGTATCATTCACTCCACCAAGGTATGTTATCATCTCTATTTTCATACCTTGTAGCTACGTTCCAACTTACATCATCTTTATCCTTGGTGTAAGGCATGCATACTGTCCTATCTCTCACTCCCATAACAAGAAGAAATAAGCATTTGGCGGCCGTCGAAATACATAGTTCTTCCCATTCCAAGAGTAGAGATAGTACATCCCACCTTACCAGTACACCTTCTAATCTAAGTTGAAATGTGCAACTCATGTCTCTACATCACAAACATCATGATATGGAAAACTGGTCTCGAACCTACTTGGGTCACCACACAATCCTTGGTCATCTCCTCTAGGTCTATAGGGTGTCGGCACTTTTGGGGTCATCCCTTTTCCCTTATGCATCCAGAGAGTGCCCTACTCGTCTGCCCTTTGGGTCCCATGAGTTCATGAAGGTGATCAGTCTCCTAACCCATGGCCCTCGGACAATGATAGTTGTTACCTCCCGACCCTATAGTCATGTGCAACTAGGGAATTAGGCAACTCCTTCTTCCATCGGTCTTATCCC
Source organism: Alisma plantago-aquatica (assembly GCA_963693085.1). Classification (NCBI taxonomy): domain Eukaryota; kingdom Viridiplantae; phylum Streptophyta; class Magnoliopsida; order Alismatales; family Alismataceae; genus Alisma; species Alisma plantago-aquatica. The sequence continues at coordinate 1,830,295,787 of OY856409.1, forward strand.
TACCTGACCCTAGGATAGACTTGGGATTCTATTATAGTACCTGTCCAACATAGAACCTTACCCAATCCTTCATCATCTCTCTCTGCATTCTTGGGTTGTCTTTTATCCTTTCTCAGGTATCATGGCATCCTGCCTACCTTGGTCCGACCCCATACCAGTTACCTCCATGGTAGCACATCCACATGCACATAGAGATGGTTATGGGTCTATAGGTTCGTTCTCATGCCATGTACTCTTCACTTAGCTTCTCAAGATCCTATGAAACCTCCTTCGGTTATCTCAACTATAGAGATTCAAACCTCATTATGAGCATCAGGTACACTACTTCCCCTCTTAGGCCTAGGAACCCTAGGTTCACCTTTGGGTATCTAAATGCATGCTCAATCTCTTAACCACGAATCAAGCACGTCCAAGGTATGTCATGTACTCCCATGAACCTTTCATATGAGAAACACCTCCAAGTCGAGTCCTCCTCAAGGACAACCAACTAGGTATAAAGCCTCACAACTGGTTGCTTAAACCTCCTCAGGGTCTAAGGCACTCTTTATCTCACCCAGCCAGTAGTCACTTATACCCTGGGTACCAGAAGGTTCCTCTAAAGGCAACCAAGATATCATCATCCATAAGGCAACCACTATCATCCACTTAGGTCGCATCATCCCCAACTACCCACTGTTTCTTATGTCTCAGAATCTAAGCTTCCAACCCTCTTACTTGAGTCCTGCTTTTTCTCTCTAGAGCCAACTCCACATCAACCTTACTACCCGATGTCCCTTCTTCATGAAGGATCAAGCTCACAAGCATACCTCCACATGGGTGAGGCCTATGCTCAAACTTATGTTTGCTCAAGATCATTCATAGCCCTTTATGTTTATTTCATAAGCCATCCATCATGATCTCTTAACCAGGGTCTCATCAAGATATACCCTACTTGCCTAAGCCCATAGGGTAGCTATAGGTTCTCCTATAACCTCATCCATGAAGGAGCTATCCTTCGCTTTAGCATGCATGACCCTCTCCAGGGTTGGGTCTCCAAGAGTACTAGATCATCTACCCTTTTATGGCATACCAAAGGCATGTCCAACCAAACATCTGGTCAACCACGACATCTAACTCATCATGTCCTCTTCCTCTCTAACCTTCACTTAGGGTTAGGGTTAACATCATCCTCAGAGGATGTGCTAGGTCTCTACTTTTAATGGAGGTCTCTACCTCCAAGACTACTCTCTCTTCACATCCTCCTACCAAGGAGGTCTATCCTTAGGCCTCTCCTGAGGGAAATGATAACTCGTGTCATAGGACCTAAGCATGCATCTATTCCTTTACGCTTGCTCTATTAAGCTTATGTCCATGACATATCATTTACATGCTTTTTATTAATTTGGTGGAGGATTCCTTAATCCCTATCAACCTTACCCATACCTCAAGAGGGTGAGGAGAAGAGAGAAAACCCTAATCCTTAAGGTCCTTAATAGAATTTGAGTTGAGAAGGGATGAACAAGATGAGAGAGTCCTAAAGGTATCTTATTTCGATTCATACCCTAAGACTTTGGCCAGGCAGTCACACGGATCCGGGAGTCCTCATATTCCGACTAGCGGTGCGGAGGAAAATATTGCCAGCCCCCGGTCGTGATCCTTTTCTAGACACCTCTGTCTTTCAGATAATCCTCTAATAACTCACTTGGGTTCTAAAAAATTTGTAAAATTTAATAATTATTAAAGATTAAGTGAGGAACCTTTGCTCTGATACCAATTATAACGGCCCCGCCTCCCGGTAACCCCCAATTAAGGGAGACCTGAAGGTCAGAGCTGTTATTCAATTAACATGATCAAAGGTTCGACAAATAATCAGTAATAATTAATAAACTTTACCAACTAAACTGAAAATGGGTATAAAATAAAACTTTGTTTACCTTTTAAAATCTGGGATTTCTAATCTGCTATCCCTGAAGATGCTAATCTAACTAATCCTCCTGTGCATGTTACTTCTCATTTAATTCCACATATGTCGCTTTACTGTTTGTTCTTTTCATTTGTACTTAAAATGCCGACAAACAAAACGTCGGTCAGCCAAAGCTGGTATGTGGGGGAAACAATAATTGTGCAACTATGTTAACAATGTAATCAACCAAATATCATTTAACAACCAAGATTACATTTTAAGCAATACTACTCAATCCTTGCCTATCCCCTTTCTCTGTAACATCCCTGTAGTGGACATGGATACCACCTCTCTCATATGGCAGATCCTTACCCCCATGGCCCTACCACACAGGTAGCCAATACCTAGGGTTATGGAGTCGCATGGTCCTACGCAAAGGTAGACCAATCCCTGACTCATGATGACTTGATGGACCTACCCCATTGGTATCCATTTACTAAGTCATGTAATGACCTAATGGACCTACCCTCATTGGTAGCCATTTACTAGGTCAATCTATAAAGCTACAGAGGGGACTAGGATATGAGCTAGTAGGCATATTTCTTATGTGATAGTCATATTCACATTATACTTTGCATGAATTAAATACATCCAACAGTTGAATTCAAGCCACAATGGAAACATCGATAAAATCCTGGAAAACTAATCCGGGTAGTCATAAGTGTAACCACATACCTCAATGGTGAGTCCTGCAAATTATTCAACATTTACTCCATGTATACACAATCAAGCCAATCAACAGATCCAAGCAAATCAAGCATTCATCGTCTATAATCTGCATGTATATAAAACCTAAACTGTCACCTTCACATTATTAATCACATTAAACCCTACCCAAACCTAGTCTAGGGTTTAAGTTTTCTTAGCATCAAAATTATCATTAATGATAGGTTTCTAAACCCTAAACCACATGTTTTTCATTTGTTGGATCAAGAACCCTAATTCACATTAGGTGTATTCATGATCATCAAATATATTTCATTCTTACATTATGATCACTTACATTAAATTAAATTAACAAGTTAGAATCCTTAAACCTTATTATTCATATGCATTGATTAGAAAGTCTAATTATCGTCATTAATATCATGATCATGTTAATTTACCATTATATTCCACATCATCAGTTTAAATCTCAAGGAAGCATATCTAACATGGTCAACAACATATTAATAAGAACTAGGGTTTCTATGTATTAATCACCCTACATTCATGGACCAACTATACTTTTAGAACATGAATCATTTTTAGGCATTAGGAGTATTTTATTTGGATTCTACTCGTTCTCCTGATAAATTTTCATATATAACTTATTGAAATCTGAGTTACCAGTAAATAACTAGATTAATTGCAAGAATGAGTTGATATGGACCAATTAGGCGATGCTACGTCAGCTAAGAGCACTAATTCCCTTACCAAAAATCCAGCGTATGATCCAGTGAAAAGACGAGCGTGCTCCTTGCACTCAGTGCATCTGCCCTGGGCACCGGGGTCATTTGGCATAGACCTGTCTCCCTCCTCGCAAGGTATCTCCAGCCCGTCTCTGCTCGCGTGCGCACGTACGTTCGTTGGCAGGTCGCCTCCCGCTGGTCCTGCACAAGGCGTCACTCGCCATCTGTAGTCGCGGACTCGCGCTGTGGTGGCTTCGTCCGGGCCTCTTCTTGCCTGCCGTTGTTGTTCGGTGTCGGCACATGTAGTCCCGAGCGCCGCTCCCGCTAACGGTACAACCAGCCATCGTACAGCGCCCAGTCTCTCGGCTGAGGATGTTCTCCCCCAACATCTCTCTTACTCACGCAGGAACCCACTCCTGCCCGTACATACGTAGCATCCGCTGTCGGTACCACGGTACAGAACTCTAGCGTCGAGCTCCTCGATTGCCAATGTCAGCCTCCCCCCCTCGTCGTCGTTGTCACGACCACCATCCCAACCACCCTTGCTAGCCAAAACTAGCTTCACAGATCCCTCCCTCGCATAGGGTGCGACCCCATATGGCTTTTGCATGCCTCCATGTCACTGCTGCGACGGGGTGCCGCCGCCAACCCTAGTGCGTACTCCAGCCTGGCTGCATCAGGAGTTAAGAGAACTAGTGATCTTGTTGGCTTCTTCATCGGCCTGGATTGAAGGGTGATGTAGGGAGAGGAAAGGGAGGCTAAGCTGGTTCATGGGTAGGAGATCGTTGTGACAGAAAGGGTGAAGCAGCCTACTTCCCATCCCCCTTCAAGGTCGTCAGATTGGCAAGCAGCATGCCACGGAGAGAAGCCCCACCCTACCATGATGTCGAAGGAGGCACAACCAGGCTATGGACATTGGGTATCCCAAACCTTTCTCTCTCTCTATATATAAGGTGTGTGGCTCCGTGACTTGGTGTCCAAGTTGTTCACCCTTTGCAAGGAATTATATTTAGGAAGTAACCGCAACCATTATCTTAGATATGAGAAAAATCTCCTTTTCTTACTTTATATTCACAACTATGGTCTGCCTTCATGGGAAAGTATTTTTTGTTGTGAATAGAGTATTTAATAGACTTCCCATACGGCAACGTTGGTAAGGCAAGGAAACATGCGCAATCTTTTTTTTTCCTCTTTGATAATGTTAAAAAGTCATTCATGATATATCACACTATCCTTTTATTTTATTTTCCTTTTCTCTTTCTTTCTTCTCCACTGGGGCTCCTTGGACCCTAAGAAACTTTAATATTTCGAAATTCCTTTTTATTGGATACTCACTATCCTTCTAAATGCATCTAAATGCATTATTTCACATTATCTTGTTTATTTCTTATTAAAATAGCTCTTTTTGAGGATTTCTCTTTATTTCTCTTTTATTTTCCTCATTGGTATTCCTTTTATCATTAGGAATCCTTGGGATACGAAGTTCCACCAAGGATTGCTCAATTATACCTCTTTTCACTTATTTTCCATATTTCATCAATATTTTCAATTTCTTTCTTAATAAAGAAATACTTAATTAATCTTTTCTTTTCTTATTGCTTTCTTTTTGCACCCTTGGACTCCTTGGAACCCAAGGAACCCAAAAGGCACGAAATCCATCCTTGGATTACATCTATTTTCCTTCTAGAGGTTTCTACCTCTTTCTTTTCTCAAAAACTCAATTATTCATTTATTAATTGAATTTCCTTGTTATTGGGCCCAATAGCCAATAAAGCTCACAAAAGAATCATCAAGGCTATTGTAAATGAAATCCATTTATTCAAAATAGATTATATCATTATTCGTTCAAATATCTTTAATATGAGAAATTACATTTCTCACCAAAGGAACCCAAAAATTGGGGTTGTAACACAAAGTGTGCCCAACGACATGTGTTGAGTGTAGTGATTTCAGGTCAACGAATCACACTCACCACCATCAATGTGAGTACTGACTGTAACTACCATGTCATGGTTCCATGTGTCAAACTCACGGTGGGTCTGTCTAGTACACTTGTTATCTAACAAGTACCTATGTGACGTCCCCGGATTTTCCAAAACTTAATCTGATGTGTGACGTCCAAATTGAAACCCTCACCTCAGCGAGAATCCCAATTTAAACATCCCACATGAGGCTAAGAAGAAGAAAATCAGAGGAAGTCAGAAGGAAACAATCAGTAGCACATGTACATGAACAATAATAAAACCATACACACATGTTCACCATTCAACATATAATTACAACATGAATTGTTACAACATTTGATATTACATATTGAACAGCAAACTTAAACATATACATGTACTACAACTAAACTACAAGATCTTAAGATAACAGGTCCACCTGTACATCAGCTCGCCACACAACTCTCAACTATCCTGGATCTTCAAGAGCATAACCACAACCTAAACAAAAGATTACATGCGGTACATGTCAGCACAATATTTTAAGAATATTGTACTGAGTACGCCTACGTGTCTTTTATATATCTCGTATCATATCTTGGCAATAAGATAAAACTAATACTTGGCAGCATTAAACAAAATATAAGAAAGGCGTATCGTTGCACAAAGATATTTGTTACTACAAGAGAACACATCTTTTAGGCACATTTCCATTATATGTAAACTTGATCAACCACATGCACTATTCTACCAAAGAGATTTAGTACTCACATGTACTATTCTGCCAAAGAGATTTAGTACTTCATAAATGCACTATTCTTCCAAAGAGATTTAGTTCTCACGTGTACTATTCTGCCAAAGAGATTTAGTACTTTCATCAATGCACTATTCTACCAAAGAGATTTAGTGATATCATATAATGGACCATATATCTTATGTTTCATGTGTTCATAGCAGTAAGTATGGAAAATCATGCAACATATCATACAAGAACAATCATTTCAATCAATATCATATGCCAAGTTTGTACTACCATATAACGCAGGCATATTGTATAATAAGCCAAGTAAGAGGTAATGGCGTACCTTGATCAAGGCCAACCTAATCACATATTCTTGATGTCATCTAAATCTTTGTTAAACCTGATCAAGACAAGATCATATACTATCATCAGGTTCTCATCGTCTTACATCTCCTCTTAACCCTAATTACGTGTTCATTAGGGTTTGCTTATCTCATTATGTTATATACATTATTACTTGTATTTTTGTCTTAGATTTATATTACTGATGTCATATTCCATATTATAGTTCATCAACTGGATATACCCATGTGTCACATTATTATGTGAACATATTTAACATTATGTCACTTTCATTAACCATATTAGGGTTACATCAGATGTATTAAGGGTTCTCTTCATATAATATGAATTTCATGTATAAAACTGATCTCAGATCTACATGTTATCTTCTAGTTACTGATATGAAGGTTTTCTGTAAATCTCATCATTTATTGAGCATGCATGTATTTTCTACATTTTCTTTAGTGTCATTAGCTCTAATTAGCCATATTAATCAAATTACATAACTTCGTGCATCAACATGACCATCACTGATATCAGGTGCATTATAAACATTATTTATGATTCACTGGTATTTTCTCATAATTTTAGGCCAACGTTTGGTATTTATTATCCATGAAACAAGTATTATACATCTTGCATAATATCACTATTATTAGTCCATCAAAAGCCTGATATTATCATCCCATATTATTCTATGCATTTTTCTGAACATTTCAGTACCTTATTTGCAATTTTATGATATTCGAGCGAATTACTATGAATTATTGAAGATATGATCATATATAGGGATTATTACCTCTTAGGCCAATTCGGGTCTGACACGTGGCCACTAGGGCTGCGGCTCCTTCAGTTGGTTGGGCTGGCGGTTCATGTTTGGTCTGGGTTCGGTTCAAAGCAGCAGACCCAGTCCTCCTTTCTTCTTTTCTTTCTCCGTCTCGCGACGCTTGCATGCATCGTCGACTAGGACAACGGGCGCCGTCGTGACCTGCTGAGGGCGTCGCCGCGTAGCTCTAGCCTTGTGGGTCGACGCCTGCATGCACTTCTGCCTAACCTAGCTCTGGTGAGCAAGCATAGAGATATCTGACAAGGACTTCCGTGGTGCAGGGAACCGTGAAGGGATCGACATCCCTCCTCCTTGCTGCAGCTTCGGATGCCGACTGCGTCTCTACATAGCCACCGCCGCACAACCTCGGCCCCAGCATGCACCGCCGCAATCCTTGTCTCCGGGCCAGAAGCTTCCCATGACGTCGCTGACTACCATGTGTACACCTGCGGTCCTTGCAAGTGGCTCCTCTCGAATCTGTGTGAGCACCGTCGGGACTCCATGCCATCGGAGATCCTCCTCATAGATTGAGGAGGTCGCGGTTGCAGGTTGCAACCATGGCAAATCCCCTCCTCCTTTCTCTAGTTTCGTGAGAACAGAGTCCCCTCGCATCGTTCCCCGCCGTCGTCTTCCCGATCCAGGCCGCTGCAGGAGCCCAAAGTTGTCTTCGCGAGGCCTAGATCCGGCGAGGAAGCAGCTCTCGTCTGCTCAGACTACCTCGTGAGCATCTTACGGGTCTACAACTGTCTCCTGCTCTCCTTCCTAATGTTCAAAGAGACCGCCTATCATCTATTTTCCACAGGCATGGCTGCCATCATGCTGATGTTCTTTGTGAGAAATGACTCCTCCTCCTCTCGCATCAGTCTCATACAGGGGCGTCACCTGGTCCTCATAAGAGTTCATTCTGAAGTCTGTGGACATCCGAAACCAACTGCACAATCAAAACCACGCTTGATCCCACAATTTGGCCGTTCCACGACGTGGGAATCGGCTGTCACTGTGAGCCTTCGGCAACCGCTGTGAAGAGGATAATGGGTATTTGTCTGATAATATCCAAGGGTCAGGATGGCTTCCCATGAAATCCTGATCCGTGGCTACTGAAACACATACACAAAGTTCATTTAAATGGGCTGGCCGTGTGACATATATTTCAATGTCACTACTAGAAATTAAACATCTGTATCCGTGGCTCTTCCTATTCAGCCAACGCTATATGGTTTGACTACTGAATAAAATACCTCAAAAGGCATGCACTTAGGGATCTTAATAATTATATAACCCGCAATCAAAACTGTAACTTTACCAAAACATTTGGGGTTCTCAAAACAACTCAACATGTATGACTTCACTTGTGTCACTAGACATTTTAAGATTCTAAAAGTCCACTCCATCACATCCTACACACCTTAAAACAAATTCCGTCCTCAGAATCAAGCCAGAAAAACCACTTTGTCACAACCTATGTGTTCTATATCATGACTAATGAGATTTTGTCATCAACCAACACCACAATCTAGTCTTGTGTGTCATTGATGTCTATCTACCTTCCACAATGACATCCGACTAGGGACATAATGAGAATGTATAAACTCTTAGCATCTGTATGATCTCATCATTCAGGTCCTGAACCTGAAGGCATACTTCATTGAGTACTGTCATTCTCTAGACATTCAATCTGTTATATCACTATCTCATATGACTGAACCAGAAAGAATTGGAAGCTTGCCTTTGATGTTTATCAAATCAATCTTAATGAATCCCACCAATAATCCCATTATTAGCTCTAAGGGCATACGTACCAACATTTAAATCATAAGACAAGCTTAAGTTTCAAACTTGGACCAATTTGGACACTGTTTGAGCAAGTTATGCAATTTCTGCACATTTTGGACTTTTCTACAATTTACCCAATTGAGGGGTTTAATTTGCAATTTGTCACATACATTATGTTACTTAGTTTTTATATTATCATTATTGATATTTTTTATCCATGGGTATCCTAGTTGAGCCATGGTTTGAAGGTGTTTTCATTAAGGGTATTTTAGGGTTTACCCCTTCACAGATGAGCTACTTTTAGTAGCTATCAACTAATGAATTATGTGATTGCCTGGGAAATTCGACAAAGGAAAGATAAGAAGGTTTATACACATGGTGGTGGAGGTTCTTGTGTGTTCTTGTATATTCTTAATAAATTAAGACCATGGACACCTGGATAGATGCTAGAACTTCAACTTTTTCCTTTTCTTTATCTTAAAGTGTCATATACTTATCCCCATGCACCAAAATGAGCCATTTTCTCTCCACCACCTCCCTCCTTCTCCCCAACTAGTTCTCCATATGTTCATCTGCGAATTTTTCTACCCAAGGAAGAAGAAAGTGGGGATCTTCTTGGAGAAAGGCTCTAAGGTTGAAATTTACTTCATTTTAGGGTTGAAAAAGCTTCCTTCTAGTGATCCTGACCTAAACGTGTAAGAATTCCCTTCTTTCCTCCGTCTATTTCTTATCTATCTTTCCTCCTAGCTTTCTCTAGGTCATAACCTTTCTGTTCCATGGTAGAAATTTCTCTAAATCTCTACAACCCTACCTTTCTTGCACCATATGCTTAGGGTTTGATCATTTGATGAAGAGAGGTGCTAGATGGACGAATTCATAGCTTATTCTTGGATTTTCTACCCTACATGCTCGAGATTTCTTCTTTGTGGGGTTTCATCTTCTTATTAGAGGCAAGCTTTATAACTTTCTCCACGTTTATTGCTTACTATAAGCTTACTAGCTCATGTTCTTGCTTGAAAATGATGATTTATGCACTAAAAAGCTATGCTTGACTTGGATTTCGATTTTTATAATGTTCCCTATTCTGATTACAGTTCTAGATGAACCTATGATCATGTGTATGTTATTCCTAAGGTATAATATGACTTGGATCAGGTTGTTTTGAAAACCTATGGTGCTAAGCACCTATCAAACAATGGTAAATTCTAGGGTTTAAAGCTGATTTCTTCTATAAACCATGACCCGATGATGGTACCATTGCAACAACCCTATGGTGTTGTCTTCATAACAACTGATGGTCATGATCAAGGGTGTAAAATGATGGTGAAAACCTATGGTCACCCCCTTAGTTCAGGTTTTGGACCAATTATAAGTTTAATGATCAACCATTAAGTACCCTACTGATGACATCAATCAATGACAACATTAGCTTAATATTTGATGTTGATTAATGAATATAGTGTTGATCTAACAACCTATGGTGATTTAATGGTCACTAATGATGGTGGATCAGGTCTCTAAAACCTATGTTTAGTCAAACATTGTAGTTTTATCATCAATTAAGCTTTAGACCAATGGTTTCTTGGGTCATTTGATGCAATGGTCAGACCTATACTGTAATTGATGGTTTTAATATATGAACTTGACCCAATCATCAAGATCTACTATTTATTCCTCCAATAAAGTGGAATAGTGGATAATGTAATATGTTGGTCCTAATAATGTGATTTATATGCTTTCCTTTATATGATCAACTTAAGGAGCTTAATTGTTGACAATGGATGGCTTGTTTTAAATGAATAGTCGATTGTGGGTTTTACACTACTCTCAATGGAACTTTTTGTGTTGTTAATAAAGGGATGTCTAGGGTTAGATGCTGACTCTTTATAGAGCACAAATCAAGGACTTCATAGATGGTTTGTCCAAGGTGTTTACTTATGTAAACAATCAATGGTCTTACCTTTTAAACATCTAATGGTTCTGGGTAACATTGTGGTATGGAGATATGGGTTGAATGATGATGGAACAAAGGGAGGGTTACCCTTAATAAGGTAGTCTTACCTATTCACTCATATGAATAGAAGGGATGATAATCATATTGTGTCGATATGTAACCCTAATGAGGTATAGCGTGCTATATCTAGTTTTAATATAACTAAATGATGGTAATTGGGTATGAATAGTCCTTGAATGATTGATACAATCATGGAGTAATCTCTTAGTGTTGTTGAAGCCCTAGTATGCTATAACCTGATGGTTACACATTGATTTATGTGTGGGCTCATACTTGAGAATAGTGTGGAATGTGATGGTGATGCTTCCCCTTATGCATCCATGATCCAATGGGGATGCAGTGAGTTAGTGTTTAGGTATAAGTGCTGATTAGTAACATTAATATAATGTATCTTGTGAACCTAACTCTAATGAAAATGGATAAATATGAGTATTCATGTTTAACATTCTTATATGATATAATTATGGTGGAATAACCTCCTTACTATGATCATAACCTTAATATGTTAATTGGTGGTTATCATAGCCACATGGTTGATACTTTCTTATGCTAAATATGTGCATAATGAATATGATGAGAGTTAATCATATCTTGATTCCTTGCATGTTGATGTAATAAAGGAATGTTCTTAATTTTAATATAACCCTACTATGATTGTTTATGAATATATCCTAGCTCATTAATGCAATATTGTGTTGATCTGGTGTATTACATGTAAGTGATGTTGTTGAGCCTTGTTATAAGGCATGGAAAGATAATGATGATCTTGTAGGGAATAGTATGATGGTCTTAATGACCTTTGGGCATGGTTGAGCCATGAATGAAGTGTAATCCTCATGTGTTGATAAGGGTTGATACCCTGTGACATAGTGGAAAGGATTGATATCTTATGGTAGTATGATGACTAGTGTGGTCTCATGAATGGCAAGTGAATAGTACCATGTGATGATAAAATGAGAAATTATGTTTCACACATTTTATATATTTTGAAGTTGTGATATTTATATGCTTATTAGAAGTGAATTAGGGTTTGTATGTCCACTTGTTTGATGTAGCCTTAATTCACCAAATTGGCATAACTAATCAAGTGAAACTCTAATCATGTAGTGCCCTGTACCATAGATCCATCTAAGTGTCATACCTTACCAGATGGTGAAACGAGTATTCCAAAGGGAAACTTAGAGCGCATACTAATGAGTATGAGGGGTGATTGTCATCCTGAATTGAAGTGTTTAGGGAGGATGACTATGGTCATACCTAGCCCTCAGTTTGAGAACGACTGCGGTCGTGTTTCGGTGATTATATATGTGATGATATTGGAGAACAACTGTGGTTATACCTCAGATGGTAGGGTATGCGTACCCACCTCCTTTCACTAGTGTCATGACCTGTACCAAGGACAGACTAGGCTGTTAGCAGCTTGACCTTATGTGTCACTGTAGCAGATCCATACTGACCCTGGGCGGAGAAGATCTTAGGAGTCTGACTCTTCCTAGATCTTGCATGGCACTGATTTTGACTTAGCAGTGGTCAGTTGGATTTTAGTGGTATCCTAAGTTTCCTTAGGGCATAATAAAAGATGTAAGATATCCGTGTAGCATATTTGTTTAGGTTTATACACAATGTTTCACATTGGATGATAACCCTTGTTTGTTATCTTTACATAAATATGATGCTTAGTACAATTAAGAGATAGTAGATATATCTATTGTTGATTATAATCATGATGTTAGCTATCTCATGTTGTTAGTTATGTTTAGCATGGTAGCCATGCCTTTGTAACTAGAGATGCATATACTGCTAATTATGCTTATCCAAGTAGTTGTTCTTATGTTGTTAGCTCTTCTTATGATGTTGATATGTTCAACCAATTAGACATGTTCATGTTGTTAGCTATTCTATGTTACTCGACTTGCTCATGATGCTAGAACTACATATGCTACTGAATTACTTATATTGTCAACAAGATAAAGGATGATAGTATGGCTAATGATGATAGTTATTATCTACTCCTTTATGTATTTTGTTAATCATCAATAATGCTGATCTTATTTGGTATCTCTGATTAAACTTCTTAACTGTTTAATTTTTTAAAAATGTTGTAATCAATAAATGTTGTTGGAGGTTATATCTCTTGTTGGGACATGGGTCTCACCCTTGTGGTTCGCCACATTTTTTTAGGTAATCAGAAGTGACAAAAACAAACATGTGGTAGCATAGAGGTGATATAGTCATGAATCTTTGAGAAGGTTGATTAGATGTCTAGTATGTCCTAGATTCATCCATGTACTCTCAGGTCTGGGTAGGAAAAGTTTGTATATGGTGTTGCAAATGAATCTGGATTTTGTTAGCATGTTAATGCTTGTTTGTGTGACATATATGAATATTGTTATCCTATGTATATATGTTATGGCTAAGGAGATAGATCTATTTGTATCAAATTCTTAGAATAGTATGGATATAAGAAAGATTTTGGGATCTTATGCAAATGTTTATGAGTGGGTCATGACGCTGAAATCGGTTTTAATTTACCCATATTTTTGGGTATGTGATTAATTAGAGATTGATTGTGTTTTATGTTTTGAGTAATCTCATTTAGTGTAAAAGGTTCTCACAACAATAGTGTATCAGAAAGAAGGAATCACAAATTCCTAGTTATGATGTGATCAATGATGAGTTTTTCTGATCTTCTGACTTCCCTTTTAGGGACATTCTCTTCAAGCCACAATGTTTACTCTTAACTGCATACCATCTAAATTTGTTTCAAAGACAACATATGAGATATGGTATGGGAACCATCCCAATGTGTCTTTTATGAGGATTTGAGGGTGTGAATCCTATGCTAGGAAAATGTTTTTTGAAAATATTGAACCAAAATTAGATAAATGTTATTTTGATGGATATCCAAATGAACTACGAGATACTACTTATATAACCCAACTAACGACAAATACAATTGTTTCCAAAAGATTTGTATTTCTAGAAAAGGAATTTATTTCCTAAGGAAATTGTGGCAAAAAATATAACTTGAAGATGTTTGAGACCCAGAAGAAAACATTGAACCAATAGATGTACAAGAGGAACAAAGAGAATCACAATGTGTTGTGGAATCTCAAATTCCTCGAGTAACACAGGTACCTCATAGATCTAATCAGACACACCTTGAACCTGAGAGATTTGGATATCTTGTGACTCAAGAAGGTGGTGAGTTGGTCATAGATGATGAGCCAACAACCTATGTAGAAGATATTGAGGGACCAAAGTCTAACACATGGCTTGAGGCCATGAGATATGAGATGGAATCCATATATACCAATAAGATATGGACCTTGGTGGATCCACCTGAAGGGGTAATAGGGTGCCAGTGGGTCTTCAAGAAGAAAACTAAAATGGATGGTATAGTACAAATCTATAAGGGCATATTGGTTGCAAAGAGTTTCAGACAAGTTCAAGGTGTTGACTATGATGAAACTTCTGTAGTGGACATGTTTAAGTCCATCAGAAAAATGCTTGCTATTGCAACTTATCATGACTATGAGATTTGGCATATGGATGTTAAAACCACATTCCTTAATGGGAATCTTATTGAAGAAGTGTATATGACACAAACTGAGCATTTTAAAAATACAAAGGATGCAAATAATGTCTATAAGCTACAAAAATCAAACTATGGATTGAAGTAAGCATCTCGGAGTTGGAATCTTCATTTTGATGAGACAATCAAATAGATTGGCTTTATTCAAAATGAAGATGAACCTTATATGTACAAGAAGGTTATTGGGAGCATAGTAGCATTACTCATATTGTATGTAGATGACATACTATTGATGGGGAATGACATTCCTTCTTTACATATGGTAAAGAACAAGTTGGAAAGTACATCCTCTATGAATGACTAGGAGAAACATCCTACATATTGGGAATCTAGATCTATAGAGATAGATTTAGAAGGATTCTTGAACTAAGTAAATAATGAATGCATATTCATCATGATTTTCAGTCACCATTTTGGTCCCATCTCGACTCAATACATCCTATTTAATCTCCTAAATCTCACAATATGCAAAATTGCTTAATTAGTTCAATTATCAAGATTATTAACTGGGTTTATATTGATTTTTATGCAGGTCATGATGAGGTTCAACCATCAATTGGAACTCACCTTCACTCAAGATCCTCTCAGCCTCAGTCTAATCAATTGGTTTTGAATAAAACAGTTTTGCCAATTCGGTCTTGATTAATCATTCTTCACCAAGCGGTTTGCCCTAGCGGTCTACCCATTCGGTTTTGACCTCTCGGTCTTAGCCTTTCATCCACATGGTCTTGGCCTTGTGATTTCCACTCCCTACACAGTCTCAAATCCGTGAGCCTTCTACACCATTAGATCTTGGATCAACACCTCTCATTCACCGACCTACACGGTCCTCCTCCCATCATTCTGCCTTAATGGTCTCGAGCCTTCCCACCCCTTATACGGTCTCAAGACCCTATGAGTCCACACGGTCTCAAGACCGTGTGAAGCCTCACGGTCTCAAGACCGTATGGGCGGCCGCCTATCCAGGATCATGAAGACCATAGCATTAGAGTGACACCTTCCACCGTCCTCCCATTCCCATTCTACTAACGACGACAACACCTACTTCTCACCATCTGCCAAAGTCCCACTGTCGCGCTTCTTCCTACTCCCTTCCCATCACAATCCCGCACCTTCCTCCCATGTCCACATCCTCCTTTGACACAGCTACAGCCACCGCGGGGCAACAACGCTGCTGCAACCCTAAAACCACCATGCCCACAACACCTGCAAACGGAACCCAGTGGCGCAACCCTAAGCCTTCCCGCCACCCTCTCCATCTTCCCAGTCTCCAAACTATGAGATATCTAGCAGTTTCCAAAACCATGAGACTTCAAGACTGTGTGATCGTTGTCTTGCATACCGCTGGACCCTGCAACGATGGGCTTTGAGATCGTGAAAAACACAGAAGCACAAGATTGAAACCGTGAGAACAACAAGACTGTTTGGACGGCATGCATGGACCAAGACTGCTAGGGAGAGATTGTGAAGATCCCAGGACCAGTTGGAGTCGAGATCATTTGGAGGCCGAAGACCGTTTGGACAAGAGGCAAAAGACCATTTGATCAACGATAGGCCATAAACTGTGAAGAACCAGGGGCAACCAAGATCATTAAGTCTCCAAGACCATTTGGACGAGAGTCCTCAAACTGTTAAGAAAAAGAAAACAGTCTTCCAAACTGTTTAAACTCAAAACCATGAGGAAGTATTAAGACTCCAAACTGTGAAAATTGCAAGGGGGTCCAAATCGTGAAGACCCCATCCAACCCTATAAATAGGACCAGTAGGGTCCTCATTTGGGGCATCAGACCCAGGACGCTGACAGGCTGCCTGAACACAGGTTCAACCCCATATACATCCACGCCATTGTCACTTCGCCTACTGCTCCTCTTGCTGCGAGCAAGGAGGTCAAGACAAGAAAAAAGTTGGAGAAGAAGATATGCCCGGTATGCCTTGGTGGTTCTTCCTCCTCGTCTAGATCTGCTCCGACATGACATAGAAGACTGTATCATCTTCACTGAGCTGCGACTACCTTCTGCATCATGCTCATGGTGGAATCTTCCCTCTCTCTTGTTCTTCTTATATCTCACATCATGAGCGAGTAGTTTCATTTCATTGGGGTGTGGGGACTAGCCCCGCTACCCATGCTTACATGTTCTTTTGTTAAACATTCCATGGCATGTGTATAACTTTTCATTTCATTGTTAATCGTCGATGATTTCTTGTAGCTTGATCACCTTCTTGCTTTTATCTTATTCTTTCCTATATTGCAAGAACTTCAATATGTAGGATAGGATGTCGATTAATTTGGTTGACTCCCAAACTAGAAATAGAATGGGATTCCTTGAGGTCGCAAGTGTATGAACCATGAGGGGATGAGCCATCTAGACCACGGTGCCTAAACATCCCTCAGGAAGGGCCACAACTTCAGTTGGATATTTGTATCTTCGGAACTGTAAGTGCATGATCCGGATGGCGATGAGACATTTGATGCCTAAGGTTATGCTT
The DNA here is from genome assembly GCA_963693085.1 of Alisma plantago-aquatica. NCBI lineage: Eukaryota > Viridiplantae > Streptophyta > Magnoliopsida > Alismatales > Alismataceae > Alisma > Alisma plantago-aquatica. Next base: position 1,830,312,842 of record OY856409.1, read on the forward strand.
ATGTGAACCTAAACATCCCTTTGGGAGGGTTTGCAACAGTTCTATTTGGATAGTTAGATCTTGCCTGGATGTTTTATGATTAGATGTGTTTACATGTGCAGTGGCGGTGAAACTCGGGACCATCCCAATGATTCCATATCATTAATATAAAATCAACTTTAATTCTACTCTTTACTTTCTTGCAATTAGTCTAATTAACCTCAAATAAACCTTAGTTTTAAATATTAGTCTTACTTGAACTAGACTAGACTAGCAACAGTTCTTAAAAATGTTTTCCCTTGGGATTCGATCCTTAACTATACTGCGATAAGACTCGTTTTCTTGCGGGTGGTATTATTGCACAACGTTTTGGTAAAAACTCTGGGATTTCAACCCCAAGTGAATTTGTTAGTGCGATAATAAACCACATCAAATTCTGGCGCCATTGCCGGGGATAACAGAATCAGTTTAGTCAAATCTAGTTCTATTAAGGCTAATGTAGGTTTTTGCTTTTCTTTTGATACAATTGATCATCTACTTGAATTCGGCTCTACTCCGTCAATCTCACTTCTAAAAAATCTTTCCATCCCAGGTACCAACAAATACTAGTGCATGCACCGCTCAAACAGTTCCGGTCTCGCTGCTAGCTTTGATCCTGAGATAGACAGAACTTTTCATCGTCAGAACAGAGAGAACCAAGCAAGGATGGCTCAAGAGGAGGAAATATCCCGAAGGGTTGCTCAAGCCCTTTTTGCACAAAGAGATAGGCTTATGCAAGAAGCCAGAGCTATAGTTGAAACAGAGATCTGAGTTGCTCAAGCAGCAGCACAAGCAACATAACTGCATAAGTTGGTACAATTCCTTACAATGCGAACCCATCACCACTTGGGAACAACTTCAAAATGTTTTTCTGGAAAAGTTTTATCCTCCTTCTCTCACCTACGAAATTAGGGGTCGAATAACAATGTTCACTCAGGTCCCTGGAGAATCCCTTGTTGAAGCATGTGAAAGATACAAGGAGTTTCTATGCAAGTGTCCACACCATGTCATTCCTAAGAATCAACTCATTGAGATCTTCTATAGGGGTGTGGATGACGACATCAAGAGGTTCTTAGACTCCTCATTTGGAGGAAACTTCATGCGTCAGAGTTATGACAACACATGGAAGGTTGTCACCCTTGGAGATAAAAATTAAGCTAATTGGGGTAGATCGGTAGGCAAAGGAGTGTTGAAGGTGGCTATGACTGAAGCTACTCCTGAGTACAAGTCTATTGTCGATACCCTCAAAATCTTAGTTGCCAAGCAAGACCATATCGAATCATCTCTTGCTGCCTATGAAAGAAGACACTCACTCCCACAACAACAAGAACATATCAAGTCAGCCTCATTGTTCTATGAAGCATGTAAAGGCGTTGATCATTCTACGCTAGCTTGCAATGTTCTCTATGATGTTGTTTTGAGAAATGTTTATGGCCAAGGAGATAATGGTCAGATGGAAAATCTTAATGCCATCAACACCATCTCTGGTCAAGGATACTACAATTGAAATCATGATAGGAACCATCTTGGTTTTCAATATGGAAATCCTTTAGGAGCGAAAAACTCACGACAACTTGGTTCATAAAATCAGAAACAAGGCCCACCAGGATTTCAGTATAATCAACAACAAAATTTTAGAAATCAAGGAAAATTTAGAAGTAACTTTCAGAACAGGAACTACAACAATTATCATAATAATTCTCAATTCCAGAATCCAAACTAAGTCCCTTATCAACAACAAGGATATCAAGCCAGTCCCATCTCTCCTGATGACAAGTTGTTATCCATTGAGAAGATGTTGCAGTCACAACAGACTATGATAGCTAACTAACAAGCTCATCAGAACGCTATTGAATCTCAACTATCTCAACTTGCAGCTAACATGAAGCCACCTACTGGAGCTTTTGCTGGCCAACTAGAGAACAATCCTAAGCACCCTGAGCAACTGAAGGCTGTCACCACCAGGTCTGGAACAGATTATTCTGATCCTCCTATCAAAACACATGTGGTTATTACAGACAAGGATGACTCAGTGATTGTACAAGACTCTACCACACCTGAGTCTCAACCAAAAGAACTAGCAACTACTGATAAGACAAACAAGGAAAGTTCTGAAAAACCAACTATGTAGAACCAGAAACACCTGAGCTAGATGTGCCAATATACAAGCCTCGTACACCTTTCCCAGCTCATTTGAGGCAGACAAAACTTGACACTCGTTTCAACAAGTTCAAAGAAGCTATGAAGAAACTTCATGTTGATATACCCTTTCTAGATACGCTGGATGAAATACCAGCATGGACAAAGTACTTAAAGTCTCTTCTCACAAGGAAGTATATAACCGAAGAGTATGAGATGGTGAAGTTAGCTACAACCACATCTGATATCATCCAAAGCAAGATGCCCAAGAAGCAGAAAAACCCAGGATCATTTGGAATTTCGTGCCATATTGGCGACTCTTCATGTAAAAAGGGATTGGCTGACCTTGGTGCTAGCATCTCTATCATGCCACTTAGCCTTTGAAAGAGGCTAAGTTTTTTATAAATTCTTCCAACCGACATGACCATACAGCTTGCAGATAACATTGTGACTCTTCCCTCGGGTATCATTGAAGATGTCCCTGTCAAAGTAGGCAAAGACTCCTATGTTCCATGTGACTTTGTCATCATGGACATAAAAGAAGAGCCAGATACCCTCTCATTTTTGGCTGTCCGTTCCTTTCCACTATAAGAGCTCTCATTGATGTTGAAGTAGGAACCTTGCTTCTTCGACTAGGAAAATAAACTCTCGAGTTCAAAGTTTTTGAAAGTATGTGAAGACCAAGCATGCAAGAAGAAGTCTACTTGATTGAATGCATAGAGTAGATGTCACTACTCATGCAAGAGGATTATGAACAAGAAGATCCTTTAGGAGTGGCTATGATTAATCCAACTGTGGAGAGTTCAGTTGATGAACAAGTGAAAAGTGAAAAACCACTAGAGGGGGGGGTGAATAGGGTTTTTCTAGATATTTTAATATTAATTCAACCAAAGCAAGAAACCACAAAAATATTGGACAAGGGGATAAGGATTTAGAGTGGTTCCAACCTTATAAAATACTAAGGCAGTCAATCCACTACCCGGTTGCTTACCCAACTGGGATTTTGAAATTACTTAAATTTTATTACCTCGCAAGGATGTTACATAAAATTACAAATACTTTCACCAAACCCTTCGGACAGCCTTCACCTTGAAGTAGTCTCACCAACCTCGAAGCAACCTTCCTTGAAGTAACCTCAAGCTCCCCCTTGAAGTAGCCTTCCTCTTGAAGTAGTTTCCCGTTGAGACAACCTTCATGAAGTAGTCCAAAGTCCACCTTCTCCACCGAGAAGATCCTTCTCCACCTGAGAAGTTAAACCCTCTCCAATCTGCAGCCTCCAACCCTAGGAGTAGCAAGGAGAGTACAAACAATATAAAGGAACAAGAAGGAAAAATAGAAATTACAATACCGTTGTAGCACAAGGCTTGATTTCCTATATCAAGCGTTTTAATCTCCTAACCAATGTATATGGAAGTGTAAGTGTAGTGGATAGGAGATGCTAGCCTATAGGACACGAAATTGGAGCAATGGAAATGAATATCCAATGTTGGAGTTGCTCAATTTCTCACACAAATGGATTTGCATATTGCAAGTAATATGTTCAAGTGTTGCACAAGTGTGTATTGGGTGTCCTAAGGCTTGTCCTATTTATATGAATGGCCTATGAATGATTAAGGACGTTCTAGACACTTTCTAGGGGGTTCAAAGTGCTCAACTAGCCGTTAGTATCCACTAATTGCTTTAGCAATGGCTAGTTAATTAACTCTGAAAAGTGCAGTCATAGTTCTTCTCGGTCGACAAATTATCGATCCAGAGTCCTTCTCGGTCAAGGATTTGTTGACCGAGGGACATCCTGGAGCAAGTGTTTACAACGTTCATTTCCAACTCCCAACCACCTTGTCTGCTGGGTCTAGCGGCTACTTGGGTCAATCTCGGTCGAGGAATTTGTCGAATGAGAGTGTCTCGGTCGAGGAGTTTGTCGACCGAGAATGACCCTGTTTCAATGTTTTGAACTAGATACTAAGTGTGTGTATGAGTGTGCAGTTGTGACACTATTGTCGGGGATGACCTATCTAAGTGTTGTGATTGACTAGGGAAGATCTAACACTTTATTTACATGATGTCTAAGTACTTTTACATTATATATCTTGTACAAGTGTTTACATTTGATTACAATCATGATATTAAGGCAATTTGAGCATATAGATCTTCCAAAGGATTGTCATCTGCCTTGTTCCTGCAACACTCAATTAGCACGTTAGATCCACAAGAATGAAATGTTTGTCATCATCAAAACAAAGGAAAATGATAATTTCCAATTTAGCCAACAAAAAGTTGTGTTCTCCACCTCGACACTGTTGAAGAAGATCCTGAAGCCAAAATTGAGGAACTTAAAGCTGTGGATGTTACTGAAGAAACATGTGAGAAACAACAAGCTCCTAAAATGAAACCCCTACCCGAGGGATTGAAGTATGTATTTCTAGATGACCTAAAGGTCTGCCCAATTATCATAAATTCAGATCTAACAACAGAATAAGAAGACAAACTTCTGAGGGAATTAAGGGAAAGAAGAAAAGCTATCGGCTACAAGATGAGTGATCTCATTGGGGTTTCAAGCTCTTTGCATGTACAAAATCCTCATGATGGAAGACCACAATCCGACTGTTAAACATCAAAGGAATCTTAATCTAAACATGAAGGAAGTAGTCTGCAATGAAGTAATTAAACTGCTCACTACTAGAATCATCTATCCGATATCTGACTCGCCATGGGTAAGTCCTGTGCATGTTGTTCCAAAGAAAGGTGGCACTACTATTATATGAAATGAAGATAATGAACTCATCTACGCTCAAACAGTCACTGGGTGGAGGATGTGTATCGATTACAGGAAGTTGAACAAGGTGACATGTAAGGATCATTTCCCGATGCCTTTTCTTGATCAAGTTTTAGAGCGATTGGCTCATCAAGAATATTTCTTCTATCTTGATGGTTACTCTGGATTATATCAAATCCCTATACATCCAGATGACTAAGAGAAAACAACTTTTACTTGCCCATTTAGAATGCATGCCTTTAGAAGGATGTCGTTCGGCCTGAGTAATGCACCTACAACCTTCAAAAGCTGCATGACAACTATATTCGCTTGTCTCACAGAAACTAACATGGAAGTTTTTATGGATGATTTTTCCATATATGGAGATTCACACGACTCATGCCTAAAGAACCTCTCTCTTGTCCTTAAATGGTGTGAAGAAGCACATCTTGTTTTAAACTGGGAGAAGTGCCACTTTATGGCAAAGGAAGGCATTGTTCTTGGCCATAGAGTCAGCAACCGAGGAATCGAAGTAGACAGAAAAAATTGAAGTGATTTCCAAACTCACTATCTCGAAAATTGTAAGAGGAGTTTGAACATTCCTTGGTCATTCAGGCTTTTACAGATGGTTTATAAAGGATTTCTCCAAGATAACCAAGCCGATGACAAATGTGTTGCTAAAGGATGCTGATTTCCATTTTGACGAAGAATGTGTCAAGAGTTTCAATAACCTGAAGCATGCCCTTACAACAACACCCATCATCAGAGCTCCCGATTGGGATCACCCATTTGAAATTATGTGTGATGCCAGTGATTATGCTGTGGGTGCTATTTTAGGCCAATGTATAGAGAAGAAATATTATGTTATCTACTATGCATCAAAGACCCTTGACAAAGCTCATAGGAACTATGTAACTACTGAAAAGGAACTCCTTGCAGTCGTGTATCCCTTTGACGAGTTCAAATATTACCTCATTGGTTCTAAAGTCATTGTCTACATAGATCATGCCTCTATTCGTTACCTCCTAGTGAAGAAATATGCAAAACCCAAGTTAATCAGATGGATTCTCCTCTTGCAAGAATTTGATCTAGAGATAAGAGATAAGAAAGGCATAGAGAATGTTGTAGCAGACCACCTCAATCACATCCACACTCTAGAAACCAAAAAGATCCTGATTAATGATTCTCTTCCGGACAACCAGCTTATGAAAGTTTCAAAATCTACCCCTTCGTACTCATATTATGTGAACTATCTCATTGTTGGTGTCATCCACCCTGAATGCACTGAAAAAATTCATGCATGATGTGAAGAAATATCACTGGGATGAGTCGTACCTCTTCAAGCTCTTTGCTTATGGTCATTATAGATGTTGTATCACTGAGGAGGAAGCCCAACTCATTTTAGAGCAATGTTACTCAGACCCAGTTGGAGGCCATATGAGTTCTAAGAAAACTGCTTTGAAAGTATTGAAATGTGGTTTCTTTTGACCAACCATATCCAAATATTCCTACAACTTTGTTCTATCATGTGACAAATGTCAAAGAACGGGTAACATAACAAAAAGAGATGAGATGCCACTCAAGTTGTGGCAAGAAATCATGATTTTTGATGTTTGGGGTGTGGACTACATGGGTCCGTTCCCATCTTCACATGGATTTTCCTACATCCTAGTCGCAGTGGATTACATCTCAAAATGGGTAGAGGCCATACCAATGGTAAATTGCAATTCCAAACCAGTTATCAAGATGTTCAATGATATTATTTTTCCCCATTTTGGAGTCCCACACACTGTGATATTCGATAGAGGTTCTCATTTTCTGGAACGAAGCTTTGAAGCTTTGTTATGAAAATATGGTGTAACGCACAAGGTAGCTTCCCCCTACCACCCACAAACAAGTGGGTAGGTAGAGGTTTCTAAACGTCAACACAAGGTTATCTTAGAAAAGATAGTAGGCCACAACCGAAAAGACTAGTCAGTGAAAATCAATGATGCCTTGTGGGCCTGCCAAAAAACTTGTAAGACTCCTCTTGAAACTACACCATTTCAATTAATCTAGGGGAAGTCATGCCACTTTCCTGTAGAACTCAAACACAAAGCATGGTGGGAAATCAAACAACTGAATTTTGATATGAAGAAAGCTGGCCAAGCCAGGATTCTGCAACTTCAAGAGGTAGAAGAACTCCGGATGACAACTTATGAGAATGCACGAATCTACAAAGAACGCACAAAACTTTGGCACGATGGTCATCTGAAAAGAAAGGACATACAAGTAGGAGACCAAGTTCTATTTTTCAACTCAAGACTAAAGTTATTCCCAGGAAAACTCCGTTCTCACTAGTCTGGACCTTACATTATTAAGAGCATCTCCCTACATAGTGCTTTCTCTTTATGGAGTGAAAAGTCAAGTGAATTTGTAGTTAATGGTCAACACTTGAAGAGATATTTCACCTCATCTAACACATGCACTGAAGCAATACTGGAACTCACCAATCCAACATATCCACCGTAAAATTGAAGGAATCAAGTTGAGCCATCGACATAAAATAAAGGCGCTTGTCGGGAGGCAATCTGATCAATAAATTCATTTTACTTTTAATTTTGAATTAGAAATTTTCCTTAATTTTGTTTTTAAATTTTAGATAATTCTACACTAAATAAAAATCGCATCGCGAGATGCTATCTTGAGTTCTGATTAATCTTCATTTTTGAGATTTTCAGATGGAGGATGTGCACTGATTGGAACACAACCACATCTGGTGGTCCAACCGGCGTGAATTTTTCCCTCCATCTTAGATTTAAAGTTTGCTCGGGACGAGCAAATTACTAAGTTCGGGGTGGAGGGTGGGTGGTACGCACTTTACTTTCCACCTTCACCCATCTATTTCAGACTTAAGATTTCATCGTTGCATTTTTGATCAAAATTTTCAAAATTTTTAAAGTTTTCAAAGAAATTGAACAGAAATTTGATGAAATTTTGACGTTTTCTATTTCAATAATATCCATTACCTAGTTGGCTAGTTTCTTGCTCTATGCATTTTGAATCATTATACCCTCCTTATTCGAAGCAAGTCCTCAAAAGGACCACCTTTTGAAACTAGCCTATTGATTGAAATCATCTTGTGAAGCTTATGAATCCTAACATCATGACCCTTTTGCAAAAATGGCAAGTGTTTATCGAACTGATAGGGATCAAACATGTCGTGCTTCGTAACTGATAAGTGGAACAATAACATGGAATCTCCACCAGATCCTCATCAAGTCATTATTTGAGAAGATACGATAAAGAGAACGACCCGGTGCACGGAATTGTAAATCAAGCAGCATACTGATCTAAACTCTCTTCTACACTTCTTCTATCATCTTTGTACCCCTCTGTCCATCAAAAAGAAACAAAAATAGACAAAATAGTGCCAGACCCTATGTTCGGGGTGGCACACCATCTCCCTCTATATCCGCTTCTTCCATAGCCCTCGATGAAATAGGGGCGTATCATCAAGAAAAGATGCCAATGCATGCACAAAAAAATGCAATCTCGAGTCGAATAGAGGAGATATTTGCACAAAAAAATGCAATAAATGAAATCAAAATCATATAAAAAAATCTTGAGTTGAATAGAGGAGAGATTTATTTGTTCCTTCCATACCACCCTTCACTCCCTTTTCTACCTAAAGGCACAATGAATACCTCTGATGTCATAAAAAACAACAGTGTCAGATCAGATGCAAACTTATTGTTCTGCGGGTATCTCTGGACTCCTACAAAACTCTTAGAAATGCTTGTTGTTGAAAAAAAGTGAGGAAGTGGTTTTGGAAAACAATCTCAGGACTGAAGATATGGTAAGATGTGTTCTGTGATCTTAGGAAGTTGATATGCTTAGCCATACTGAGAAGAAAGAAAACAATATTTGTGATGTGAAGATGAGGCAACCATACGAGTTGAAAGTATTCATTTGGCAACTGTTTCAGATTTTGTGTTACTCGAGGATGAGCAACATTTAAGTTCATGGTGTTTTGATGAATGCATATTCATCATGATTTTCAGACGCCATTTTGGGCCCATCTTGACTCAATACATCCGATTTCATCTCCTAAATCTCACAATATGCAAAATTGCTTAATTAGTTCAATTATCAAGATTATTAACTGGGTTTATATTGATTTTTATGCAGGTCATGATGAGGTTCAACCATCAAATGGAACTCACCTTCACTCAAGATCCTCTCAACCTCGGTTTGATCAACCGGTCTTAAACAAAAGGGTTTTTCCAATTCGTTCTTGATCAATCGTTCTTCACCAAACGGTTTTCCCTAGCGGTCTACCCATTTGGTTTTGACCTCTCGTTCTTAGCCTTTCATCCACACGGTCTTGTCCTTGCGATTTACACCCCCTACACAGTCTCAAATATGTGAGCCTTCTACACTATCAGATCTCAGATCAACGCCTCTCATTCACCGACCCACACGGTCCTCCTCCCGTCGCTCTGCCTTAATAGTCTTGAGCCTTCCTTCCCCCTTATATGGTCTCAAGACCGTGAGAGGCCACACGATCTAAAGATTGTGTGAAGCCTCATGGTCTAAAGACCATATGGGCGGCCTCCTATCTGGGATCGTGAAGACCATAGTAGCAGAGTGACTCCTTCCACCGTCCTCTCATTCTCATTCCACTAACGACAATGACACCTGCTTCTCACCATCCACCACAGTCCCACCACCATCCTTCTTCCTACTCCCTTCCCATCACGATCCCACACGTTCCTCCCATGTCCACGACCTCCTTTGACACACCTACGACCACCGCGGGGCAGCAATACTACTGCAGCCCTAAAACCACCATACCCACAACACCTGCAAACGGCACCCAGTGGCACAACCCTAAGCCTTCCTGCCACCCTCTTTGTCTTTGCGGTCCCCACACTGTGGGATTTCTAGCGATTTCCAAAACTTAGAGACTTCAAGACCGTGCGATCATTGTCTTGCATACCGCTGGACCCCGGACCGATGGGCTTCGAGATCGTGAAAAACACAGAAGAACATGACCAAAACCATGAGAACAGCAAGACCGTTTGGGCGACATGCAAGGACCAAGACTGCTAGGGCAAGATCGTGAAGATCCCATGATCGGTTGAAGTCGAGATTGTTTGGAGGCCGAAGACCATTTGGACAAGAGGCACGATACCGTTTGATCGACGATAGGCCGCAGACCGTGAAGAACCAGAGGCAACAAAGACTGTTAGGTCTCAAGACCGTTTGGACGAGAGTCCTCAAACCGTTAAGAAAAAGCAAACGGTCTTCCAAACAATTTAAACTCAAAACTGTGAGGAAGTATTAAGACTCCAAACTGTGAAAATTGCATGGGGGTCCAAATCGTGAAGACCCCATCCAAGCTTAGAAATGGGACCAGCATGGTCCTCATTTGGGGCATCGGACCCAGGACGCCGACAGGCTTCTTGAAGATAGGTTTGATCCCACATACATCCACGCCATTGTCACTTCGCCTGCTGCTCCTCTTGCTGTGAGCAAGGAGGTCAAGGTGAGAAAGAAAGTGGAGAAGAAGATCTGCTCAGTCTGCCTTGGTGGTTCTTCCTCCTTGTCCAGATTTGTTCCGACACGACTTAGAAGACTGCATCATCTTCACTGAGTTGTGACTACCTTCTGCATCATACCCATGGCAGAATCTTCCCTCTCTCTTGTTCTTCTTGTCTCTCACATCATGAGCGAGTAGTTTCATTTCACTGGGGTGCAGGGACTAGCCCCACTGCCCATGCATACATGTTCTTTTGTTAAACATTCCATGGCATGTATATAACTTTTCATTTTGTTGTTAATCGTCAATGATTGCTTGTAGCTTGATCACCTACTTTCTTTTATCTTATTCTTTCCTATGTTGCTAGAACTTCAATATGTAGGATAGGATGTCGATTAACGTGGTTGACTCCCAAACTAGAAATAGAATGGGATTCCTTGAGGTCGCAAGTGTATGATCCATGAGGGGATGAGCCATTTAGCCCACAGTGATACTTCTGTGTGCCTAAACATCCCTCGGGGAGGTCCACCAATTCAGTTGGACATATGTATCTTTAGAATCTTAAGTGCATGATCTAGATGGCGATGAGACATCCGATGCCTAAGGTGATTCTTATGTGAACCTAAACATCCCTCTGGGAGGGTTCGTAGCAGTTCTATTTGGATAGTTAGATCTTGCCTGGATGTTTTGTGATTGGATGTGTTTGCATGTGTAGTGGCGGTGAAACCCAGGACCATCCCAGCAATTCCATATCATTAATCTAAAATCAACTTTAATTCTGCTCTTTACTTTCTTGCAATTAGTCTAATTAACCTCAAATCAACCTTGGTTCTAAATATTAGTCTTACTTGAACTAGACTAGACTAGCAACGATTCTTAAAAACGTTGTCCCTTGGGATTCGATCCTTAACTATACTGTGATAAGACCCGTCCTCTTGCAGGGGGTATTATTGCATAAGGTTTTGGTAAAAACTCTGGGATTTCAACCCCGAGTGAATTTGTTAGTGCGATAATAAACCACGTCAGTAAAAGCACATGCATTGACAAAGTGTTGAAGCTATTCAACATGGAGATCTCAAAGAGGGGAAATTTTCCCATGCACATGGAGTTACCATCTCTAAAGATCAATGTCCCAAATCTTGTGATGAAAAGGAGAATATGAGTTTGATTCCATATGCATCAAAAATTGGATCAATTATGTATGCAATGTTCTGTACCCGTGCTGACGTCTCGTATGCCTTGAGCATGATGAGCATATATCAGTTAGATCTAGGTGATTCTTACTAGACAATCATGAAGAACATCCTTAAGCACTTGAGAAGGACTAAGGATCAATAATTGGTCTACGATGGAGAGGAAGAGTTGGTGGTAAAGGGTTACACCGATGCAAGCTTCTAAACTAACAAAGATAATTATCGATTCCAATCATGATTCACTTTTTGCCTAAACAATTGAGTTGTCAATTGGAAGAGTTCCAAGAAAGATACAGTTGCTGGTTCTACAATAAAGGCCAAGTATATTGCTGCATTGAATGCATCAAAGGAGGTTGTACGGATCAAGAAGTTTATCTCTGAACTTGGGGTCGTTCTAAGCATCAACGACACAATTGAGCTATATTGTGACAACAGTGGAGATATTGCACAAGATAAGGAACCCAGATCACATCACTACTCAAAGAATATACAAAGGCAGTTCCACCTCATATGAGAGATCATACAATGAGGAGATGTAAAGATTTGTAGAGTATCAACTGCGAACAATGTTGCTGACCCCTTCACAAAGGCAATTTTGTAGTAGAAGCATAATGGTCATGTTAGGTCACTCGAGATAAGATTCATGGGTGATTGACTCTAAGTGCAAATGGGATTCTATTGGTATGTATGCTCAGAGAGCCAATCATATGATGATTGCAATGTCATAATTTGTAAATAATTTGATTAATAATAAAGGCAAGCTTCCAATTTATTATGTTTTATTCTGTTATGAGATAATGAAGTAGCATAATAAATGTCTAAAGAATAAATGATACTCAATGACATATGTCTTCAAGTTTAGGACTTGGACAATGAGATCATATGTATGTGAAGAGCTCTATATTCTTATTATGTCCCTAGCCAGATGTTATTGTGGAAGGTTGATAGACAACAATAACGAATAAGACTAGAATGTTTGTTGGTTGATGACAAACTCTCAACAGTCACAATATATGATATCAAACTAAGAACATATATACATGTTAGAGAATAATGTATAGGATAGATCCACCATGAGTGTGACGCATGGAAACCATTACAATGGTAGTCATAGTCAGCTCTCATAGTGTTGGTGGTGATTGTGGTTCTTAGACCTTAAGTCACTACACTCATCATATGTCGTTCGATATGCTTTGACATCATCAAACATAATCGTAAATAAGGGTTTCCATAACAGTGATGTTTGGGTGAGTGTGACACATGGGGACTGACTGTGAGCGGTGTAGATGGGATTTGTCTCTCCTATTAGAGTATGATATCCTAGACCTCTTAATAAGTGAGTCTAAGAAATGAGTGGCCATGCACATCTGAGTCAACATGTGATATTGAGCTTACATATATCTCAGACAGTGTGTTGTATTTCAAGGAAGAAGATTGAATGTTGAAGAGGATGACTACTCCATGCCTCGAGTTCAATTTGGATATCAGTGATAAAGGAACTATACAAACACTATAACACCATACACATATTGTAGGTTGAAGTTGTTATCCAACTTCCCATATACTTGGGTAGCATTGATGTGTGACTAGGCACCACTCATTATTTGTGATGTCATAACTTATTATGGGCATTCACTGCCAATGTAATATGGGACCTATAGGGTCAAACACATAGGAACTGACCCAGAATAGGGGTTTTGATGGTGAATTATAATTGGATTGATTATTAAAGTGTTTAGGTATTCAATTCAAGAAACAAATCCACTGTTTGGACTCCCAACTGATAGGTCCATGTGATGAAACAACTAGTTGGAGTGTTAGGTTGATTGGATATTTCATTGGAACTGCAACATGAAACAACCAGTTCGTAGTGCAAGACAACCATTTTGTTGAGATAAATGCCCGATTAATGGTGCAATTCTATTGCATCAAGGATCATGATAAGAAAGATGATAATTAGTCTGAGAGAAATGCTCAGTTCATCTCATTCCAAGAGCAGAGATGGTGTACACACCACATCTTAAAATTTCATATTTTAGGCTGAATCATTCTCAACATGACTCTAAACCACATATACTTTTTAATTCTCTTTATTCTCATATTTCATGAAGTCAAATATCTTTTTCACTCTTTAGTTTGTACACAACTCCTCTTATGATTTCATTTTTACATGACTTCTTTATATCTTTTACATTCAAACCTTAGGTATTATGAGTCTTAGCCACTTGAGGTCTCTAGGGTTATAGGTAATTTTTGGAGTGATCTTATCCCTATGCATCTAAGGACTTCCCCTCACCTTCACCCATTGGCCACATGAACATCATGAAGGTAGCTAATCTCCTGATACATGGGCCTTAGGCAAATGTAGTTGTTACCTCCTGATAGGATGGTTTTGTGCATCCATGGTTCATTCAACTCCTAATCCCATCAGTCCATGTAACTTTAATACTCCCTACTTGACCTTAGGATTGACTTTGGGATCTACCCTTCCCAAGGGTTCATTGATAACACATTATTTTTGCATGCAATTCCTTAATCCAGATTTCCTCCGTCTCTTATAATGCTCATTATTCACTTTAGGTCCCCTCATTGGACAGACGACAACATTTTATGATGACGTTTCTTTTCTGAACTCGATCTCATATGGTCACCCACTTCCATAGTGAATTTACCTCATGTTCCTCAGAGATGGCATACATGGGTTCAAGAATCATACTTAATATATGTACTTTCATCTTTTATATCTTTATTTCTTTACACCATAGGTGACATTTGACGATCTTTAAATTGATTTGGTCAACTTACCTTTCTAGGGAAGGTCCTAACCTAGGGTGCCTTCATGGCTCATAAGAGGAAGTTAGGATTCTCTAGCGACAATCTAATCCCAAGGTCTAAGGTCTTGCCTCCCCCCATAGGTCATCTTCCCACTCTTGGGTTGACCCACCACAAGTTGGCACACTAGCCCTAAATGTTTCATATTTCCATATTTATTATTATTATAACTTCTCAACCCTTGCTTGCTCCATCTTTGGGATACACTGTCATGGGTTTTTAGTCCCAATGGACTTTCACATCTTCCCGTTATGTCTTGGTATTCTTCTGGTATTCCCATCTGAGATTGACACTTCATAGACCATCCTATTGAAGCTTAGTATTCCATTGGCCTTCCCATCTGGGCTTGGCACTTCATATACTATCCTATCCATGCATGGTATTCCATTGCCCTTCCCATATGGGCTTGGCCCTTTAGCAACTTTCCCATCCGGACTTGGTTTACAATCATTATAAGAATGACCAAACTTCCCGATATAGCAGTAAGGAAATGATCAAGTTATATTCATATTTCTATTTTCATGTATAGCCATTGGTAATTTATGTTGCTCATGTATATTCAAATTTATCTTTTTTTTCACATGCATCATGAATACATTTCTCCATATTCATAATGGAAATCTATGTCATATATAATTATTTACATTTTCCTTAATTCTCATTAATCTTACCCTAATTAGGGTCACCATGTGGGTAGGGTTTCCATTTTACCCATTCTACTCCCATTTCCCAGGATAAGGGTTTAGGTTCAGGTTAGAGAGACTACACCCTATCTCTTAGGTTTTCTATGTCCCTTAACCCACTAGGGCTTTTCCTAACCAGCCATAGTTCCATCTAAGGTTACCCACACAAGGAAAACACATAAAAAAATTCTTCTTTTTACTTTATCATTATTTCCGCATGTACATTATTATTTCCATGTACATTATTATATCCACAATACATGTATATTATTATTTCTTTATTATATGTATATTATTTGTTCAAGGATGCTTTAATCCTACTTCTTCTCAAAAACCCTAACTTTAGATGAGGATATAACTATTCTTTTAGGGTTCATTAAGAACGAGGATGAGAAGTGGGCGAATAAAATGAGAAGGAAACCTAAAAGTATTTACTTCAGGAAAAATCTTTTGACTTTGTCCAGGTAGGATGCACTAGTCTGGGAGTCCTCATAAGCCGACTAGCGGTGCAAAGGAAAATTTTGCCAACCCCCGATCATAATCCTTTCTAGACACCATCATATTTAGAAAATGCCCAAATAATTCACTCATATTTCTACAGATTACTTCAAATAATAAACTATTAAATATTATTTGACAAAAGTTGGGGCCCTGATATCAAATGTAACAACCTCACTTTTAACATCCCCCAGTTAAGGAAAGACCTTCAAGTTGATATCCATTACCTATATTCCCAAGGATTTGACTTAGTAAATAATAAATAACAACAAATAATTTAATTTATTCCAAATACTATTTAAAAATTGTACAATGATATTCCTCATAAAAATAATTCCTATCGAGAAGAATTAACTAGCTATCTAATCCTCCTTAACTTATCTTTATTGCTTTCAAGTAATTTCTACCTAGTTTATCACATGTTGACATCTTCATAATTAGCATGTACCTAAAGTTCTGACAAACAACACGCGGTCAACATATTTATATACTGGTACATGGGTTGATCCAATAATCACAAGTACATACAATAAACCATCAATTATTTTTACATAGTAACATGTATTTTCTTTCATATTCTAACCCATATTTGGTCTACTATCTCAGGTGTATCCACTATCCATCATTGGACTTATGTGTGATACCCTTCGATCAGCGTAACCTAGGGTTCAAAATATCATTATTTACTTTATGTGATACTCATAGGGACTTTACAATTTGCATAAAATAAATAAACACCAAATATACATCATTCATTCAATCTTAGAAAAACCTCAGCAAATGTCAAAAGTCAATACATGTAATCATAAGAATAACCACGTACCTTTGCCATGTGGAATATTTCAGGTGCACTTAATGCAATCCAAACATCACGCATAGCCAGCAAGCAAGCGTACATCCAAACAACAAGAAAGTTAAGCAATCCACATTTTATTCTGAATGAATATAAATCCTAAAGTGTCACCAAAAATATTAACCACATTAAACCGTACTCGATCCTAATCTAGGATTCATGGTTTCCTTGGTTTTGAGTTGTCTTGGATTTATGTTTGATTCCCAGTATCCATGTTCATTGATCTAATGACTTAAGAAACCTAATTAATATTAGGTGTTTTCATGATTATTAAATCTACCATATTATAGAACCATGAACATTTATATCACATTAAGTTTATCATTCAACAGAATAAGATTGACCTTAATTTCTTAACCTTGACTATTTACACACATTGTTATCCACTTTATCAACATTAATTGTCATCTTTATTATCATGATCATCATGGAAATCAGAGTATTCAACAATATCAGATAATAAATGAAGCATATTTTACATGTTTATACTCAAAACTAGGGTTTTCATGCACTAATCACCACTTAACCTATCTTTACACTTCGTTTAGAATAAGTCACATAATTAGATTCTAAAACCATTTTATTTAGATTTCTCTCATTCTCTTGATCAATTTTCATATATTATATGTCCCCATCCGAGCTATCAATCATTTCCTATAAATTTTATAAGATAAATTATTATTCGGCCAATCCAAAAAGGCCACGTCATCGAGTTGTATTACCTTTTATTCTTGTTGTCTTTCTCCGCTGGAAATGTGGGTCCCTTATTTAGATCTGCCTAACGGATTACCCAGTTCAGACTTTCCTCCACCCTTGCGAACACATGCTCTCTGCTCTGTGGTTTGCGTCAAGCGGACTGTGACGGCCTAGAGGGAGATCCACCTCCCACACGCAGTCAGATCGGCTCCAACTCCTGCAGTCACCGCAGCGATGACTCCTTATCCACCCTAGTTTCCATACTTCTCCAACTGACCTTCTTCCTGCCTTCCCTCATTACCCCCATACAACCCATCTTTCCTGCCGCTCACGACGCCGTCACTAGGAAGAGCTGTGAGGAAGCTTGGGTAACGCTCCCAGATTGCCAGAAGGTTCGATCTCCTCTCAAGCCCTCCCCCATTGTCGTCATAGCTCCAAAAACCCCCAGCATGGACAGGCGCTTAGCGTTTGATGGAGGTTCCTGGGCGGTGGTAGTTAACAGGATGAAGAGGAAGGTGATGTTAGAGGGAGAGGTTGCTGGTCGTTAGCTATGGATTTGGAGTCTGGAGTTCTTCCAATTGCAGGAGGTGGTGGATAAGGGCCGGCCCATTGGGGGTGGCCAACCTAGGCGACGGCCAGGGGCCCAACAAAGACGGGAGCGCACAATTTTATTTTTTTTAAACATATCTCTTATTGTAGGATAATGTTATTTGGCATTATATTTTATATATTGTTAATACAGAAAGTAAGAAGTTACAATCTAAATCTGTTTATATTGATGCTACTATTTTTTTATATGACAGTTTGACAATTATAACTAAATTTGTATTTATTTAAATTTGTTAAATAAGAGTATACAGATGGCCCATTTTTTATCTTCGTTCCGAGACTTCTAAAATATCTGCAACAGCTCATACTTTGAAGGGGAAGGAAAGAACCTGCGCCTCCTCCTTCTGTTCAAGGAACTCTGACCCGTCTTGCTAGGTCGAAGATAGAACAGACTGTCATTCTCCAAAACGCTGTGGCGGGTTCAGGCCAAGGGGTTTTCAGCTACTTGGTCCTTGCAGGTTTCTTCGTGGTATGTAGGCCCCTGTGTGGAAAAGGTTTGGGTTTATGTCAAACCTGAGGTCTATGTCAAATCTGTTTGGATTAGTCTAGCCATCAAACCGGATTGGGATTACTTGATCCTGTTTGGCAAACCAATCTGGCTTGCCTCGTAAGTTGCGATTTTCAGTCTGCTATATAAAACAAAATACATAAAAGTCAGAGCCTAAACCAGCTTGGAATTCCTAAACCTGCTGCTGGCAGTACTGGGCCAAGCCTGCTTTTGGGTGTAACGGAAACCAAAACGGGGCCGTTTCAGGATTTCAAGCCAAACACGCAACTGAAAAACAGGACTGGCTCGGACTAGCTTGGTGCTGGATTTGCAAATGTGGCGCAGACGTGGCTAATAAGACAAACATTAATCCTGGTCCAAGCCAATTCCAAGCCGTTTCCAAACGGGGCCTAGAGGTTGGGTATAGAAGTCCGAGATGGAGGTTGGGGTCCAAGGATTCTCTCTATATATACTTAGGTGGAAATCGTAGTGATCATTGTGAAGAGAGGGGGGAAGGGGACGAGGGAGAGAGGCGTCGTAGACTGGGTTTCCCTTCCAAACATGCCCTTTTTAGAAGACAATCACATACACAAATAACTTGGATGGAAAGCACTTTAATGCATAACTAACTACCGACCTCCCCAACATGCCATATTCTCAATTCACGATCATATATGTTCTTAACATAGAAGTACCAAGGATATTTACTACTTTCTTCTTTGGAATTTGGCCAACCCCTCGCCAATGAGAAACTTAGCAGACCATTCCTTTTAAGGAAGGGGTATAAGGTCTTCATGATTTACAATGTAGATTAATATTATTCCTTTTATCTCTCATTGATGTATCCTTTAATTCCAAAATTTCAAGGTAAAGCTTTCATTACTTGATTCTTGGTCTGGGCAATATTTGGTGGCAAAATATACAAGTTAAACACTCTTTTCTTGCCCCTTAAGCAAAGGCTATAATTGACTAATTTTAGGTATCAATTATTCCCTTTTCCCACCTATTTTTGGTAAGCTATCCTATATTAATGTAATTTCTCATTGAGTGCACTATTATGCTGAGAAAAAATATCTAGTTGTCATCAACATATTGTTTCACACAATTCTATATTTACTCACCAATTGCTCATTATCTTTAACAATTCCTTTATTTACTGGATCACTCCTTCTTTCCATTTCTATATTCCAGTATACCAAAAGTTAATATTTATTAATTCCAATAATGGCTAGATAATCATCCTTTTAGTTATCTAAAACACCATGTTTTTTTTTCCTTTGGGAACTAGCACATTACCTTATAATTCAGTTATCTAATAATTAACAAAGTCACCAATCTTTATTTATGCACAAAATATCTTATTTTCATAACTTGCGCCACAAGAACATATTTGCAAAGCAAATGCTCTTATGGGCCTTTATATGGGCCATGGTTTGACACATGCTACCAAGTGAATTTATTATTTCATCAATAATACCATAGAGGATGTTTATTTATCAACTCATACTTTATATTTATATCATTCGATTTTGCCAAAATTGAGAATATAACAGGTCCCTTCAACTCCCACACAGACTGGGAACCCAAACCCTAACCCCTTATATAAATAAAGGGGTACTAGGGGCTTCTCATAACATAACTCAATTACCTCTAATAGATGTTGTGCTCTTTGGTTGTGGTAAGGAATAGAGATCCTGAGCAAATCCAACCTGATAAAGGGAGGGATAGCAAGGGAGAACAATTGTGAGAGAGAAGTTGGTGACTGGTACACCAATAGGATGATATGAGTTCTAGGCGGTCTGTGTGGACTTTCATAGAGGCGAGGTGGCCTATGCCCATCTCTCATAGGACAACGTCAACATATAGTGTGTGGAGGAGTTGCTGCAGACACCGTATGAGTCTGATGTCAGTGGTAAAGACTAGGATATGATGTAGATGAGTTCTAGTGCAACTAGGAGTGCTGCATGGCTATAATGATGAGGAGGTGTTGTTGTACTTTCTCCAGGATCAAGTATATCCTTGAAACCATAATTCTCATCTTATAGTTATTGATGAGATCCACAAGTTGATGGGGAATATGATAGTAAATTTTTTGTTTCTTCTTTCTACACTATAGCCATATTTCCCTACAAATATTCTAATAGATGGTTACCGTTCCATCATTCATGGAAACCATAGAAGCTACATTGAACAATGAAGCAATGACAACATTTACAACTGATAGAAATAGGAGTTTTTGAGATGTAACTATAGAATCTTTGTGTATTCATGATAATTAGTTCAGTTAAGAGGACATCCCTGCAACTATAGACCTGAAGGCATGTATATTATTAATGAACAAGGCTTCAATGAACTTCACATAGCTCTAGAAGAATATATCATACTACATAAAGCATTATAGTAAATAGTTTTGTTGATTGATAGGGAAAATGATTGGCTAACTGACTTTGTACAATTGTCTTTCACAAATGTGGTTCCCTACTCCATGTTGCAAGGTTTATGAACTTAGTCTTAACAATTTTGATGCCCAACTTGTTGGCTTTTTGGATATTTCACACTCTAATTTTGATGATATAACTATATCCACTTTTTTTTAATATTGTATAAGATTTTTAATATATAATTAATGTATATAATTAATGACAAACAAAATACTAAAACATGCATTTAATATTTCAGGTGACAAAGAAACTTAGACAAGATTCAACAACAAAAATATGCAATATTATATATGTTTGGATGCTTGTAGGACAAGTAGTACTATTTATATACTTTTTACAAGTGCATTTTATGCAACTTTTTAGGAATGATGTAATAACAAGTGATGATCGTCCCTATCCTATCCTAAACCCTTTTTCGTGCTTATATCAACTCTTTAGGATAGTTAGATGTCATTTGAAACTCTTTAATATGTTTTCTAAAAGTTTAGAAATGTATTTACAGACACAATTTTGATCAAACTACACTACGACTGGGAAAGAGTAGTTGTAGAAAAAGAACCATAGCTATTGTGAAATTTGAGAGGAGACTGACTTTCAATCGAACTACAGTTCGACTGAGATGGTCTCAATCAAAGTACATTTTGACTGAGAATCAGTCTGTACTCAAAATCAACATTCATTTTCTATTTGTTGTAATTTGATTTTGACATCCCAACGACTAGTTTATCATTTAAATTGATCAAAATCCTCCAAACAACAATATTGACCATTCTTAAGCATCCAATATTTAGGATTGCCTATATAAATTTAGAACATACACGTGAGTAACTGTATTACATGCTATGTTTCTCCAAGCATAGAATTCTACATTGCTATCTTCAGATCTAAGCCATAGCTCAACAATGGTGTCATACTCCACCAAATATATCCTTGCTCTTCCTTGTGGAAGTTGATCTTCACTTTTTCATAGAGAGCTTCTATATTGGGTGACTCTTGTGGTTTGCTTTCACTATCCAATTACTTGTTTTATATTTCTGTTGCATTATCTTTTAAACAAGTTGCAATCAAGCCTCCTTAGTGTTTGAAATGGCATAATATTTATATTAGTTCTATTCACCCCCTCCTTTTAGAGCACATCAATTAGTATCATTGAAGGCTTTAAGGAACTTTAACATGTCTTGAATATGGGGAAAAGTCTAATGGGATAACTCAACCTTGAAGTATCATATGAAGGGTTATTGCCGGTGTTTGATGGGGAAAATTACATATATTGGAAGAAAAGGATGAAATATTACTTCCAAGGAATGAGATTTGACCTATGAAAAATGGCCATATTACCATACGAACCTCCAATGACAGAAATGGATAAATGGAATCCATATGCGGTAAGAAAGGAAACTCTAAATGCTAGAGAAGTAAGCATTTTATACTCTTATCTATCTCTTGGTGATTTTAATAGAATATCTTCATGCAAAACTGCATATGACATATGGAGAAAACTTTTAGTTACACATGAAAGAACTCAAAAAGTTAAGACCACAAAAATCACTATGTTGAAACATAAATATGAGTTATTTTGCATGGCTAAAATTGAAACTATTGCTAAAATGCATGCTAGATTTTCTACTCTAATACATGTTTAAGTGACATAGGAAATCCTATATCATAGGAAGAACAATTCTCCAAGATTCTTAGGTCCTTGCCATCAAAATTCAAAGATAAGGTACTTGTTATAGAAGAATCTAGCAACCTTTCAAAATTATTGATGGAGATATTGGTAAGGTTTGCCTAGAGAGCCAATCATGTGATGATTGAAATGGCATAAACCATAAAGGATTTGATTAATAATGATTAAGGTAAGCTTCCAATTCATTGTGTTTCATTCAATTATGAGATAATGAGGAAATCATATGAATGTCTAGAGAATAATATTACTCAATGACGTATGTCTTCAAGTATTAGCCTTGGGGAAATGAGATCATACAAATGTTAAGAGTACAAATACTTATTCTCATTATGTCCATGGTGGGTTGTTATTCTAGAAGGTTGATAAACAACAATAACACTAAAGACAGTGTGGGTTGGTTGATGACAAATCTCATTAGTCAAGATATGGCAATATTAAACCAAGCACACATATACATGTTAGGTTATAATGTACCAGACAGACCCCAATGAGAGTGACACATGGAAACCAATATTGGTGGTCATAGTCATTTCTCATAGTGAAGATGGTGATTGTGATTCTTAGACCTGAAATCACTACACTCATCACATGTTGTTGGGTACACTTTGACATCATCAAATGCAGTCCTAAAACATGGGTTGTTATAAAGGTGATGATTGGGTAACTTTGACACATGTGGATAGATTGTGAGTGATAGATATGGGATTTGACCCTCCTACCGAAGTATGATATCCAGGCCACTTGATAAGAGAGATTGAGAAATACACGTGCATGCACATGTGAATCAATATATGACATTTCGGTCACATTATCTCAAATAATCTGCTCTTGGCTCAAAAAACATGGATTGAACATTGAAAGGAGATGATTCCTGTCACACCCCGATCTCGCATTACCCACAAATCACGAGACTAGGGCGCGACGGAGGGATTACACACAAGCCAAACCACTCAAAGCTTTTTAAAACATTTTTTTTAAAGACATTAAAAGTTAACCTGATTTATGCTGTAAACTAAATCTAAACAAACTGCGGAAGCATTTTTATTTAAAACTGACTAGCAATATAAATAGAGACTACAGCATATTACATTGCTCGACGTAAAATAAAGCATAACAGCTAATTACATCTTTATACACCTTCTCTCTCACCCCCACACCATGTCCCAAAGATTGAGGGGAAAGGACTAAGAGACCTCTAACTACTAACTACGTATACCTTCTACAGACTAAGCGTTAGGATGAAAGGATCCTTCATATTTCCTGCTGCTGATGATGACCTGAAAATGTTTTGAGTAGAGGTATGAGCCTACTCGCTCAGTGAATAGCATTTCATTTAGCTATCACTAAACAACTCATAAAGTTTATAAAATTGAAATAAACATAAATACAGTACAAGCAGGGCAGTTCTAATGACATAGCAGATTACAGAATATAATCGCATTTCTATGCAACAACAGATAATTTAAACCAATAAACAGATATAATGAATTGGCACAAAAGTTCGGATATATTAATTTACTGTGATCCTATATGATTACATAATTATCATTTTTATGCCCTAAACATATGCAGTGTACTCTGCATATAAAGATCTGTAGAGAACTATGATCCCACCGTACAAGACTTAGTGACACACCCGGGAAATGCTAAGTCTGACTGCCAGCCCTGGTCTGCTGCAGGACTCTCAGGCTCACAAGGCCTCAGGCTCACAAGGCCTCACTAAACTCTCAAAAGAGTGAACTCTAGACTCCTCCTCAAACCTGAGCACACAGGCGGAGAGTCTTACCGGGTTACCACCGTGACACAAGCACGGATTAATGTTGAATAACCCCTATTTTCCACAGTGCCACCGTGACACAAGCACGGTTCTTGTTGCAACACTGTCTCTCTCTATCCTCGTGCCACCGTGACACAAGCACAGTTATTGTTGCAACACGAGTTTCACCCCTGGTTGCAGACCTGTCAAAGGGGTTCTACGGTGTTAGGGCACCTAAGTCTATTAACTGATTAACATATAAACACTTAAACAGGAAAAACACATTTCATACTTATTCCACATTCTGAATATCACTTAAAAACACATATATATATCATTTGTCATCTTTAAACATGACTCAATATCACTTATTCAAATTCATTGCTAAACAACCATCTTTATTCAGCATATGCATTGCAACTGTAAAACAGGAAATTCCATCTTTTTCATCAATCATATTACGTATCTCAAGTTCCATTGAATCTATAATAAACTATTGTATGTGCTAAACTGTTTAGAAGTTATACCAACTGATACTAAAGCAAGTAAGCACTTAAAATGAGTTAAATAATGATTTCTGAATGAACTGCCACTCACTGTACTGAAACTCGGCCGACCAATCTGGGAACTCGGCCGATTGGCTGGAAACTCGGCCGATCAGTCTAGTCAACTCGGCCGATCGGCTGACAACTCGGCCGACCAATCTGCAATCTCGGCCGATCGAATCCCTGTTTGATTTCCTTATAAAGGAAAGTCGGCCGAATTATACCTAATTCGGCCGACCAAGACACTGACCTGCAAATAAACAGCAACTAGCTTCATTACCCAAAAGAAAATCTACTTATGGCTCGATCTAAAGCTAAGTCTTGGGCTTAAACTATGAAATCTCACCAGAACCTCTAGGACGAACCCAAAGTGGTTGATTTGATGTTGTTCTTTGCTCAGAATGGTCCTGGTTCGGACCTGCTGCTGCAAGTAGCCGTTCCTCTCACGAACAGGTTGAAGGAGGAGCTCAGATGGTTTGCTGGTCGTGGCTAGGGCTATGGATTTTACTCAGGGTCCTTAGTCGAACTCGGCGCCGCTCTTTCCTAGAGCCTTGTGCTCCCTAACCGGCTCCATGGTCGCCCGTTGCAGCTAGCCAGCCAGCAACTGCTGCAGCAGGTCGGCGCCTGGTAGGGCAGGTGGCTAGGTCGAAGCTGGGGAGGAAGAAGAGAAGAAGAGGAGTGGGCAGAGGTCAGCTGCTGGTCGGAGTTGAGGGAGCCCCAAAATCGCCCGCCTCAAATCGCCCTCTGTTGCTACTCTATCGGGCTGGTTGGGCACCGCTTGCGGTGTCCTGTTCTATTGAGTATCGGCTGAGCAGGAAGAAGATAAGGAAAAGAAAGCAACTGACCCACTAAAAAGAATAATTGGAAAAATTGCAACTTAAACCCTAGATACTGAAATGGTCACAGCTTGCGCCTCGTAGGTCGGATTTGGATGATTCTTCTTGCAACATTTCAAGCATGGGATTCTCTATAACCTCAAAGCACAAAACATGCTAAATGGATTGTTTCACTGGATCAAAGATCTCATTGCAACTTGTGTACTTACTTAAACTTAATTATTAACATTGTAATTATCATTAATTGCCTCAGGTGATTAAATCTTGACTATTGATTCACATGTTGTCTTATCTTAAATTTTCCATGATGTTTAACAATGTGCTTAGCACTAATCAAAGTGTTTCACGTAATTCGAGGTATTTGTTGACTAACCCTGATATGGGTCATAACAATCTCCCTCCCTTATAAGAATTTCATCCCGAAATTCCTAAAAGAGAAAAGGAAACTTGTTACGCATATCTAACCCTAAAACTCCCATGTGGCTTCCTCTAGGTTGTGTTTTTCCACAAAAC
Source organism: Alisma plantago-aquatica (assembly GCA_963693085.1). Taxonomy (NCBI): domain Eukaryota; kingdom Viridiplantae; phylum Streptophyta; class Magnoliopsida; order Alismatales; family Alismataceae; genus Alisma; species Alisma plantago-aquatica. The sequence goes on from OY856409.1 coordinate 1,830,338,904, forward strand.
CTTCTCTAAAGGTTTCTCACGATTTTGAGTTTTCTTGATCCTCTGATCAACTATCTGCATTGGTCTTTCAACCCAGGACACATCTGATCTGATTCCAGATCAAACCACAAAACATTGTCTTTGTAGAACTGTTATAACAGTATCTCAAATTATGGTAATTACCGAGGAATTATTATACTATACATGCAAACAAACTACAAATTCTTAAATAAACAGAATGCATGTCAACTTGGTACTAAAATAAAATCATGCAATTGAATTGTTACACATCACTACATCTCATACTGAGAATTGATATCAAAATACTTGATTCATCGTACACCCTATCCTTAGGGTTTCATTTGCCTTATTCATTCATCACATGCCAACACCCTACTCTTAGGGTTTCAGTTATCTCATCTGTTTGATTGCAGTTCAAATCACAATACGGTATCATTCTAGAACTGGTAGAGCAGTATATTCAAAATCATTGTAATTACTGAGTAATCTTTATATCATGCATGCAGGCAGATTAAAAATTCATAAGTATTCCAAACTCAAATCAATTTTGGCACATACATACTGAATTCATGTAATTGAACATCTTATTACATCAATAAGAGTAATTTACTTCACCTATAAGAAACCATCTGTAATATTTTTCAATTATCTGAAATTTCTCGAAGAACATGCATATTAACCCAAATCTTGGTTTATGCATCACGTAACTCAATTAAGAGTTATCTACGTATCATACACAAATAATTAATAGTACTTGAGAATTTCTAGTAATATCTCAGAGAAATGTGCCAATTCATGAAAATGTTAAGTCATACCCATCAACATAACAGGAAGCATGCAACTAGGTTTATTTGTATATTTTAATGCTAACGTACTTCCTTGAAATCATGCACCTAATGATTTACCAAATCTGTATTGTCTGGGTTTATACCCAAACCGTACCATTATCATTTGTATATTTCTAAACTCAACATTCACACTAAGCAAACTCTATAAGACTTAAATGTTCTTCCCAACTTCCACTGAGATGCATAACACATGCTCTCAGCATGTCCTTAAGAGTCTGAATGGTCCTCTCAGACTGACCATCCGTCTACGGATGAAAAGGTTGTACTGAATCTTAACTTTGTGCCCGAAGCACGATGCAACTATTTCCACAACCTAGATGTGAACTTAGGATCTCAATATGATATGATTGAAACTGGATTACCAGGCAACCTAACTATTTCATCCATGTATATCATAGTCAAGTTTCGAGACATCAAAGGTTGACTTAATATGAAGAAAGTGAGCAGACTAAATTAGTCTATCCACAATCTTTCATATCGAGTCATAACCTCTAGGTGTCTAGGGCAACCCTATCACAAAATCCATTGCGATATGTTCCCATTCCCATACTAGTATAGGAAAAGATTACAAGGTACATGTGGGTTTCTGATGCTAAGTCTTAACCTGCTGACACACATTGCACTTAACCACCTAATCAGCTACATCCTTCTGCATATCTGACCATCCGTTTCAATTCCTTGACATTCATATACATCTTAGTGTTTTCCTGAAAGCATAGCATACATCAATACATGCACTTCCATAAGAATCTTTTCTTTCAACTCACTATCTCGAGGTACACACAACATGTCATGCTAATACAACACCTTATCATCTTAAAAACTTAAACTCTGGTCTCTTTTCCTCCTATCATGTCATGCATGGTCTGGTTTAACTCACTATCACCCTATTGTAGTTCCTTGATCTGATCATAAGAAGTAGGCTTGACTTGCATCTGTGCAATCAAACCACTCTGTGCTGTCACCCCTAAGTCTAAGTTCAACTCCCACATTTCTACTAACAGGTCTCTATTGAAGCCTGTCATAGAGAATGCATTAGCTGTTGAACTTGACTTTCTGCTGAAAGCATCATTCACCACATTCTCTTTACCAGGGTGGTAATCTATTGTCAAATCATAAAGATAGTGACGCCATGTCTTAAAAACATGAACTACATCAACTATCTTCAGATCATATATCGGATAATACTCCGCTTTCTATGCTACTCTCTTATTGTTACATTTCAATTTTGTGTTTTACTCTTATCTCTAAGTCATTTCATGTTGTTCATGTACCGTTCAGATTAGCTACCTATAAACCCTAGATCACTATCACTACCAGATTACTTTACATAGAACAAATCTCAAGGTCTTATTTTACATAGATACTAGTATTCAAGGTTAAATCACTAGTAATATCCCTTGAACTACTACAACTCTAATCATTCTAGGGTTTGGTCCTTATCAGTAACATAGCATTATTGTGTGCGGGTGTGGTCGACCATAAAGATCAATTTGAGCTGCTTGGGTCAATTGCATATTAACCCAACACTCAACCTTAATTATATTGGCTGAAAATTCAGTTTTCACTATAGTTTCTGTAATTCGTTTATTAAATAGCTAACAGAAGCTCCAAAAATTCTGGAAATTTTATATGTTATACCTAATGAAGTTTCAGACCTCCAGTAGAAATTTGAGATCATTTCTAATTACCAATAAATAATTAAAAATCAAACAGTGCACTGCTATATTGCAGTCTGCAGCAGATTCGGTCGAGTTGTAAACTCGGCCGACACCCTCACTGTAGAGATCAATAGTCATCCAAAAATTACGCCAATTTAATAGAGATTGTGATTTTCAAGCACAGTTAAAATTTGAGATCAATTGGATGTACCAATAAAATGATAAAATTCAATTACCACACTGCTATATCATTATGAAAATGTGATCGGTCGAGTTTGAAACGCGGCCGATAAACAGGTCAGACCATACTTCAAAAATTCTGATATTTTCCAATGTTGTTTACATTTTATATATCCAAATCATATCCAAATTTGAGCTAAATCAGAGTTACACATAAAATACTAAAAATCATTTACTGAGACACTTTACTTATCCAATTTTGTGTTTATGTATCATCAAAACCCTATTTTGGGCCGATTAGGGTCTATGCTTCTCAAACCCTAATTCTCAAGACAAAAGAACATCTAGACTTATTATCATAGTTAAAACATCCTAGTGTATATACATTCTCACTATGTTACGGGTCTAATTCATCCAGAGTCTACTCTTATTTTATTGTTAATAGGAGTCATTAGATCCCAGTAACGCATCCTGCCAGCCAGACCAGGCCGAACCTGTAGTCCTGAAGCCAAGAGTTACTCGAGATTAATCAACCCCTATTAATCTTAAACATGTGGAAAGAATATCCACTTAGGGAAAACTCATTTAAACATAATTTCAGGTCTACTGTAATACAAAGAAAACAAACATTAAACTTTTCACTTCATGACACAACAATATAAAAGAACCATATTTACTTTACAAACTGAAAAATTTAATTTCATGCATAGAAGAACATTTCTAGTGATCTTTATATCAAATAAGCAAAATCAAGTAAGAGTTATATCACATCCTATATGTAATCTCTTATTCCTACATTAAATTTTTATCTCATAACCCTAAGATTTCTAGGGTTTCTCTCTAGCCCACCCTTCCTCTGCATACCTGGCCAGGGCATCCAGAGAAGAACAAACAGAGTAGCTTGATACTGGTCAATCTAAGTATTCAGACACCTGGCCAGGGTATCTAAACACTCAGACCTTCCAGAGCTAAAACTCATCATTTATTATTCGTCTCACTCATAACTTTATCTTTTGACCTTAATGATTCTTAACGACTCAACTTAAACTCTTTACTTGGTTCTCGTGACCACATCCTCTTCCTGCCATCTATAATAGTATAACAGAACACTTCCTGTTAGAAAATTACAGACAGAAGAAAAACTCTTAAACCTTAATTCTATTGGTCTCTTATCGTCCCCTGACCTTGACTTAGAGTATTTATATACTCAACCTATGCTCTGATACCAAGATGTCACACCCCGATCTCGCATTACCCACAAATCACGAGATTAGGGCGCGACAGAGGGATTACACACAAGCCAAACCACTCAAAGCTTTTTAAAACATTTTTTTTAAAGACATTAAAAGTTAACCTGATTTATGCGGTAAACTAAATCTAAACAAACTGCGGAAGCATTTTTATTTAAAACTGACTAGCAATATAAACAGAGACTACAGCATATTACATTGCTCGACGTAAAATAAAGCATAACAGCTAATTACATCTTTATACACCTTCTCTCTCACCCCCACACCATATCCCAAAGATCGAGGGGAAAGGACTAAGAGACCTCTAACTACTAACTACGTATACCTTCTACAGACTAAGCATTAGGATGAAAGGATCCTTCAGATTTCCTACTGCTGATGATGACCTGAAAATGTTTTGAGTAGAGGTATGAGCCTACTCGCTCAGTGAATAGCATTTCATTTAGCTATCACTAAACAACTCATCAAGTTTATAAAATTGAAATAAACATAAATACAGTACAAGCAGGGCAGTTCTAATGACATAGCAGATTACAGAATATAATCGCATTTCTATGCAACAACAGATAATTTAATCCAATAAACAGATATAATGAATTGACACAAAAGTTCAGATATATTAATTTACTGTGATCCTATATGATTACATAATTATCATTATTATGCCCTAAACATATGCAGTGTACTCTGCATATAAAGATCTGTAGCGAACTATGATCCCACCGTACAAGACTTAGCGACACACCCGGGAAATGCTAAGTCTGACTGCCAGCCCTGGTCTGCTGCAGGACTCTCAGGCTCACAAGGCCTCAGGCTCACAAGGCCTCACTACACTCTCAAAAGAGTGAACTCTAGACTCCTCCTCAAACCTGAGCACACAGGCGGAGAGTCTTACCGGGTTACCACCGTGACACAAGCACGGATTAATGTTGAATAACCCCTATTTTCCACAGTGCCACCGTGACACAAGCACGGTTCTTGTTGCAACACTGTCTCTCTCTATCCTCGTGCCACCGTGACACAAGCACAGTTATTTTTGCAACACGAGTTTCACCCCCATGGTTGCAGACCTCTCAAAGGGGTTCTACGGTGTTAGGGAACCTAAGTCTATTAACTGATTAACATATAAACACTTAAACAGGAAAAACACATTTCATACTTATTCCACATTCTGAATATCACTTAAAAACACATATATATATCATTTGTCATCTTTAAACATGACTCAATATCACTTATTCAAATTCATTGCTAAACAACCATCTTTATTCAGCATATGCATTGCAAATGTAAAATAGGAAATTCCATCTTTTTCATCAATCATATTACGTATCTCAAGTTCCATTGAATCTATAATAAACTATTGTATGTGCTAAACTGTTTAGAAGTTATACCAACTGATACTAAAGCAATTAAGCACTTAAAATGAGTTAAATAATGATTTCTGAATGAACTGCCACTCACTGTACTGAAACTCGGCCGACCAATCTGGGAACTCGGCCGATTGGCTGGAAACTCGGCCGATCAGTCTAGTCAACTCGGCCGATCGGCTGACAACTCGGCCGACCAATCTGCAATCTCGGCCGATCGAATCCATGTTTGATTTCCTTATAAAGGAAACTCGGCCGAATCATACCTAATTCGGCTGACCAAGTCACTGACCTGCAAATAAACAACAACTAGCTTCATTACCCAAAAGAAAATCTACTTATGGCTCGATCTAAAGCTAAGTCTTGGGCTTAAACTATGAAATCTCACCAGAACCTCTAGGACGAACCCAAAGTGGTTGATTTGATGTTGTTCTTTGCTCAGAATGGTCCTGGTTCGGACCTGCTGCTGCAAGTAGCCGTTCCTCTCATGAACAGGTTGAAGGAGGAGCTCGGATGGTTTGCTGGTCGTGGCTAGGGCTACAGATTTTGCTCAGGGTCCTTAGTCGAACTCGGCGCCGCTCTTTCCTGGAGCCTTGTGCTCCCTAACCGGCTCCATGGTCGCCCGTTGCAGCTAGCCGACCAGCAACTGCTGCTGCAGGTCGGCGCCTGGTAGCGCAGGTGGCTAGGGCGAAGCTGGGGAGGAAGAAGAGAAGAAGAGGAGTGGGCGGAGGTCAGCTGCTGGTCGGAGTTGAGGGAGCCCCAAAATCGCCCGCCTCAAATCGCCCTTTGTTGCTGCTCTATCGGGCTGGTTGGGCACCGCTTGCGGTGTCCTGTTCTATTGAGTATCAGATGAGAAGGAAGAAGATAAGGAAAAGAAAGCAACCGACCCACTAAAAAGAATAATTGGAAAAATTGCAACTTAAACCCTAGATACTGAAATGGTCACAGCTTGCGCCTCGTAGGTCCGATTTGGACGATTCTTCTTGCAACATTTCAAGCATGGGATTCTCTATAACCTCAAAGCACAAAACATGCTATATTGTTTCATTGGATCAAAGCTCTCATTGCAACTTGTGTACTTACTTAAACTTAATTATTAACATTGTAATTATCATTAATTGCCTCAGGTGATTAAATCTTGACTATTGATTCACATGTTGTCTTATCTTAAATTTTCCATGATGTTTAACAATGTGCTTAGCACTAATAAAAGTGTTTCACGTAATTTGAGGTATTTGTTGACTAACCCTGATATGGGTCGTAACAATTCCAGACCTCGAGTTCATCCTAGATATCAATGAAATAGAAATTATACAATCACTGCACTACCTTACACAGATTGTAGGTTGAAGTTGTTCTCCAACTTTTCATTCACTTAGGTAGCACTGATGTGTGACTAGGCACCACTCCTTGCTTGTGATGTCATAAGCTAGTTATGGACATTCACTACCAATGTGATATGGAACCTATAGGGTCACACACATAGGAACTCATCTATAAGAGGAGATCTTGAATGATGATTGGATTGATTACAAATCTCATAGGTATTCAGTTCATGCAACAAATCGATAGATTGTCTGATTAACTGCCAAACAACCATTTCAAGTGTTCAGACAAATGTTTGGGAAGCCAAAAAATCATCTCAAGTGTTGAGATGGTTGTTTGAGTTGTCAGGCTGATCATAGTTTGAATTGGCTAAGTTCTTCCCAAAGAGAGTAGTTAACCAACCGATTCAATATGTTGAACTGATCGACTTGACTCAGGCTCACCAGATGGTCGTCTGGGTGAGTGAGATAGGCGTCTCACATGGGTGATACATCTTGGTTGGGAAGAACAAACTTTATGGATGTTTACCGAACTTGTTCGATTGCACAATACTTGTGGTGCAAAAAATTAATATGTAATAATAATTGGAATTGAATTGCCAATTTCGTATCCGATTTGGAAACTACCAAATGACCATCTCACAGTGTGAGATGATCATATCATGCACCAGATGACCTTCTCGGTGTGCCAGATGACCATTTGAAGTATTACAAGTTGCAAAAATTCATGATCTTCGGGTCCCTTCCACTCTCACACAATCTCATACAGAATGGGAACCCTAACCCGCCTATAAATAGAGGGGTACTGGGGGATTTCCAGAATACAACAACATCAACTGAGAATCAGTCGCTCTAACAATTATTTTCATCTCTGGTTATGGTAATCGAGAGACCTCAAGCAAGTCCTATTAGACAAGGGAGGGATAGCGATAGAGGAGAACAATTGAGAATTGTTTTTGTGGGACGACAAGTTGGGGACTAGTACTCCTATGGGAGGTACAACTCCTTCCTGTCTAATCTAGTTGTGACATGAGTTCTAGTGGGTCCGTGTGGAGTAATCTAGAGGCAAGAGTCCTTTGTCTACATCTAGGAGGGCAAAGTCATCATGCAGTCTGTGGCGAGACCACAAAGGCGCTACAGATGTTGTTCATGGTGAAGCGCAAGAGTTGCACAACCACCGTCTAAGAGAAACTAGTTGACAGATGCATTGAAGTGATTTGTTGTTGCTGGACTTGCTCTAGGACTAGGTATAACTCGTTAAAACATCCTTCCTATTTCAGAGTAGTTTCCACGATCTTGATGTTATGGGAATACAAATAGATTTTTTTTTATTTCCACTGCTATACTTTGTTCTCGTATTTCCCAACAGGAGCAGCTCTTTGGAAACTTGGAAAAACAAGAAGTGAAGCTTCAAGAAGAAGCTAGAATAGAAGAAGAAAAACTAAAAGAGAAAAAAGATGTGTCATTCAAAGAAAAAGCTTCAGAGTCACCTTCTTGTAGTGACTCATCTAGTAGTGAATAAGAAATTCATCATAAAGGTAAAAGATATATACATTCTTCTTCTAACAAAAATAATAGATATGCCTCTACTATATGTCACATATGTGTAGAGAAAGGACAATGAAAGATGAATGTCAATAACTCAAGAATAAGAAGAAGAAGAATACCTCGAAGGACAAGAAGAAGAAGAAGAAGAAGGTATATCATGTCTCTTGGGATGGTTCTTTAAACTTAGAAGCAAGTGATGAAGAAAATGTCATCATGGACTTGAATAATTTATAATGGAGCATGAAGAAAATGATGACCATACTGAAGAATCACAAGGTAATGATGATAAGGTATAACTCTCAACTTTTATAAAATTGGACTTATTGAACTCGAGGAACTTACTTCAGATGAAGTTGAATAATATAAAAGAAACAAAATGTAATTGGGAAGTATTATTGATTCTTTAAATGAAGAATTTACTGAGATAAATGATCAATATGCAAGTGAAAAGAAAAAGATAGATGAACTTATTTCTCAACATGCTTCCTTGCAAAGTCAAATGACTACTCTTTTTGACAAATTGAGGAATATCGAGAAACAACCAATTTATTTCTCACATTTTGATGATGATCTTATACTTGAAATAAATGATGAGATAAATGATAAAATTGACATTCTTTAAGAAATTGTTTCTATTATAAGAAATTGATTACACCAAAGACTATCTATTTCTTGCCAAGGAAAATGAAAAGTTGAAAATATCTCTAGCATCATTTTCAAATAGTAGAAATATCTTGAATAATGTCTTGCATTATCATTCTCATGTTGGTACTCATGAACTTGGTTATATTCTTAAAAATTACAAAATGAATAAAAAGGAAGTTCCTATTTATGTTAAAAAAATCAATCTCTTATGTTCCTATTAATCGTGTTACTTGTTATGGTTGTGGGAGATTCGGGCATTGTGTTTCTTCATGCCCATTTAGAAACAAAAGGGACAAAAACATGATTTGGATCCCTAATACCTCCATTTACATGAGGTTTGAAACATCATGAGCTTAAATAGATATTTTTTTGACCTTTCTCAAAATTTAAGTTTTTGACGAGTTCATTGTTGCATTAAACAATGAGCTCATAAATTGACTGTAACAATTTTTTTATTATATTTAAATTTTGATTTTCAGATTCGTTATTTCATGATTTCCTTTTTTTCTTTATTCTACATGTTGCATATAAAGCTTTTAGGTTATGAATAAATATCTCTATATCAATGGTTCAATTATTAGTTTGAGCTCAATTTTAAAGTGCATGTGTTTAAGGGGGATCCCAAAGTTATTTATTATAAACTTGCATATGTATATCATTTTTGTTACTAATGGACTCTCAATATCAATATGGGCTTAACATCCCCTATATTTGGTCTAGAGATTCTTTGTTGAACCTTTTTTTCTTAATTACTTTTCTGTATCAATAGGGAAATACTTTTTCTTATATTTTGGTCTAGATATTCTTTGTTGACCCCATTTTTTGTTCAATGTATTCTATGTATCATTCTTACATCCATTGAAAATGATTGTAAAATTAATTTTGATATTGTCTTTGATTTCTATTGAAAATCTTATATCATGGATAACTTAACATTCCTTGCATTGATATTAGGATATTCTTTAGAAAATTTGTGTTATTCATGGAATCTCAATGTCATGGTGGAACTAACATTCCTTACCATTGACTTATAGTATCTTTTTGATATTTTTTGCTGATGGGATATTGATAACACCGAAATTTACGTATTTATGCTAAGCATTTATATATGGTTTTGTGTCACTATAGCCTTAATATGCCCAAAATATCCCATGTTTCTTATCTTTTAGTAATTTATATCTTTTCATAGATAAAGTTTCTCGAACTAGCCAATTTTGGGACTTGCAGGTACCGAACCTGAAAAGACATCTATTCTCCAAGATTTCTCCCCAACACATGATTTTTGCAGTAGCTAGACTTCCATCCATCACGCCCATTGTGGACTAAGCATCACACTATGTGCACCATCTTAGGATATGGTGGTCCCACTCATCGATGTGGGCCCATCAACCACTAGTAATAGCCCCCCCATGGGGGTGGGTTTGGTCCATGATACTGGGACCCGCGGTATGTCTTCCAAGACTACGACTACAATGCTGGAAGACAAATCGCGAACACGATGCTGGAAGACAAGCTGCGACCGTGACCTCAACCGTGATTGTGACCAAAGAATTAAGTCGGTGCACACCTCGACCATGGTACTAAGTTGGTGATCTACGCCTATAAATACACGCCCCCCGTGACCTGGAGAGGGGTTCTGATCTACAGGAGTCTCCACCTTATGGTTCCAACCCCTCTTGGTTCCCACAGCCCCAAGGGAGAGTTCAAAGGACCTGGAAAGGATGATGAACTCGTCCTACGCCTGTCTCTTCAGTTAGCTTCCATCCATCATCACTTCCACCTCTGTTCACACATTTCCAGCCATCTTCCACCTCCACACATCTACTGAGCTGCTGTTTGGGGTGGAATCATGGAGAAAGGAGGCTGAGGAGTCTAGAAGATCAAGGAGGACGACCCAAAGATGAGATCTGCCCCATTCGGAGGATAAGGAGCGAGAGCCACCTCTCCTCTATGGGTTAAAACTCTTCTTCTTCTCCTTTCTTCTACTGTTCTCCTTTGTTTTTGTATAATGATGTTCTTTCATCTTTGTTTGGTGCCAACTATGCTTGTCCATGGCTAGTTGAGCTCCTTCTTGGCTACATAGCCCATTTTGGGCATGTTTATGTACTTTTACCACAAGCGAGCCATTTTATTTTAGATCTAGTACGTTTGCTGTTCTATCTTCTCTTTCCGGTTATGATTGCTAGTTTGGTTGATCTCTTTCTGGCTTGAACTACCATTTCTTCCTATATTGAGATATTCATGGTAGAAATAGATAACAGAAGGTGGTTTGGATTGGAATATGAAAGGAGGATAGTTCAAGGTGATCTGTGCAGAACCATAGACCTGGGCTTAGTCGGGCCCACTACCTGGTTCTGCCCAGATCATGCCAGTTCCTAGCATCTTAGAATATTCTAGACCTGAGAGGGTATCTAGAATATTCTAAGGTGCTGATTGGTCATCCTCGAAAGAGGTTTCACATCATTGATGGGTTTTAGTCATGCTACGCGAAAGCGAGTGAGATGACCCCATAGGAACAAATACCACAGTACATGCTATGTTTGGATGTAGGTTGCTTGCTGAGGTGTTCGAGAGTTGTCTATGCCTGAGAACGAGTGTATAGACTGCCCAACTTGTGGTTACATAGCTAGGAAATCCTTCTCTTTGATTAGTAGAATCCTACATACTTTATTTTGTTTTCTTTTCTTTGCTTTGTTTTACTTCATGACAACCTACTGGACTAGTTCTATCTCGTCACTTTTATCGGCTATTAGATTGGCTTGTCTGACTTAAGAACGAGATCTTAAGCATCCTAAATGTCCCTACATCCATGTGTTTGACCCTGTATGTCTACTTTGACCCCGTAATAAAGTTGTGGGGGTCCTTGAAGGTTTCGGGTTACAAAATTAAAGTCTGACCCTCCTGAAAGGAGCGATCAACTTTTTGGCACCGTTGTCGGGGACATGGTTTTCCACGTTTACACACCTAAAAGGTTTTGTTCTGTCACTTTTAAGCCCGTATATATATGCATAGTTCTTACTTTGTTTTAAACATACTCGTTCATATATATTGAATGGTTTTCCTTTTTCTTATACTTTTTCAGCCATGGATCTTGCTTCTGCAAGACAAGTTATCTTGTCCACATGTCCTCCTAATTTTTTTTGCAATTTTGGCTGCTGGCAAATAATTGAAAGTCGTGCCTTACAACTCATCGACTTATATTCGTCCCCACCATCGTCATATGTATATGCTCTGATAATGGAGACTGCCAGTCAGCCCCCAAATTTCATGCTATCAAGGGATCAAGAACTGATTAAGGCAGTGGAGCTGGTCGGAGAAAGTATCAACACACTCACCTACTTAGCCCCTCATCTCCAAGAAAATGTCAATCCACTCCAACAACTACTAGAAAGGAAGAATCGTCAACTTTAAGTATCCATGGAGATTTCCAACTATAGTAGATGCATACTTCAAACTGTTGAGCAAGGATTCATTCAAGAACATCAGTTTGATACAATGAGTCTCCAACAGGAGTGCAATGTGAAATTGACAAATCTTGAAAATGTTGCTGCACAAGTCCAACAACTTCATGATAAAGAGCTCAATTTGGTTACCAAACAGTTGCAAACTCCACTGCCTGATGATGAAGATTTTAGTCATCAAGACCATTCCATTGGGCCTGAAGAGGAGTGTGCCTCACCATCTTATTTAGACCATCAACTGGATACACCAATATTTTTATGTGAAGACCAACCCACTTGTTGAAGCCCTTCATCCTATCCAGATGACCCATCTGATAGACCAATGGAAGATATAAGCCATATGTATGAATGGTTTTATGATGACAATGATGAACACTCTTATCCTCACCAGAATAGTCAAACCACCTCACAACCAGAAGGTTGGTTTGAGGAGCCTGAGTCAGACATTGATCCAGACCAGAGTGATAGATCTCATATTGAGACTTGTCACTCAGCTTTGAGCAGCCAGCCATTCATGGTTTGGAACAATTTGTTTGATGAAAGTGATGACAAAAATTCATCCCTGTGGAGCAAGTATAACGATAACAATGAACTAGACCAGCATGAGCAGACATTATCCACAATCTATTTTCAAGAAAGAATTAACACCAAGGGAGTGGGATGGACAACCCACTACAATATGGTTGCAGAGCATGAAGACACCCGAGACCCCATAAAATGTGATAAGCTCGGGGTGGTGAAGCCGCAAATAGATTTACTTGGGGATACTTCTTGTTCAGATGATGATTGGATGACTCAAACTGTACATGAAAGTTTATCTAAGCATCCAACCTCAAGTTCAAGGGAGGAGAGAGAGAGGAGAGGACCCTTCTAGAAGACTTCTTACCTCTCCACTCCATCTCATCCTTTGTCGGCATCCTAGGACCTTCCGATTCATATTTATACATCGATAGGTACCTTGAGGATGTTCTACTGAAGAATTCATTTCAATGCAGTCTAAGTAAACACCAACACAGAGATGACTTCACCGAGTTAGTGGATTTTATTCCTCTTTTCCAAACTCAGAAGGGCCCACCTCTCTGCATATTCTACCACTACATGGTGAGCCCGAGCAGCGAGACACAGGTAATTCAGGCCCCAAAACTACAAATTTGGGATCCAAGTGTAGGAGTTGTTGGGCAGCCACCCCCTACTACCTACACATTTTCTCTTTAAATTTAAGTTTTAAAATTTTACATAATAAAGTCAATTTAAGTTTTATCTTTCCTCTAACTGATAAAAATTAGTTCCCTTTGCATCATCTAGGTTTCTTTTACTCTTCTTGTCATGCTTTTGCTTTCTTTTCACCCTGACAGCTGCCTTTGGTCTATCTTTTGTAAGAAGTTAATTGTTATATCTTGTTGCTCTCCCATGATGTTTGGTTCTCATGCTATCTTTTCATCTCATGTGAGAATGCTAAGACCACAACCGCAGTCTGACAGCTAGACCTAGACCGTGATCTGAAGGCAAGGACGATGACCACAGACGAGTCTGTGCCTCGACCGTGACCGTGAGTCAGCGTAACTGTGACCGCAGGTACCCATGACCCGAGTATTCTTTTATGGACTGACTGACTAGCATGTCAGTTTGTCTCCGCCTTTTTGACCGACTGTAGCACTTTTGACTGAAAATTTTCTTGATGGGGTTTCCAAATCCTTTTCCAATTTTTCCACCACCTAGTGCGCGTCCTCGAACGATCGGGCTCAAGGCGGAGCTATGTGCCCAGCCTATAAATACCCCCAGGCTGATCCATCATCTCCTCGCCAAACCCCCCAAGTTTTCCCCTCCATCGCGTGGCAATCATCATGTTTCTCTCTTCCTCTTATTTCCATCACTGGCTAGTAGGGAAGGAGCAGGCACATAGGCATCTGGGGTAGCAACTGCCCTGAGCCCCTCCTCGCCACCCGCGACCACAAGTCATGACTCCAACTCTGCCAACCATCTACTTTAGACTACAACAGATCCTGTGATCTCAGTCACGGTCAGGATACAGATCACGGTCATCTCGATCGTGGTCACCTCTGTTGCGGGTGGATTGGTGATCGAGGCTACTGTGGTGGGTGCAGTCGTTGTTGCGGTCAAGTTACAAGCCATGGTCGTAGCTATCCCGGTCATGGTCAAGTTACAAGCCATGGTCGCGGCCGTCCCGATCGTGGTCACCTCAGATACCTCAGTCGTGGTGTCCAAGCCACCTTACCAATCATGGTCAACACCGCGGTCGAGGTTGAAGTGCCTTGGGGTGGCAGTACCAAACCCTCACCATGGTCAAGCCAACCAGATCAACACTAGAAAATCGATATCATGGATGAAATGAAAAATAGCTTTAAGAAGCTCAACAAGACTATGACATGAAAGAAGGGGGAAGGAAGCTCCTCATCACTATCAGAGTACATGATCTGATATCCACACCGTGCCAAATGAACCACGAACACGATATATGAAGATGAGGCTATGCTTTCTACTATAGGGTTCGGGTTGTAGGAGACCGAATCAAACTACCACCACATGTCCCACACTCCTATGGATACCTATAGTGGTGAGTCATTGCAGGAAGCCTCCAGTAAGAGATGGTTGAGGGAATGCCATGATGCTGAGCTCTAGACTTCGATGAGGCATCAGGAGAGCCCATCAGTGTTGCACAGAGCTTCATCCGTAGGAGACCAATGTCGACAGTCAATAGAATGGTTAACGTCTTTACGACGGTCAACTTCATCACGTGATTCAATTCAGGGGAGCAGACGCCACCTCACTCCTAATGGTGTCAACCAAAGCTTGCTCCCTTCTCCCCTGTTCGGAAGTATAAAGCAAAATTAGAATTTTGATTCTCTGATTAAAGACAAGCACAGACTGGTGGGCCCAAGATATGCTGATCCTATAACACTCATTAGGCTCAGGATACAAGAACAGGTTAACAGATATCTTGTAGTTGTTGACCTAGATGTCCTCGTGTATGCGTAGTGCAATTCTTATCATAGACTTACCTGTGAGTTTTATGCTATGCTAGAGAAACCAAAGGACCACTAGCACACTATCATGCCTTTTTGCCTCCTGAACCAGTCCCGCGAAGTGACTACGGATCACCTCAATAGCTGGTTGTCGCTCTATGGAGGACTATATTGAGATGTCTAGGGGCCAGATGGAGACATGGGACCACAACTTTAATGCTGCTCAAGCATGGAAAATTCTTATAAGGGAAGATAAATATGTTGCTAGAGGTGCCAAAGATTCGCACATCTACAACCGGACACTTTGTTATCTACATCAGGTGATTGCAAACTACGTCTTGGTAAAACACGACAGTCAAGGGGTGCTCAGTGCAGCAGACCTCTACATCTTGTGGTGTGAATCAATAGGAAGGAAAGTGAATCTAGAGAATTTAGTCATCCTCCACTTTCACAACTCTTTCAAAAAGCAGGTCCAATTCATGCCGATGGCGGGCATTATCAGTTTTATAGCACGCCATCTTAGAATTGGAGATGGACAATTGGCACTTATGTAGGAAAAAGTCGAGTGGTCCAAGTTGGACTTGGATCACTTGATCCGCTCAAGAGTGGTCAAATAGTGAACCATAGGATATCTTTATATCTTCGGCTACTGCAAGCACAGAATACTACTGCCAGCAAATGTAGAGTTTGCATGTCAAATGACATTCATGGACGTCTCTCTATTGAATGAACAGGGTAACGTTCATCATACAGGTGAAGCTGTAGGAGCTTCTATATCAGCACCACCAGTGCAAGAGGCTTAGGAGGGTGGACAGCAGACAGGGGCAACCTTCCATGATATACCGTATCAGGGAGAACCCTACACAGGGATGCCTACTACAGATTACATGCAACCTCCTCAGCAGGAACAATACTCCCCAAACCCCAATTTGGTGAACCTTTATGAGTTCATGACTGATTTCAGGGCTGAGTCAGGAAGACGGTTTGACACGCTGGAGTAGGATGTGCAGTACCTCAGACAGAGGTTTGACATAGCATTCCCTCCACCGCCTCAACTAATTTTCAGCAGCCATTTTAGCAACCCCTCTGGTCTTTCTACCAGCCGGCACAAGATTTCATGCAGTCATTTCATTTTCAACAAGGAATAAACCAGGACTATGAGAACACATCAAGAAGCATAGACGATTTGGACTAGTTTATAAACAGTGATTACCAGTAGCAACTGCTTTCCAAACCATCCAGAGCTTGAGATTTGCTCGAGGACAAGCATATTTTTTAAGCTTGGGGTGGTCAGGGTGTACCACCCTCTATCTTCCACCTTTCCCTTTTATTTCTTTCATAGCATGCATGCATTATCTTCTATGTCCCTTACATTTTGCATAAACTTTTAAAATTTTAGCTTTGTAAGACTTTGTTTCTGAATTTGTAGCTTTGCAATTATGGTTATGTGGTGCGAATCTAATAGATGAATGCTTGACCTTATGCCTAAATGCACAAATTTCATCTTAAATTGCTTGATCTTTTGCTTGACTTTCTCTTTGACTCTTTCCTTAAGTTTGGTAATGAATCTAAGTTTATGTGCCTTTTTCATAGCTTAAAGCTTTATTCCCTTTATCTATGTTGTGAATGAAAAATCCAAGGTATAGGATCATTGGAATGATCTAAAAAATGATCAAAGACTCCTAGATGCAGTTTCACAAGCTTGCCTCTATTCTAAGGAACCTTGAATCATAATTGCTACTTTTCACACGTGTGAAATGGATCATGATGAGTTTCGAGCTATAATCAAGTTGAAGTGTTTTCCTTGATGGAATATGTTCCCTCTCTCCTTAGATTGAGTCAAAAAGATGAAAAGTTAAAAATTTGCAAAAGAGGCTTGGACACCCACAAAATCCCAAAAACATCAAAAGAGATCTCACCCAGGCCTATAAATTAGAATGTAGTGAATAAAAGCCTGAGTGTGAATAAATGAGCGCTTATTTTTCTCTTTTAGGAGAGTGGAGGATGGTGTCCATCCAGTGTATGACTACGCTCATGAATGCGTGTATGTCGTGCCTGGTAGTATCACTCTAAAAGCTCATTAGAGAGTCTGTAGGAACCCCTAGACGAAATATGAGATCATCCCAGTAGTAGGGTTGGTTTGAGCGTAGTACGAGGAGTTTGTCTCACTACTCCGGACCAACTGGCTCAGACTGCAGGGACTATTTCTCATTACATGGACCAGCTTGACGCAGATCGGGATCCTCAAAAGTCATTAGAATCTTTTTACTTTGCTTCTTAATTAGGACCAGAATAAGTGAGAGACATGTTGTCCCTGATTGGTCTACATGGATACATAATGATGGCCCATTGCACATCACTCGTATGATCACCTATGTGACAATTCTTTTGTGTTTAATAATTATGATTCAAACCCTCATGAGTATTGATAGGTTGCAGTGCATTCACTTAATCTTTCCTGGTAACCCTTTGATCTTACTTTGGCATGATTGTGCTTGATTGGTGGGGGTTTGTTCTGAAACAACATGGATCAGGAGAATTGATGTTTTAAACAATTTTTCTTAACCTTAGCATTCATCACCAAGTTTAATTTAGATGTTATATTTTTTTTCTTTAAGCACATTCTTGATTGAGGACAAGTAAAGGTTTAAGCTTGGGGTGGTTGATAACACCCAAATTTACGTATTTATGCTAAGCATTTATTTATGGTTTTGTGTCACTATAGCCTTAATATGCCCAAAATATCCCATGTTTCTTATATTTTAGTAATTTATATCATTTCATAGATAAAGTTGCTCGAACTAGCCAATTTTGGGACTTGTAGGCACCGAACCTAAACAGACATCTATTATCCAATATTTCTCCCCAACACATGATTTTTCCAGCAGCTAAACTTCCATCCATCATGACCAATGTGGACTAAGCATCACACTATGTGCACCAACTTAGGAGACGATGGTCCCACTCATTAACGCGGGCCCATCGACCACTAGTAATAGCCCCCCTCCCCCCATGGGGGTGGGTTTGGTTTGGTCCATGATACCGCGACCCACAATATGTCTTCCAAGATCGCGACTGTGATGTTGGAAGATAGACCGAGACCATGGTGTTGGAAGACAAACCGCAACCGCGATGCTGGAAGACGTATTGTGACTTTGACCTCCACCGTCATGACCATGACCTCAACCGTCGCGACCTCGACTACAGAATTAAGTCAGTGCACACCTCGACTGTGGTACTAAGTCAGTGCTCTACGCCTATAAATACACACCCCCCGTGACCTGGAGAGGGGTTCCGATCTGGGGGAATCTCCACCTTGTGGTTCCAATGCCTCTTGGTTCCTAGAGCCCCGATGGAGAGTTCGAAGGACCTTGAAAGGCCGGAGAACTCATCCTATGCCCGTCTCTTCAGTTAGCTTCCATCCATCATCACTTCCACCTCCGTTCACCCATTTCCCACCATTTCCAGCCATCTTCCACCTCCTCACATCCACCGAGCTGTTGTTTGGGGCATAATCAAGGAGAAAGGAGGCTGATGAGTCTAGAAGATCAAGGAGGATGACCCAAAGATGAGATCTGGCCCATACAGAGGCTAAGGAGTGAGAGTCACCTCTCCTCTACGGGATAAATCTCTTCTTTTTTTCCTTTCTTCTACTGCTCTCCTTTGTTTCTGTACAATGATGTTCTTTCATCTTTGTTCAGTGCCAACTATGCTTGTCCATGGCTAGTTGATCTCCTTCTTGGCTATGTAGCCAGTTTTGGGCATGTTTATGTACTTTTACCTTAAGCGAGCAATTTTATTTCAGATCTAGTACATTTGATGTTCTATCTTCTCTTTCTGATTATGATTGCTAGTTTGGTTGATCTCTTTCTTACTTGAACTACTATTTCTGCCTATATCGAGAGATTTGTGGTATAAATAGATAAGAGAAGGTGGTTTGGATCAAAATCTCAATGGAGGACGGTTCAAGGTGATCTGTGTAGAACCATAGACCTGGGCTCAGTCGGGCCCACTACCTGGTTCTTCCTAGATCACACATGTTCCTATCATCTTAGAATATTCTAGACCTGAGAGGGTATCTAGAATATTCTAAGTTGTTGATTGGTCATCCTCGAAAGAGGTTTCACATCATTGATGGGTTTTAGTCATGCTACGCAAAAGCGAGTGGGATGACCCCACAGAAACAGATACCACAATACATGCTATGTTTTGATATATGTTGCTTTCTGAGGTGTTTGAGGGTTGTCTATGCCCGAGAACAGGTGCATAGACTGCCCAACTTGTGGTTACATAGCCAAGAACTCCTTCTCTTTGATTAGTAGAATCCTACATACTCAGTTTTGTTTTGTTTTCTTTGCTTTGTTTTACTTTATGACAACCTACTGGACTAGTTTTAGCTCCTCACTTTTATCAACCATCGTATTGGCATATCTGACTTAAGAGCGATATCTTAAGAGTCCTAAGCATCCCAAAGTCACTGTGTTCGATCCTGTATATCTACTTCGACCCTATAATAAAGTTGAGGGGGTCCTTGAAGGTTTCAGGTTACAAAATTAAAGTTTGACCCACCTAAAAGGAGCAATCAGATATTCTTATCATGAAGGACTTAATGTTCCTTTCATTGGTAGTTGGACAAATTTTTAATGTTCCTTGATCCAATATGGATTTTGTCTATGATATGTATCTTGTTTCATATCATGACATCATTATTGTTCCTTGGGTATGTATATTCCCTCTCTAAAGTGACTATCTTGTTGAGGGGGTGTCTCCTTGAGGGGGGGCATTGGTAAGTATAACCCCTTTTTGTCTTTGACAAAGTGGGGAGAAAACATCCATGAGATAATTTTGATTATCTACAACTATTAAAGGTATGATGATCTAAATTTTCTACTTCCGACATTATCTTATGAAAATTTATTATCATTATAAAAGGGGGATGGTGTTGGCTTTTTGGATATGCCACACTTTAATTTTGATTATGCAAATATTTCCCCTTTTTGTTACTAAAATATGCAATTATTGCTTCAAGTGATTAAGAAAATTAGATAAGATCCAATAAAAAAGAATATGCAATATTGTATGTGTTTAGATAGTTGTAGGACAAGTTGTACCATGTATATATTTTGTACAAGTGTGATAGGAATGATGTAAGAATGAGTAATGATCATCCCTATCCTCTACAAACCTTTTTTTTACTTATATCAAGTCTTTAGGATAGTTAGGTATCATTAGAAAAATCATATAATATATTTTCCAAAAGTTTAGAAATCTATTTATAGACACATTTTCGATCGAACTACACTTCGATCGATAAAGAGCTGTTGTAGAAAAAGAGATGTTTTATAAAATTGTCGTTGCAAAATTTGAGAGGATACTAACTCTTGATCAACTATAGTTTGACTGGGATGAATATTTTTTGAAGTATTGTTTGGTCATGAATCAATCTACAATCAAAATCAACATAAATTTGCTATCTGTTGTGAAGTCGATTTTGACATCCCAACGGCTAGTTTAGCATTTAAATTGATCGAAACACTCCTAAGAGCTAAATTGACCATTCCTATGTATATCCTACATATAGGAGTTCTATGGACACTTATAACATGTACTTGAGAAAATCTATTACATTCTATCTTTTTCCAAGCTTAGAATTCTACATTGCTATCTTCAGAACTAAGACATAGCTCAATAATAGTGTCATTCTCCAAAAAATATATCCTAGCCTATTGTTGTCAAATTTGATCATCACTTGTTCATAGTGAAATTTTTTTGGGGAATTTTGTCATACTTGTTCATAGAAGAGTTTCATATTGTAAATCTTATGAAGAATTGAAATTTTTATATTGTAAGAATTGGTATTTTCTCTCTCCAATCTAGTTCGACAACATTATTTGAGTGTTTCTGGACTACTACTTGTGAGAAAGATGTATGGGGACTTGCTAGGGAATAAGGATTCCTCTCATCGGTGCTGTTCCTTAGTTGTTAAAGAAGAGGTGAAGGTTTGGTGCTCTTCAAATATATTAAAGAAGAGGTGAAGGTTTAGTTCTCTCTCTATGCCATTAAATTAGAGGTTTGATTCTCTTCAAAGCCATTAATGTAGAGGCTAAGGTTTGGAGCCCTTCCTTCAATGTGAAAGAAGAGGGTAACAATTGTACTTTTTATTCTTCATTACGAGGTTAATAAAAGTTGATTGTTATAAATTCCAGTTGGGAACAACCAGGTCGTGGGCTGACATCTATTGATGGAACCACTCTACATAGGATGTCTCTTATGGTTTTCTTTTATTGTCCAATTACTTGCTTTGCATTTCCACTATAATCTCTTAAAAGCAAGTTGTAATCTAACCTCCTTAGTGTTTGAAATTGCACAAGATTTATATTATCTCTATTCATTGCCCCATTTAGAGAACATCACAACTCACTCTGAATAAGATTGTTTAAGTTCCCTATTCAATGGACCTTGGTTAGTCTTTATTTGTGACTCATGTAATCCAATGGAATAAAAAATTTCTTCCAATGTTAGGGATCTCGATGAAGATTTTCACATGGGCACATATAATTGATTTTCCTATTCATCTTTAAAACTAAGTGATCTTTGATAAAGTTGGCACTACACTGAGAAGTTACTCAAAGTTGATGAAAAAAGTAGTGTAGTGTACGGTAAGCCTATTTGTGACTATTTCTATTGAACTTAATACTTCTTGTCTAATTCTATTGGTTGTTATCATCAACAGATCTAATCTCAAAGTTGAGTATGAGATATTTCCTATAATTTGTCATAATTTTGGCATGATGGACCATGAAGATGTTAATTGTAACTTACTATGTCATCAATTGGTAACCAATGAACCATCTCCACTATCTACGGATGTGGGAGTCTCTTGGGATCAAGATAAAGAAAGTTGTCATATATACTATGATAAAAATGTTAATACAAGGCTAGCTTATATAAATAACATCAATAATCCGACTTTTAAGAACAAGGTAAAAATAAAGATAATGTGCTTGTTGTTCAGAAGGACGTGGAAGATTCTATGGACAAGGTGCATACTAATCCTACAATTACAAGACAACAAACGTAAACCTGAAGTTGGAAGCATAACTTGATTAAAAACATAGAGGTACATGTTACTCCTACTATGATTGAGGATATTCCTTATATCGGAGAACCTATAAGAGTTGTTGATGGGGATACCACTAATAGGAAGGAATGTCGACAAAAATCCCTAATACTATTATATCACACATGACTGTCAACCCAGAAGAAAATGATGTTATCGTACATCACTCTGATGGTGAAACATCATGTACATTCTACCATATGGAAAACAACAATTTGGAATTGCTATAACCTATTTCTAAATCTATTCCAAATTTACAACCAATACACTCATCTATTGAGATGAGTTAGTAAACAAGAGTTTGGGTAAGATGAAAAGTTACCCTTATTTAATTCGTAATCATGAAAAAAATTGTTGAGTTCTAGGCTATTATGGATATTGCATGTCTTGATGTTGTTGGTGTGGAGCTTATTAATCAACATTCATGTCAGACATTCTTTGTTGTAATGCTAGGGATATAGGTAAAACCAATAATGATAACTCCACTGTTGATCTTTTTCGTAAACATAAGCCACAATTTTTTCTATTTTTCAACTACAAATATAATCTTCTAGGACTGATGAACATAACTTTATACTAGGTTTTGATAACTAAAATCATATTGAATCTCAAGATTTTTCTGGGGGAATGTGGATGTTTTAGGGACATCAAATCAGAATGGTTAAAATCCTATAAATAAATTTCCAATTTTACATTGTTTTATAAACAATGAATGCCATGTTATTGTTGTTTATGCTAATCTAACTATTAAAAATAAATTTTTGGAAACATACTATTTGTATTAGTTTAAAAATGAATAAACTATGGTGTATTCTTGGGGACTTCAATTATATGATCAGACCTACTAAGAAACAAGGAATCTCCTAATTTAACTTTGGACTCTCTAAATTCCTAACTACTCTTCTTAAGACATGCTTGACGGATCTAGGATTTTATGGCTCACCAATTTGCCTACAAACAAAGTGTCATTCATGAAAGGTTGAACCAAGTAGTTTCAAATCACATGTGGTTTCAATCAAACTACATTATACCTATTACTTATCTACCAAGATTTATTGCCAATCACAACCATCTATTGATCTAACATATGAATAGGAAAATAACCATATAGTTATACAAAATAAAAGTTGCATGGAATAACAATAATGAGTTCAGAAACTTTATTACATACTAAATGGAAAAAGTTCCAATTCAACATTTCCTTGACTCATATCATGCCTTCAATTTTTGAATTGGATAGACATTTTAGAAAACTATATAAAAATTATTATCTTAATTTAACAAAGTGGAAATTCTCTTGCTTTGAATTGTACAACATCCACGTATGAGTAGTGTATTCCAAACTAGACATTGTTGGTTTATATTCCCTAGAAGTTACATGATGATTTTCCTTAGGGATATCTTGTACTTTTAATTTTATTAATAAATGCAATTCCAATTTGTCAATCCACATCTAATTGCTTGACGTTAATTTAAATATCAAATGTCCTTAGGATTTTTATTCAAAGACATTCAACTTCAAGTACATGACTTGAAAATGAGATCCTAATGGATGATACAAACTATATTCTTAAATGTCTCTAGTCAGGTAGTATTTTGGTTTGGACAACAATAATGCACAGGAGACTAGTATGTGTGGTTATTGATAACCATATGTCATGGCTCATGGATATTGGATACCAAGCTAGACACCTATGTAATATCCTCAAATGTGGTGAATTTGAATTATATAGATTTAAGACTTTATTTGATAAGAAAATTCCTTAATTATAATAAAGTTATCCACTTTGTGGTACGGGTGCAACCCATGGCCCAAGTGAGGCCCATGAGGCTATTTGCTTTGCAAATAGGTCCTTGTGGCATAAGTTTAGGAAATAAAAGGAACTAGTGCATAAAGGAAAGACAACGGTTTTATGGTTTGTTAGATAATTGAAATATGAGATAATGGGTAAGTTTCAATGTGATTTTAAGATAATTGGTAATTTGGAAAACTAAAGAGTAATTATCTAACCATGTGTGAAAACACAAGATTTGAGGCATCAAATAGTGTGATACAATTCTGAATTTTGGAATACTTAAATATAATAACAAAACTAAGACAATTCTAGAATTTGGTATAAAAAGGACTTTCCATGTGATGTGGGTAAGTGAATTAAATGAATGCTTGAAAGGCAAGTTCCTTCTATTAAAGTTATCTCGATTAATCGCAAAATTAATTATATGTTGGGAAAGGTATTATTGACCAACCATACACATTTCATAGCTTATCCACACCCAAGACAACCCTAAACCCTATTTTAGGACCTGAGTAGGGTTTAATTTGACTAATATGATTGGTGACATTTAAAGATATACATACATGCAAATTAAATGTTGTTTACTTTGATCCATCTTTAGATTGCTTGAATGGATGATATGTTGATTGCATGATTTACATGGTTCTGTATTGAAGTATGCAGTTAGGATTAAGAATGCTTCTAAGTATCAACTTCCAAAGATTATTGATGGTTTCTCAAGGATTAATGAATAAACTGTTGGATGTTTATTTACATTTTGTTCAATTATAATTCCAATGTGAGTATTACATAAAGTATGATATCATATTTTGAACCCTAGGATGACATGTATCTAGGGTTGATGTACATGAGCCCTGGAAGGGATAGTGACCACACCCAAGATAGCATATAAATCATGGGTTAGAATATATAATAAAAATGTCAGTTCTTATTTTCAAGTAATTGTTTGATTATATGTTTCTATCTTAGTTGTACACTTTTATATGCACCACACGTACATAAGTTATAAATGTATTGATCTGCATTTTGATTGTCGATTTTTTTGTAAATGTCATATATGAAGATATCAAGACATGACGAATCAGACAAAATGAACCGAAGACACTAAATCTAAGTAAAAGAGGATTAGTTAGATGCTTCTTATCATATGTATTAGTTTTTCATGTGATACATCTTGTAAACAACATTTTTGAAATAATAGAAATTATTGCTATTATTTGTTATTTGTTAAATTTGGATCCTTGGGAATTTAGGTATTGTCTCTCTACTTTAAGGTTCTTCCTAATTTGGGACACTTAAATATGAGGTCATTACATTTGGTATCAGAGTCCCACTTTTTAAATAATATTGAATACTTGATAAGTTCAAGTAATCCCAAAAAATAAAAGGAAAATAATTAAGGAATGACCTAAAGATAATGGTGTCTAGAAAGGATCATGGTTTTGGGGCTGGAAATATTTTCCTATGCATCATTAGTTGGTATACGAGGACTCCCTTAGCCAATTTGATACCTTCCTAGACAAAACCTAGGGTTTTTCTGAAGTAATGTTTCCTCTAAGTCTTATCATCTCTAATTTCATTCACTTCTCATCCTATTTCTTAATAAACACTAAAAGGAACTTCCCTCCACATCTCAAGATTAGGTTTTCTGAGAAGAAGTAGTATTAAGACATTTTTTGTCATTTAGTATGCATGTATTGGGGAAATAATGATAAAGTAAATAAAAATGGTTTTATGATTTTTTCCTTGCAAGACTAAACCCTAGATGGATATTAAGTTGGTTAGTAAAATTCATAGTGGGTCAAGGGAATCACAAAACCCATAGGTCTGACACCTCATCATGCTAAATGAGATTACTCAAAACACAAAACACGATTAACTACTAATTTATCACATAGTCAAAATTATGGAATAATTAAAACCGGTTCCAACAATGTAAATAAACTCTAGAACATTTACAAAAGGTCCATCATTCCATTCTCATATATTGTAACAAGTATTTACATATGGGTCCAAAGACCTCAGTCACATCCTGCATACAAAAGATATTTCACATGTACATGCCATATATTTATAAACATTGGCATACTACCAAAATTTCGTGTCGATACAAGTATTTCATCTAGAAAACACATCCCATACCTGGACTTGAGAGTACAGGGATGACACTAGGACTCTACTACTAACATATAAAACTAACCAACCTTCTGAATCTATTGATCACCAGGTTGGTTCTCTTCCACAATGCAACCTCGACCTCGTTTCCTATAACCACCTAAAAAAAATATGTGGTGACCCATGGGTGAGACCCAGTCACAGCGAGAGATATAACTCTCTCCAATATATATTGATTATAACATAATGATTGACAGTAAATGAACTGAGAATATACAGTAATGAATAATCAATTTAAGTAGATTGAATAGGTTCAGCATACTAAGCCATTAAGAAAATTAACTTGACAAGAATTATAATTACTCTAAGGTCATATAATATCATCTTATAAACACTGAATAGTATAAAGACAAGTTGAAGCTAATCAAACAATGTGAGACATATTTCACCATAGTCAATATACTACATGACTTATATCACTTCTTTTATTACATTTCCCTGAGGGATTTGAGAAATACCACTCAAGTCCCAACTGACCACTACTAAGTCAAAATCAGTGCCATACAAGATCTAGGAAGAGCCAGACTCCTAAGATCTTCTCCGCCCCCCGTCAGTACGGGTCCGACACAACAACACATAAGGTCAAGCTATTAACAGCCTAGTCCGTCCTTGGTACAGGTCACAACACTAGTGAAAGGAGGTAGGTACGCATAACCTACCATCTGAGGTACAACCATAGTTATCCTCCAATATCATCATCATATATATATAATCACTGAGACACGACCGCAACCATTGTCAAACTGAGGGCTAGGTATGACCACTGTCTTCCTCCCCAACACTTGAATTTAGGATGACAAGCACCCCACATACTCATCATTATGTCCTCCGAGTATCCCTTAGGAATACGCATTTCACCATCTGGCAATTTTTGACACTCAGATAGATCTATGGCACATGGCACTACATGATTAGAGTTTCACTTAATTAGTTATGTCAATTTGGTGAATTAAGGCTAAATCATACAAATGAACATTCAAACCCTAATTCTTTTCTAACAAGAGTATAGGTATAACAACTTCAAAAGATATAAAACATTTGAGATATAAATCTTAATCACATTACCACATGCTATCATTCATTGCAAATTAATGGACCACAATTATCATCATACTTTTATAAGATACCAACATCTTATCACAAGTTCCAGGGTTTTAACCCTTATTGGAACATAAAGAGGATTTCACCTCAATCATGGCTTCAAACATGCCCAAAGGTCGTTAACACCATCACATTATTCATAGTAAGGCTATCATCATCATTCCAGGCCATAAACAAGGCTCAAAAGATCATTAGCACATATGCGTCCATAGATACTAACATGGCAAGGCACTATGATATTCAAATAGTACTACAATGTGGTTTCAACACAAGAAGAGTGTAATTCATTATCACATTAATCATCCAAGAGGTCTAATTATAACCAATGAACATCATAGAATTACATTAAGGTTAGGTATAACAAGCTAGATCGCATGGGAGTTACACATCCACTAATTATAGTGATTTATCAAATATAACTATGTAATGGAAAAGGTAAGACTACAAATTTATGGTATTGAACCATCGAATTATCATCTCCAAGACCCACATATAATAACATGTGATTTATTCTAATCCATTCGATATTGAATCATCCAATATTATTCATTGGATCAGGTTCATTGTTCAAGGTTATCAATTGAAGTATAGGTCTAACCATTAGATCAATTGAACCAAGGAACCATTGGTTCAAGGTTTAGTCAAATCTAAAATTACATTCTTAATTCATAATATATGGTGATGACCTGATCCACCATTAATTGTGATCATTAGGTCACCATATGGAATGAAATAGCTTGAAAACCCTAATTTGAACCATCAACTATTTTGTGCTTAGCACCATAGGTTGATGATATCAAACTGTAAAAGATCATGTTACACCTTATAAAGGTCATACACATGTTTACAAGTTCATATAGAATTGGAACAAAACATGGAACACCACAAAAATTCGTAATTCTAAACACACATGGTTTCTCTATGCTTAAATCGACACATTAGGCATAAACATGAACTAACAAGCTTCTAGTAAGCAATATAAGTGAAGAATGTTATATAACTCACCTCTATAGAGTATGTCAGATCCGAAACAGAAAGAATCTTGAGAAAATAGAACAAGAAAACCTTGGATTCAGATCTGAACTTGGCCAAATAAGCATTTCTCTCCACAAGGAAGCAAAACCCTAGAAAAAGAAACAAGAATGATAGATTTTTGGGTTCTAGAGCCACTTTCACCATGGAACAGTAAGGTACTGACCTAGAGGAAGGTCTAAGGAAGGATAAGAACAATAAAAACGAAGAAGGAAGGAAGAAAACAACTTGCCTTGGTCAAAATCCCTAAAAGATGACCTTGGAAACCCTAGGTAGGGCTAGATGGAGCTCTAGGAGACCTTCTTCTCCAAAAAGAGGTTGTCTTCTACCTTAGAGCAGTTGGTTCCACAGAAAAATAGAGTGGATTATTTGCTCCAGGTTAGAGGAAAGATAAATCAAGCATAGTTTCGAATTTAGGCAAAGAAAAGGTAAATATAGCCCATGGATAAAGATAGAAGCAAGAATGAGGTGTAAAAGTAGCTTCCCCATGTGTCTATGGCCTTAAACTATTAAGAATATACAAGCACACACACACAAGAAGCTCCCCCAATGTCCTTATAGACCTACTTAGCTTTACTTTGTCGAAATTCCCAGCCAATCACATAATTCATTAGTTGATGGCTACTAAAAGTAGCTCATCCATGAAGGGGTAAACCCTAAAATACCCTTGATGAAAACACCTTCAAACCATGGCTCAACTAGGATCCCCATGGCTAAAAAATATCAATAATGATAATATAACATATAAGGAACATAATGTATGTGAAAAATTGCAAAGAAAACCTCTCAATTGGGTAAATTGCAGAAAAGTCCAAAATGTACAAAAAATTGCATAACTTACTCAAACAGTGTCCAAATTGGACAAAATTTGAAACTTATGCTTGTATTATGATTTCAAAACATATAAAAATGTTATATTAGGGTTATAAGCATTAAATTATGGTAATTAAGCTCATTCAACTCATTAAGCAAGTTCAGGGGCCTCACAACTATAAACCCCTAACAAGGATTTTGCCCTGAAACCCTACACAAAAAGAGAAGGGTATCTTCTATGCATATCATTTTATAGTTCCCATGTGTCTTCAGCTTTTTCACCCTTCTATCTAGGATCGACACAGGACCCTCAATATAGGAAATATCCTCATCTAACTCAACCTCTGCTGGTTGGATTGTCTGATCAGTAATTGGATGGCATTTCCTCAACATAGAGATGTGAAAGACATTATGCAATCTATGTAGCTCTGGTGGTAGCTCCAACTTATATGCCACCTTTCCAATACGAACTAGGATAGGGTATGGTCCCATAAATCTGGGAGCCAACGTACCCTTCTTTCCAAACCTTAGCAAACCTTTCCAAGGAAAAACCTTAAGATATACTCTATTTCCCACTTTGAACTCAAGTGGTCTATGACAGTTATCTGCATAAGATTTCTTCATGTCTTGTGCTACTTTCAACTGTTGTTGTATCACTTTAATCTTTATTATAGTCTGTTGTACTAGCTCAGGACCCAAAACTTGATATTCACCTATCTCATACCAGGAAAGAGGAGACCGACATCGTCTCCCATACAGAGCCTCATAAGGATCCATATCGATGCTTCTTTGATAGCTATTGTTGTATGCAAACTATATCAGAGTCAGATGTACATCCCAACTACCAAGAAATTGCAGCACACGTGCCCTCAAGAGATCCTCTAAAATCTAAATAGTCCTTTCATACTGGCCATCAGTCTGCAAATGAAAAGTTGTGTTGAATCTCAGTTGTGTTCCCATTGTAGAATGCAGATGCTCCCAAAAATGACTTGTAAACTGTGGACCTCTATCCAAAACTATAGTAACTGGAATGCCATTCAGACGGACTATCTCATCAACATATATTTGTGCCAATTTCTCTATTGTAAACGTCGTCTTAACTGGTAGAAAATGAGTTGACTTAGTCAGTCTGTCTACTATCACCCATATGGAATCATGACCCTTGGCTATCCTAGGAAGACCAACCACAAAGTCCATAGTAATATGATCCCACTTCCACTGTGGTATTGGCAAGGGTTGTAATGTCCCTGTAGGCTTCTGGTGCTCGGCCTTCACCTGCTGACAAACTGGACATTTGTCAATGAACTCTACCACATCACACTTTAGACCTGGCCACCAATACATGTCTTTCAAGTTTTGGTACATCTTGGTACTTCCAGGATGCATTGCATACATGGAGGAGTGAGCCTCCTCAAGTACCATCTTCCTCAACCCATCAACATCAAGAACTACTATCATATTGTGGTAACAAATTGTACCATCATCTGCCT
Organism: Alisma plantago-aquatica; assembly: GCA_963693085.1. Taxonomy (NCBI): domain Eukaryota; kingdom Viridiplantae; phylum Streptophyta; class Magnoliopsida; order Alismatales; family Alismataceae; genus Alisma; species Alisma plantago-aquatica. The sequence goes on from OY856409.1 coordinate 1,830,369,703, forward strand.
CATGAAAGCCATCATACTTTTCACTTCCGATCCCTAATCATATATTCTGTATCGCATTATCATTCTATCGTGCTTCATAAATTTACTTTCTCAAGGTAGGTTTCACTTATAATTGTGCCAACAATCCTACCAGCAAGGAAACTTCTAGCTGTACATTCATCAGGCAAAGAGACACTAGTGATGGCTAAATTGGACATTATTATAATCCCTTTATTTTGATTATGACAACCATTTCTTTCTTGTGGTTTTAACTTGCTATTTGAGCATTCTAGGAACAAGCATATAAGGTGGTGGATAGCGAAGACTTGGAAGATCAATTTGCTAAAATTGCTTTATTTTCATGATTGTAATCAATGTAAAAACTTGTACAACTTTATAATGTACAAGTACTTAGATATCATATAAATCAAGAGTTTAGATCTTCCTATCCACTCATAACACTTAAATAGGTTATCCCCCAAGATAGTATCACAATTGCACTTTGATACACAAACTTAGTACATATCTAGAACCACCAAAATAGGGACTATCTCGGTCAAACTATTTCTCAACTGAGAGAAAATCGATCGAACATTTTCTTGACCAAAAATGTCCTCAGTCTAATGAACGATCACCTTTGCATAACCTACTCAATGCTATCACTGAGAATTTTTCAGTTGAACTTTACTTCGACTGAGATTGAGTGTCTAGCATGTTCTAATGTCGTTAAACTTGGTGGGAAAGGTGGTAGGGAGTTGAGTTGAACGTTGCAAATCCACTAACCTCAGTATCCCACTCGGTCAAAGAAAAGTTCGACCAAGATCAAACTCGTTCGACAAATACTTCGACCGAGATACATTCTGGACTGCACTTTTCAGCATTAAACAAATAGTTGTTGCAATATAATTAGTGGATACATAATGGCTAGTTGAGCACTAAGAACACCCTAGAAGGTGTCTAGAACGTCCCCAAGCATTAGAAAACCACTCCTATAAATGGGACAAGCTTTTGGACACCCAAGGAACCAAAACTTGCAATCACTTATGCATGCAATTACACTTGAGATTCAATCTTTGTGAGCAACAAGCTAAGCTTCACTTGCAATCTATTCTACATTAGTGTCCTATAGCTTAGTATCTCCTAGACACCTGATCGGCCTAAATCGCGCGTCCTAAAATTGGAGGCGTATTTGAGGCAGTCGAGCCTTCGCATTTATAACCCGAATCCTTCTAGGCCCCCGCAACTTTGTTTACGGGGTCGAAGTAGTCATACGGGGTCAAACACAGGGACAAGGTGGGTTGTGTTGACGACTCTGAATCAACACTCTACACTCCGGTGGATATAAAGAGATATTGAAGTTCCCTGAAGGGAACAACAAGATGTCACGATTAAATCAAAGAAAACTATCTCCAAATGGAGTTACAAGAAAGATTAAGATTTTGTCATTTGGCAGTTTTTAGGAATTTTCATGCAACAGAAAATAGAAAGGTAAACTGCAGCTTAAGGCGTAATGCAAGGGATAAGACTTTTAGAAAGATAAGCGGTAGCAGTAACACCCTGCACCCCTCCTCTCAGAGCGGGTGCCTCTAACCAAGCTTCAACACCCCTCTCGAGGTTGCTGGACTCAAGTTAGAGTGGAATGATACTAAAACAACTCCGTTCCGGGCACTCTCATACTCCAGAATCGGACCGAACACTAGAGCCACAACCCAACTCTCGAAGTAGTTGCGACGGGAAAGACGATTCGGTAGCTAAGCGAAACGCGATCCAAAACATGCAAGCTAGAGTTCAGATATCCAACACAGTAGTTACCCAATCATAAGGCACTAAGCATTAAACAAATAGCAATTTAGCATTTCTATTTCCATCAGCAATAAGGGTCTTAATACAATGCATAAGCTAAGAATTTAAATAACAGAATTAAAGATAGATGTCTCCTTCTTGATGTAGAAGGGAGACAGACTACTAATCCTCCCAGCCCGATACCGTCCAGGGACCTATCCTGGTACAGCCGTGTCGGGCGGCATGACCTCTCGGACGGCACGCCTGACAGACGACTATATCGTTCGAAGACCCTGGCCGATACGCTCATGTCGGGCGGCACACCCTCTTGAGCGGCACGACTAACGGGGAGAGTGTATCGGTTTCGATATCGTGTCGGCCAAGGATTCACATATACTACTGTCGGGCATTGTTGTCAGGCACTCATGCCGCGTATCTATGTCGGCCGATATCGACCCTCAGTGTCGTCCGGTACAGTCCTAGGTGAACCGATCCCCTCCCTCTCGGGATGAGGAAGAGCTCACCTAGTGTCGCCCGGTACGAGCACTGGGGCACGATACGGTTGCTCTCGCACTTCTCTCGCAGATCGCTCAAGTCCCCAACTGTCCGAACGGTGAACTGGCTAGCCGTCCCGACCTATCCAACCTCCGATGTTTCCAACCTGTCTTTTCGGCTTCCTGTAGCTGCTATTTATACCGGCGGTTGAAGGAGTTTTGGTGCTGGAAACGCCACGTAGCCCCCTTATACGTCGGTCGATGGATGTGGACGGCCGATACAGGTATGTCTTCGGCGCGAGGCGCTGGCTATCAGTCACGTGGCTGGCGGCACGCCTGCCAGTGGGTGGTCATGTCGCTCGACGAGCTGGGTCGTCGGGCGGCTTCGGCTCCCTGTCGGGTAGAAGGTGTGTTGGCCGGTACGTCCCTTTCGCAAGGCGCCCTTCTCCGCCGATCATTCTTGTGTCGCCCAGCCCCTGTCGGGCTGGGTTGTATCGGGCGTCAGGAAGGCCGAGGCGGGCTTAGACTTATTATGGGCCGGAATCGGCCTTTTTGCACAAAAATGAGGAAAACTCTGTAGAAGATAGGAAAATTTGGAATAAGAGCGTTGCTTGGCCAATTATTGCGAAAATGCTAATAAAATAGAGGAAAATAGCAAAAAAGGGTAGTTTTGATAACAGAATAAAGGGCAAAAACGTCACAAAATTTGGTGTTATCAACTCCCCCAAACTTAGCTTTTTGATTGTCCTCAATCAATATTTAAACTAAACTTTTGTGTTGCTTCTTCTTGCACAGCAAAACTTTAAGGCTAAAGGGTAGCACAATATTTGCGATGTCTTGGAGGTAATGCTGTCTTAAAGCGAGCAAAAGACCTTGCCCTACTTGCCTTATTATTTAAGTAAAATTTTTCTTCTCCACAGCTTCAGCGAGACTTTGGTGTATGATTCCGAAGTTAGCTTCCACACCAAACATCTTTATTTTAAGGGCAGAAAGTTGTGTATAGGGTAGGCTAAGGCTTTTTGGGTTTTTCTTCTTGTTTCCCATCAGTCCATCCAGGTAAGGGTCCGTTAACGGGAAAGTGGTCCCTGCAGTCCAAGCCAGTTGGCTTTAGAGCAGTGATTTCACATCCTACGTACCACTGCCCCGGATCTACCATGCCTAAAGACGGGTACTTTTGGAAAACAAGTGTGTATATATTTTTTTTCTTTTCTCTTATTGGGCACAACTCTCATACTTTTATTCACGCTCATAAGGCTTCTTTCTCTTTTTGGGATTTTTGCTGGGTAAGGGAAAACAAAAGAGATATCTGCTGTTTGGGCAGCTTTTTCCTTCTCCATACTCGTCTCTTAGCTGTTTGCGAGATTATTATTTTTCAAAAATTTTGTTGAATGGCAAGGCACAATCTTTTGTTTGTTTGAGACAACATTATCAGAAAGATATGACAGAACTTGTAACTCGTTAAATATACAGAAAGTAAACCTTGCAAGAAGTCACAACAAGTTTTTATTATTATTACAACAACTTTGTACATATGCATAGGGACAGGAAATTTGCAAAGGAAAGATTTTTGAAAATTTTTATATGGCATGCATGCGTACATCAGATATATAGGGAGCTATAAGGGCACATCAGGTAAAAGAGAATGAATATCGTAGAAAGCTTGAAGAGATAAAATTTTATACCTCCCTCACTGGCATGCCCCCCCAAACTTACTTTCTACTCTGTCCCAGAGTAGAGAAGAAAGCAAAAGTGAGGTAAAGCACAACCAGTGAGGGTTAGCTTTATGATGTGCTGCAAAATGCTCCTACGAAGTTGCAGTATGCCATTGGGAGGTTGTCTAGCGGGTTCGCTTCGGCGGTGTAGCGGTTGAGTGTGAGCGTAACCCTCAAAATTCACTTCTGGCCCACCTTTTCTTCACATCTCCGTTGTAAACAAAACAAAGGGACTGATTATCCGTCCCTAGTTTAGTTCCCAGGAGTGTGTAGTCAGGGTGGTCCCTCTCCCTTAAGAGGGCGGAACCAGGGTGCCTCGAACTTGTTCAGAGGCCTTGGTTGCCGCACTCGTAGCTAGGTGACTCACTATTGGAGCTACCAAATCAAGAAGAATCTTCCTTTCCATTGTTGTTGCCGTTTCTGCCCGACAGTTGTTGCCGATCCCCGCGCTGTGCTTGCTGGCGCGGTAGGTGGTTTGCTCCATATGAGCCATACCTGTTAATTAAAATATATTTATTCATCCATTAGGCAAGAAAGATGAAAAGAAAGAAAACTTATTAAAACTGGACGATAAGCGATCGGACGACACGATGTTGTCGCGCGATAAGGCTCGACGCCCGACACAGGTGTATCGGGCGATACGAGGTCACATGAAGCAAAAACATGACATCGCAGTGAGAAGCATGACGCCCGATACAAAACATCGGGAAAACGCTATCGACTGTCGTTACGCGCGAAAGCATGTCGGGCGATAGAAAATCTGCAGGTCATGTAAACCCGATAAGCGGCTCGGTAACAGATACTGGCGTCGGGCAACAGGGTTATCGGCCGATAAACGTGTCGGTCTTCAAACCTATCAGGCGACAAGCCATGTCGTTCGGTAAGAAAACAACAAGCCGGCCGATACGCCTCACACGATACAAAAATCTGTGCCGGGCGAGAGATAGCGTGTCGGGCGAAAGACGTGTCGGGCTATACCTTTGCTCTCAGGAGGCATCGCCCGATACTAGGGCGAAGGCAAAATGGCCGACACACGAGCAAAAGGGAGGATCAAAGCATGCGTTCCAGGTGGTAAAAGGGAGAAAATGATAGCCCGACACGAAGAAACCTCCACGCTATTTATAGAGACCCCAGCTGTGGGTGAAACGTGTAAAACATGGCCCGCGTCGGGTGTTTTAGTCACGCTATTCCTGAGACGCGAAGTCCCATTGGTCAGTCCAAGGGTCATCCGCTGCCCTTGCATCGCCCGGGGCGAGGCTGCCCGATACAAGTGGTTATGCGCCCAGCTGGTCGACACGGTAGAAAAGCGGGCAGTCAAAAGGCCAAAACTAAACCTGTGTGAAGTAAAAGGCCATTGCAGGGTAAAACATCATTGGTATAGAGAAGGATCTCTTACCTCAGATGGTATTACTCCTCAATGCTCCGCAAAACACAGCGATGGCCCATAAAAAAAAAAGAGTCAGCACACGTGCGCATGTACTGACTCGGGCCTTATTACAGTCCATAATGGTTGTTTTTACAAAGAAAACAAATGTATCCTAATATATGACTCGGGCTGCCTTCCGAGGAGCGCTGAAGTTTCCGTCGCCAGTTCGACCAGTGTAGGCTCTTTGGTTGTACCCACATCCAGCAAGTCAATTTCCGCCTTCCTGACAAAAGCTTCGTCCTCATAAAACTTTTTTACTCTGTGCCCGTTCACCTTGAAGATCTTGGTCGGGTCATCCTTGTCGTGGAGCTCCATCATTCCTGATGGGTATATCTTTGCCACAGAAAACGGTCCCGACCATCTTGTCTGTAATTTCCCAGGAAAAAGACGGATGGAGGACTTGAATAACATGACCTTATCCCCTTCACTCACATCCTTTCTCCTAAGGTGGGCATCATGCCACATTTTTGTTCTTTCCTTGTAGATCTTTGCATTCTCGTAGGCGTGAATCCTCAGCTCTTCGAGCTCTTGAAGCTGTAAAAACCTCTTTTCTCCTGCTTTGTCTAGATCCATATTTAGGAACTTGATCGCCCAAAGGGCCTTGTGTTCTAGTTCCAAAGGCAGATGGCAGGATTTTCCGTATATAAGACGGTAGGGGGTGGTTCCAATAGGCGTCTTGTAAGCAGTACGGTAGGCCCATAATGCGTCGTCAAGTTTCATAGACCAGTCCTTCCGCGTGCGGCTGACATTCTTTTCTAAGATCCGCTTGATCTGTCTATTTGAGACCTCTACCTGCCCCGATGTCTGTGGGTGGTAGGGCGTAGCGATCTTATGTTTTACTCCATACTTGCGTAGGAGCACTTCGAACTGCCTTTCTCCGAAGTGTGACCCGCCGTCACTTATTACGGTGCGCGGTATACCGAAACGGGGAAAGATGGTCTTCTCAAAAAGCTTGATAACCGACTTGGCGTCGTATGTTTGGGTGGCTACCACCTCTACCCATTTCGACACATAGTCTACTGCCACTAGTATGTATTGATACCCCTGGGATGGGGGAAACGGCCCCATGTAATCAATCCCCCATACATCAAATATTTCCACTTCGATCCAGCTTGCCATCGGCATTTCATTCCTCCGCCCTATATTCCCCGTTGACTGGCACTCTTTGCAAACCTTTACAAATCGTGCAACATCTTTAAATAAGGAGGGCCAGTAGAAACCTGATTGTAGCACTTTTTCCGCTGTTCTTTTGCTACCCAGGTGTCCACCATAGGGGGAGGCGTGGCATCCCTTCAGGATATCGACAGTTTCTTCTTCCGGGATGCACCTCCTATACAAGTTGTCTGCGCATCTTCTGAACAGGAGAGGATCATCCCCGTAATAATTCTTGGCATCTGCGAATAGCTTCTTCTTTTGATTGTAGGTGATGTCAGGAGGCAGCTCTCCACAAGCGAGGAAATTGCAGATGTCTGCAAACCAGGGCAAACCTTCTTCTTGAGCTTCAGTCATCATGAGAGCTTCGTCGGCAAAGTTGTCTTTGATCTGTGGCCCTCTCTGTCTCTCAGCCACTATCCTTGATAGGTGGTCTGCAACCACATTTTCCGCGCCTTTCTTGTCGATAATCTCATGATCAAATTCTTGGAGCAACAAGGCCCATCTCAACAATCTGGGCTTTGCATCTTTCTTTTGCATTAAGTATTTTATCGCCCCATGATCTGTGTATACTTTGACCTTTGATCCAACGAGATACGATCTGAACTTATAAAACGCGAAGACAACCGTGAGCATTTCCTTTTCGGTGGTTGTGTAGTTTACTTGTGCTTCGTCCAACGTGCGACTAGCATAGCAAATCACATGGTGCTTTTTATCTTTCTTTTGCCCCAGGACTGCTCCCACTGCGTAGTCGCTAGCGTCGCACATTAGCTCAAAGGGTAAACCCCAATCTGGCGCTTGAAGGATAGGTGGTGATACTAAAGCATTTTTCAGGGCCTGAAAAGCACTGAGACAATCGTTAGAGAAAACAAATTCAGCATCCTTTACCAGGAGATTGGACAATGGTTTGGAAATCCTTGAGAAGTCCTTGATGAATCTTCGGTAATATCCGGCGTGCCCGAAGAAGCTTCTTATCCCCGTGACGGAATTTGGTGGAGGAAGCTTAGATATAGCTTCGATTTTGCTGGTATCCACCTCGATCCCACGCCTTGAGATCTTATGCCCTAGGACGATGCCCTCCCGTACCATGAAATGACATTTTTCCCAGTTCAGGACCAGACTGTTTTCCTCGCACCTTTGAAGTACTAACGACAGGTTCTTCAGACAGCTATCGAAGTCCCTTCCATAGACGGAGAAGTCGTCCATGAAAACTTCCACGATGTCTTCTAGAAAATCTGAGAACATTGATATCATGCATCTTTGAAAGGTGGCGGGGGCGTTGCAGAGTCCGAAGGGCATCCTTCTAAAGGCATAAGTGCCATAGAGGCAGGTGAACGTCATTTTCTCCTGGTCGTCGGGTAAGATGGGTACCTGGTAGAATCCTAAAAAGCCATCAAGAAAATAGAAATAATCGTGATGCGCTAATCTTTCAAGAACTTGGTCAATAAAAGGTAGCAGAAAATGATCCTTTTTTGTAGCCTGATTTAGCCTTCGGTAGTCAATGCACATTCTCCAACTGGTGACGGTCCTTACCGCCACTTCATCACCCTTCTCACCCTTAACCACAGTCATTCCGCCTTTCTTGGGTACTACGTGGATCGGGCTTACCCAGTTGCTGTCGCTAATTGGGCAAATGATCCCTGCGTCCCTAAGCTTTATTACCTCTTTCTTGACGACCTCCTTGAGCATCTGATTCAGCTTCCTCTGGGGTTGGACTAGGGGCTTGGCAGACTCATCCAAGTTGATGTGATGCATGCAAAGGGCAGGGCTAAGGCCTTTGATATCATCTACGGAATATCCTATAGCCCCCCTGTGGAGTCTTAACTCCTCAAGGAGCCGGTCCAGCTGATTACTTGAAAGATCTGCGTTTACGATGACTGGGTTCCTCTGCTTTTCATCTAAAAATTCGTACTTCAGTCCTTCCGGTAACGCTTTTAGGTCAGGCTTTGCTCTGGGCGTCTCCTCCTGAGGTTCTTCCTCAAGGGAGGCATACTTCGCAGAGTTTACCTCCTCCTCTTCTTCTTGCAAGTCTTTGTCAGAAAGGTTGAAAATGTCGAGATGCTTTACGACCTCGGGATTTTCGAAGTCGAGATCCTGACAGCTTATTGCTCTCGCGAGGGGATCCACTGTCCGGATATCCTCCTCTATTCCTCGCAGAATTTATTGTAGCTATCCGCAAAACAGGTTGATTCAGACAGGGATGGACCTCTCATGATTTCCTTCATCTTGAAGTCCACGTGGCTGTTTCCAACCCTCAAGGTGATTCTCCCTTCAGAGACATCAATCAGCGCCCTCCCTGTTGCCAAGAAAGGGCGTCCGAAGATGATCGGACATATGGGATCTTCAGCTGTGTCGATGACGACGATGTCGCATGGAATAAAGAAATCACCGACCCTAATCTGCACATCTTCGACAATGCCTACAGGTCTTTTGAAAGAGTGATCCGCCAGTTCAATCCGCATATTGGTTCGAACCATGTCGGTCAAACCCATCCTTTGCGCAAAACTTAAGGGCGTGAGGCTGATGCTTGCTCCCAAGTCTGCTAGACCCTTCCGCTCGACATTGTCCCCAATAGCGAATGGGATCGTGAAAGCTCCGGGATCCCTTCTCTTAGTCGGCAAGCTGGGCTTTACGAAGGCAGAGGAAGTAGAGGCCAGGTACACTGTCTCTATCCTCCCCCCCTTCTTTTCTTCATTATTAGATCTTTGAGAAACTTGGCGTATGTGGGCATCTCCTCCAAAGCGTCAAGGAAGGGGACTTCAAGATGCAACTTCCTGATCGAATCCATGAACCTTTCGTGCCGCTTTTTCAGATTTGCCTTGATCTGCTTGTACGGGAACGGTACCCTGGGAGCGTAAGGATTCCTCCCACCAGATGGCTCATCAGACGGTCTCGGCGCAGGCTCTTCGGCTTCTGCAGGCCTGCCTCCATCTCCTGCTGGAACGACATCCTTGGGCCCTTGCTCAGGTTCCGGTGGGGCTTCATCAGCGCACTCTACCGTCTTTCCTGATCTAAGCACTGCCATTACTGCAGTTTCAGGGTGAGGGAGCATTTTTCCTGCAGGATTCTTCATCAGAGCAGCCATCTGAGACAGTTGTTGATCGACCTCCCATTGACGCATCTGCAGACTCGCCGTCTGGTGTTGGATGGAATTCAGAGATCCAAGGCTGGTAAGCGTCCCATGTACCAGCTGGTTGATGATGGTGTCCTGTCTTTTTATGTAGGCGGAAAGCTGACCAACCCAATTAGGCCGGGTCGCTTTCTCGCTTTGGCTCTGACATTCGCCCTCAGAAAGGGGTTGCTCACAATGAGGCATGGTTGACAGTCTCGGTGTTCAGTAGATCAGAGTACCTGAAATCCGCATAAAAATCATGTTTAGAAAATTATAATTGGGGTAAAGAATAATGCTTAAAGTAAAAGAAAAAAGAAAAAGAAAAAGAAGTGCTGTCAAGCCTATTTCTAAGCTTGAGGCACGGGAGTGTAGTTAGTGGATTCGGATTCTTCAATAGTGCCATTTGCCTTGTCCCCGACAACGGCGCCAGAAAGTTGACCGGCCTAAATCGCGCGTCCTAAAATTGGAGGCGTATTTGAGGTAGTCGAGCCTTCGTATTTATAACCTGAATCCTTCTAGGCCCCCGCAACTTTGTTTACGGGGTCGAAGTAGTCATACGGGGTCGAACACAGGGACAAGGTGGGTTGTGTTGACGACTCTGAATCGACACTCTACACTCCGGTGGATATAAAGAGATATTGAAGTTCCCCGAAGGGAACAACAAGATGTCACGATTAAATCAAAGAAAACTATCTCCAACTGAAGTTACAAGAAAGATTAAGATTTTGTCATTTGGCAGTTTTTAGGAATTTTCATGCAACAGAAAATAGAAAGGTAAACTGCAGCTTAAGGCGTAATGCAAGGGATAAGACTTTTAGAAAGATAAGCGGTAGCAGTAACACCCTGCACCCCTCCTCTCAGAGCGGGTGCCTCTAACCAAGCTTCAACACCCCTCTCGAGGTTGCTGGACTCAAGTTAGAGTGGAATGATACTAAAACAACTTTGTTCCGGGCACTCTCGTACTCCAGAATCAGACCGAACACTAGAGCCACAACCCAACTCTCGAAGTAGTTGCGACGGGAAAGACGATTCGGTAGCTAAGCGAAACGCGATCCAAAACATGCAAGCTAGAGCTCAGATATCCAACACAGTAGTTACCCAATCATAAGGTACTAAGCATTAAACAAATAGCAATTTAGCATTTCTATTTCCATCAGCAATAAGGGTCTTAATACAACGCATAAGCTAAGAATCTAAATAACAGAATTAAAAATAGATGTCGCCTTCTTGATGTAGAAGGGCGACAGACTACTACTACTCCCAGCCCGATACCGTCCAGGGACCTATCCTGGTACAGCCGTGTCGGGCGGCACGATCTCTCGGACGGCACGCCTGACGGACGACTACATCGTTCGAAGACCCTGGCCGATACGCTCATGTCGGGCGGCACACCCTCTCGAGCGGCACGACTGACGGGGAGAGCGTATTAGTTTCGGTATCGTGTCGGCCAAGGATTCACATATACTACTGTCGGGCATTGTTGTCAGGCACTCGTTTCGCGTATCTACGTCGGCCGATATCGGCCCTTAGTGTCGTCCGGTACAGTCCTAGGTGAACCGATCCCCTCCCTCTCGGGATGAGGAAGAGCTCACCTAGTGTCGCCCAGTACGAGCACTGGGGCACGATACGGTTGCTCTCGCACTTCTCTCGCAGATCGCTCAAGTCCCCAACTGTCCGAACGGTGAACTGGCTAGCCGTCCCGACCTATCCAACCTCCGATGTTTCCGACCTGTCTTTTCGGCTTCCTGTAGCTGCTATTTATACCGGCGGTTGAAGGAGTTATGGTGCTGGAAACGCCACGTAGCCCCCTTATACGCCGGTCGATGGATGTGGACGGCCGATACAGGTATGTCTTCGGCGTGAGGCGCTGGCTATCGGTCACGTGGCTGGCGGCACGCCTGCCGGTGGGTGGTCGTGTCGCTCGACGAGCTGGGTCGTCGGGCAGCTTCGGCTCCCTGACGGGTAGAAGGTGTGTCGGCCGGTACGTCCCTTTCGCAAGGCGCCCTTCTCCGCCGATCATTCTTGTGTCGCCCAGCCCCTGTCGGGCTGGGTTGTATTGGGCGTCAGGAAGGCCGAGGCGGGCTTAGACTTATTGTGGGCCGGAATCGGCCTTTTTGCACAAAAATGAGGAAAACTCTGTAGAAGATAGGAAAATTTGGAATAAGAGCGTTGCTTGGCCAATTATTGCGAAAATGCTAATAAAATAGAGGAAAATAGCAAAAAAGGGTAGTTTTGATAATAGAATAAAGGGCAAAAACGTCACAAAATTTGGTGTTATCAGCACCACACTACCACGTTCATCCACAATGGATAGGAGATCAATACGCTTGATATAGGATCAAAGAGTTGTACTTAATTGGTAATATTGTTTCTTTCTTCCAATCTTATTCCCTTTTTATTGTATTTTGTTCTCCTTTGCTACTCCTAGGTTGGAGGCTATAGAAAGGAGGTTGTAGGAGCTTCTTCAGTGGTGAAGGTAACCCAGCGTGACTTTGGACTACTTCTAGAAGGTCTCAACGGGAAGCTACTTCAAGGGGGAGCTTGAAGTTACTTCAGGTGAAGGCTGCTTCAAGGTTGGTGAGATGACTTCGGGGTGAAGGCTATCCAAAGGGTTGTGAAGGTAGTTGTATCTTATTTAACACCCTTGCGAGGTAATAAAATACAATTTCTTTCAAAATCCCAATTGGAAACAATTGGGCAGTGGACTGACTCCCTTAGTATTTTCTAAGGGTGGAACCACTCTAAATGCCGTGTCTTCTTCTCAAGTCTTTTTGTGAATGTTTGTTGAAATAATTTTACAAATATCATAAAACCCTATTCACCCCCCTCTAGTGTTTTTCAATTATCATATCTCTCTTATGGCACATCAAAGAATTTAATTGTGCATTATCTATCGTTGATAATGAAGATGACTTTCTACTCAATGCATCAGCTACCACATTTGCTTTACCTGGATGGTAGTCTATTATGCAATCATAATCCTTAATAAGCTCCATCCACATCCTTTGCCTCATATTCATCTCCTGTTTTGAGAAATTATACTGTAGATTCTTCTGGTCAGTGAAGATCTGACACTTTTCTCCATAAAGATAGTGTCTCCAAATATTTAAGGCATGGACCACCACTGCAAGCTCTAGATCATGTGTTGGGTAATTCTCCTCATGTTTCTTAAGATGTCACGAAGCAAAAGAAGTCACATTTTTATCCTGCATCAACACGCATCCCAACCCATTCTTTGAAGCATCACAAAAGACAATATAGCCTTTTTCTTGCATTGGTAGTACTAACACCGATGCACTAGTAAACTTTTCTTTCAAAAGCTGGAAAGAACGTTGACACTTGTTATTCCAAGCAAAAGGAACATCCTTCCTAATTAACCTAGTTAGGGGCAATGCTATTAACTGAAGTCTTTGATGAACCTCCTGTAGTAACCTGCCAGACCTAGGAAACTACGAATCTTTGTTGGTGTCTTTCGTTGTTCCCATTGTAGTATAGATTCCACTTTCTTGGGATCAACACAAACGCCTTTTGTAGATATAACATGATCCATAAAAGATACTTCAGATAACCAAAATTCACACTTGCTGAACTTAGCATATAGTTGATGCTTCCTCAACAAAGTCAATGCATGGCGAAGGTGTTTCTCATGATGTTGACTATCCTTGGAGTATATTAGGATATCATCTATGAACATGACCACACACTGATCAAGATAACGTCTAAACACCCTATTCATTAGATCCATAAAAGCTGTAGGTGCATTGGTTAGCCCAAATGGCATAACCACAAACTCATAATGACCATACCTAGTCCTAAAAGCTGACTTGGGTATGTCATTAGCCTTAATTCTCAACTGATGGTAACTTGACCATAGGTCTATCTTTGAAAACACAGTGGCACCTCTCAACTGATAAAAAGATCATCGATCCTCGACAAAGGATACTTATTCTTTATTGTCACCTTGTTCAACTGTGTGTAGTCTATACACAACCTCATTGAACCATCCTTCTTTTTAACAAACAACACGAGAGCACTCCAAGGGGAAGTGCTCAGCCTGATAAAACCCTTCTCATATAGTTCTTGTAACTGTTTCTTTAATACTTGCATCTCTATTGGTGCCATTTTGTATGCTGACTATGCTATGGGTTGTGTTCTAGGAACAAGATTGATCTCAAACTCAATCTCTCTAGGAGGGGGAATGCTAGGAAATTTGTCAGGAAAGACATCCTCAAATTCTTGCACCACTAGTACCTCCTGGATACTAGGACCTATTGCCTTGGTATCCACAACAAGAGCTAAGAAAGCCTCACATCCTTGTCTCATCAACCGCTCAGCTGTCATAGCTGATATCAAACATGTCAGAAGAATCTTCCTATCACCCTGGAAAATCCACTGTATACCTCCATCATGGAACGTCACCACCTTAGTACTACAGTCCAAGACTACCTTGTATTTTTCCTAGGTATCCATTCCTAGGATAACATCAAAACCATGAACGTCAAGTGGCAAAAGATCCACTTGAATGTTGTGTCTAGGGAAAGAAAGAACACAAGAAGGGCACACTTCCTGCAACTCAACAGAATCAACCAAAGGAGTCTCTAGCTGCATGCTATCATATCTAAGACTAACAAATAGATAAAAACTATCTATCACCTCTCTGGTGATAAAAGAGTGTGTCGCACTTGGATCTACTAACATAGATATGAAACAAGAAGTAGACAAATCACAATGAAATAATTCTATCTGACCTGTCATGACTCATGGTTTGACCACTACTTCTGGATGGGTCATGGCATTGAACCTAGCTATTGCCTATTTCCATCCACATCCTCTGCTCGCCTGTCCTGAGGATCCTCCATGGGATGCCTGACCACATCCTCTGCCACTACCAGTATCAAACTTTCATTGTTGTGATCCATGTTGATTCTGCCTTGGCTGCTGAGTCACCTCCTCAACCTTCATAGGAAAATTCCATCTAATATTCCCTATCTGTCCACATTGATGACACATTCGGTTATCACTATGTGGTTTAAATGGTCCTGTAACTGAGACTGATGATGAAATGTGAGCTCCTGTTGGTGGAAAATTGTGACCTCTGCCCCTACTCAGGGTCCACTGTGACAGTGCATGTGATCTTGGTTCAGTGAAGGTTGTCCTTGGTTGCGACGATGATGGGAAAAACCTTAGCTTCTTAAAGCCTCCACATGATTGCCCTTGAAATTGCATAGGTTCCTTCTTAGAATTAGCTTGATGCTTCTCTATGGAAGACCTCTCAATCCTCCTGATAGATTCCACAAAGGTGGAAAACGTGTCCCTATTCTCCAAGGATGATGTTGTAGTAGTCAACTTTGTACTCGGGCCCTTCTCAAATCTCCGAATCCTTTCCTTGTCCGTTGCTACCATGTGCGGGCAGAACCTCAGAAGTTCCATAAACTTTCATTCATACTCATTGATAGTCATAGCTCCCTGATGAATCTTCTCGAATTGAGAAATTTTCTCATCTAGGTAGGTTTCTGGAAAATATCGGCTAACAAATTCCCTCCAAAACTCCTCCCATCCTATCACAACTCCTGGCCTTTTCTCCTCTTCTATGTCCCACCAGTGGCCAGCACTACCCCCTTCAACAAGTATATTGCATGCTTAACTTTGTCTTCTTCGGCAATGTTTAGGATTTTGAACGCCTTTTCTAGCTCAGTCAACCACATGTCAGCATCTGATGGATCGGAAGTACCTGCATATTCAATCGCCCCAACACGTCTAAGATGTTCAACTGTCTTCCTGAAACCTTGGGACTCCACATTAGAGGTGGCTTCCCTAGCTTGAGGTGTTGGCGCTCTGACAGCAATATGTGTAATTGTGGCCATCATCTGTCTAAAAATAGACTGAAAGTCAGGATTGGACATCATTGTCGGGTCTAGATGAGGCATTGCGGGCTACTTTGGCCCTTCTTCTGGCACTCTCTCATCATGTTCCTGCCTCCTAGCACCTCCTCCTGGTGCTACATAGCTACTTTAAACATGTTCTGCATGTCCTCCAGACATATCTGCATAAGCATAAACTATGATCCGATATGTTGGATACATAAGAACATACTCAAACTTAAGTCCTATGTCCCTATAGACTCAGTAAACCTAGAGATCTAATACCAACTTAACTGTGATACCTCATCATGCTAAATGAGATTACTCAAAACACAAAACATGATTAACTACTAATTTATCACATAGTCAAAAATACAGAATAATTAAAACCAATTCCAACAATGTAAATAAACTCTACAACATTTACAAAAGATCCATCATTCCATTCTCTTATATTGTAACAAGTATTTACATATGGGTCCAAATACCTCAGTCACATCCTACATAAAAAAGATATTTCACATGTACATGCCATATATTTACAAACATTGACATACTACCAAAATTTTGTGTCGATACAAGTATTTCATCTAGAAAACACATCCCATACCCGGACCTGAGAGTACATGGATGATACTAGGACTCTACTACTGACATATACAACTAACCAACCTTCTGAATCTATTAATCACCAGGTTGGTTCTCTTCCATAGTGGACCTCGACCTTGTTGCCCGCGACCACCCAAAACAAATATGTGGTGACCCACGGGTGAAACCCAGTCCCAACGAGAGATATAACTCTCTCCAACATATATTGATTATAACATATTGATTGACAGTAAATGAACTGAGCATATACAGTAATGAATAAGAAATTTAAGCATATTGAATAGGTTAAGCATACTAAGCCATTAAGCAAATCAACTTGACAGGAAGTAGAATTACTCAAAGGTCATATAATATCATCTTATAAACATTGAATAGTATAAAGAAAAGTTAAAGACTAATCAAACAATGTGAGACGTATCTAACCATAGTCAGTATACTACCCAGCTTATATCACTTCTTTTATTACATTGCCCTGAGGGATTTGAGAAATACCACTCAAGTCCCAACTGACCACTACTAAGTCAAAATAAGTGCCATACAAGATCTAGGAAGAGTCGAACTCCAAAGATCTTCTCCGCCCCCAGTCAGTACGGGTCTGCCACAACGACACATAAGGTCAATCTGCTAATAGCCTAGTCCGTCCATGGTATAGGTCATGACACTAGTGAAAGGAGGCATGTATGCATACCCTACCATCTGAGGTACAACCATAGTTGTCCTCCAATCTCATCATTATATATATATATATATATATATATATATATATATATATATATATATATATATATATATATATATATATATATATATATATATATATATATAATCACCGAGACACGACCGCAACCGTTCTCAAACTAAGGGCTAGGCATGACCACAGTCATCCTCCCTAACACTTGAATTCAGGATGACAAGCACCCCGCATACTCATAAGTATGAGCTCCGAGTATCCTTAGGAATACTCGTTTCACTATCTGGCAATTTCTAACACAGATAGATCTATGGCACATGGCACTACATGATTAGAGTTTCACTTAATTAGTTATGCCAATTTGGTGAATTAATGCTAAATCATACAAATGGACATTCAAACCCTAATTCTTTTCTAACAAGAGTATAGGTATAACAACTTCAAAAGATATAAAACATTTGAGATATAAATCTTAATCACATTACCACATGCTATCATTCATTGCAAATTAATGGACGACACTTATCATCATACTTTTACACGATACCAACATATTATTACAAGTTCCATGATTTTAACCCTTTTTGGAACATGAAGAGGATTTCACCTCAATCATGGCTTCAAACATGCATAAAGGTCGTTAAGACAATCACATTATTCATAGTAAGGCTATCATCATCATTCCAAGCCATAAATAAGGCTCAAAAGATCATTAGCACATATGCGTCCATAGATACTAACATGGCAAGGCACTATGATATTCAAATAGTACTACAATGCGGTTCCAACACAGGAAGAGTGTAATTCATTATCATATTAATCATCCAAGAGGTCTGATTATAACAAATGAACATCATATAATTACCTAAAGGTTAGGTATAACAAGCCAGATCACATGGGAGTTATGCATCCACTTATTATAGTGATTTATGAAATATAACTATGTAATGGAAAAGGTAAGACTACAAATTAATGGTATTGAACCATCGAATTATCATCACTAGGACCCACATATAATACCATGTGATTTATTCTAATACATTCGATATTTAAGCATCCAATATTATTCATTGGATCAAGTTCATTGTTCAAGGTTATGAATTGAAGTATAGGTCTAACCATTAGGTCAATTGAACCAAGGAACCATTTGTTCAAGGTTTAGTCAAATATACAATTACATTCTTAACTCATCATATACGGTGATGACCTGATCCACCATTAATTGTGATCATTAGGTCACCATTGGTTGTTAGATCAGTAATACATTCATTTAATACCATCAAATATTAAGCTAATGCCATAATCGATTGATAACATTATTAGAATACTTAGTGGATGATAATTAAACGTCTAATTGAGCCAAAACCTGACCTAGGGGGTGACCATAGGTTGTCACTATAAATTTGACACCCTTGATCATGAACATCAGTTTCCAAAATAGCAACACCATTGGTTATTGAATGGTATGACCATCAGTGGTGTGATAGGGAATAAAATAGCTTGAAAACCCTAATTTGAACCATCAACTATTTTGTGCTTAGCACCATCGGTTGATGCTATAAACCTTTCCTAGATCATGTTACACCTTAGAAAGGTCATACACATGTTTAAAAGTTCATATAGAGCTGGAAAAAAATAGGGAACACCACAAAAATTCGTAATTCTAAACAAGCATGGTTTCTCTATGCTTAAATCAACACATTAAGGCATAAACATGAACTAACAAGCTTCTAGTAAGAAATATAAGTGAAGAATGTTATATAACTCACCTCTATAGAGTAGGTAATATCCCAAAAAGAAACAATCTTGAGCAAATATGACAAGAAACCTTGGATTCAGATCTGAACTTGGCCAAATAAGCATTTCTCTCTACAAGGAAGCAAAACCCTAGAAAAAGAAACAAGAAGGATAGATTTTTGAGTCCTAGAGCCACTTTCACCATGGAACAGCAGGGTTCCGACCTGGAGGAAGGTATAAGGAAGGAGAAGAGCAAGAAAAACGTAGAAGGAAGGAAGAAAACAACTTTCCTTGGTCAAAATCCCTAAACGATGACCTTGGAAACCCTAGGTGGGGCTAGATAGAGATCTAGGAGACCTTCTTCTCCAAAAAGAGGTTGTCTTCTACCATAGAGCAGTTGGTTATGCAGAAAAACAGAGTGGATTCTTTGCTCCATGTTAGAGGAAAGAGAAACCAAGCATAGTTTCGAATTTGGGCAAAGAAAAGGTAAATATAGTCCATGGGTAAGGATAGAAGCAAGCATGAGGGGTAAAAGTAGCTTCCCTGTGTGTCTATGGCCATAAAATATTAAGAATATACAAGCACACACACAAGAAGATCCCCCACCGTCCTTATAGACCTAATTAGTTTTCCTTTCTTGAAATTCTCAGCCAATCACATAATTCATTAGTTGATAGCTACTAAAAGTAGTTCATCCATGAAGGGGTAAACCCTAAACTACCCTTGATGAAAACACCTTCAAACCATGTCTCAAATAGGATCACCATGGCTCAAAAATCTCAAGAATGATAATATAACATCTAAGGAACATAAAATTTGTGACAAATTGAAAAGAAAACCCCTCAATTGGGTAAATTGTAGAAAAGTCCAAAATGTAAAGAAAATTACATAACTTTCTCAAATAGTGTCCAAATTGGATCAAATTTGAAAATTATGCTTGTCTTATGATTTCAAAACATATAAAAAGGTCATATTACGGTCATAAGCATTAAAGTATGGTAATTAAGCTCATTCAACTCACTAAGCAAGTTCAGGGGCCTTACAATAGGTGTGCAATGTAGTCCCTAATCTGAACCCTAAACCATAATCGTGGGAACTGGGATGTGTGTGGGTGAAATAGTTACCCTACCCATATGAAACCTAATTAGGGTAATAAGGAACAAGAAAAATACAAATGGTATTACATCCAAAACCCTTATGTAGGAGAGTACTACATGGTCCTGTGGCATACCAGTCTTTGAGCTGTGTGGTCTAGGAAAGTTGGAAAGGGCTATCTGTGGTGATGGATCCACTTTTGTGCTGGTAGCTGTGTTTGGGAGTTGGATGTACATGGCATGTTGGGTCTGTACTGAAATGGGGAAATATTATGAGGTCATATAGTAGATCCTTGATGAGGACCTCAAGAGTCTAAGTGGGCGAGATTGTAACGTCCCAACATTTGAAACCTCAAATAAAATGATTTTAAAAGGACCGATTGAACTACCTATATCATCAATTTACACCTCCTTTTTAGTTATCCTATCACAAAGAACTTTGTAGTTAAGTGTGTCTGGGATAGAGTAGTTTTAGAATGGGTGACCAATCGGGAAGCTAATCCCAACATGTGCATGAGTGAGGGAAAAGAACACAGTTAAGGCCAGTGGTGATTTATGGGGCCATTCGTCATTCATGGACTATACTATAGCCTTGGGTAATGGGTCCAGGCATAGCAAATGGACGATCATATTAATTATAGATGATCAGATTAAAACAAGTTATATATGATAATTGATCAAAAAATGTGAGGAGTGTGAATAAAATGAAATTGAGTCATAATTATGATCATGCTTTTGAAAGTAGTGTTAAGACATGATTAATAGGTGTCTAATGCTTAAAAATACTACAATTGATTGATTAATGTGTTGAATTCATTAAGTACATTTATTTTGTGTTATAAACCAATATTTCTAAATATAATGGGAATCCAAGATTTTTGATGATGAAAATTTAGGGTTACTAGACCATTAATGATACATATGGTGACTTAAGGATTTGAAACCAAAGTTTGTAACGTGCTATGTTATTAGTGCACATACTTAGATGTAGATGTTCATAACACAATGATATGTTAGATGTGTTGATTAGTGTTTCTAAAATAAACAATCATCAACATGTGTAGTTTGAGTTATGAAACCAATGTATATCTTGTTATGACTTTAATGCACATAACTGATCTAAATGTTCATGATAACCTAGTTGTTCAATTTGATGAGAATCTAAATCCTTGATATATTTTGGATAATAATAATCATCATTAAAGAATCTAAGTCATATATATGATAATTAGGGTTTAGAACCTGATTTGCTTTGGTCATTATGATCTTAAGCTGCATAATCTAACATAGTTTCTCTTAATAATATAAAATGCTTAACTTGATAATTCAGATTTCACCTAATACCTAATTAGGGTATATAATCTAGATAAAATATAATACATTGGAATTAGGGTATGGTACCCTTATTCCTTAACCAAACTCGAGAAAACCCTAAACCCTAGTTTAGGACATATTTTTTATCAGAATGTTTTGAATGTGATGGTGACACTTTAGGATATAGATACATGTAAATAATGTTGATTATGTTGAATGCTTGGATGATTGGATATAAGCTTGATGTACATGTTGCATGGTTTATGCATGGAAATGAGGTACATGGTTACAATTATGAATACTAACTCCTATCGACTTCCAAAGTTTTCTGAGGTTTCACAAATGGATTGCAATTTAACTGCTTCGATGTTTATTTACTTCTGGAAAACCATAAGGCCCTATGTGTATCATATTATATGAACAAAACTTGCTCAAACCCAAGATGCTAACTCCAGCGGGTTGAATGTACAAATGGGAGAAAGAAAGCCATTGTGATGGCTGGTGATCAAGCCTGGAAAGGAAGGTCACTAATATGCTAAGCTAGGAAAGGAAGGTCGATAGGAAACCACCGAGGGAGAAAAGGTTACGAGAATCCACTGCAAGAACAAAACCCCCAATTAGAGGGTACACCATAGTGATTGCCCCCATTGAGGGGGAATACAACAAAGATTGAGAAATTATGGGTTAAGTAGTTATAACAGAAAATGCATGTTTGATTATTCAATATTAATTGTTGATATGGTTGTTATATTGTTACACCTGCATGCACATATTTTGTTTGCATCACATACTTAGTATAGAAATATGTTGATCTTGTTTTGGTTTTTCAACATTTTAGATAGCTGCCAAGCATTAAGATAGGATAAGACATGGTGAACTAGATGAAATCAAAAGAAGATACTAAAGCTAAGTCAGTAATATTAGTTATATGTAATACTTCTTTTCATATGTAGTAGTTTTAGGTCGAAAATTCATTTAAATCCTTAGAGCAACATCACTACACATGTGGTAAACCATATTTGTAAAATAAAGGAAATTATTTTCTATTATTTGATATTTTATAAATCTGGGTCCCTAGAAATTTAAGTAATGGATCTCAACTTTAAGGTCCTTCCTTAATTGGGAGACATTAAAAGTGAGATTGTTACATTTGGTATCGCAACCCCAATTTTTTCAAATAATATCTCATAGTTGATAATTTCAAGTAATCTTTAGAAATATAAGGAAAATTATTAAAGCATGACTTGACGGTAATAGTGTCTAGAAGGGAGCATGGTTTCTCTACACCACTATGTTGATATACGAGGACTCCCTTAGCCAATGTGATACATGTCTGGCCAAAATCTAGGGTTTTCCTAAAGTAATTGTAACGACCCCACCTCCCAGTAACCCCCAATTAAGGAATACCAAGAGGTCAGAGCCATTATCCCAATTTCCGGATCAAAGGTTCGACAAATAATCAATAATAATTATCAAATTCTACTATACTAAACTGAAAATTTGTGTAAAATAAAACTTTGCATACCTTTTTCAAAAACTTGGATATCTACTTCTATCCATATCTGGAGTCTATTCTAATTTATCCGCCTTTGTACTTTAATTCTTATTTAATTCCACATATGCAACTTTACTGTTTGCCCTTTTCAATTGTACTTAAAACACTGAAAAACAAAACGTCGATCAACATTGGGCTAAGCATCGGTCCAGAACTGGACCGGACCGGACCGGACCGGACCGGACCAGACCGCGGACCGAATTTTAACAAATATATGGACCGCAGACCGGACCGTTTCGATGTAGGACCGGACCGGGACCGGACCATTTTGTGCTAGGACTAGACCGGACCAGACCGTTTGGACCGTAATCAACCTTTTTTATATGTTTTACAACTTATTTAATTGTACAAAGTTGATAATCTTAGTCACTTCTAACAATTATATAACTTTAGTATCAAACATTTATACTAGTAGTGATGATATATGTACTTTATTTGTAATTATTATAGAATACACCTTCAAATATACATGAATTTTATATAAAAATCAATCTGTGGTCCGGACCGGATTGGACCGGTTTTGGACCGGACCGGACCGAAGACCGAACTCATCGAAATTCTCGGACCGCAGACTGGACCGAACACAAAATGGACCAGACCGGACCAGACCAAATTGAGCAGTCCGGTCCAATTTTGCGGTCTGGACCATTATTTGCTCACCCCTAGGTCAACATAAATGAATATGTCAGTATGTGGGGGAAACAATAATCATGCAACTATGATAACAATGTAATCAGACAAACATCATTTAACAGCTAAGATTACGTCCTAAGCAATTCTACTCAATCCTTACCTATCCCCTATCTCTGGGTTGTCCCTACAGTGGACTTAGATACAACCTCTCTCACATGGTAGATCCTTACCCCCATGGCCCTACCTCACAGGTAGCCAATACTTAGGGTTATGGAGTCGCATGACCCTACCCAAAGGTAGCCCAATCCCTAACTCAAGGTGACTTGATGGACCTACCCTAGTGGTAGCCATGTACTAAGTCATCCAATTACCTGATGGACCTACCCCATAGGTAGCCATGTACTAGGTCAATCTATCAAGCTACAGAGGGGACTAGGATCTGAGCTAGTAGGCACATATCTTAGGTGATAGTCATACCCACATTATAGTTTGCATGAATTAAATTCATCCAACAGTTTAATTCAAGTCATCGATGAAAATTTCAGAAATCCTCGAAAAACTAATTCGAGATATTCATAAGCGTAACCACATACCTGTCAGGATGAGTTGAGATAGAATTAATCCAATCAATATAAGAAATCCAATAGGCAAGGAAGCACACTAAGAGATCCAGAAATATGCATATAATTTCCTATCATTGACCATGCCATCAAGATCTATTAAACCTAGCTCGCTTCCTAGGGTTTCTAGTCCACTTTTAGGGTTTCCACTGCAATTAGGGTTTCACTTCATTTTTACTATTTTAAACCCTAACTTTATACAATTACTCACAAACCCTAATTATTTCATCTACTCTTCATGAAAGATATTAAGGTTACCTTTTAACAACATATAACCTTAATTTTGGATTAAAGGCACAATGAACCATCAATTAAGTCCATTATGACTCTTTTACATTAAAACTACCATTTTTATCCTTTTAATTCATGACAAGATCATTAGATACAATTATCATCTTTGGTTCCTTTCAAATTAACAACTCATAGTTCATTACGATCTAATTCACATATGAACTTGATTTATCATTAATTCCCCCTTTATCCATTAGAAAACCCTAGTTTCCATATTAAGGGTATTTATCCACAATTAGGAACTTTTATACTCAAAATAGCTTAGAATTATCATATTTCAACTTTAATCATGAAATTGAACATTTAAAGCCATTAAGAGTCACAATGACTATCATTAGGGTTTCAAGGCCCATTTAAGCTCATTAATGTACATGGAACTTTAAATTAAACTAAGTACGTGAAAAGTTCATCCTTTTCGATCTTAATGTATCTTTCTATGATTAACAGGTTAATATCAACTTTAATCATCCATAAAACCCTTCTTAATACATTAATCATCTCACAATAGGGTTTCTTAATCATTAATATATTAAATTGATAACTTCCATTACTTTTTGAATTGCAAGAGGAATAGGCTTCTAAAACTATTTTTACTGGATTCCTCTCATTTTTCTGAGCAACTTTCATATTTATACGCATTCATCCGAGCTACCAATAAAAAGATACGATTTTTGCAATAAAAACTTACTTGGACCAATCAGAGGATAACACGTCGGCCAACTAGCTCGCTGGTTTGAAAATATAATGGATTGACCATTCTACCTATATTAAGTTGGTTGGTACTTCATCCCACGGAGGGGCAAATCAGTCCAACGTGACCTATGTTGTCTTCCTCCTCTCGACGGTGTGCTGCTGCCGCCCTAGTTGCGATTTGCGTGGCTCCTCCTCCCTTTCCTGGACCCCGACAACCACTGGTGATGGTTCCCTCGCCTTCGATGCTCCTCCACGCAGCCATGGACGCAACCAGCTTGCGGCCAACACAACTGGTTCATGCTGGTCATGTCAGTGCGCAGGCTAGGGTATGGAGATGATGGCAGAGTGTCTCTTTGACAATGTGGAACATCACCCATTCATCGTGACGACTGCACAGTTCTTCGCTGCCCCAGGGTTAGCGCTATTCTCCATCATAGGGTTTGCTTGCAAAGAACAATAAGAAGAGAGAGGGGTGTGTGGGATCTTTCTTGAACTCAAACTAGAGGGTCTATCCCTTATATAGGGTAGGGTATCCATGCCCTAAGGTATTCATCCACGAATTAATAAGTTCTTTTCCCAATAGGAACCCAAGTTCCTTCATTAGGAAGCAAGCTTCTCGCTCCTAATTATCTTCTTAATAAACTATACTTTTTGGATATTTAGGAATTAGAAAATTCTCTCTCTTATTTCCTTTTTGCTTGTCTTTTAATCCATTGGCATGGATTTATATTTCTTTTTAGTAGAAAATACCTCCTTTTTAATAATGCCACACAGTCCATAAATTATGTATCACATCATCCTCTTATTTTGTATTATTGGTATTTTATCTTTCTTTTTCTCCATTGGGGCTCCTTGGACCCCAAGAAACTATAATATCTCGAAATCCTTTTTAGTGGATACTCATTATCCTTCTAGATGCATATATGTCCATAATTTCTTATTATCTTACTTTTTCTTTATTAAAATATCTCTTTTGAAGATTTCTCTTTATCTCTATTTTTATTTTCCTTAATGGAATTCCTTTTAACATTAGAAAACTTATGGATATGAAAATCCAACAAAGATAACTCAATCATACCTCTTTCCACTTATTTCCCATATTTTATCATTGTTTTCAATTTCTTTCTTAGTAAGGAAATACTTAATTGATCTTTTCTTTTCTTGTTGCATTATCTTTGCAACTTTGGTCTCCTTGGAACCCAAGGAACCTAAGAGGCACGAAATCCATCTTTAGATAACATTCCTTTGCCTTCTAGAGGTTTCTACATCTTTTTTTCTTCTCCATTTCTCATTTAATAATGGAGTTTCTTTTGTTTTTTCCTTGTTATTGGGCCCAATAGCCAATAAAGCCCACAAAACAACCAACAAGGCTATTGTAAACGAACTCCATTTATTCAAAACAAATTATATCATTACTTGTTCAAATATCTTTAATAGGAGAAATTACATTTCTCACCAAAAGAACCCAAAAAATTGGGGTTGTAACATCCTTCCCCTCTTATAGGAATTTTGTCCTCAAAACTCTATCAAGCAAACAAACAAACAATTTAGGATAAGAAATTTCCATGTCCATCATTGGCTCCTATGTGGCTTTACCTTTTCCATGGCGCTTTCAAAGAACCTTTATCATCACATATTCATTTCTCTGAGTTCTTTCACCTTGGCATCTATAAACCTCACAGGTGACTCAAGTCATTTCAGCCTCCCTTGGGCCTCACTAGGTTCATTGCTCAGCACATGGCATGGGTACCTCACATAGTGCTCTAAATTGGACACATGGAACTCATTACACATCATGTTATCCTTAGGGGTAAGGCTAAACAGAACCATATCCACCAATCCATATCAAATGGACCATGCAGCTGTGACTCAGCTCTCTTATTTATAACTTAGAGGGGTCAGATTTTCACAGCACATACTCTCCCACAGTGAACTGCATGTCATTCCACTTCACATCAACTCATGACTCATGTCACCCCTGGGCTCTCTTTCAGTCATTGCATGATCAAAGCGACTTCATTTGCACACACTGTGGTTCTTTCTTGACCTTTGTGAGGTCCCTTCACCAACATCATCTTAATGAAGGGGTAACCGACACAACCTCCCTTATGGAGCTTCCTTACATCCCGATACCGGCTATGGTGGTTACCATCACATCTTACAGAGGACAAGAATTGTCTCTATGTATCTCCCTAAATGAGCACAAAAGCTCTCATCAGACCCTCTAGTATGGATCATACTAACTATTAGTTAGGGGTGATAAACTGTACTAATATCGAGTTCTTCATGTATCTTCTTCCAGAACATGGATGTGATCCTTTAGATCACACTCAAGGACCTTTTGATCTCACATAATGGTGTAGTTGAGCCATCTCTCTCTCTCTTACAAGAAGTTCAACCGGATCTGTCCCTTGATAATACTTGTTCTTTCTCTTGTCATCTAGGTAAGGAGGTCTACCATAACCCATATTGCATCTTGACCTTCCTTGGTCAATGGGAGACTTACCACAACATCCATAGTGATGAATTCCCATTATCTTTCAGAAACTATTTGTCCTTTATATCAATGCACTGGGTTACTGGTGTTCATCTTGCACCTCCTGGCTTGCATGGCGACAAGCCACATGCAACTTCACGTTAAGTGTCCAAAGTGCTACTGTCTCTTACTATCTTTGTAGTACCATGGTGTATGGTGATTTTAAAATCATGATCTCCTGTATATCATGATTCCTCAAGATTGATTCCTCAGAAACCCTAAACCACTCTAGTCGGGGTTTCATCACTTTCTTTTCCAAAGAAGTGCATTTGAGGTTCTACAACCATCCTTTCATTGCATCAAGGCCTAGTCTTGCTAACCAAACACTACTAACTTGATCAACCGATATCGTTGCATCTGAGTGTTATCCAAACTTATCTCTTTTTTTCAAACTTAAGGTTAGCCTAACAACCTCTTCTAGCCTCTAGTTAAACTAAGAAGCTGCATCTCAACCAGAGCATCCATTACCACTTCACATCCTTAGGTGTTTGTTAATGTTGAAGACAAACACCTCCATGTATTCCACTTATTATTTCATCTCAAACTCTAAGTCTATCTTCATCAAGAAAACTCTGAGCTCGTCCTCTTGTTTTTCGAACTCAACCTTGTATAACTTGCAAATTCCACATAGCTCATGCTAAAAACATCCTCATAAGATGACTACCTTATTTCTCTTACTGTTTGTAAACCATCTACATATCATTCACTCCACAAGGGTATGTTATCATCCCTTTCCTCATTCCTCATAGCAACGTTCCACCTCACATCATCTTTTATCCTTGGTGTATGGCACGTGTTCTGTCCTATCTCTCACTCCCATAACAAGAGGAAATAAGCATTTGGCGGTCGTCCAAACACAACGTTCTTCCAATTCCAAGAGTAGAGATGGTACATCCCACATTACCAGTACACCTTCAAATCTAAGTTGAAACATGCAACATATATCCCTACATCACAATCATCTTGATATCAAAGTTACTTCCATGGAAAACTGGTCGTGAACCTACTTGGGTCACCACAAAATCCTTGGTCATCTCCTCTAGGTCTATAGGGTGCCGACACTTTTGGGGTCATCCCTCTTCCCTTATACATCTAGAGAGTGCCCTCCTCATCTACCCTTTGGGTCCCATGAGTTCATGAAGGTGATCAATCTCCTAACCCATGGCCCTCAGACAATGATAGTTGTTACCTCCCGACCCTATGGTCATGTGCAACTAGGGAATTATGCAACTCCTACTTATATCGGTCTTATCCCTTCGGACCCTAGGATAGACTTAGGATTCTAACATAGTACATGTCCAACTTAGAACCTTACCCAAGTTTCCATCATCTCTCTCTGTATACATGGGCTGACTTTCATCCCTTCACAGGGGTCATGGCGACCTGCCTACCTTGGTCAGGCCCCATACTGGTTACCTCCATGGTAACACATCCACATGCACTTAGAGATGGTTATCTATGGGTCTACAGGTTCATTCTCATCTATGTACTTTTCACTTAGCTTTTCAAGATCCTATGAGACCTCTTTAGGTTACCTCAAAACCAACAAAACGGGTATACACCCTACCAAAGGGTCCCTCTCCCAGGATAGGAGGAAACTACATCTTGATAAAAAAAGGTCACAAATGTCCTTATGTCTAGGGTTTACATCCACATGAGCATGCTTAACCCTAGCAAGCTACAAGCACACCACCTACTAAACCATGTTAGGTCACACTTGTTCTCATCCTCAACATTGGACCAAGAACAAACCTTCTCATGTCACCACCTTAGTTGTGTGGGATTCATCAAACATACCTTAAACTTAAGGGGTTTCCCTTTCCTCTAAACATGAGGAGTTCCATGCTCGAATTTATAGAAACTCAAATCTCATCATGAGCATTAGGTACACCATTTCCCCTCTTAGGCCTAGGAACCCTAGGTTCACTTTTCTAATGACCATATGACTGCTCAACTTTTTAACCACGAGCCAAGCATGTACATGGTATGACATGCACTTCCCATGATCCTTCTACTTGAACAACACTTCAGAGTGGAGTCCTCCTCAAGGACAACCAACAAGGTACAAGGCCTCACAACCTGTTACTAAACCTCTTCAGGGTCTAAGTTACTCTTCTTCCTATCTCATAAGGTAAACACCTATACCATAGGCACATAGGTACCAGAAGCCTCATCCTCTCTCTAGGGTTTGGTTCCTCTAATGGCAACCAAGATATCATCAGCCTCTAGGGATCAAGCATGAGGCAACCACTATCATCCACTTAGGTCGCATCATCCTCAACTCCCTACTATTCCTCATATCTCAAAGTCTAGGCTTCCAACCTTCTTGCTTGGGTCTGGCTCTCTCTCTCTAGAGTTAACTCCACAAACAACCTAACTACTAGAGGTCCTCCCTCCAAGAAGGTGGATCAATCTCACAAGCATACCCCTACATGAGTGAAGCCTTTGCTCAACCTATGTTTGCTCAAGATTATCCATAGACCTTTATGCTTATCTCATAAGCTATCCAACATACTCCCTTGGCCAGGGTTATAGCCTACCATAGGCACTACTGGAATACTCTAGGTGCATACTATGCCATGCTCATATAATCTCAATGGGTTTCCATAGGTTCTTTACTAACCTCATCATTGAAGGAGCTATCCTTCACTCTAACATGCATGACCCTTCCCAGGGTTGGGTCGCCAAAGGTACTAGGTCATCCAACCTCTCATGGCTCATATGGGCATCCAAAGGCATGTCCACTCCACACACCTAGTCTATTATTATATCTAACTCATCATAATATCTCTCTTTCTAACCACCACTCATGGTGAGGGTTAGCATCATCCTCAGAGGATGTGCTAGGTCTCTACTTATAATGGAGGTCTCTACCTCCAAGACTAACTTCCTCCATTCATCCTCCTGATAAGGAGGTCTAGCCTCAGGTCTGTCTTGAGGGCATGACAACATATGTCATATGACCTAAGCATGTATCTATCCTTTAGTTTATGCTTAATCTATTAAGCTTATGTCCATGACATCTTATTTACATGCTTTTCATTAATTTGGTGGAGGATTCCTTAAACCTTATCAACCTTACCCATACCTCAAGAGGGTGAGGAAAAGAGAGAAACCCTAATCCTTAAGGTCCTTAACAACATTTGAGTTGAGAAGGGATGAACAAGATGAGAGAGTCCTAGAGGTATCTTATTTCGAGTCAAATCCTAAGACATTGGCCAGATAGTCACACAAATCTGGGAGTCCTCATATTCTGACTAGAGGTGTGGAGGAAAATATTGCCATCCCCCGGACGTGATCCCCTTCTAGACACCTCTGTCTTTCAAAAAATCCTCTAATAACTCCCTTGTGTTCTATAGAGTTTGTAAAATTCAATAATTAATAAACTATACTTTTTGGATATTTAGGAATTCAAAATTCTCTCTCTTATTTCCTTTATGCTTTCCTTTTAACCCATTGGCATGAATTTATATTTCTTTTTAGTAGAAAATACCTCCTTTTTAATAATGCCACACAATCCATTAATTATGTATCACATCATCCTCTTATTTTGTATTATTGGTATTTATCTTCCTTTTTCTCCATTGGGGCTCCTTGGACCCCAAGAAACTCTAATATCTTGAAATCCTTTTTAGTGGATACTCATTATCCTTCTAGATGCATCTATATCCATAATTTCTTATTATCTTACTTTTTCTTTATTAAAATATCTCTTTTTGAGGATTTCTCTTTATCTCTCTTTTTATTTTCCTTATTGGAATTCCTTTTAACATTATAAACCTTATGGATATGAAAATCCACCAAAGATAACTCAATCATACCTCTTTCCACTTATTTCCCATATTTTATCATTGTTTTCAATGCCTTTCCTAGTAAGGAAATACTTAATTGATCTTTTCTTTTCTTGTTGCATTATCTTTGCAACTTTGTTCTCCTTGGAACCCAGGGAACCTAAGAGGCACGAAATCCATCTTTGGATAACATTCCTTTGCCTTCTAGAGGTTTCTACATCTTTCTTTTATCCATTTCTCATTTAATAATGGAGTTTCTTTTGTCTTTTTCTTGTTATTGGAACCAATAGCCAATAAAGCCCACAAAACAACTAACAAGGCTATTGTAAACGAAATCCATTAATTTAAAACAAATTATATCATTACTTGTTCAAATATCTTTAATAGGAGAAATTACATTTCTCACCAAAAGAACCAAAAAAATGGGGTTGTGATAGTAATGTTTCCTCTAAGTCTTCTTACCTCTAATTTCATCCCCTTCTCATACTCTTGCTAAATAAATCCTAAAATGAACTTCCCTTCTCATCTCAAGATTACGTATTTGAAAAGA
Source organism: Alisma plantago-aquatica (assembly GCA_963693085.1). Classification (NCBI taxonomy): domain Eukaryota; kingdom Viridiplantae; phylum Streptophyta; class Magnoliopsida; order Alismatales; family Alismataceae; genus Alisma; species Alisma plantago-aquatica. The sequence goes on from OY856409.1 coordinate 1,830,401,335, forward strand.
AGTATGAGTAAGGTATCCTATGCCAATTAATGTACATATAATGTGGAAATAATGATAAAGGAAAAAAAAATGGATTTATAGATTTTTCCTTATAATGATAAACCCTAGATGGTGCTAGGGTTGGTTAGAAAAATCCTTAGTTGGTCAGGGAATCATAAAACCCTATGTTGTAAGGTGTAGTCCCAAACCTGAACCCTAAACCCTAATCTTAGAAAATGGGAGTAGTGTGGGTTTAATAGTAACCCTACCCATATGAACACTAGTTAGGGTGAAAAGGAATAAGAAAAATAATAATCAGTTTAGGTGACCCAGTCACCCATGGATGCATGTATGTGGAGCAAGGAACTCATGATTCATGTGAAGGGTTTCAAATATACATATGAAACATAGGCAACCAATGGTTACAAAAAAATGTAAATATGAAACCCTCAATTCTACTTTTAGGGTTGGTGTGGGTCAATCCAAGAATGGGAGAAGGAATATGGTTGAGGCAAAACACGAAACACATGGGTTCAGGTTGTGGCTAGATATGCTAACCTCCTTCTTGGAGTCAAGAAGGAACCCTAGGTCATGACCTTCCCTTGAAGGGTGAGTTAACAAATCAGTTTAAGAATTGAGGTAACCTCAAATGTCACATAAATTGCAAAGGATTCAGTAGTCAAAATATGAAAGAACTACATTCTTCAAACCCAAGTATTCCATATCAGAGGGATACACGGAAAAGCTACCAAGGAAGTGGATGAAAGTATGTGATCAAGCCGGGAAAGGAAGGTCACCAATAGGCCTAGCCATGAAAGAAAGGTTGATATAAAAGGAAGTCATTGTGATGACTAGTGATCAAGCTGAGAAAGGAAGTTCACTAATAGGCCAAGATGGGAAAGGAAGACTGATATAAAAGGAAATCACTATCATGACTGGTGAGCAAGCCTGAAAAGTAAGGTCATTAATAGGCCAAGCTAGTAAAGGAAGGTCAATATAAAAGGAAGTTATTGTGATGATTGGTGATCAAGCTAGGAAAGGATGGTCACTGATAGGCCAAGCTAGGAAAGGAAGGTCATAAGAGGCCAAACTCAAGAGGGAAGGCCGCCATGAAGAACAACACAGGGAGGTAAGGTTTCTATGAGTGCAATACAGGGAAATAAAGTAAATAATGTGTACCCTTAGATATGGAGGAAATCTGAGTTAACAAATTACAAAAGAAAATCATGTCTTCAAAAATTATTAAAGTTATGATATCTCAGTAAACCATAGGTAGGGTAGAGCCCTAAGTCAATCCTAAGGTCAAGTAGGGAGGATTAAATGTACATAAAACCTATGAGGCTAGGAGGTGAACATGCCCTAAGTGCATAATACCATGGGATCATAAGATAGCCATCCATGTCATCTGGAGGCCCATGGGGTCAGGAGATTGGCCACCTTCATGAGTTCATGAAGCACAAGGGATAAATGTGAGAGGCACTCCATAAGCACATAAGGCCGACAAGGCTAAGAGGATCACTCTGAAGGTACTTATACCCATAGAGACCTTGAGGAAATGACTAAGGCTAATAATACATGAGATGTAAATGTGAGGAATACAAGAAGTCATGTAATTATGTTTGTAATAAATATTAAAGAGAGTTATTCACAAACTCAAGAGTGAGAAAGACACTTTACTTCATGAAATATAATAATATTGTGGAATTAAAAGGTATTCAGGGTTTGGAATTATTGTTAAGGATAATTGAACCAAAATGCAAAATATTAAGATAAGGTGTGGATACACCATCTCTGCTCATGTAATGGAATGAACTTTGTATTTGGGTTGTAGTCAAATGCTTATTTCATATCATTATGAGCATGACAGGTTGGGTAGAGACATGTTATGCACAAAATTGACATATGAGGATGAATACCCTAGGTTGAGCTTAATGTCATAATTTAGGGTTTTGAGGTGTAACCTCATCCTTATAAGAAAACCAAATTGAATAGAAGTTCAGAAACCTAGGTGAAAAGAAATCATTAAGTTATAATATGATGCAACGAAATGAGGATGTCGAAATACCATGGAATCAAATTCAGGTTCCAACCTCAGTAATGTGAGGAATTTGCATATCAATAAAAGATGTTAAAGATATCCAAGAAGGGTTGTTAACCTTAAGGTTTGGAGCTAAGTTGAGTGATCACTCACCTTAACCTTACTAGGTTTGAATTTTCGGGAAAAATTCCTTTTGGTGAGGGGTGAATGTAAGATCCTAAAGTTTGGTGGATTTGAATTATATAAATTTAAGATTTGATTTGATGAGAAAATTTCCTAATTGTAAAAAAGTTATCCACTTTGAGGAATGGGTGCAGCCCATGGCCCAAGTGAGGCCTATGAAGCCATTTGCTTTGCAAATAGTTCCTTGTGGAACTAGTTTAATAAATAAAAGGAATTCATGCATAAAGCAAAGATAATGGCTTTATGGTTTGTTAGATAATTGAAATATGAGATAATGGACAAGTTTCTGAATGCTTCTAAGATAATAGGTAATTTGGATAATTAAGGGAGTTATTATCTAACCATGATTTCATACACAATAATTGAGGCATCTAATAGTGTTATCTCATTCTAGCTTTTGGAACACTTAAACATAATAACAAAAATTAAGACAATTCTAAAATTTATGATAAAAATGACGTTCCATGTGATGTGGGTAAGTGAGTTAAATAAATGGTTGAAAGGAATGTTTTGTATATTGAAGTATCCCAAAAAATTAGATATATTTTGGGAAAGTAATAAAGACATACCATACATGTTTCATAGAAAAAGGGTGTTTCTAATGGCCTATACAAATTCTAGAAGAGAGAGGGACGTATGTGTAATAATTGTGTACAACTCTTTTTTGGAAATCAACTAAGATAACCTGACTTTAGTGAGATATACCCGGGGTGCCTTAATGTGTCACGTGTAGTACCACCATTGGATCAAAGTTTGATGATGTTGCTATTGTCACCTACCTCCAGGAGGAATAGGAAACATGATTCATGAACACACAATCTTTTCTTAACTTGTTCTCTCTCCATTCTTTTCCTTTGTCCCTATTTATCCACCCATTGAACCTATGAGAAATGGGCAAATCTAATGAGACATTAAAGAGAAGTTACTCACTGGATTTGGAGTCTACCCAATTCCATCCTAAATCAAGACTCTAGGGCATTGCTGAAACCTGTGCTTCTCTGCTGCTACTTCCTATATACGGCAAGATAGAGTTTTGTCTTGATCCAAGAGACACCCTCCTCATTCAATTTCCCTCGATGCTCCTCAGTTCTCGGCCACATCGCTGTTATGTTCCCCATCTATGACAAGTTACTGTCTCAAATTATCAGGCATTATAGAGTAAATGGTCTATCCTAGAGATTCGCTAGAAAAACAAATGGAGATTTCAACCTTTTAAAGGAGGAAAGGATCCCTTGAGTCCATCCTTCGATCACCAAGGCTCTACTGAGATGAGCTACTTGCTGGAGGACTAGATACATACCACCAAGTGACATCATGAGAAGTGTCTTGTGACTGTTGAGACCCCATTAAGCTTCTCCAACCAATCAAACACCCTGAATCAAGGTAAACTCATATTTTCCTAATATGTTGTTCTTCTTTGGTAAACCAAACTTTGTTGTTGTCACCCCTAGCCACTGTTGCTGACGCTTGAACCCTTACAGAGTTTAATAAGACTCGACGAAGGTAAAGGAATCCACAAATAAGAGGAATAAGGTTGGACCTGAGAGTCGATGTGGAGGTTGACTCCATGATTGGCTGTGTCGAGTACAAAATGGTCAGGAAGAAATCCCCTTAAGGGATTTACATCTATGCCCCTTAATGTGTGCAATCCCTATTTATAGTGTCAAGGGTAGTTCGGTCCTCTTGAATTTTCCCAGATGACCATACCACACTAAGTAGGTGCTAACATGGATGAGGCCTATTGGATAAAGGCATACTTGCAAGTGTTTTGGATAATTTAATTTTGTTGATGTGGTGGCCTCTGATTTTCTAATAAATTTTATCTTGTGTATATTATAGAAATTGCTAGGATGATCGGATCGAGATAAGTTATATGTGGAAGTTGATTAGGAGAATAAGTAGAATACAATAAAAATGCTTTCAGAATCTAATTATTCTTCTAATTCAAAATGTCAATTGGATACATGATTAGTAAAGAATTTATATAGGAAAACCCTAAATCTCAGTATTAAGATGTTAAATAAATTTAAACGGGTTATTCTGCCATTTAATCCAATGTTGATGGATATGATGGGAATCTAAGAGTTTGACGATCATGACAATAAATAATTAAGGCTTCTAGATCAACGATCATACATATGTATAATTAGGGTTTTGAAATTGAAGAGCACAACTTATTACACTATTAATGCACCTAACTGAATCTAAGTGTTCATAATGCAAGTATATAATAGATATGATAATTAGGGTTTTACCTAATGTTTTATATGTGAGTGGAATTAGGGTTTGTACCCTATTACCTAATGTAAACCCGAGACAACCCTAAACCATAGTCTAGGACCTGAGTAGGGTTTAATGTGAATAACATGATTGGTGACACTTTGGGATATACATAAATGATGATTAAATGTTGATTGCTTGGATCCATCTTTGCTTGCTTGATCATATGATATGATAATTGCATGATCTGTATGGTTCTACATTGAGGTTTATCGTTACAATTATGAATACCCACATGTATCGACTTCTAGATATTGCCAATGGTTTCTCAAGGATTGACGAATACATTGTTGGATCTATATTTACATTTTATTCAATTATAATTCCACTATGAGTATCACATGATGTAAGATATCATAACCCTAGCATGACATGTATCTAAGGGTGATGCAGATGGGAAATGAAAGGGACAATGATTACACCTAAGATAGTATATAAGCATGGGTTAGGATATCTAATGAAAATGTGAGTTCTTAGTTGTAAGTAATTGTTTGATTATATGTTGATATCTTAATTTCACACTTTTTATACAACTTACACACACAATATAGAAATATATTGATCCACATTTTGATTGTAGGAATTTTAGGTATATGCCATATATAAAGATATCAAAACATGATCAATCAAATGAAATCAACTGAAGACATTAAAGCAAAGTAAATGAGGATTAGTTAGATGATTATTCTCATAGGTACTAATTTCTCATGTAAAATTAATTATGATACATATTTTAAACAAAATTTTTGGAATAATAAAAATTATTTGCTATTATTTTTTATTTGCTAAATATGGATACTTGGGAATTTAGGTAATGGCTCTCAACTTTAAGATCCTTCTTTAACTGGGGGGACTAAAAAGTGAGGCTGTTACGTTTGGTATTAGAGCCCCACATTTTTCAAATAATATTTAATAGTTGATAATTTCAAGTAATCTTTAGAAATATAAGGAAAATTATTAAGGCATGACCTTATGGTAATGATTTCTAGAAAGGATCATAGTTTTAGGGGCTGGCAATATTTTCTGTCGCACCATTAAGTTGGTATATGAGGACTCCCTTATCCAATGTGATACATGCCTAGTAAACACTTATGGTTTTCCTGAAGTAATGATTTCTCTAAGTCTTCTCATTTCTAATTTCATCCACTTTTCAGCCTCTTGCTTAATAAATTCTAAAAGGAACTTCCCTCCTCATCTCAAGATTAGTTTTTTTTAGAAGAAGTAGGATTAAGGCATCCTCCACCAATTAATGTACATGTAATGTGGGAATAATGATAAAGTAAATGAAAATGGTTTTTTGGATTTTTCTTTGCAAGGGTAAACCCTTGATGGAGCTAGGGTTGGTTAGGAAAATCCTTAGTAGCTCAAGAGAATCATAAAACTCTAAGGAGTAGGGTGTAGTCCCTAACACAAACCCTAAACCCTAATCCTGGGAAATGGGAGTAGTGTGTTTGAAATAGTAACCCTACCCATATGAACCCTAATTAGGGTAAAATGGAATAAGAAAAATACAAATGATATTAGATCCAAAACCTATCCAATAGGTGGGACCCACATGGTCATGTGGCATGCTAGTCTTTGAGCTGTGTAGTCCAGGCATGTTGGAAAGGGATATCTGTGGTGATGGAGCCACCCTTGTACTGGTAGCATGATTGGGAATTGGGTGTACATGGAAATGTTGGGTCTACACTAAATTGGGGAAATAATACAAGTTCACATAGTTGATCCTTGACGAGGATGTTAAGAGTCAAAGTGGTCAAGATTGTAATGTCCCAGGATTTGATGCCTCACATAAAATGATCTGAAAAGGAATGATTGGACTACCTATATCACCAAGCTACAACTCCTTTTCAGGGATCCTATTACTAAGAACTATGGAGTTATGTGTTCCTGTTCTAGAGTAGTACTAGGATGGGTGGCTAAACCAGAAGTTGATCTCGACTTACATGTGAGTGAGCAAAAAGCGTGTAGTTAATGACAATGGTGGTCTGTGGGGCCAGTCATATTCCTAAAATTGTACTAGACCCATTGGAAGTGGACCTAGATGTTACAAATGGATGATCAGATTAATTATAGGCTGATCAAATTAAGACAGGTTGTATATAAAAATTGATTAGAAAAATGTGAGGAGTATGAATAAATTGAAATTGAGTCCTAATTGTGATCATGGCTCCAAACTAGGTTAATACATGATTAAGATGTGTCAAATGCATTCAAGTCCTACAATTGATCGATTAACGTGTTGAATTCATTAAATATGGTTATTATATATTATAAACTATTACTTTTTAATATAATGGTAATCCGAGATTATGATGATGAATATTTAGGGTTTCTATCCCACTTATGATATGTATGATGACTTAAGGTTTTGAAAGCAAAGTTCATAACTTGCTATGTTATTAGTGCACATACTTGCAATTAGGTATTCATAACACAATGATATCTTATATTTGTTGATTGGGGTTTCAAAGGTGACAATCATCAATATGTGTGATTCGTGTTAGGAAACATGACTTTCTACCATAGGCATAGGCAATTTTTTTTCCATATATCTACAAACAGAGACCATATGAAAAATGACATGTTCCACAAAAAGTGATCAATGGATGTATACTCATTCATCCATAGGCAACTCAAGATTAGATTTGGTGTCAACAAAGCTTACTCTGTAGCCTTTGGATGTTTTGCAATATTGATGGAATCATACAATCTGGCATTGCCAATCATCCTTGGCTTGTTGCGTACCACCATAGAAAAAACCAATTTTCTACACACATCTTAAGGCGACTATAATACCCCCATTTCTATATCACATGAATGGAAGAAAACCATTTTTTTGAACCTGGGAGAGTTACAAACATAATTTTAATAACAATAATAATAGATAAGAAACGTTACAGACTATGCATGACATGGGTTCTCTTTATATTCTTAGACAAGAAACTACATGAATCTATACAATTGGAATGTGTACCATTATACTACTATTTATAATGTTACACACTCTTTAATATCATGTTAAACTAGGTCAAAACATGTGTGCACCCATGGGTCGAACCATTTAAGTTGGGTTTGGGTGATGAAATTTGTCACCTGCTAAAATTACCCAAAACCATACCCACCCATTTATGTAGAAGGTTGCATGTGTGACCTGCAGGTGAACTCATTAACTTTATTCAAATATATTTGTATTCATAGTATATGCATACACCTAGTAATATATGTTCTAAATTTAGCACTACTTATATCTTTACCTTGAATTCTAGAGATGCTTTCAATTTAGCACAACTTATATCTTTACCTTAAGTTGCAACAATTGTGTTCTCTTTATTTTATGTTTGCAATAGACAACAAGAAGTAATTCTAATATTGAAATATGTTAAATGCATAAAAATTTGTAACACTTTTTATGATATTTTATGTACAAAAACTACATTAGTTTTCCCCATTTTACATCAAAATAAAACAACTAGCAATCATCTTTTTTCTTTTAATTTCATATAGACATAAGTCGAAAACTAACCCATTAGTTTGATGTCAATCATGGTAGTTGGTCGGTCCTTTGCACTATATTTTACATCAAAAACATAGTTATGACATGTTTTAATTGTTGTTTTAGCATTAAGAGAAGAAACTAGCAACTTATTTTTGAATGTACGCATTTTACACTGGCACCCATGGGTCGACCCACGACCCGTCAGGTTGGGTTCAGGTATGTGCTTCTTCCACATGTATATAACTTGGGTGTTTCAGACCCACATTTGCAAGACCCACACTCATGATGACCCAAGCCAATCCCAACATGTAATGTACCAATTTCAACTTATCCATCTAATTAGGATTTACTTGGATGATTATATGTTCAACTAGATTGATCATTATTTATGTTTGATTAATTAAAGTAGTCTAATTTTGATGTTTTAAACCTAATGGAAAACTATAATTATGCTTTTATTACAAATAACTATAGTTTGATAAGTAAACCCTAGTCAACCATAATTGGGGTTTTGGCCGCATACAAACATAGAATTTGATCAGTCTTTAAGCTTGATTAATGAAGGTATCATAATTATGATGTTTAAAACTAAAGAAAAACTTTAAGCATTCTTTTATTTTAAATAATTATGGTTTGATAAATGTAAACCATGGTTACAAAAATTAGGGTTTTGGTATCATATGAATATATAATCTAATGATAAAGGGGTATGGTAAGTTATTTTTAGTATTTTAACTATAACTCAGATTTCTTTGCAATTTGCATACAGTTGGAAGAACTCAAATGAAAATGCTCATACAAAATATTAGAATTTTTGAATGTTTGATGACATGTTGGTTGACTAAGTTTCCCTATGATAAACTCTTTCTACCATGCATTCTGGCTCAAATATAGCAACATGGTATTTGATTTTTATTTTTTTCTTGGTAAATGAAAATGACTTGAAATTTTATATGTAGCTTTGTCACCCAAATTTAGGACATTAGGTTATAATTTTTGTATGATTTTGAAGTAGATCCATATTTTATTGTCGACCGAGTTTCTTATCAATAACAACTCGATCGAGCAACCAATCTGAATAAATAAATAGGAAGACTAAAAATAGATTTTGGACTTATTTGCAAATGTTCCAAGCATCTTAGTTGATAATTATCATAAACCTATCAACCTAATAGATCCCATGACCTTTTCTTCTAGTTGATGATACAAATATTCCAGAGAGAGGTGGATTATTGTTTAGAAGGAGAATTTTTTTGGAAAGGCTAGTTTAGGGTTTTGGCTTCATAAAGATTGCAAAAAAATGTAAGATTAATCAATGGTGAACCTTCTATCCTATGTATGAAATACTTCACTCCTCTTATTTTAATAAAAAAGGATATCAAATCACCACTTTTCTTTTTCTTTTTCTCACATTCTTCATTTTTAGGGTTTTCGGGTTGGAAGAAGGAAGGGAAGGAGTGGATGGATAGAACCTTGATGGATTTCTATAGTTTTAGATCATTTGGGACATTTTTAAGGTTTTTGGAACCTTAGGTGAGAGTTTATCACCCTTGGAATCTTTGCATTCATGTTGAAAGCCTAATTCTATCCAGATAAAATGATCAAGATCGTTGTTTGTAGTTGTATGTAATTGATTAATCAATTAGGAAGATTTAAGGAAATTGAATGCTACTGATTAACATTCTTTCTCATTTATTTGTATTTTTTTAGTTCGTGTTATATTTGTTCAAGTATTATGAAATATCATATGGATAGAGAAAGTATATTGTTTTATATGAATATTGCCTAAAATCATCCCATTAAAGGATATGCTTGGAAATTTACTTGACAAGCACAAAATCATGCTTGAACTTATATAAGAACGGGTTAATTGTATTTTCATATCTTTACTAGAATTACATATGGAATGTACATAAAGATCAGTGTGAGTATTTGAAATATAAATATACCCTTTAGAGTTGAGCAATTGACTCAAATGAGCCAATGAATCGATGCATACTTACAATTATTGGATGAATTGTGTTACAATGGAAATTAGGATTTCCATTTGTGTGAATAGCCGTAATGAATCCACGTGCATCATGATGAAATTATTGGTTGGTAGGTTCTTATAATGTATTCAACTTAGATGACTTCTTGAAAACTATAGAAATTCTGCATTAGATGAGCGTGATGAATAAAGCCAAGACTTGTATGTAACCTTGTAAATGTGAAGAAATGCTAAATTTTAGGTACTATTACTTCAATAGAAGGTAATGTAGTTGGTTCCTATCTCATGTACCTAAGATGAGTGGGTGAACCTCTTTAGGCAGCCTTGTGGTGGACCAAGGTCTATTTTTGTTATCTTGTGGTGGTCGGTTAAATGCTAATATAATGATGGTGAGTCGTTGATATTAGATTTGGGCATGGAGACTTCTATTTGGGGAGGTACAACCAAGTACTTTCTGGGAAAATGAATAAAAGATGAAAAGTCATGAAAAATATGAGTTGAGTGTTTGTTATGCTAGCTGATAGATCTATTGTTTTCAGTTATATTTATTGTTTTGAAAATTAATCATTCTTATATATAGATATTTTGTGTCCATATTCTTATATGTCTGGTTTGGAATCTTATCTTAAATGTTGACAAAGGATGATGTCGAGATTTAGTATCCACTCTGAATGTGATTTGGTCTTTACATGGCATTTGAATAGTCTAATCTGGAAGAGATGTCTTGTGCATACTTTAGTTATAGGACTACATGATGTGTTCTTATTCTGACTGGTCGGGTGTCAAAAAGATGATGTTATTTTTATGTCTTTGTTCTTATTGTTTGCAAGTTGACTTGTTACTCCTAAAATCAAATTGTCATTCTGAAGTATCTATCATCTATTGATTTGTTCATAGACATGCTCTTAGCGGTGTTTTAGCATTGGAATTAGCCTAAGTGAATACCTTATATGATTGATAGATCTTCACCGAATGTGGTAAATGCTATAATAATTTGTTATACTTAGTAATATCTAGAAATTTCTTATAAGTTAAATATACTTAATCTAATGTTGACAAATGTACTCATCTTGAGTGGGAGGTATCCACTCATTGGCATTTTATATGACTCTCATGAGGTTGTTTCAAGTGTTTTTAGGTATAAAGTCGTTCAATAGAGAAGTTGTGACAAAGAATAAGTAAATACAATAATCTATATTAGAATGTCCATGTACTCTTTTTTATGTGTTGTACATTGAGTTCTTTTTCATGTAAATATGATAGATGTGAACTAATCCACATATGAGCAAATAAGATATGAGTCTGATTTAGTGATAACATCAGTTTTTGTGACGTTTTTTCCCTTTATTTTGTTATCAAAACTGCCCTTTTCTGCTATTTTCCTCTATTTTATTAGCATTTTTGCAATAATTGGCCAAGCAATGCTCTTACTCCGATTTTCCTATCTTTTACAGAATTTTCCTCACTTTTGTGCAATAAGGCCGATTCCGGCCCATGAATAAGTCCAGACCCGTCTCGGCCTCCCTGACGCCCGATACAGCCTCTGCCCGACACGGGCTGGGCGACACAAAGATGCTCGACGAGGGGATGTCGCGCGACAGGAACATGCCGGCCGACACACCTTCTACCCGACAGGGAGCCAAAGCCGCCTCGACGACCCAGCTCGTCGAGCGACACAGCCACTCACCGGCAGGCGTGCCGCCCGCCACGTGACCAATAGCCAGCACCTTGCGCCGAGAAATGCTTGTATTGGCCGTCCATCTCCATCGACCGGTGTACAAGGGAGCTACGTGACGCTTCGAGCGCCATGTCTTCCCACCAACCAGCTGACTATAAATAGCAGCTACAGGGAGACGAAAAGACAGCTCGCACGGCTCGCACGGCCGGAACAGTTCGCATTCGGACCACTGACAGTTAGACAGTTGAGAGCTTGAGCGAGGAAACTCTAAGAGCACCCGTATCGTGCCCCAGTGTTCGTCTCCAGCGACAGTAGGTGAGCTTCTCATCATCCCGAGAGGGAGGGGACAGTTCACTTAGGATCGTCCCAGGCGACACTGCGGGCCGATATCGGCCGACATCACTGCCCGAATCAAGTGACCGACATCAATAATGCTTAGCTCTTATCCCGACACGATATCAACCTGATACGCTTAGTCTATCGAATGTGCCGCCCGAGAGGGTGTGTCATCCGACATGAGCGTATCGGCCAGAGCCCTTGACCGATGCAGTCGCCAGTCGGTGCGTGCCGCCCGAGAGGGTGTCTCTCCCGACACCTCTGTATCGGGCTAGGCCTCTGACCGATATCGGGCAGGAGAGCTACAACACCCTGTCGCCGTTCTACATCAAGGAGGCGACACCTATCTTTTAATTCTGTTATTTAATTCTTTGTTTATGCAATGAATTAAGACCTTTAAATGTTTATGGAAATGGAAAGATTCAATTACTTGTTGCTCTATGCTTGGTGTACAATGTTGGATGACTGCTCTGTTTAATATCTGAACCCTAGCTTGCATGATTTGGATCGCGTTTCGATTAGCTACCGAACCGTTTTCCCGTCACAACAACTTCGAGAGTTGTGTTGCGGCTCTAGCGTTTGGTCTGATTCTGGAAGTACGAGAGTGCCTGTAACAGAGTTGTTTTCTGTAACATTCCACTCTAACTGAAGCCCAGCAACCTCGAGAGGGGTGTTGATGTAGAGGTTAGAGGTACCCGCTCTGAGAGGAGGGGTGCAGGGTGTTACCGCTACCGCTTGTTTTACTACAGTCTTATCCTCCGAACCTTGCCTGAGCTCTAGTCTTTATCTTTCTGCTTCTGTTACATGAAAACCCCTAAAAACTGCTAAATGACTAAAACCTTAAATCTCTCTTGTAGCTCCATTTGGAGATAGTTTTCTTATTTATTTCGTGACATCTTACCGTTCCCTTCTGAGAATTTATATCTCTTTATACCTACCGGAGTGTAGCATGTCGATTTATGGTTCTCAACACTACCCCCTTGTCCCTGTGTTCGACCCTGTATGACTACTTCGACCCCGTGAGCAAAGTTGTGGGGGCCTAGAAGGATTTGGGTTTATAAATGTAAAAGCTCGACTACCTCAAATCCGCCTCCAATTTTGGACGCGTGATTTAGGCCGGTCAACTTTTTGGTGCCGTTGCCGGGGACAAGGCAAAAGACGGTACTGTTGACGAATCTGAGTCTACTAACTACACTCCTGTGCCTCAAGCTTAGAAATAAGTTTGACAACACACTTTTTCTTTTCTCGTTTTCTTTTTTTATTACTATTATTCTTAACCTAAGCCTAATAATTCAATTTTCTGACTTGATTTTCCGTGTCATTCTTTTAGGAACCCTGAAGAACAGATCATTGTTCCACCGTGCTCCGACACCATTCAACCAATCAACAGAGCACAATCATCGACATTATGCCTCCTCGCGTCAACCCGCAACACGTTGAAGGGGAACAATAGGGAAGGCCTAGGGATGAATCACCTCCGCCAAGAGACAACGATCGCTACGACGGAAATGATCAGCAGGAAGATCAGGAATCAGAGCACTCCGAGGAAGGCCACCCCCATGTCAGGCGTCGTCACCGTCATTGACACAGGCGACACCAGCACCAAGAACAACAGGGAGGCAGCAACAGCGACGACTCTGAGGAAGAGGAGAAGACACTCAGGGAGTTGGCGTCCTCGAAGGCCAACCACTCCAGATGCCCGGTCGTAGTCCCACGTTTCAATGCAACCAATTTCGAGCTCAAGCCATCCGTGATATCCATGATTCAGAATAAAAGTTTTAGAGGGAACTCCAAGTATGATAATCTGTATCATCATCTTGATGCATTTAAGAGTATTTGTGATACCATCAAGATGAGAGGGGTCCCCCAAGAAGTGATATACTGTAAGGGGTTCATCTTTTCACTAGAAGACAAGGCGCTGTCCTGGTACCTTGGGGTACCCCACCAATCCTTGAATGGGTGGAGGGCGTTAGCCGATGCCTTTGTGAACAAGTTCTACCCCACAGAAAGGACAGCCTGGAATCGGCAGAAGATAACTTCTTTCACACAAAAGCTGAGTGAAAGCCTGCATGATGCCTGGGAGCGATTCCAGGAGTACCTCTGGGATAGCCCCCATCACAACTACAAGAGGAGTTTCCTCATAACCACCTTCTACAATGGTTTGACCCCCGAAAATAGGGTATCACTGAACGCAGCAGCAGGCAGTGATTTCCTGGGGAAGAAGGCCAAGAAGTCGGAGCTGATCATCAAGAATATGGCGGAGTTGATGGCCGATGCTGATTTCGATCGGTCTGATAGTGGGCCGATAAAGAAGGTTGGAGAAGGGTCCTCGATTGAATCAAAGGCGCTGGAGGCAATCACCTCACGGATTCAAAGGATTGCCACAAATGTGAAACAGTTGAGAGAGGCTGGAGGTAAAGGAAAGAAACATGTAGAAAAATCGATGAAATGTGTAACCTGCGGAGAAGGCGGTCACAGGGTGGATAATTGCATCTACACCCGGCCAGAGGCAACAAGCGATACAGAGTCCGAGACAGAAGAGACTGAAAATGTTTCTTTTGTAAACTTTAGAAGACCCGACCACCCAGGCTTCAACTATGGAAACAAGGATTTGGCGGAGAACTCTCATCAGCTGCATAACTCGACTAAGCCTACCCAAGCTTTTAAAAAGAGGGGAGGAGCAGGTCAATATGCCAGGAAGGCCCCTTTCCCACTGAATAAAGGTAACTTCCAAGGACAGGGTAAAAACCAGGGAACTTCCAAGGAAGAAGGTCAGAACCAGGCTGTTAGCCAAGCAAATGTAGTAGGGCAGTTGTTCGATTTTGTAAAGAAACAAGATACGATCAACAATCAGCTAGCCCAAAGCGCTCTATCAAATTCCGGTGTTTTGAACTCATTGCAGGCTCAGCTGGCAGACATGTAGACGCATCAATGCCAGATTGACCAGCAGCTGGCTCAACTTGCCGAAGTTGTGAAGAACCCGTCAGGAAAGATTCCATCAAATACCGAACCAGCAAAGAGAATAGGGCAGTGATCGAAGAGGCAGAAGGAGAAGAGAAGGCCAAAGATGTCCAACTGAAGACGAAAAATGAAGCGCTTCTCGGGAGGCAACCCGAGCTTTCTTTTCTTTCTTAGAATAGGACTACATTTTACTTTCCTGCAAGACAAACACTACAAACATTTGGTATGTAATAAGGCCCGAGACAGTGTATGCGCCACATGCACTGACTCTTTTGTTTTATGGGCCACCGCCTTAGTTTTACTTTCCGGGATGGGTAATACCACCTGAGGCCAGGAGCTTAGTCCTAGGCCAATGATGTTTTACTAAGGAGCCGCAGCTTAAACAATTTTGTCTTCACAATATTGCAGGAGGCAACTCAACCGGCACCTTGAGTGCACGCTTATCGGGCGGTGGGCTTTGTGAAGCGCAATAGTCCCGCCGACGGTTGGGCTGCCGACTTATGTTTTGAAGCAATCGGTCGACGCGCGTCCCGGGTTTCACTATTTACTTACTATAAAAGGAAAACGAGATTTACCGTGTCGGGTTCCTTGCTTTGTTGCTTTTACTTTCCTGTGTCGACCGAGAGAATCCTGTGCAGTAGCTCCCGTGTCGCGTGAGACTGTTGAACCTCTTGTGTCGCCCGACAAACTCCGATCACAACAAGGTATAGCCCGACAGGCTTGCCGCCAGACAGACCGTGTCGGCCGATGCGATTTCTTTCTTGTTAAAAGTTTATCAGTCTCAAGTTTTCCTCACTGAGCAGGTGTATCGACCGATATGGGTATCGTGCAAAGTATCTTTGATTCATGTTGACCGATACCCCATGTCGGGCGATACCAGTGTCGCCCGATGTTGCATCGCATTGCCTGATTTTGCTTATCGACCGACACGCTGCTCTTCTTTCATGAAAATGTATCGGGCGATACCCATCTCCTATGTCGGGCACAGGGCTTCACCTTTGAAACCAATGTGTCGTCCGATACAGGAGTGTCGGGCAGTTTTGTATAGACTATATCGGGCCAAACGTTTAGTCTTTATTATATTTTCAAAAGCCAGCTTAATTAATCAGGGTGTTATCTTTTGTTGACTTACAGAAATGGCCCGCACTAAGATTACCGCTGTCCCAGTTGACGAGCAGGGCAGGAGTATCTATCCTGAAACTTCTACTGAAGGGCAGGCGGCCCGACCTAAGCGCCCGAACCCAGGACATGCTGGGATGTCGGGGGCAAAGAAGAAGGCGAGGGCTGGACAAGCTACAACTCCTGCACCAACACTGGCACAGCCCACAGCCGCACCAACACCACTAGCAGAAATCCCGAAAACCTTCCGGGAGAGTTTCGAGCCAAGAAACGACAAGCATACTCGTCGCTATGCTGAGTTGGTGCCCAAGCAGTACAAGCCGAGCAGGTTCTGCCACATGGTCTCATTTGATGAGCTTGGGATCGAGAAGAGGCTGAAGAGCGTCCTTGCGGCGGCAGGACTGAAGAAGATCTACTTCAAACGGATGGCCTCGTACACTAAACTGACCATGGAATTCATGTCCTCTCTCTGTCGAGTGAAGAATTCAGCGGCAGCGAGAGAAAAGTTTGGCGGGCCAGACAGATTTCAGGCCAGGCTGTACAACTCGGAGCATACCATCTCCGAGAAGGACTTAAATAGAATCTTCTCTTCCAGCGAGGAGGAGATGAATAGGATGAACAACGGTGAAAGGATCACCGAGGGTGACGGGTTCAACCCCGTGGAGTTCTGGGGGAAGCTCACCGGAGAATCTTCATTCAAGCTGGGAGTGAAGGTCATGGCGGTGCACTCCTGTTTCTGGAGGATCGTGCACAAACTAGTGGCCTGCTTGCTATTCAGCAAGAACGAATCCAGCATCATCTACATGGAGGAGCTCCACATCATGTGGCACATTATGGAGGGCCGAACAATCAACCTCAGTAGGTTCTTAATGAATAGGTTCCACCCGATGAAGGACGCTACCAAGGAATACTGCATGGGCGGCATCATCAACCTCATCGCAGTGGGGCTCGGGTATCCATTCGAGCCTCGCAGCCATACAAGAATGTCGGGCGAAGAGGTGTTTGATACCAAATATCTGATGAGAACCAACATCATCAGGAAGGAGAGGGGGAGGTATTTCTACAAGTTTTCAAGGACGGACATACTCCTTCCCCTTCCTCGCTGCACCGACTATGACATCGAGAAGTTGGGCTTCACCGCCGCCGAGATCAAAGCCATAGCAGATGGCACGGCCACAGTCACCACGACCAGGACCATAGAGAGGCCCACTCCAGAACTTCCAACGACAACTGCTGATCGAGTTGTCGTCGCCCCTACTATACCAGCCACCGCACCAGCCACAACGGTGGCGGTTGAGAAGGTATCGGTGATCGTCGAGGTCACCGGAACAGAAACTTCGAGATCTGCTGCGCAAGAGATGGCCGCAGTTCCCAGACCTATTTCTAAAGATGGAGAGGCGCGAGAGGAGCCTCAGCGGAGCAACATCATAGGAATGTCCGAGGAGATCAGAAGGGAGCTCGAAAGGACACCCTCGCTGCCGCCGAAGTCCCCGCCTGCAACGGTCGAGGAGACCGCCGATAGTGCAGAGGTGGAGCAAAGTCCGCCCTCACCATGGCCGTCCCCAGTCAGAAGAGAAGGCAAGGCGGCGGCACCTGAAACAGTGTCGACGCCCCGCCTAAAGTCATCTGGATCGCGAACGATCTTCATAGATTCCACCTCTCCAAGTGGACCTTCACGCGGACTAGATATCGCAAGGACGGAAGGGAAACCCACCGGACCCCCTCCGTCGCTTGGAAAGATGCTCGGAGACGAAATCGACAATCTGCGGGAGGTAACAACCACCAACTCTGCTACTTGTGCTTCCCTAACACACAAACTTGCATCTTTTCAAGATAAGCAGGACAGCCACGAGGTCAGGCTGAATAAGAAAGAGAGCGAGTTGCTGACTCTTGCGGTCATACCTGGTGGACTGGAGGCCTTGAATGCAGCGATGCAGCAAGTCCTCCAACGACTCGACATGATCGAGGAGAGGATGAACAGGAGCGACGATCATCCGCGCCAAAGGCAATCGAGACGGTCGCCGTCCCCTCCTAGTGGGAACCATAGTCCATCTTCTTCAGGTTCCTCTTCGGGAACAACGTCCTCCTCCCAATCCTCCTCCAGCAGACAATCATCAACGCACGGAGAGGGGACGCAGCAAGGATCTACCGAAGGGTCTCCTAGCAAACGGGAGAGCTCTTTGGGATTGGGAGACGCCAACTTCTACATCCCCCTAAATGAAGTGGAAGATGATAACGCAGATACCAACATTGGGGGAGACTCATCGGACGAGTCTGAAAGAGAAGTGGGGGATGTCTACACTGTAAATAACAGGCATCCACCCTGAGGAAAGTGCTCATTTGCGGACAGATTCCGTGACCCGTCCGAGATACCATCATTCGAGATGGCTGATTTTGATAGAAGATTCATTGGGAACCTGACGATCAGAGACCAGAAGCTACTGAATTTGGTCTTGAGGTCGCAGGGTAATGAAGAAGAAGTCGTCTGGAGCGACTGCTACCTCTCCCTACGACGGGGAGATCTTCGGAAGATGTTCTTCACGCCGACTGTGGTCGGCAAGCGAGTGTTCAGGGTCCTGGAGAACGCAATGATCAAGAACATCGACAGCAGGACAGGTCGGAGACAGATATACACAGCCACCCCGACCTTGGCGAGAAGGCTGATGAAGGGAGATTTAGACTCCCGTGCGGTGGTCGACATGCTGCAATACGTTGAAGAATATAAGCCAAATCTGGTGTTGGCCCCGTACAAGCATCACAACGTGTGGTTTCTCTGTATGGCAGACATCAGAAACCGCGACGTTCAGCTGCTGTGCTGCAGCGATGATGAAGTACCACGCTTTGGGGGTAATTTCAGCTGCCCGTAGGACAAAGTGTTGAGACGTCTGCCAATACGCCTGCTACGAGATTTAAAGGAAGGAATCCAACGTCTTCAAGGGCCTTGGAACCACTATGTTATCAGAAACCTTCCCCAACCAGTAGAAAAGGGGAGCGGAAACAGCGCCATCGCCATCTTGGGGGCCATTGAAACGCTCAATGGTGTCGGGAATTTGGGAATCCTCAGGAACAGGTGCTACTATCAACGCAGGGGCATCTACGCCATGCTGTTGATCAAGGACAAGCGCTATTTCTGGGATGCAGGTGTGCCGGAGGATCTGCTGTATAGTGATGCAGAAGAAGATTCTTTTTCACGATCCAGCAGCCAAAAAGGAAAAGAAGAAGATTTAGCTCCCGAGATTCATGGGGCGGGCAAGCAGCTAGCAATCCTGAAGAAAGTGCACGGGAGGGAAGACACTTCTTTTCCCAAGGCTTCTGAAGAGCTGATAAAAAATTTTGACCATTTTTCGTGTGTGACTCTCACACAGGAATAGGTCGACATCATCCAGAAGAAGCTTGCTGATTCAACCCCATCAGACGTTGCTTTTTAGGCAGGAGACGTCTTAGTCCTAGCAGATGAGCTAAGGGACATGGTAAAGGAAGGGGGTGCTTGAAGGTATCGGTTGCAGCAGCTTACATCCAATATATACAACCAAAGCTAAAACATACATACATAGCCCACCCTTTGCTCTTCAACGATATCTGCCTCGCCGACGAAACTGGAGCAAAGCAGATCTTTCTGCAAGATTTGAAGGAAGGCGTTGCAGGTACTATCTTTCTACCTATCGTGCATTACAATCACTGGACGCTCCTGGCGATGTACACTCGGCAACGAGCTGGCATTTTCTACAACAGCTCGGACAACAACAAGAATCATCCGGTGCCGTGTACATCGGAACCTTTGACACCTGTCGAATGCATAGTTCGAAAATATTACGACGAAGTGTCAAAGATGATCGATCCATTTCTGAACATACAGGGAGGCACATGGCACGGACTCCAGTTCTGCCACAGCAGTCTGCAGCAAGTTGCCTTATCCAACAACTGCGGCATCTTCGTCCTGGAGTGAGTGGCAAATGAAGCGACGCCTGACCAGCTCCAACACATAGGATACCACAGCAAATGAGGAGAATATGTGTGGGAGATCTTCTCTAACACAGGAGCAACCTCACTGGAATAAACATCACCTCACCTTATCTACTTCACAACTCTGGGGACAGAGTGTGGAGTAAGTTTGGGGGGGTACCATGTTCCAGTGAGGGAGGTACAAATTTCCTTCCTCTTCCACTTTGTTCTTTCATTCTTTTTGTCCCATATTCGTTATTCTTTTACGTACATATACACTTTTAGTTTTGTACATATACGTTTTCATACCAAAATTTTGAAAATTTTGAAAAATTCTTTTATCTATATCACCCCTATGCATATGTACAAAGTTTATGTAATAATAATGAAAATCTATTGTTACCTTTTGTAAAGTTTATTTTCTTTGTGCTAAATTTGATGCAAGTCCTGTTATATCTTTTTGATAATGTTGCTCCAAACGAGCAAAAGAATATGTTTTGCCATGTCAAAAATTTTCAAAAATATAATAATCTCGCAAATAGCTAAGAGACGAGTATGGAGAATGAAAAATATGCCCAAACAGCGGAAATCTCTTTGTTTCCCTCACCCAAAAAAATCCCAAAAAAAAAGAGAGAGAAGCCTCGAGAGAATGAATAAAAGCATGAGAGTTGTGCCCAATAAAAGATATATATATATATATATATATATATATATATATATATATACCTCTTGTTTTCCAAAAGTACCCATCTTTAGGCATGGTAGATCCGGGGCAGTGGTACGTAGGATGTGAAATCACTGCTCTAAAGCCAACTGGCTTGGACTGCAGGGACCACATGCCCGTTAACGGACCCTTACATGGATGGACTGATGGGAAACAAGAATGAAAAACCCAAAAAGCCTTAGCCTACCCTACACACAACTTTCTGCCCCAAAAATAAAGCTGTTTGGTGCGTAAGCTAACTTCAGAATCATACAACAAAGTCTCGCTAAAGCTGTAGAGAAAATTTTTGTTGAAATAATAAGGCTAGGAAACGCGTAGTCTTTTGTTTGAGTGAAGCAGCATTATCTCTAAAGGCATTACTACACTTGTTTTACCTCTTGGCCTAAAAGTTTTCCGAGCAAAAAGAAGCATCACAAAAATATAGTTTAAATATTGATTGAGGACAATCAAAACGCTAAGTTTGGGGGAGTTGATAACATCAGTTTTTGTGACATTTTTGCCCTTTATTTTGTTATCAAAACTGCCCTTTTTCTGCTATTTTCCTCTATTTTATGAGCATTTTTGCAATAATTGGCCAAGCAATGCTCTTACTCCGATTTTCCTATCTTTTACAGAATTTTCCTCACTTTTGTGCAATAAGGACGATTCCGGCCCATGAATAAGTCCAGACCCGTCTCGGCCTCCCTGACGCCCGATACAGCCTCTGCCCGACACGGGCTGGGCGACACAAAGATGCTCGACGAGGGGATGCCGCGTGACAGGAACGTGCCGGCCGACACACCTTCTACCCGACAGGGAGCCAAAGCCGCCTCGACGACCCAGCTCGTCGGGCGACACAGCCACCCACCGGCAGGCGTGCCGCCCGCCACGTGACCAATAGCCAGTACCTTGTGCTCAGAAATGCTTGTATCGGCCGTCCATCTCCATCGACCGGCGTACAAGGGAGCTACGTGGCGCTTCGAGCACCATGTCTTCCCACCAACCAGCTGACTATAAATAGCAGCTACAGAGAGCCGAAAAGACAGCTCGCACGGCTCGCACGGCCGAAACAGTTCACATTCGGACCACTGACAGTTAGACAGTTGAGAGCTTGAGCGAGGAAACTCTGAGAGCACCCGTATCGTACCCCAGTGTTCATCTCCGGCGACACTAGGTGAGCTTCTCCTCATCCCGAGAGGGAGGGGACAGTTCACTTAGGATCGTCCCGGGTGACACTGCGGGCCGATATCGGCCGACATCACTGCCCGACACAAGTGACCGACATCAATAATGCTTAGCTCTTAGCCCGACACGATATCAACCCGATACACTTAGTCTATCGAACGTGCTGCCCGAGAGGGTGTGTCGTCCGACATGAGTATATCGGCCAGAGCCCTTGACCGATGCAGTCGCCAGTCGGCGCGTGCCGCCCGAGAGGGTGTGTCGCCTGACACCTCTGTATCGGGCTAGGCCTTTGACCGATATCGGGCAGGAGAGCTACAACACCCTGTCGCCATTCTACATCAAGGAGGCGACACCTATCTTTTAATTCTGTTATTTAATTCTTTGTTTATGCAATGAATTAAGACCTTTAAATGTTTATGGAAATGGAAAGATTCAATTACTTGTAGCTCTATGCTTGGTGTACAATGTTGGATGACTGCTCTGTTTAATATCCGAACCCTAGCTTGCATGATTTGGATCGCGTTTCGATTAGCTACCGAACCGTTTTCCCGTCGCAACAACTTCGAGAGTTGTGTTATGGCTCTAGCGTTTGGTCCGATTCTGGAAGTATGAGAGTGCCTGGAACGGAGTTGTTTTCTGTAACATTCCACTCGAACTGAAGCCCAGTAACCTCGAGAGGGGTGTTGATGTAGAGGTTAGAGGTACCCGCTCTGAGAGGAGGGGTGCAGGGTGTTACCGCTACCGCTTGTTTTACTACAGTCTTATCCTCCGAACCTTGCCTGAGCTCTAGTCTTTATCTTTCTGCTTGTGTTACATGAAAACCCCTAAAAACTGCTAAATGACTAAAACCTTAAATCTCTCTTTTAGCTCCATTTGGAGATAGTTTTCTTGTTTATTTTGTGACATCTTACCGTTCCCTTCCGGGAATTTATATCTCTTTATACCTACCGGAGTGTAGCGTGTCGATTTATGGTTCTCAACACTACCCCCTTGTCCATGTGTTCGACCCCATATGACTACTTCGACCCCGTGAGCAAAGTTGCGGGGGCCTAGAAGGATTCGGGTTTATAAATGTAAATGCTCGACTACCTCAAATCTGCCTCCAATTTTGGACGCGCGATTTAGGCCGGTCATTTAGTAGAGAAGAAAAAATTTGCGACAACTAAAAATATTGTCGCGGATGTGATATTGGTTTATGGGGTTTAGTGAGAAAGGAAAAAAGAGAAATTAATTGATGTTTCTTGTGGGCTATGTTAATCATGTTTCTCAATAGTTTGATGTTTGTTTCTTAATATGGGTTTATGTTTAGGGTTTCTTTCTATTGGTTGGCATTTATGCTGATCAAAAGAGAGGTCCAAACACAACCCACCCACCTATTTGACTTGTATAATGGCACCTCACAAGAAAATTTTGACTTAGCTACTCAATATAGAGCTTGAAATCTATGTACATCTTGTGCTTATCCATGCATAAAGGAAAGATAGGATTAGCTTAAGCTACATTGAATTCTAGTAAAAAATGGAAATAAATTTATAATGACATATTGGATATGTATCGCTGAAGTCAACATCTTTTATTTTTGAATTTTATCTTTTTGTGGCCTCTATTATACCATAAGTCATTTCTGTAGCATGTTGCACCTTCTATGGTAGAATGTGCCTTCCATTGGTGCAGTGCACTATCTATGGCATGAAATACCTTATGGTGTATACCTATGTGCCTTTTGTTCTATGAAACAAAGTTCCTTCTATGACATGAAGTGCCTTCTTTTATGTGTACCATAATATATATATTTTATATTTATTATGATAACTTGTATAGAATATTAAGTTATGTTCTGGTGTTGTTTTATATTTATCATTCCAATTCAAATTTTGATTTTGAATCTAGTTATGTATCTCCAACAATCGAGATAAATTCTGAAATTATGTATTCTATTCTAAAATTCTAAATAACTCAGATAAGCTGAATTTCTATATTATGTATTTGATTCTGATATAATAGATGTATTCTAATTTAAAATGATATTGATTAACTAATAAGATAAAAATTTATTTTGATATTTCTATTCTAAGTACAAATGATTCTATTATAAATTATAAATATAACTAATATAATTCTTAATTTTCTATCTAATGTATTAGGTTCTAGTATTCAACAACCATTCCAATGTTTCTATATGAATGAATTGAAATTCTAATATATCATAACCTTTATGTTTGTGGGTGAGGTTTTCCCTAAATAGAACTCTAATGACATGACTTAATCTTATCCATAAAATCTTAAGGAAAATAGCATGAATGAATTATATAATTTCGAATCATCTGAAAATAACTTCATTGTTAAATATTTGAAATGTGAAGTTCTAATAACTTAATTTGATTCAACATTTATCAAGATTGTCTATGTATCAAACACAGAGAATCAAAAGTGTTAGAGTAACTTAACCATTAAGTAATGTATGCATGTATGCATAAAAGTTCATAGTACTATGTGAATTCAATAGGCAAAATACACTTACCTTGGTTGGAGAAAATATAAATGTTTGTCTAATTTATCGGGTTAGATATAAATCCTTCTAAGCTCATTTAGAACCCCAAAAGTTCAATCCTATATCATCAATCTACTAATATATTAACATAAACAATCTTAAATAGTTTATCTAACATTCCCTCAAAGAAAATGTGGTTTATACACTTTACTAGGTTATGAAACCTCTTTACAGATGTTCCTCATCTCACGAACAATCTAACGAGCCCTTATTCTCCCAATTATGACAACCAAAACAGATTCTATCAATTACTAAAGGATATAACAAAGTAGTTTTTCCTAACTCTATTACCTTACATTCTTTTCTCTTTGAGGCAAACTCTGCACCATGATGAGCAGCCCATTGATGGCTCAAAATGAAATAGTTTAGACCCCATACCCTCCTTCACTAATAGGGGCACATACATGGATCTTGATGCCCCTTTTGTGCCATGAAAATAGAGCACCTCTGTTAGGTGCTCTTAGGAAGCTAGGATGAACACTTTGCCCATGATAACACCATCCTTTTATCATTAAAAGATCTCCTATCCTCTTTATCACTCTTCAACCATCCCTTCCCCTTACTATGCACTATATAGACCAAAGATTGCAATGTTTCCAAAAGAGCTTTGCTCGTGTCTTAGACACTTCCATCATGACATGAAAGATCCATGTCTCCCCCAAGGTGTTTCACACCCCCACGTTGGTCCCAGACCTCATGTGAGGAGCCCCCTTTTGAAGCCACCAATTTCCTATTTCTTGAGAAAAGAATAGAGCAGACACTTCGTATCTTTTAGAAATATCAGCTCACTTCTTGGATACTTAGACTGCTTGGAGGATACACATTGGTCTCCCTTCAATTCCTCACCCCTGGTGGTCAATACTGAGGCACCAAGAAACGTTGGTTATTGAGTCATGTCAAAACCACCTTCGTATGCTTCCTATGCTTGCGGTCTATCTCTCTCACTTTGTTCTTCCTACTCTTGCTTTATTAAACCATGTTATTCCACTAAACAAGGCTTATATAGACTTTTTGATATTAATCTAGTGGTGACAACTACTTCTATATTGTTTCTTAAGTCTCAAAACAATCAGGACATCTTGTAGTAGAGCCCACCTTTTTCTCATTGTCTCAATTGATTATTTGATGCTCCTCATGTGACTAATCATTGAATTAACTAACATATAACCTTACTTATAGTTACAAATCTCATAACTGGATCATCTAAATATTGTGAAACTGATTATAGAGATAAACATTCACAAGGACTACCATCTCCTCAAATAAAGTACTAATTATAAGTAAAAATATAGGTATAATTCTAGTTACACAAGGATCAATATGAATTATCAGATGACTTTCCAAATTTGAGATTAGTACAACAATTTAATATAAATGTATTGATCAAAACAAATCACTTTCCTATGTATCCTTGAATTTGCAGTAACCATAATTAATGTTGATTTCATCTCTTTTCTTATTTCTAAATCTTAATTCCACCATTCTAAAATTTTAGACATTATCTTCTTATCATATCTTTCTTACTTTTAATAGTAAAAGAACTGAAGACCCTTGGAAAACAATCAATTTCTCTTCATGTCATATTTATCTTAAAACATCTCTTTTTTTAGTATTTTAATTATTTAAAGATACAATACAATTTTTTTAATGTAAAATACTCTTATGTTTATAATTCATGAAAGGTGGATAATTTATACAAACTTGTGTGAAAGCTTGTTCTTCAAAATATTGGATCTGACAAATACTTTCAGAGTGACAGAGCACTAGAAATGAGTTTTGATTTTTCATCCTATAAGATTACAAAGCAACGAAGATTGGAAGGTCCACATCTACATCATGAATTGCAATTTAAATAGTTGGAGTATCTTCATGAATAGGTACAAACTTGCACACCCTATTCTGGTTCTGTTGTATTATATGTATCCTACTTATAGGATTCTTTGTAATGAATTTTATTCTATTATGTTTTCTACTCCCTAGAAACAAATAATGCTATTAGAGCTAAGTTTACTTCTCGTGACCAGATTTCCCATTATAAATTGAGTTTTTTTTGGCAATTATAACATATATACAATGGAATTGATTATTTGCAAATGTGAATAATGCATCATGATCATATTATATTATGATGATATCTATATGAAATATATATATATATGTATGTATATATATATGAATTTATCTTTAATACCTGCATGAGTCACTAAGCAGCCTGAAAAGTAACTATTTGGTCAAAAAAGTAACTATCTAGATAAAAAAAGTAACTTTGTTGTCGAAAAAAGTAATTGTACAACTAAAAAGGTAAAATAGATAGAATACACAGTAAAAATAGTAGATACATATTTATTCTAGATTTTTTACTATGAATTTTGTTCTATTTTACTAGTACAACAATCATTTTTGTGACAATATAGTTACCTTTTTGTCCAGATAGTTACTTTCCTGACCAAATACTTACTTTTTAGGCTGCATGAGAAGTGGTATATTATATATATATATATATATATATATATATATATATATATATATATATATATATATATATATATATATATATATATATATATATATAAACCTTGCAGGTATTGAGCCGCTCTGGTTATAGATACTTTTTCTAGAGTTTTTTATATACACATGTACAGGGTTACATTACCTTCCAAATAGTTATGTTACATGCATAATAGTTACATGAACAATTGATGTACAATTACATATTTATTCCAAAAAATTGACTGTGTATTCTTCCCTATTTTACCTTTTTATCTTAATAGTTAATTTTTTGACCACATAGTTACTTTTTGGGTTGGACGAGTAGTGAATGAACCTATATATACATATGTATGTATGTATATATTTATATATATATATAGAGAGAGAGAGTCAGGCTGGAAAATATTTGAGTGTACCGAAGGCAAAAAAAAGTCATTTTCTATCATGCAACATCTATTTTAAGAATCCAAACCATTGTTCATCCTAGATATCTTATGAACATAATATCTATAAGAGTACATTTGGGAACTTATAGGTCATGTATCTAAACGAGACAAAAACTATATAATTCAAATTAATTTCTTACATCGATTTTGAAGGTCATAAAAGAGTGACATAAAAGAGCCCAAATGAGCTCAAAATCTTCATTTAGTCTATATTAGTTCTAACAACGAATACTGATGGTTTGGATTTTCTAAAAAAATGGTTTAAATATGACATCAACACTTAAGTGTACAATGTGATTGATACGTGTCATTTCACGCACCAAAAACTATGTGGTTAATCATAGAGTTTATCCTTTTTAAATAGAAAAATAACCAATTAAGGTAATTTATTAGTATAAAAAGTGTTAATCCATAGACAAAGTTTTTAAGATTCAATTTTTACTCAAACACTTTTGAAAAAAAGATGTAGAATGTAAAGATATAGAGTTGATTGTTTGATTACACTAGAATACATAATTTAAAGTTGCAAACAATTGAAAGTTATGCAATGCTAAACATGAGTAAAGGAGAATTATGCTAAAGGCAAAATTAAAATTGTAAGAATGTAAAGGAGGCAATTGAAAACCACAGTTCAATAAACAAAGTTGAATAAGAAGAAAGAGATATCGAGGCCATGGGTTTACCAACATGGAAGACACAAACCAAGATAGATGGATTCCTTACGCTAAAAACAAGATAGAAGAGAGCATGTAGAAACATTCGTAAATGTGTCTACAAATGACAAGCTCCTTGTGAACCCATTGGTCCTGGCGTTCACAATTTTTAGCTGAATCATCCCAATAAGGATCTTTCTGCGATCACGTCCAGATCCTTATGAATTTGATTTGACTGTTCTAAGGCTTGGGTTATGCGATCACATCCACCAAGACTGACTTCTGATAAAAATGAGAGATCAAATTATTTAAACCGGGTGATTATCCAAACCAAATACCATCTACCAAATAGAATCATATAGGAAATCGATCTATGAACACTATGGTCATGGGGATACTCCCCATGCCTCGATATGAGAAACTACTCACTACCCATAGAAAGGGAAAGAGAAGCAATAGAAGGAAGAGAGAAGGCCATAGACTAGAGAATGAAATATTTGAAGGATATTTAGCTAGTGACAATTAAACTGCCTCCACTCTTAGTTCCTTTCTCCTAAAGAATACCATAAAGAAAAAGAATAGAATCTTGAGAATGATTGTTACTTTATTAAAAAAAAATAGAAGACTACAATGCAAGAATTGAAATATCAATACTCAAAGTAAAGGTGCAAGTACAAAAAGTTGGATCCCTTCTTTGTGGAGTCCCCCCTTCTTTTACAAGAGAAGGAGGGGTGGAAGACCTAGAAGAAGGGGGAGGTAATGAGGGATCTAGAGACTGATGGAATCTGTTGGTCATCGGTTATGTATCGGCCCATTCATAGAGTGAACTGCTCTGTTGGTATAAGAAATTGTCAAGTTTGCTTCTTGGACTACCTAATTCACTTCTGCTGGGGTACAAATCAAAGATAGCAATCAAACCCTAATGTGAGTGGGGTAGCGGCGTGGGATGTGAGATACCCTTTGTTTTGAGAGTCCCCCTCCTTTTATAGGGTAAAGGAGGGGTGAAAACCCCTTTAAAAGGTTGTTGGCATTGTGGGATGCTTGATCTGGATGCTAGCCAGTCAATTGGGAATCTAGTCAGTCATCTGGATTAATTTGTTGGCTTCAACCCAAAGGCAAGGTGGTTATATTTTGTCTACAATAATGTCCTTCTTATTTTGGAGTTTGAATGGTTCTTTACTGGTGATTTATCAACTGGGGGTCTAGTCGGTCGATTGGCATTACTGCTTTCTTTGACCCAAAGGCAGGTTTGGTTGAATTAATGAGACTTCTTGATCCAGTGTTTGACTGGGTCTTAAATGTGAGTCGATCAACTGAGGCTTCCAGTCGATATGATGGTCTTTAAATGTTTTCTTTGATCTGGATGTATCATATGAAGTAATGATCTTTCCGAAATCCAAGATTGACTGGTCTTTACTAGCGAGTCGATTGATTGGGGATCCATTCGATTGATTGGTATTTATGTGAAGTGGAGATTTTGTCCATATGAGTCGATCGATTGGGTGAGTCAACCAATTGATAGGGAGACTGAAGATGAGAATTGAATCCTCTAATTCTTGGGCCTTTTTGGACTTTTGAGAGATTGGTCATTTATCCCAAAAAACCCTAGAAATCTAGTAAAAACTCCAATTGAGTTTGAAAAGCAAAACTAAGACAATTAACTCTAAACTAGAAAACAATAACAAAATTCTAATAAAAAGAGATTTACAACATCCAAATAAAATGGATAAATATACATTTATTTATTCCCCGTTGGGCCAATCAAGATGGATGATGGCACTAGGGCTGGACGACGCACAGGGGGTGATCGCGTGGGCGGAAAGATGGGGGACGATGATGGAGATAGGATCTTTGATCCTGGGGCCGCAACAGAAGAATAACTAGGGGACCCTAATTGCAAACCGACAGATGCACAATTGAGGAAAAACTAGAGAAATGGAAAGCAATGTAAAGGAGTAGCAACACATGCAGTGTTATTTGTAGGTCTAAGCTTCAGCATGGCAGGTATGCGGGGGCAGTCCAATGAAATCGGCGGATAGCGAGACACAAGTTCTTCCACCATCAAGATCGATGGAGGGTGGCAGTTCACTGGAGTTCTGACTTGGAATCTCGAAGACGTGCACATAAACCTCCTATGTAAAAGTCACTACGGGAAGCACATCAGAGCAAGCAGTGAAAGAAAACGAACTATTCTTCTTGGACAAACTCTTCGAAGAGGACCTTCTATTCAGAGCGGTCTCTCTGAGAGATATGGATGGAGTGTCGTTTCTATCTATTGAACCTGCAGTAGAGGAAGAATTAGTTAGACCATGGAGGTATGCAGTGGTGGTCCGTCTGATCGGGACTGATATAGGCTACATGACGCTCAGGGATACAATTAAACTGCTATGGCAGATCAAGGGAAGTTTCAATATGTTTGAGATGGAGAATGGGCACTTCGTCATCCAGATATCATGTCAGGTCGATTTTGAAACAGTGTTGATGGGAGCCCCTTGGAAGATATTCAGTTGTTCTCTGGTTGTCTGGGACTGGTACCCAAATTTTAAACCTACCGATGCTCTACCAGACTACATTGTTACATGGGTTAGAATTATCAACCTTCCACTGCAAGTGTACGTGGATACCATATTCCAATATATTAGTATGGCTTTAGGGTGTCTCGTGAAGGTGGACAGTCATACTGTTAACAGGTCAATAAGTCACTTTGCCCGACTAGCCATAGAAATTGATATGTCGAAGGAGTTGACATATTCAATTCTTATTAATGGGGAGGAGTACAAGGTATATTATGAAGGATTACCTTGGGCTTGTGCAAAGTGTGGCATGGAGGGGCATGTCTCTAAATTCTCTAAAGTCGTCTAATGTGACGACGAAGCAAGTAATGTTGTGAACAAAGAAGTAGAGAAAAATGATCTTTAAATCCTAAATAGGACCAATCAAGTAGGATGGTAGGTCCAGACGAGAAAAGGGAACACCAGGAGATGGAAGACAGTGCAAGTCGTTCCAAAAGTTGACTCATCTAACAGGTTTGTGGGCCTAGAGGATGATACTAGAGAAGATCACCAAGATAAGAACTATGACAAGATACTCAAGGCTATTGTTGAGAATATTGAGCAAGGCAGGCCAACCAAGATTTGGAGGAAAAAGAAAGTGAGGGAGAATGTAGCAGGGCAAGCAAGTACAAGTCCCATCTTAGAAGAGGTTACTAACACTGTTCCAACTATGAAGAAGTCATCTACGACTGGCAATGGGGCAGCTCAAGATAAGGAGAACCATGTGGCACTCAACCCAAAAGTGGATCAGGTTATTACTATTGAGGAGGGAGAAGACTTTATGGTTAAGGAGGTAGCTATGGACGTCACTTTGGAGGATCAAGAGGCAGATAACACCACTGTTTCTTATACATTGAAGAAGGATAAATCACGAAAAGGAACAAGAGATAAAGACAAAGCT
The DNA here is from genome assembly GCA_963693085.1 of Alisma plantago-aquatica. NCBI lineage: Eukaryota > Viridiplantae > Streptophyta > Magnoliopsida > Alismatales > Alismataceae > Alisma > Alisma plantago-aquatica. The sequence goes on from OY856409.1 coordinate 1,830,432,821, forward strand.
ATTCTTCCTCGAAAAGTTGGTCCAAATACTAGCCAGAGCATGAAGAGAAAAGGCAAGAGTAAACCACCAGACCCATCGGTCATACGAGACGCAGCTTGAGGTTTAATACACACAAGGTTGAAGAAGCTGATACTGACCTTCATGGTAGCAGTGAGGTAGAGTCCAGTAAAGGGGACGCCCAGGGTGACATGCTTACTGGTTTGGCTTGACTTACTTTCTCTCATCTTCTCTAAGTTCTTATTATCATGTTTAATATCCTTTGCTGGAATGTGAGAGGCATTGGAAATGATGACACTGTTAGAGTCCTCAAAAACCTCATCTTCATGACAAAACCTAAACTGGTTGCTATCCTCAAACCGCAGATCAGTGGTTCTACTGCCACCAACACTATTAAGAAATTGGGTTTTTCTAAGTCCTTCCGGTGTGAAGCTAGGGGTTTTGCAGGTGGAATCTAGATTTGCCGGAATGAGGAAGACTGTGAAATATGAATTATTAATTACCATAGGTAGTTCATTACTTGCAACATCAACAACTCAGTTCTGGTCACGTTTGTTTATGCTAGTCCACATATTGCTATTCACAAGCTGTTTTGAAATCAACTCATTGATTTAAGCACCTCAAGAGTTTGTCTGCCATGGTTGGCCATGGGGGATTTCAACGCTACCTTAACACTAGAGGATAAGATGGGAAACCCTTTATACAACTTCAATGAGGCCAACCTTATTAACAACACTCTTCTTGAAACTGGTCTTTTGGACGTGGGATACAATGGAGCTAAATATACTTATATCCAAGTTAAGCTCAAGGAACGAGTGGATCATGTTGTCACTAATGTAGATTTTCTTCAAAACTACCCACATTTCTATATGGAACATCTACCGAGATCCATGTCAGATCATTGTCCCCTCCTTCTGCGATCTACTGTGAAGGCATCTATTACTTCTAGATTTGTCGTCAAGGAATCTTGGTCTATGAATTCAGATTTTCAAAAGGTTGTTTGAGATAGCTAACTACTAGATCTAAAGTTCCATGAGGCTCTCAACATCTCCAAGAAGGATATGTTAAACTGGGCATCTAACTATAATAAACAAATAAGAAAGGAGAAAAAGAGAATCATCGGAAATATCAAGATTCTCCAATCTAGTCTATCTGACAGATATGATAGTAATAATGTCAATCTTTTAGGTGATATGGAGACAGAGTACATTCATATTTTGAGAAAAGAAGAAGACGACCTCAAGAAAAAAAGTCATATCAATTGGCTCGTCAAAGGAGATATCAATTCTAAGTTCTACATTGCTTACATTAAATAAAGGCATAGACATAACACCGTCACTATGTTGAAAGATAGTACAAGAGTTTGGGTGTCGGATGAAGGCTTGATTATGAACATGATTGGGCATCACTTTGTTAAAAAAATTATAGAACATGTTCATATAACTTGGAGGAGGTCAGTAATTTCTGTGGTTCTTACAAGCCCCTCTCCACTGAAGACTGTCACATGATTGAACAGGCCCCCACGCTCCATGAGCTACACAATATACTTTCCAAATCCAATCTCATAAGGCTTCGGGTCCTGACGGTATTGATGTTTATTTTTTCCTAAAAAACTGGCACGTGGTAAAGCACTCTTTACTTTCTACTGTCTGTAATGCTCACTCAGGTGTGGAACTGGAGCCGACTTTCTACAATGCAAGTATTGTTCTTATTCCCAAGGTTCCTAAGCCTAAAAAATACAAACAATTTAGACTTTTTTCTCTAAACAATAATGTGTTCAAGCTCACTTCTAAGGTAATAATGGATAGGCTTAAAGGTTATCTATCTGAATGGATTTCCCCTGTCTAAAGAGCCTTTGTACTAGGCTAGAGAATAGCTGACAACATCACAGTCGCACAAGAAATAATCCACGTTATGAGGAGGAATACAACACCCAAAATGATGGCTATCAAAGTCGACATCTCCAAGGCATACTACAAAATGATGTGGCCCTTTTTCATTGATACTCAACTCAGGATTGGCTTATCAGAATCTACAAGAAAGTATATTCTTAATTCTATCTCAGGCGGCGAAGCTAGTATTATATGGAATGGGAAACATGCAGGTTCCTTCAAAGCTACCAGGGGGCTTTGACAAGGAGATCCTTTATCTCCATACTTGTTCATCTTGTTCCTTGAATGCTTATGTTAGTCCATCAACATCCCAGTGTGAGAAAAGAAGTGGACGCCAATCCGTCTACATAGCAATGGACCCAAAATTTCTCACCTATGTTTTGCCGATGACTTATTTCTATTTGCAAAGGCTGAGGTGGCTGAAATGAAGATTGTTATCAACTATTTGAAGGAGTTTGGAGCCGTCTTGGGATAGGTGATTTCTGCTAATAAATTGTGCATACATTTCTCCAAGAGTGTGCCCCTGAGTGTTTGAAGACATATATGCAAATTAAGTGGTTTTACCCAGTTGGATAATATGGGGAAATATCTTGGAGTTCCTCTTAAACATGATAGGGTGAAGGTTGACACATATGGCAACGTCCTGGACAGAATTGCGGCCAATATTAATAGTTGGTCTGCTAGAACTCTTAGCCTTGCTGGTAGTGTGTGCTTAGTGAAATCAACATTGACAGCTATACCATCTTATATTATGCAAACTACTATTTTATTTGCGAAGATCTGTGACCGTATTGATAGCAGTATTCGGTCCTTCATTTGGGGTGGAAATCGAAAGCATCACTCTCTTTCTCTAGTATCTTGGAATAAGATAACAAGTGACAGACACCATGGCAGTCTTGGCCTAAAGATGATGAGGAAGCTGAATGAGGCTTTAATAGCCAAACATGCATGGGATCTTAGCTCATCTAGGAAGTCTTTGTGGTGTGCATGCATCCAATCTAGGTATGTGGGATTTAAAGGAGGTTGCCCGCCTAATATATCCAGATTAGGATGAGTTGTACTACATTGCAAAGGATTCATACATGATAACTTTAGTTTGATTCTGGTGAATGGAAGAGACCAATGTCTGATTTGAAAAATGGTGGGGCAGTAACTCTCTATTGAAGGACCTTGCTATAAAACCCATTTTGGCAGAGTTGTTGGATCTAAAAGTTTATAGCCTAATTAATTTTGAAAATAACTGGGACCTCAAGTTCTTAAGAGAATGGCTACCACTTGAGATTGTGAAGAAGATTAGGGGCTTGGTGGTCCCCTTAAACACTGATACACCTGACATAAGGGTGTGGAACCACACTGATTCTGGCAAATTCACTACTAGAAGTACTTATGAAGTTCTTAGATGGGACAAGGATATAAGGACAGAAGGCAAATGGGAATTAATTTGGAAGATGAAGTTAGCTCTGAAAATAAGATACTTCCTTTGGCTGGTTGGTCATAATGCTATCCTCTCAAACAATAGAAGAGTTGTTGGAAACATGTCTACTGACAAAATCTACCCAGTTTGCAAGTCAGATGAGGAAACAAGTTTACATGCTCTGAGAGACTATACTTATGTGGCACAGGTATGGAAAAGCATGATAAATCAGAATACATGGAGTTCCTTCTTCGGGGAAATAAATGTGTGGATTTGGCTCCATAAAAATCTAACTGCTCTTGAACCACACAATTTATAGTTTGCGATGGGATGTTGGAAGATGTGGAAACAAAGAAATGTACATGTCTTCGAGAATAAGTGGTTGACGATAGCACACATGTGAACTATTATTAATAAAGACGTGTCGATGAATTTGAAGGTGTGGTCTGCTAATGATACAAATTATGAAGTGGATAAGAGTCCTAAGTCCTAGAGTAAACCACAAATGAGTTGTGTGAAACTGAATACTGATGCTACCTTTAATGTGGAAACACATCGTTTAGCTATAGTGGTTATCTACCGAGATAGTGAGGGTAATTGGCATGGAGGATGGGGCATGATCATCAATGTTGAGAGCACCTTTGAAGCAGAGGTGTGTGCATTGGGACTAGCTGCGAATGTCAGATAGAAGCTTAGATGTGTTGTAATCTGCATTGAGATGGACTTTAAGAATGCTAAAGAGGCTCTAGAAGGAGATATAGTTGATTTCATGTAGATGTCCAGATGGTTGGCAATGGTGAAGAAGAAATGGGAACCCAGATGCTCCTTCTTGTTTACCAAAAGATATGGAAATAAGGCTGCGGATTGGCTTACCAAATTCCACAACAAAAACCATAGTGGATTTTATTTTTATAGAAGTCCACCAAATGACCTGGTTGATGTTATCAACTTGGAAGCATGTAATGGTAGTAGTACTACCATATTTAATTCTATTTTGAACAATTTTGATTGTAATATCTATTTGGATTTGCTTGCACGAGAGGGGAAAGATGAATAAAAAAAACCTCTGACTTACCCAATATATATATATACATTTATTTACTACCTGAACATGAATGTTGCTCGTCCTCGAGAAACATTGAATAAAAAGGGTGCTGAATAATACTCCCATCTAGTCCTCTTCACTTGTTTAACAGTACTTGAATCCTTACCACCTTGCATGGTCAAGCGACCCTGATATCATAGAATCATGGAACACAATTCTATAATTCCTTAATTCCTCATGACTTGATTTCATTTCAAGGCCCGCAAAGTAATATATTTTCTATCTTTTTTTTCTTTTGTATTCCCACAAATTCTCGCAAGTTCTACACACGAACAAGGTTCATGGTTTTGATGGTTTGAGATTATGTAGATTTCCCCAGGTATAAAAGTAAAGTAAAGGAAGGTATGAAAGGAGTTGATATCTCGTCTATTAGACTTGAGACTTATTTATTTATTTGTTTCAATTATATTGATTATATTTTTTTGTGCACTTTGACACCTTTTTTTGCTGGTACGCCCCTACTAAACATACGAGGGGTATGGAAGAAGGGTAGAAGGGGATGGGGGTGCCACCCCAAACTTGAAGTTTGTCAAAATCTGATATTTTATTATAGTTGTCAGTGGAGAGGTAAGGTGGTGGAAGAAGTATAGAAAAGGTGGGACTTCTGTGGCATGTATTTTGGAACACAACATGTTAGGAATAATGTGGAATCAATTCAATTCTCTCTGCAACTTGCATAAATCAAGAAAGTTCATGAGCTATTTACAAAATGTTTGAAGTAGGGAGACATTTATTTGATCCACATCTATCCATTTTGGATTGAAAACTTTCCCAAGGGTTGTGCTATCAGAGGTCATTGGGGACCCAATGATTTTTACCAAAGGCAATTTCTTTTGAAAATATTGCAATAAGACTAACTTATTCAAGGGGCTACACGATTAACATGCATAAGTGGCCAACTAGATAAAGGCCAAAACTAAATAAAGAGAATGTTTGAAATTTTTTGAATTTAAACTATATAACATAATAAAAAATGGTAGAAAAAGTATAGAGTGGCTGGAATGGGCACCTACCACCCACCTCCACCCTGAATTTAAAATTTTCTTATCTTGAGAAAAACTCAAATTAGGAGGTAAGAATTTCTCTGAGATCACCAGTCGGCCCTATAGTTCAAAAAATGTCCAACTAAAGTGGATGTTGCTGAGGGCTAGAGCTTTGAATAGAGGAGATTCATTGTACACTCAATGATTAGGTTGTCATGAAAGCTCAAAGGTGCTTTCTGGTTGGTTAAAATGATGTTGCTTTTCACCCTATGTTCCCTCTAGTAGGATCCACATATCTTCCTTCATCAATGGAATAAGTGTTGTTGATGTATGTGGACAGGAGACGTGATAATTCTCATAGGTTGTCTTTGGGGTAAACTCCTACCCATGAATATGTGGTGGGTCAACTTTTTCGAAGGAAATGTTGGTATAAGATGAATTCACTCCATGTAACGCCGACTGAGATAGATTAGGTGGAGGGTCTAACTTGTGTTTCTCCTCATAGCATGGATCTACTTGTGGCAGACATGGGAGGAGCTATCTTATCATCCTATTACATCTTTGTATGCAACCGTGTGTCCTCTTTATCTATCATTCCATCAACATTAAGGTAGATGGAGTCATAGTGGTCCTTTACTATGTTGAAATGTAGATCTGATTCCTTCATGGAACATCTTCTCCCAACACAATGGGATCAGAAGGGATCACCTCACAATCTAACAAAGGTATGCAAAGTTCTTATGTAGGTGGAATAACCTCATCAGGTTCAACCTGATGTGGAACAAGGGGTGGTTGAGGTGGAGCGTAGGGCTATTAGTGAGAAAGCCTTTCTTCAAAAGAACTGACCCAATGGTCATGGGAGAGTGATGGTATATTATCCACAAGAGGTTCAACAAAGGTTTGTTGATCATCATAATCATCTGGACCTGAGCCTCCAACAGATAAGGGTATTGGAGTTTTAGGTTACTTGGAGATTCTTTGATCTAGACAATCATGAATCATTTTTTTTAGTCCTATGTTTCCTTTCGAAGGCATTTTTCCACTCACTCCCTATCTTACTTTGTTGATCAGAATCCCATGTTGTTGTTGCTCGAGTTTCCAAGAATTCCTCTTGTCTAGAGTGTGGGATTCTGCAAGAAATCTCTTTATCTCTTCTCTAATAGCCTGATCTACCATCATTTGCATATTTGATTCTTGTAGAATAGACTCAACTTCTCTTTCCTCATCCCTCATGGCCTCTCTAGGAGCCACAAGGGCCTGTTCTATTTGATGATTTGCTGGTCCCTCAGGTACGAGGTGTGGTTCTTCATATTTCTCCTTGGGGAGTCTAATATTGTGCATGAGGTAGAGAATTAGCATGCTTGCTTCATGTGGAGGCACCTTGGGGCACTCCAGTATGTCATGATAGGAGGAGCCACATCTCTAACAGTGCACATTCTATGGCACCAACCACTCTATTTTTTTCTTTTCTTTTTTGAAAAAACAACAAAGTTACCAGAAAACCTTAGAAGAAAAACAAAATATTGAAATAAGACAAAATCATAAAACAAAACAAAAATAATTAAAATAAAATTAAGATTTAAAAACAATTAGAATTTATAAGACCAACTAAAACTACAAAAATATACTAAGAAGAAATCAAGAAGAACAAATTGGTTTAAAATCAATGTTGTCGTCCCAGACAACGAAACCAAGATTTTATGTATAATCACAAACACTCCAAAATCCACTAGGAAATTATCCCTATAGTTTTCCCTTTTAACAACAAACGACCCACTTGTAAACAAGCAAGTGGATTTGAGTATAGAAGGGGTCATTCCCAAAGAATGATGTTATTTAGCATTAATCCAAACCAATTGTGATGAACAAAAAGTAAATTATTGTTTGAGAGTGGTTGATTAAAACTGAAGAAAAAGTATAAAAAAACTAGTTAATTGAATTTCAGATGAAATGGTCAAAGATACTGGGGGTCAGGAGGATCACCACGATATACCATGTTTTTACTTACATATTCAACTCCTAAGTTTTAATGATTAAAATAATACCATGTGGATTTTTGTCTTTTCAGTGCATAAATCTCATAAGAGTTGGACTTCTCTCAAGCCCAAGGTCTCAACATTTTTAGGATCCTCGTCCAACCATAAAAAAATCATGTTTGAGATCTTATCAAGGAACATGTGATTTTCATTCTAGTGTTTGAACTCATGGGTTAGACGGTCACTTTGCCATAAGGTATAACAAACAAGATAAATTGGGTAGAAGGATCATAATTTCAATCATAGGTCTCTTTAGAAAATTATGGGTTAATTCTTATTGGGACTAAGGTCTCATCACCTCACAAGAACATAATCTAACTAACCAGAAAAAAGTGAGAGATCAGATGGATAAAAAGATCATAATTTTCATCAGAGATCTTGCTAGGAAATTATGCTTTCATTATTGTTGGGATCAAATGTCTCGTTACCCAACAAGAACATAATCTAATTTACCAAAGATAGAGTGCAAAACGGTTGGAAAACATTCATTCACTCAAAAATTCAAGTCAAACACAATCAAGTAAAGAACAGTCTATGGGGCTACTCCCCATGCCCCCGTAAGGAAACTACTCAGACATAATTAAAGAAACAAAGCTATAATATGAAATATGATATGTGATCCTCTTTGTCTTTGGATTCCCCCCTCCTTATATAGGGGGAAAAGGAGGAGTGACAATGTTAGAAAAGGCTACTAGAGGCAAATGGGTTGCTTGATCTGAGACGTGGTCAATCGAATCAAGATCCATTCGGAATAGATTTTGTTTACTTCAGACCTAGGCAAGTTCATCAAAATATTGTAATAATGGCCTTCTTATATTGGAGTTTAACTAGGTCTTTACTAGCATGTTGATCAACTAGAGTTATTTCTTTCTTTGACCCAAAGGTGGGTTTGACTATACTAATGAGACCTCTTGATGTGTAGTTTGACTAGGTCTTGAAAATGAGTCGATCGACTTGGGATGTCATTTGTCAGGTTGGTCTTTAAATGTTCATTTTGACCCGTCTGTTTAATCTGATGTAATGAGCTTTCCTAAATCCAAGTTTGACTAGTCTTTACTAGCAAGTCGGTCGATTGGGGATCTAGTCGATCGATTGGGAATTTTAGGAAACAGATATTATGTGCATTTGAGTCAATCAACTGGGTGAGTTAGTCGATTGACTAGGAGGAAGAAGATGAGAATCAAAGCTTATGATTCTTGCTACTTTTTGAGATTTTGAGAGATAGGCCATTTATCCTACAAAAACCCTAGAAAATCTAATAAAACCCAAATTTACTACAGAAAAGCAAAACCAAGACAATTAACTCGAAAACTAGAGAATTATAACAAAATTTTCTTAAAGAGAGATCAAAAAAGTGCAAATAAAATGGATAAATATGCATTTATCATGACCGTAATATTCCATTAGATTGGTAAGGTTGTGCTAGGAGGCCATAAGAATTATATTTACTCTTTGTCCCTTTTGGTGATTGTTTATATATTTATTATGTAGAATATATAATATGAAGTGATTGATATATACATGTGATATAAAAAAAATCCCTCGTGTAAATATTAAACTTAAGATGCCTTACAATATGAGATAAATATCAAGGTCTCTATCAATTTATATGGACTCACTACAATATGAAATATGGATCTTGTCCCACTAGAAAATTATTCCCTATAAATTTTTAGAATAAAGTAATAGATATATATACAAATAAAATAGTGGGGGTAAACATTTAATCAAATTCCTAACTAATTAAAAATATTTTTAAATCAAAATTTTAATTTATGATTATTTTTCTTTGTAGATCACATGGTAAAAAACAATGGCCTTTTGCCACAATTGGTCATTGAGAAGGACAAGATGAATGGGACAAATTTTTTGTATTGGTATCAAAACTTGAAAATTGTTCTCAAACATTAGCTTAGGCTCGACGTATTGGATCATTGGTTTCCAAAAGAGCTCACTCCCAATTCCTCAAAGTCTATAAGGGATGCGACAAGATATATTTATATAACTCCAATGATGTGGCATGCCTCATGCTAGCATCCATATTGCTTGACCTATAGATGTAGCATAAGTAAATGGAAGTTTGAAATGATTGAGAATCTCAAAGGGTTGTTTGAATGAAGATCTAAATAAAATAAGTATAACATATCAAAGGTGTTATTTCATACCAATCTGGCATATGGAGATCTAGTTTGTCCTCATGTTATCAATATGATCGTGTATGTGGAGAACTTAGAGAGACTGGTTTTCCCATGGGACAAGAGTTGGTCACAAAATTAATTCTAGGATAATTTCCTGAAACTTATAACCAATTTGTTATGAACTTCAACATGAATGATATAGTTAAGACACTTGGAGAACTACTCAGCATGTTCCACACTGCTAAATTGAACACGAAGAAGGTCCATGACACAATTTATGTTGATGGTCAATGTAGTGAAAGGAAAGACTAAGGGAAAGAAAAAGGTTAAGAAAGATTCTAAGCCTAAGTCTTAATCTTCTACTCCAAAAGGCAAAGGGAGGTGTGATAGAGGATGGAAATTGATACCATTGTCACGAGTCTTAACATTATATGTGAACTTACCGTTCTATTTGAAGAAACTTAGGAAGTCAAAGGGGAGAGAGATCTCCACCTCAGGTATATACCTTTATGAGATTAACTTATCTACTTCATCATAGGTATTGGATACCAAATGTGAATTTGACACATGTTCTAATGTGTAGGATTTGAAAATAAGTAGACCTTTAAGAAGAGTGTTGTGGGACTACGAGTCTCTAGTGGGGAATGGTTTCTTTTGTGGTTTTAGGAACATATAGTTTCTCTTCCCTCTGCTCTTGTGATATAATTAGAGAATTACCATTACATACCTTCCATAAGTAGAAATGTTGTTCCTATTTATTGTTTGGATAGGAATAGTTTTTCATTGTAAATATAGAATGGATCTTGATATGGTTCAATTTGTTATGGTCTTTTTTTTTATCTTGAGACACATATTTATAACTTAAATAAAAAATGAATTAAACCATATGACGTAAACATGATGTAACTCTGGCATTGTCGCTTGGTTCATATAATCTACAAACACATCTAAAAAATCCATAAGGATGGATACCTAGACTCATTTGCTTTTGAATATCTTGACACATGTGAATCATGTTTGCTGAGAAAGATTGAAAATGTATCTTTTACTGGAAACACTAAGAGGGAAACGGAATTTTTAGAACTTTTACATACTAATTTATTTGGTCCTTTTTGTTAAATAGATACAAGAGGGTATCGATGCTTCATTACATATACTTATTATTTTAGTAGATATGGATATGTGTAGTTTATGAAACAAAAATCAGAATCCATGAAAATTTCAAGGTATTTAAGAATCAATTAGAGAACCAACTTGGTAGGAAAATTAAGATACTTAGATTGGATCAAGGTTATTAATAATTCAATCCAAGAGTTTGAGTACCTTCTCTATAAGTGTGGTATTATATAAATTCACCTAGAACACAACAATGTAATGGTGTTTTAGAGAGGAGGAATCACACAATGTTGGACATGGTGTAGTCCATGATGAGTCAAGCCAAAATTCCTTATTCCTTCCTAGCACATGCTCTAGAAAACATCACTTTTACACTTAACCACATCCCTTCTAAATTTCTTCAAAAGACACCATATGATATTTGGAACCAGAATCATATGAATATGTCTTCTATAAAGTTTTGGGTTGTAAATATTATGCAAAGCATTCACTTCCTTAGAAATTAGAACCCAAATCTAACAAGTGTTATTTTGTGGGGTATCCTATAGAAACCAAATGATACCATTTCTAAATTCCATATCAAAACAAAGTGTTAGTTGATAGAACTAGTACCTTTATAGAGAAGGAGTTCATCTATAAAAATACCGGTGGGAGAAAAGTAGAACTTGAAGAAATCTGAGATACAAAAACTGACAATGAACATGAAGAGGGACACGAGGTAGAACCACAAATTTTTCTGGCACAATTTCCCCCTCTGCAAACATACAAACCTTGTATATTGAATAGGACTCTCCATGTTACATAGAGATTTGGATTTATTGTAACTCATGATAATGAGGTGGTGGTCACTTACAAGGAAGCTATAGAGGGACCAAAATGTGATAAATGGCTCCATGAGACCTAAAATGAACTCCATGTATATCAACAAGGTATGAACTTTTGTAGAACCATCTCTAGGGGTGAAACCCATTGGGTGCTAGTGGGTGTTTAGTAAGAAGAGTAACATGGATGGAAATGTCCATACCTAAAAATGAAGGCTATGGAAAAAGGTTTCAAACAAGTTTTAGGTGTTGAGTATGAAAAAACTTTCTCGCCAGTCACCAAGGTCAAGTCCATTAGGATCATGCTAACCATCATAGCATATTGTGACTATGATAACTGGTAGATGGCTTCTTGAATATGTGTACATCACACAACCTGAGGTTTTTGCATCTCCAAAGGTTGAAAAGGTCAATGCATGGATTAAAGAAAGAATCCATAAGCTAGAATCTTCTTTGTGATGAATCAGTCAAAGAGTTTCTCTTCATTAAGAATAAAGATGAACCTTGTCTTTACAAGAAGGTTAGTAGGAGCATTTTTTTGTTCCTCATATTGTATATGGATGATATAATATTTATGGGAAACGATATTATAACTCTACAAAAGGTGAAATGTGGTTAAGAAATAGTTTCTCAATGAAAGACTTAAGAGAAGTAACCTACATTCTAGGTATTATTATGTATAGAGATAGATCTAGAAGACTTCTTACCTTGATTCAAAGTACATATATTGAAATGTGCTAAAATAGTCTGGCATGAAAGAGTCCAAGAAAGGGAAATTATGCATGTCTCATGGTATACGTATTTGGAAGATAGGGGGCACATGAGTAAGATTCTATACTACCACATATATAATGTTATGTACACGTCCACACATTTCATAGGTCTTGAGCATGATGAGAATATATTAGGAAGATATAGTCAAAGTTCATTAGACTAAAATAAATAACATCCGTAAGTACTTGAGAAACTAAGGATGTATTCCTAATATATGGATTGCTTTGTGGTTGGCATGGACCGGTTTGGGATTAGTATATGGATGGTAGTTAGGAGAGTCAAGGTCATCACATATGTCTTCTTCCTGACTATTTAAATAAATCCAAGAATAGTCTTTCTCGAGGATGAGAAATATTCAAGATTAGGGGAACTTGATGCACACATACATGCCTTTCTTACATATTTTTATTTAGGTGTTATTATTGCCAATTGGTCTTAATTGAATGCTTTAATCGCACTATGCCAGATTAGAATTTCCATTTGTGCAATAGTTTTCTTCTTCTATGCATAAGTCGACATATTTTTTAAATATTAATTGGCCTGATATTTCTTATTTTAATGTAGAAAATGACCAAAATAAATGCCCAAGGCTGTTGGCTTTGATGATCAAGTCGATAGCATCAATATGGCATCAAAAATTAATAAAGCAAGTACAAAAGTTGCCCAATCTACTAAATTTTGGTGGCACTAACTTTGAAATTGGTAGTACCGACTTTGACATGCAAATTTGAGATAGTAGTACAACATAATTTTTTTGTTACTGACTTTGAATTTAGTGGCACCAACTTTTTTGTTGTTGATAGACATGATTAGATTGTTTATTCAATGACTGCTATTATAATTGAAGTTTTTCTTCCCTTATAACCTAGTCCAAGGGAGGATGGCCGCTAGGCATCCAAGCATTGTTCTAAATGCAATCAGACGATTGGAAGGGAAGAAAGAGGAGAAGACAAAAATTGTGGATCCAGACACCCTTGGAGAGAAATTTTGTGGACAAAATGACTTCCGTTCATGCTCATCTTCTGAGGGTATCTCCATTAACCGTAGCTCTTTGGTTCAATATCATTCTTTTTGTGTTGTCTTCTTCTCAAGTTTCCACTGTGATACCATTCCGTATATGTCCAACTAGTTTTCACCATAGTAACATGGTTTGATGATGCATTTGATGATATGATTTTATTACTATTGTGTTTATTGCATTTTTTGTGGAATTCAAGTCTATATTTATTGTATATTTTTGTACACCTTAGAAATACATCTGGATTTTAATTATTTTGAAAGAGGGGTTTCTATCAAAGGAATTCTTGTAAACTTAATCTAAAACGTACTATGAAATAGGGGAAATGGGAGGGAATAAATGAGAGGTCTCTCTTCGTAGTTCAAACTAAAATAAGGAATGCATATGAGACTACAATTTCAACTAGTTTGAAAATGGTATTGAATCTTGTAAGAGGGTAGTGCTAATTTTGGGTTCATCATAAAGTAGAAATTATTTGTTAGTGAATGAATACAAATCAACTACAACTATCATCATTGTGAAATTGGTCAAGCTAGAAATCATTCATCAATTTGATTCACAACCACCATATAAAGTGCTTTCTTAGTTCAAAATTAGTTTAATTTTAATTCTAAATCAATTTTAAATTTTATCGAAGACCTAGATGATTAATCCTAATCAGTAGTAGTGTTTGGTCTCAAAACTCCCTATGTTTGAGAACTTAAGACTCATTATCCCATATTCTGACACATACACTTATGTTTTACAAGTGCAACTATGTCATGTCAACCTTCATTAAAACCATCATTGCATTCTCAAGTTCCATGTAAACAACATTAAATATATCCTAGAAAGGGATATATTTAAGGATAGAAACCCATTATTGGGAGGCCGACATAAAAAAAATGAAAAAAATAGTTTTGATTTTACATGAGAATATATACTAGAAGTATGAGGTAAACTACAATTACTAAAAGTTAAAGAATCAGTAGAATACTAATGTAATCACACTTTTCCTAGTCAAAGTTGGGGCAAAAAGTCAGACATGCTATCTAAGAAATGATATTTATAATGATGTATTCTTGTGAACCATGTACTCTACTTCTACCCCTATGTGGCATCCATGAAATTGAAAATAAAATGAAAACTAAATGCATCAATATGAGAAAGTTGGTGCAAACCACAAGAAACATAGTTCACACATATCAAAATAATGATTGACCGCAAATGGAAAACTTGACACATGCATATGTGAAACCTCATGAAGGAAAATGTGAATCCTTGTTTATTAGTGTTGCAAAACTTATTGAGTATACAATCTAACCCATGTACATGCATAGGCAGAACCTCTTGCAAACATATACGAAAGCTCGTTCGTACTTAAAGGACAATATATCAATATATGATGAATCATTGTACAAATAAAGGTGAAACCTTGTGTAGATATATACAAAACCTCATTAACAGATATGGGATAATAAATTACTATATGTTTAAAATCTCATACATAAACAATTGCTATCTACTGCATAACTATGGAAGCCTCTTGCTTGCATAAAGGGTACTATTCAAATCATCCAATGAAAAGCAACGATTTTTTTAACTCTAGCTTCATTGTGCTCAAGCTCCCACATGTTGAGAAGGTAGACATATGCCTCTATGATAGTACCCTTGGGCAAGTTGTTCCCTTCGATTGTTCTAAGTTTCTCTTCTTGAGCCTAATATACTCGTTGCAGAAGATGTTGTTACACATAAAGATCAGGTTTGTACACCTTAAGTACTTATACAACCTAGATAAAAATAAAATGTAGATGCCAAACTCACTCATCCATCTCTTTGTTACACACCAGACACACAAGCCTTGTCTTTCTCACATAAATTGATCGTTAGTGGTGAGCCCTCTCCACCTGCGCTATTTCATCTTTTTCTTTCAGAATTCTATTTTTTTCTTAACAGATTAATGATCGTGTATATACTTCATCTTGATTGGTTGTTCTTCAGCCATTAAGAAGAAGTCTAAGATTAGTAGAAAAGAAGAGGATGAGAAAGATAGAGGAGTCGAAGGATGAGATATGATAGTGAAGTAGCACCCAGACAGTAATGACAGTTGTCGATAGTTGTTTGTTTTAGCGGTGAAGGATAATGAAAATGGTAGGTGAAAAATGATTAGGCTGACCGGTTCTACAATTATGTTAGGGTTTAACCATCAAATCAGCCGTTAATGTACTCGACTGGACTAAACTACTAGGTGCGCAACAAGTTGTCTTTACAGAACGCTATAGACACGTGGAAAAAAGTATTTCCATAACGGAATATAATCTTGTGCCTCATCCAACTATGCAGCAATTGAGCAGTACTACAACAAATATTGCTTTTCCCATCATAGCAAAATACCGGTCTGATTCTGTTTCGGTTTTTCTACACATGCGCCGGGCGCATGCCGTTACAGCCCATGTCGGAAAAAATTCTGGAGCATTTTTAGAATGTTGGAAGTAGTTGGAACGATATAACAGCCGGGATTACAAGAGTGCTGCAAATTAAACTCCTAGTATACCTTTCCCGGCAGGATTGGCGTGGCGGCAATTATTATGATGATTTTTAATATCTGTTTAAAGTAATTATTCTTCAAAATTTTGCACTGATCATAATTCTGAACTGATATACCAAACGCAGTGAAAATGATATACTAAGCATCACGCACGAACTCACAATGAAACGGAGGTAAGAAACACATATTTGAAACAGTCTTTCCAAATCACAATTTTTATTCATATGAAATGTCGTCGTCATCATCATCATCATCGTCGTCATCTAAACCTCAAATCCCAACTATGTTGGGGTCGGCTACATGGATCCTTCGTTTCCATTCAGCTCTATCATGGGCCATATTCTGATTGAGATGTAGAGATTCAAAATCTCTCTTTATAAGCTCATCCCATGTTAATTTAGGCCTTCCTCTTCTTCTATTTATAGTGTTTGGCTCAATAGCATTGCTTCGTATAGGCGCATTAGTAGGTCTGCGTTGCACATGTCCATACCATCTGAGTCGGCCCTCACGCAACTTGTCCTCAATGCTCGCCACCCCCACTTTATTCCTGATATAGTCATTTCTTAAACGATCTTTTCTTTTCTTCCCAGACATCCATCTCATCATACACATTTCAGCCACGTTCATCTTGTTGAGACCTTCTTTCTTCACCGCCCAACATTCAATCCCATAGAGAATGGTTGGTCGTATAACTGTTCTATAAAACTTACTTTTTAACCTGAGAGGTATCTTCTGATCACATAAAACTCCAGTTACACTCCTCCATTTCAACCATCCTGCAGTGATCCGGTGACAAACATCATTTTGGACATCCCCGTCTATTTGAATAATAGAACCTAAGTAACGAAATTTGTCACATTTTGGTATATCTACTCCGTCCAACTTGGCTCCATCATTCACACTGCGAGATTGGCTGAAATTACAATGCATATACTCAGTTTTGCTCCTGCTAATCATAAATCCATTTGATTCCAATGTCTTTCTCCAACATTCAACTTTATCATTCAATCTATCTTTTGTTTCGTCAATCAAAACAATATCATCAGCAAATAACATACACCAAGGAATATCATCCTGAACATTCTTTGTTAACTCATCCATAACCAGAACGAATAGATATGGGCTGAGTGTGGATCCTTGGTGTACCCCAACTGTAATAGGAAAAGTTGGTGTCTCTCCTCCAGGAGTCTTGACACTTGCAGTAGAGCTATCATACATGTCTTTGATCAAGTCAATGTACTGGATATGCACACCCTTTTTCTTCAAAACCATCCATAACACTTCTCTGGGTACTCGATCATAAGCCTTTCTCTAGATCGATAAACACCATATGAAGATCTTTTTTGCTTTGTCTATACTTCTCCATAAGCCTCCTTATCAGAAAAATAGCATATGTTGTTGATCTTCCAGGCATGAAACCAAATTGGTTGTTTGATACATGCGTTATAGATCTTAACCTATGCTCAATAATCCTCTCCCAAAGCTTCATCGTGTGACTCATCAGCTTGATACCTCTATTGTTTGTACAGCTCTGAACGTCACCTTTGTTCTTGTAGATTGGGACTATAATACTATTTCTCCACTCATCCGACATCTTCTTGGTCTTCATGATCTTGTTAAAGAATTTTGTTAACCATGTAACTCCCTCATCCCCCATACTCTTCCATACATCAATGGGAATATTGTCTGGTCCGCATGCCTTTCTCATTTTTATCTTTTTCAAAGCATTCTTGACCTCAGATGGTGAAACTCGTCGTGTGTAAATGAGATCTCTTGTATTCATGTCACACGAGTCGCTAACATTATATGCAGTATCTCCATTGAAAAGCTTATGGAAGTAATTTCTCCACTAGTTTTTGATATCATCGTCCTTCACCAATACTCTACCATCTTCATTCTTTATGCATTTTACTTGACTCATGTCTCTTCCTTTCCTTTCTCTTATACGAGCCATTTTATATATATCTTTTTCCCCTTCTCTAGTGTTCAGCTTCTTATACATCTCATCAAAGTATCTAGACCTTGCCTCCCGAACCACCTTTTTAGCTTCTTTCTTTGCTTTCTTGTATCTTTGGAATGTTGCATCATCTCCAGATTTGGGCAAGCTCCTATAGATCTCCCTTTTCAGTTTAATAGCCTTTTGTACTTCATCATTCCACCACCAAGTCTCCTTCTGTGGAGGTCCACAACCTTTAAACTCCCCCAAAACCTCTTTGGAAATTTTTGTTATGCAGGAGCTCATGTTATGCCACATAGTGTTAACATCAGACTCCAAGTTGCAAGTTATCTCCTTGATGAGTTTATCATGAAAAGTCAATTTCTTTTCTCCTTTAAGATTCCACCACTTGATCCTGCTATCTTGGTTTTCGTTATGTTTGCCTTTATTGATCTTCATGTTAATATCCAAAACTACCAACCTATGTTGGGTCGTGAGTTCTTCACCAGGAATCACTTTACAATCCTTGCATATGTTACGATCCACCCACCTTGTAAGGAGGTAATCAATTTGGCTACAGTTGTGCCCACTCTTGAAAGTAATCTTATGAGATTCTCTTTTCTTGAAATGGGTGTTTGCCAAAATCATATCATATGCAACTGAAAAATCTAATATCCTCTCACCTTCTCCGTTCGTGTTGCCATATCCAAAACCACCATGAACTCTCTCAAATCCAGCATTACCACTCCCCACATGGCTATTTAAATCACTCCCAATAATAATCTTCTCCTCGATCGGTATTCCTTGCATCAATTCATCCATGTCATCCCAAAAATCCTTCTTCGCATCCTCGCTAAGGACAACTTGGGGGGCATAAGCGCTAATAATGTTAAAAATATTTCCCCCAAGAACAACCTTGATAGCTATGATTCTATCACCCATTCTTGTAATCTTGACGACGTCATCCTTCAACACCTTATCAACGATAATACCTACACCATTTTTATGTTTATCAATACCTATATACCAGATTTTGTATCCTGTGTCTCCAATCTCTCTACAACGTTCCCCTGTCCATTTGGTTTCCTGCAAGCAAGCTATATTGACTTTTCTTCTCATAATGGTATCCACTATCTCCAAAGATTTCCCTATCAAAGAGCCAATATTCCAAGATCCAACTCTAATCCTTTTTTGTTGAACTTGCTTCTTTACTTACCTTCGTCGAAAATGTTGCCCCTGCACATTTTTCACTGCATCTGGGCAATGATGCGGCGGGACTAGCTTCTATACCCACACCCATCCAAGATGTGGAAACCCTTGCACATTTTTCACTACATCCGGGCGATGATGCAGCGGGACTAACTTCTTTACCCACACCCGTCCAAGATGTGGAAACCCTTGTTTATCCTTCAATACAACCGGGCGTCGCTGTGTCGAAACCCCTTGCATATTTATCACTGCACAGGGGTGCCGATGCAGCGCGTCGCTAGGTAGGGACGCTCCAACGATATTCTTATAAGGATCCATGTCATAGAAGAGTGACAAAGTTTTTATAGGCTGGCTGTCAACCTACCACCAACCCTCCTCCTTTACCCGGGCTTGGGACCGGCTACATTTACACAAAAAAATGAAAACGTAGGCGGAGTTATTTATATGAAATGTCATTTAACATAAATACTTTTGCATTTACATTTACATAATACTATTACATTTCAATCTCATTAACAAAGACTAGTACATTTTTTCGGTATTCTGTTTCACATGAAAGAGACAAACTCCAAAGCTGGATCAATCTACCCAAATTTGATCGTTGTGTGGTCCTTGAACAATTAAGGGACCGTTTGGCCCCCACCATCAAAACTCCATTTCGTCTATGTGTAATTACTCTAGCAAATACCACATGTGATTGGACCGATGCTTTTTCTTAACAAATTAATATGCTGCATTCTTACTCACCCATGTTCAATAGAATGTAAAAGGTTGATATCTGCTCCAAATTTAGTTGCTTTAACACCTCAGTTTGTTGTTGTAAACGACTTGCATGTACCTACTTTCACGGGATCGATACTGAAAGCCTGAAATCCGCAACATCTCGATATGAGAGTATGGAGAGTCTGAATTTACCCATCTGTAAGACACTCATAAGTCTTAACATGCTGTCGTGCTGAATATTATACAAGACTTGCATAAGTTTGAGAGTACTACTCCATGCTTTAAAATGCAGTTGTGCTGAACAATGTATAGAACTTGCATTAGTCTGAGAGTATTGGTCCATGCCTTGATAACTTTGAATCAAAGTCAACACCAATGTATTCAGCCTTGTATGAAATTTGAAGTTTTGATCAGGCAGTGGCGGAACCAAGAAAAACAGTAGGAGGTTTAAGTTATACATTCACAGAAAAGTAGATATTTTCTTGACATTATTTTTTCTACTCGATATAAATAAATTTGGGTTTAATGAAAGTTTCTAATTGTACTATTGCTTCCTAGGAAAATTGTGACCAAACGACTGATATGGATCTTGCAACAAGTATTCCCTCCTCAATTGGTCACAAATTTCTATGTTATAATCCTCAATTGGTTTTCTAAGGCCTGGATCAATGACGATGTCATTTGGATTGAACTCAACATCAATATTGGCTTTTCTTGTGCAGTAGTACTAATAGGAGATGTTAAGCTTGTAAGCTCGTCATGTTTCATAATAAGTTTAATGAATTTCTTTTTTTTCTATATACCTCGAAGTAATATGCAAACACTAAATATTAATTCTAGAAAATCATACAAAATGTCCATCAAGCATATGCAAATTAGAATTCATGTTGTGTCTTAAACCAATTTTAATATCATGACATATCTAATGGCTATTTTTACAAAGAAGACAATTAGTTTATTAGTTGACTAACCATGATCTTACAATTATTTTTATTACTGTACAAAGAAGATTACATACACGAATATCACATAAGAATCGATAACATATTTATGACAAGATTATAAAATTGCAAAAATTGATATTGCTTGCATTGGAATTTATAAGGTGCATACCTCTAAAATGTGTCTTGTAGCAAGCGGAAATTTGACTTTCCAAAGAAGACCATTGCATCGCCGATCCCACTACTTCACCGCGACGAAAGCCACACACCACAGACAGTTACTTGTTAACTTCAGTCTAAACCCTTGGTCCTGGGATTCTTGTCCTATTGCTCGCACACAATTAGTCTCATACAGACAGCCGCAACCACACCGCACAACAAACGACATCTGTACAGAGTGCATTATCATCTGTTCGGCCTTAGGCCTTCGTTGTTGGTTACAGTCTTACAGACGGATGAAAATCACAAAACAACAATTCAACTGCAAGCTTCACACACCACAACATCGTTGGCAACGGCCCAACATCGCATTACGAGGCCCGCCTAGACGGCTGGACCTGGACACCCTTCGCTTCATGGCTTCATGATTCACGTCGTCGCCTCTTGTCAGAGTCGTCACAGATGGAGAAGGTTAGAGAATAGAGACGCGTCAGCCTTCGGCGATCGTTTTCTTCTGGCCGCGCAAGCGCAACGCCGCAACGGATTTGCAGAGACGGGAGTCTCATTAGGAGCCCAAAGCTGAAAGTTTGTCGCGTCGTTTTGACTCCGTGACTCCACTCGCCAAGGAGTCACGACTGTTCAGTTTTGGAGTCCTGATACAAATCTAGTACTTAATTAAACTTAAATGTAACTCTTCATTTTTCATTAGTAGTCAATGAGTTAAATCATTGAATTAAAAAAATTGGAATTGGGAGGGGGGCTTCAGTCCTGGCAGCCCCCCCCCCCCCCCCCCCCGTTCTGTCCCTCTATGAAGGTATCCGTACCATCAACATGCTCACGTACTCCAAGTTATCTGTCACGTCATCTTCACATTTGTGATTAAGTCGCAAAGGCTAGAAGATATGAATGCTTGTATATGATTTTCACTGATCACAAAAAAATCATTAAGAAGACACCAATGCATATAAAAGTTATTGTTAACAGTATGATAGAAGTAACTGATTGAGTATAATGTAGAAAAGTGAGCCTTCTAGATGTAGAATGTTTAAGAAAAAGATAAGACATGCCTCTACATTTTTCACACCATATACATTGGAGAAAATGAGATAGACAAATCACTAACAAATCACTACCTTTTAACATGAAGAACTATTCTAATGACATCTTTAGATCACATCTCTTTAAAAGCAAAAACATATCAATAGAACAAAAAAAAAGAACCTAACATAAAAGATGTGCATAGGCTTTCTTTTCTGCTTTGTTAGATGACGGGGCACTCTGCTTGATGTACATGCCTAGACTGAGCATTCTAGAATCTTAATTTCAGTTCAATGATACCCTCCACCGTTATCTTATAAACTCCTCTTCATTGATCAGTCTTCTTAATATATATACATATATATAATTAAAAATACTTACTTGAGATTTTTCTTGTACTACTTGAACACAAGTTCATTTCATATTTTCCATCTAGATAAGATTGATGTAAAAAAAATTCAATCAAGCTCATACTCACACTAGTATTAGCATCCACATGATCTTTTAAAAATAATGATAAATTATTCAACTTGTTCAAACTTCAAATAACCAATAGAAGGCCTATCTAGATTCAAACTAGATTAAATGAATAAGTAGTGAGAGCTTTTCAAGCATATCCTTATGTAATTTATGTACTCCCTAGTTTTCCATGCAAATCCTCCTTCATAGATCCAACCTAGTCATTTTTGTTGCCTTCCTTTAAGAAAGCAAGTATTGTCATGGAAATTACTCATTATATAATTGTATTAAAGATCATGTTACCATAACAACATATTATTTGAACTTGAATCTAAGATGTCCAATCATTGAAACCTAGGTGAGAGGTAAGTTTGAATGTTGTGTTTTGAGTACACATGGTGGAAAGGGGTGGCAAATTTGCATGAGATTCTTTAATTTTAAAGTAACATATGGGTTAAAGCAAGTGAATGAAAATGTTCTTCAGTAGTTACAATATTTAGAAAGTTTAAAGCGATCAACTTCTATATGTATGATGAAACTTCACTCCATATCATAAGTTTTATATTCACAGACTACCATGTTTTATGTAGTGCATATAAGCTCTATATACCATATAAAGCCAGCATAGTCGTGCAAAAAAGATAAATTAATATGTAAAAAAGGTAGAAGTAGAGTATCACTGTGTAAGAAATCACACTAACAATGAAAATCAAGAGATGAAAATGAATATATATATCTAATGATTAATTACCTGGTTGGTTCTTTTGATATGAAGAGGAATTTTTTTTACTTATTTTTCAAAATTCATCACATTGCATATAGATCACATCCAATAAACTTAGTGAAATTCCCCCATAAAAGTTTGAAAATCTAACATGAAGCAAAATCAAAATTATTGAAGTGAATACAACTTCTATACCCACTCATACAATGCTACTTTTTAGTTGCAAGACACATAATAAAGAAGAATGAAAAACCTAGAAAGAGTTTCAACAATCACAATTGATAGTCACCTTAGGAAATGATGATGCAAAGATCAATAGGCATTACAATGCTTATCTTTCTTTAGAATCTATCACGCTTGTGGGAACCATTACATCCACTTGAAGAAGTTGACCTCACCCAACCAGCCTCCAAGTTGATAATCACATGCAGAACCCAAGTAAGAGAAAAATACTTTTGAATATGCTTAGAGCACATCACACTAAGACACGATACATCTAGTGGTGTTGATGTACTTGACAATCATGATGAAGAAACTACAAAGAAATGAAGGTGTGTTATAATAAATGTAAAGAGATGCAATGATTCTATCATGGGGGTTTCACAAATACATGACAACACCTAGAAGTGGTGTGCTCCTCGTTCAAGCTTCCTAGCATCCTCACCAAAATGGTGGGTTATTTGAATGAACATGCTTAGAGAACTTCACAGCAAGCCATGATACATCCAATGGCTTTGATGTACTTGACAATCATGATGGAGCTACTACAAATAAATGAAGGTGTGTATAATAAATGTACAAAGATGCAATGCTTATATCATAGGGGTACAATTCCATGAAAAACACCTAGAAGTGTTGTAGTCCTCGTTTGAGTTTCCTGAAATCCTCACTAAAATGGTGTGTTTTTTCAATTCAACATGTAGTAGACATCCCTACGCTTCGTCGAGGATGTAGAGAAGGAACATATGCATGAAAAAGAAGGTTAAGAGATAATGGCCAAACACAAAGAAATGGTTGTTTCATTCAATTTTAATAAAGATACCTCAACTTGAGTTCTTAAAGGGTGAGTATTGGAAGAAAATTGCAAGTTCTATATTTGTGGTGGTTGTTATATTTGCGATAGGGATCTGACTTGTCTGTATGATGTTGGTTGTTGCACAAATAACCCATTCATTATAAACACTAATTGTAGGTAATTTAGAGTTCATTTTTGTGACATTGATGAATCCACTAACAAGTGAAATGAAATAAAATACAAAATAGAATTCCTTTTGCTTTTCAAATACTTGTTCATAATTGTATCATTACCAATTTTTCCAAGAAAATCACAACACAATTTATTTTTTCACAACACTTCAATACTTTATTGAATCTTATTTCTATGTCATTCAAGATGGTTAGCTAGATGTCATCCATTATAATTGAAAAAACAAGACTCCTTATTGAGAAAACAACTTAAAATTGTGAATGGGAAGAGGCTTAACAGTTTCATAAATGCAAACATACTAAGTTTGTGCACCTATTACAAGGTTATCGTAGTGGGAGTGGCAAGAGAAGACCCCAAAAATAGTTACTAGTTATAAGTAACATCAGTCTTACCAGCCTACATATGAAACTGAAATAGTATGAACTATAGAGAAATTTGTTGTGTGATCCACTATGATTGGATTAGAATAGTGATGACAAGTTAGACAACTTTCATTTCTATACCCAAAATAGAAAGAATAAAAATACTCATTGTAAATTGACATGATTTCCATAGAAGACAAATTAGACAGATGTACGAGAAAGCTTGATCAAGGGAGCATGTGTCGAGTATGAATGGTTAGTAGTTTGTCTCAAAGTCATTATGGTTATACTTACACTAGTCACAACAACCAAAATATTCATAATTTACTAATTGTACAATATAGAAGATAGTGAGAAACACTATAATGTTAGTAATGACACTGTCTTACTTGCTCTTAGGGGTAAGAGGTGTGTGCCCTGATAGATAGTGGTTATAATAATGATCTAGCATTTCTAAGAGTGGTCTTAACGAAGACACATAGAAGATGTCATGAGCAATGCAACAATATTTAATGACCCTGAACATCATCGCCAAAATGTACTCCATAGAGAACATGCTCAAAGAGACAGTTATCCAACTATTATTTCATTTTGGGATTAGCATGAGGTGGTTTTCTAGGGTGTGGGGGATGCTTCAAAAGCCACAACTTTATTCAGACACCACTCTGGTTGTTCATAAAATTATTCTACATAGAACTTATCATGTCTTTATGTTTCCGTATAGATTTTTCATTTTTTAGAAACATAGGAAAATTAGATTGAAACTTCATACTCTAGGATGTCACAAATAAACGTTGTGACCCTTCCCAAATTTTATGAAATCAAAGATTATTGAATCATGTGCAACCTCTTTTGTATTGGTTCTTCAATTTTACAACTGGGTCAACCTAGTTAAATAGGTGATGTCAAAACGCATAAATATTTTGAAGTTTTGATAAAATAGAAATGTCAAATGCATGGAGAAACTCACAATTCCAATGTTTTAGGTGGATTAAATATCTTGAGTAAGTAAATTTTATCATGACATAATTTATTTGTTGATCATATTCATAACCATAATGAATCCAAATCTGCTTCTCATCATGTCTCCTCCACCACTATGTGACTTGCTATAACAAAACACCACATGATCTTCACTTACTCCTTTAACATGGATCCCCTATGTCTTACCACTTTGTCATTCAAACATGTTCCACTTTGAAATCACATGTGCCTCCCCTCTTTCCTTGTTGTTCCTATTTCATAATAAAAAAGAGGAATGGTATAGAAGTCAGGTGTAGAGGAGAAAAAGAAGGTGAGAAATTGATGATGCATTGAGTTTTATTTTCTCTTCAGATGCTATTTTTTCATGTATTACATGCATTATTGTTCATTTTTATATTATTAGTGTACAATTTATCATTATTATCTTGTGAAATGTTATTGCATCAAATAATAAGCATTTTCATCGAATTATGTCAATATATCATATTTTATTTGGGCCTATGTTTGTTTTTTCATATTTTAGGTAATTTGAGCTCTCACAAGGAAGCTCACTGCTATCGACACCAAAGTCAATGCTACCAACTTAATGCAAACATCCAACAAGGAAGTTAAATAAATCTTAGTGCTACAGAGATAAGACTCAATGCTATCTAGACTGTGTTTGAGGCTACCAAAATGCTAAGTCAGTGAAATCGACTTATGGTCCAGAGAGCAACAATAACCAAAGTTTATCAACTCGGTGCTATCGACATCCAAGTTGATAGTACTAACTTTCATTAGCAAAATAAATCAGAATTCACAAAATGGCAACTTGGTGCTATTGACCTAACTGTCGATAGTATTAGAACTCAATGAGAGGTTTGAGTCAGCTAATGACTTGGTGCCACTAACATCCAGCCAGTGGTACAGACTTGGCATGATCAGTGTCATGGAGGATATGCAAGGGAGAAAATGTGGCAAATATGTACATGGTATAAAGGAGTAGGTAAGAAGGTGGAATTTGTAGACTACTTTCCTTTAGAAGCTTCATGTTATGATGTTGGATTATTGAAAAGTAAAAATGAGTTTTTGTTCAATAAGAAAAGGAGGCCTCTAGATAATCAAGTGAATCAAATACACATCCTCATGACCGCAATGGAGAAATTAGGCATTTTAGATAACGAGGATAGTGATGATAGTCATAGGGGTGAGGAAGGTGATGCTAATGGGAACATACTGCCAACAAGTTCGGTAAAAAGAACTACAAGTGTGGTGGTCCAATGAAAACTTTCCTCCATAGAAATGGTGGCACACAATGGAATAGATACCTAGTTATTAGTTGAAGGAAATAAGAAACAAGTGAATTCTATAACTTAATTGATATTAGAGCCTAGGAAGTATGAAAATGGTGATTTTCAAAAATATAATAAACATACACATCGAGATAATTACAAATATATATATACATATAAATTGATTCATTCATAATTACTAATTTGTCCCCAGATTAATTGGATTCATCACTATATCGTAATTCAATAAACTAACACAAACAAATAACATAATAAGACATGACAACATTGTTATCGCATATCATATTTATACAAGCCACAGTGGAAATTGATTCAACATAGAAGTAATAACTTTACAATTTTGCAAAATTACAATTCTAGATAAATATAATAATTGAAATCATACCAACAATACTAATAACATAATTTTTTTCAAATGTAATTGCATCAAAATTTACAAGCACTTAAATTTAGCAATAAACTGAACACGAAAAATAAAATGTAGTATGCTATTGTTGTAGTAGGAGGGAAGATAGTAGATATCTAATTATAGAGAAATTAGGGAAGAGAGGATTTAATAAAATGGAATAAAGATGAGTAGATAAGAGTATAATCATATAATATTTATTGGAATAAATGGATATCACTAGAGGGAAGAGATGATTTAATTGATGCACAAAGAAGCATAGGAGAGACAATAAAAATGTTGTATTAGAGGAGGAGAAAGAAGTCACATGGAAGAGGGATAGAGAAAGGGGAGGAGGTCTACCACTATAATAGAAGGGGAATAGGAGATATAAAAATGAAAAAGGAGACAAAACTTAATAGGGGGAGGGTGACGAGGAATTTATAAGGGACGGGGAAAGGTGTTGCAGTGGAGAAAGGGGAGAAGGATAAAGAAGGGATGAAAGAGAATAAAAATTATAACCAAGAGAGGAGGATCATAACAAGGGAGGAGGAGAAATTGGTCTGAGAGAATTAAATCAGGAAAATAGGAGCTTACTGAGAAACTGGGAAATAAGGGATAAATAAAGAAGGAAGGTGATTTAGATGAGGAGAAATTGAGAAGGGAGAGATAAATAAAAAAGAAGGAACAGATGTGGAAAAGGAAGGGTATAGGGAGAAGCATAAGTACAATGGTGGATGAATAGCATGATGAACAACAAAATAGGAGATAAGAGAAAAAAGGGGATGCGAAAGAAGTCATGAAAGAAGAAGAGAAAGGGGATGAGGTGCTTAAGAAGAGGAGGAGAAAGGAGGAATATGATGGTACCTAGGGGAGGAAATGGAGTAGGGTGCACAACTCTATTGCATCAGCTCAAGTTGGTCCTGCTATTGCTGATGTTGCACTAGGGTTAGGGTTGATTTCTCTCACACCTTGTGCATGTGTCACTGACAATTTCTCCACCCAAATGATAACACCTACTCCATGCACTGTCAGTGAGTGCTCCATGAATTGTTCGCAACTAATCCATGTGGTGGCTTCTCCATCCACTGGTGCTCCTGGCTAAAGAGGAGAGTTCAAGAGAGGAAATGTTAGGGAAGGAGATTGGGGAACAAATGTATTGGGAGGAGAGAATACATGTATTAGACTATGGTTTTAGATTGGGGGAAATATTGGATTTTTTGTGGGTTAACTTCTAGTTAACTAACTGTAGGGAAATTTGGTGCAAATATAGGTAGAGGAAACAAAAAATTTAAATGCATGTTTCCCAAAACCATTAGAATCACATCAACAACAATGTATCTAGAAAGAAACTTTTGCAAGGTTATACCTGGTCCTGGAGCAAGTCCAGTGACATTACCCTTACAGTAGCAACTTCTTCTTCAAGTAGTAACACACTCCTTCAGTAGTAGTAACACTCGTGCAATCGTCTTCCCTAGCCTCCTGGTGCAACACCACGGACATAGATTGACAATGTCCTCCAAGTGGTAGATGATGAACTTCCACCTATAGAGTAGTCCAAGCATACCATCGGGAACTCCACATTGTACTTCTAGAAACAACATGAAGGAGTTGTCCCCTTCTGTCAGTGTACTTGTCACTGACATGCTCTCCCACAACTGATCTCAGTTGTTCCCTCCCTTGCTATCCTTCCTATTAATGAGTAGAACTGTCTCGATCTCTCTATTGGTTACTACAACCAAAGAGGACAATAATTGTCAGGGCCACTAATCTCAATTTTGTGTCTTGGGAAGCCCCCAATACTGCTCTATTTATAGGAGGGGTTAGGGTCAGGGTTGCCAATCTATGTGGGAGTAGAAGGGTCTAGAATCATGAATCTTCTAGAACTTGTGCAGCGTGCAATGGTCTCTCGCTTTTAGTGAGTGAAATGGTCATTTCACATAGAGAAATGATCATTTCAAAATTTTCCTATTCTAAATCAAAATGGTATTCAATGCCCGATTAATGCTAAATATGACATCAACATCAATCCTTGTTCCAATCAAATTGGCAACTGAATCGGGTGACTTGGGAAACAAACCAGTCGTTTCACAACTAAGATGGTCATTTCACATAGTGAAATGGTTGTTTCACATTGTGAGATGGTCATTTCACAACTAAGATGGTCGCTTCACTTGTCCAGTTCAAGAAAAGTTCAACAAATATATATTCCAATTGACATGACACTCCAACCAATAATCTCAACCCTTGAATTGATTGGCTCATAGTCCATTCATTCAATTTTGAACCTCAATTGTTTAATTGAATACATAAACACCTTTAGAATTCAATCTAAACATCATTCATGAATAATATCCTTTAATCCAAGTGTATCCTATGTGTGTGTTGGCTCTGATCTCCAAACCACGATATAAACACGATTTTAAACTCAGCGGAAACATTCGATTAGCAGCGGAAGACAAAAATCACGGGAAATTAAAAACTTTTTGAGATAAGAGCTTGAAAACATAAAACTCCTTTTATAAGAAACCAAATAAATAGTTTACATCTCTGTTAAACTACTTCTTGAGTAGTTATATACAACATGATACAAAAATCTCAAGAGTCAAAACCAAAATCTCAAACCACTAACTCCTAGGACCTGAGAGTACAGAGACGACATAGGACTATCTAACTATATGACTCAGCAGTCAGTATTTCCACCTGAGATTCACTGCTACCCCTAGTGCTGTTGTTGCTGTTGTTTCTCATCCTTGAATGGATTCCTTCATCCTCGAAGACCACCTAAAAAGTTGAAGTCTACGGGGTGAGACAATTTTAAATAATTGTCCCAGCTAGAGATATAACTCTCAACTAGAAGCTTTATTATAACATTTAAGGAACATCATACTCAAAGTAACTTAAATCATGCAACAACATGTTTAATAACAAGTGAAGCAACTTCTACATAAGCAGTCATTTCTTTAAAGCATATAAAGAACATGTATACTAAATATTTGAACAGATCATTAATGTAAACAATGTAACACCAAACATTATTTCTTGTAGTTCAACCTAAGCAGATATGCTACGCGGTTGATTATGTTTTACAAACATTATTATGCCCTGTGGAGATGAGGTATACCGCTCATACTCCAACCGATCACTAGTAAGTCACATCGGTATCATACATAGGTCATCAAAAGAGCCAGATTCTTATGACCTCATCTTCCTCAGTCAGTAAGAGGATTTATTTGCAGGACATCTTGTGTCTCTGCTGTAGTAGCTATCCAGGGTATTCTGGAAACTTCGCTATAGAGTTACAGTGGCGTTCTGTACTCTCTTCGTCATCGGAAGATTTCTTGTTTATCTCTCATCGATGCGGTGTTTGTGTTTTCTTTGGGAGATTTGTGGTACATTACTTGGTATGAATTTATAGTGAAGGGTTGATGGATTAAGATACATCTACATCAATTCCTACACTAGGATGTAAGGATTTTCACATCCATTTCCCCCACATACTCAAAAGTATGTGATCCAGGAGTTCCCTTAGGAAAACCTATTTCACCATCATTTGGTCTCTGATAATGATGGATCTATGATCAGGGCTCTACATGGTATGATTGTACTTGATTAGTTAGGTACATTTCAGTATTCGTTTATCATCATACATGTTCTCAAACATTAATCATTAGCATAGCAGCTATGAAAGTGGAATACTAAATGTAACAGAACTAATTCACATCAATTATCATTTCTTCATCATTTCATCACAAATCTTCTAATTAGCATGACCTTGCTGATACTCATGGCTCTCACAGCCTATCAATCTCATTAGATGCCACTTGCTAGGCATCAGGGTATTTCACTATTCATAAAGTTAATAACATGCTTTCAATGAATATGGTATGATCATTCTTACCTGGATATGATCATCCTCATATAAGAACCTACATGGTTAATTTAACTGATAACAGTAAACAAATCATTTCAAAGAAGTTGTACCTTCCTACTCTTACAAGAGTTAGGTTCCCTAAATCTCATCAATTAGGGTTATTCATTTCCTTTGCTTATGATTAGGAATATTGATTCCTCATCTCATACTTCAATCATGAAGATTCATGCTCAAAAAGCATAACTGGAAATAGGGTTTACCCTATTCAATTAAGGTTGTTGAATCTCTTTGTCTTATAAGGCATCATATTTTGTAATTTTTTCACAAAGTTTCATACCTAAAAGCATAACACATGACTAAGGTTAACATACCTCATCCTTTATTAATTAGTGTTTCCTGTTCATATTATCAGTCCAACTCTAGTATGCAACTTTACATTCTTGGAAGCATACCAGGATATAAAGAGTGTTTACCTTTGATTACAACCTTTATTGAACATCATAATGATGATCAATTCTAAGTATCAATCCATTTTCTTCTTCATATTATACTCTACACTCATTAAGTACATGAATTCGTTGTGCCCCTATTATAGCTAATTCCCTCTTATATCTTTTTAGAAGATACAAAGGTTTAAACATTGTTGATGTAGGATAACTCATCTTGTAAGATTGATTTAGCTATACCTCACTTAAATGAATTACCTAGTATACCATCTCCAGGGTTTCATAGTTACCAGGTCATAAACTATGCTCACTATTCATCCTACTAGGGTTTCCCATATTTTCATTTCCAATTAGGGTTTCCCATATTACAACTTGTAATAAGGGTTTCTATTCACACTACATGTCATTACCCTAGAACTAGGGTTTACTATACACCCCTTGGTGAATTGAACTCATAACATCATCATGAATGAGAAACATCACCATTGATGCCCTTAGATTAGATTAAGATTCATCAATTGTCATAATTAGGGTTTTTATGATCTCACATAGGTGGATCATACCTTTATCATGCACATTCATATGTATTGAAGGTACTTTACTTGAGTTTTAACCATAAATGGTACTTTCTCTCTCCTTTTACTAATAGATGGTGATTACACCACTCTAGATTAGATTGGGACAAGTCCTCATTGACTAACATAAGCCAAATCACCACTAACATGTCATTAGGGTTTGATTAGAACAAGGTATCCTTTGATTTAACCCTTCAAGGGTATTTTGGTAAAGTACATTATTGATCACCATCATGGGTCAATTCATTAGTCCCTTAGTCCCTTAATGTCCTAGGGTACCATTAGGGTTTAGGTTAAACCACCATTGAACCAAAAACACCTTCAAATGATTAAATATAAACAACCTTGAAAATCTCCAATCAGTTACACATATTCAACCTCCAAACGGTTTGAGACCGTTTGGATGTGTTGACCATTTGCTAGGTTTGACTCCAAGACCGCATGACACTCAAGGTCGTTTGCCCTCAAACGGTCTTAAGACCGTTTGGGTGCGTTGACCGTTTGGGGAGAGTTGACCTCCAAACCGTTTGAAGCTTATGCGGTTTGAAACCGTTTGATCAAAACAACCTTGAGATCGATTGGTCCAAATGACCTTGAGATCGTTTGATCCCAAACAGTCTTGAGACTGTTTGGCCCCAAACGGTCTTGAGACCGTTTGGTCCAAATGGGCTCAAACCGTTTGGACCTCAAACATGGTTCAAAAGTTACAATCGATTATGGTTATGTATGTTGAAGCCCTCAATTATCCAAATCCATGTTAACCACTTACAATTGAGTCAATTAGGATGAGCCTTAATCAATTGGACACCAAATTGCCCCTCAATTGAAAGCCAATTAGGGTTGAATCCAATTCAATTAGGGTTTCAATCAGATAATCATCAATGTTCAACAATGTGAATCAATTTGAGGTTGAACCTATCAATTGGCCTCCAATTGGGCCCAAACTTGGCCCAAACGGTCTTGAGATCGTTTGGACATCCTCCAAACGGTCTTGAGACCGTTTGCCCAAAATTTTTTTACCAAAAACCAAGTTGTTTGGATAAGGGTTGAACCCTAATTAGGTCTAAAATCAGCGTTTTTATCAATTCATCAACTTATTGTAATTGGACCCTCAAACCATCAAATTAGCTCAATCCTAGACCTCCAAACGGTCTTGGGTTGTCACCAAACGGTCTTGAGACCGTTTGGATGAATCCCCAAACGGTCTTGAGACCGTTTGGATCCTTCAACCCAAAACTCAACTAGATCTATACTTGAAATCAGCAATTTCAACCCGATTAGGATTAGGGTGTTGAAGTGCCTTCAACTCTTAATTGATTAGGAATTAGATTATGATTCTTTGTAGGAATGAAATTCAATGTGTTACCAAAAGACCCTCAAATGGTCGTCCCTTGGTCAACACTATAAAATGGTCTTGAGACCGTTTTGATCCAAACGGTCTTGCAAGACCGCATGAGATCAAACGGTTTGAGACCGTTTGACCTCAAACGTTTTGCAACCGTTTGGACCAAAAAGGGTCCAAGGTCGGTTGATAAAGTTGCCTAGGAATTCACACCCATCATCTTCAACCTCTGTTCAGGTCAGTTACTCCACGGTTTGCTTGCAAAAGTGCAAGGAAGAAGGGAGGTAGAAGAAGAAGAACTAAGCTTAAATTGCAAGAACATACATATGCATAATAAAGCAAGGAGTTTAAAGTTATAAAACCCACCTCAAACGTTGTTCCTAGAGCTCCAAGCTTCCAAGCTTCAATCCTTTAATGGCGTCTTGAGCTCCACAAGTCAGCCAAGGGTGATTCTCCAAGGAAAAGATGGGGATGGTCGGATAGAACAAAGAACCTAAGTAAATTAACCATAGAACCAACCTTATATGATGAATTCATCCAAGAATCTGAGCTAGAAGATGGTTCCTACTCACCTTAGAACTAGTTGGTCGTCTCCCTGAGCTCCAGAGCTTTGTCTTAGCCATTTGAGAAAGATGAGAAGTGAAGAGGATAAGTGATCCGTTCACTTGGTTTGCAAGAGTGAAGGCTTATATACTTTAGGCTATTTTCCACCTTAAGGACCTCTAGAACATGGAATTCTCATCCAAGTCCCTCCTTGTTTCTAAGGCACGTCCAAGCCATCTAAAATTAATAAAAGCTCAACAAAACTCAAGATCTAAGGGTAAAGAAAACCAACTTTCAACTAGGGTATATATATGAAGAGTCTCCATTCATACTAAGTGAATTTTATGCACAAAGATCATTCTTCTTATCTGATTATTTCATTGAAGCGCCCCTTTCATCATTTCTACTCTAAATGATGTCAAGGGTCATAAAAGATATTCTATAAGGTGTATTTTACAAATTGCACCCCACATTTGGGTAAATTGCATTTTACTCCAAATTAGGGTTTTTAAGCACAAGGATCATTCCACAAGCTGCATCTTGATGCCCAGGCTTGGGACATCCATTATACTTCATCATATTCTTTCTTATGTTGTCTCAACATTAAAGGAACATATAAACATGTGTAATTTGCAAGTTAACCCCTCTGATTGGGTAAATTGCACATAGGTCCCTATATTGCAAAACAATACTACAACATTGTTCATAGGGGACAGAAATGGAAACATATGTTCCATAGGAGCTTTAATTACATACTAAAGGATAATTACAAACATCTAATTTCATAATTAGGCAAAACACCTAGGGTTAGCTCATAACCCAGGTCAGGGATGTTACAGTGTGTGACCCTATAGATCTAGAAATACATTGACAGTGAATGTTCATAACAATCTTATGACATCACAAGAAAAGCGTGGTGCCTAGTCGCACAACATTTCTACCAAAGTAATTCAGAAAGTTGGACAAAAACTTCAACTTGCAGTCTGTGATTAGTGCTATCGTGATCGTATAGTTCCTCTATATTTGATATCTAGATTCGAACCCAAGGCATGTAATCATCATCCTCTCAACACTCAATCCATGTTCCTTAAACTACAACAAACTGTTTGAGGTGCATGTGAGTTCACATATCACATATTGAATCACATGGGTATAGTTGTACATTTGTTAGTCTCACTTATAAAGAGGCCCTAGATACAAATCTCCTAAAGGAAGGACAAATCCCATATACATCACTCACACTCAGTCCCCATGTGTGAAAATACACCCAATCATCACCGTTATGGCAACCCTTTTTTCAGGATTACATTTTATGATGCCAAAGTACATAAATGACATGTGATGAAGTTAGTGACTTTAGGTCTAAGAACTAAAAACACCACTATCACAATTATAGATGTTTCTGACTACCATTCCATGGTCTCCATGTATCACTCTCATGGTGGGTCTGTCTGATACACTATTTTCTAACATGTATATGTGTGCTTGACTTGATATCATATATCATGACTAATGAGATTCAATCATCAAATCAACACACTAGTCTTATGTATTACCGTTGTCTATTTTTCTTCCATAGTAATATCTGACTAGGGACATAATAAGAATGTATGTACTCATATCATACATATGATCTCATCCTACATATTTTAAATCTGAAGACATATGTCATCAAGTAGCATCATTCTTTAGACATCTACTATGTATGTGTCATCATCTCATGACTGACACAAATATAATAGATGGAATTACCTTTTTATTATTATGAAATCATGTATCTCATGCCACTCTACAATCATCATATGATTGGCTCTCTGGGCATACATACCAATAGACTCCCACTTGCACTGAGTGACAATCTCCCATGAATCATATTCTAGGTGATCTTAACATGTTGATAATGTTTCTACTACATAAGCACTTTTATACCAGGTTAGCAACGCTTGCTTTGAGTTGGTATTTGCAATTTTTCCATCTCTTCATTGTACAACATCTCATATGAGATGGAAGTGTTGTGGTATGCTATATGAGATTCCTTTCCTATCATATTACTCCATTATTGTCAAAGTATCTCTACTATGTCATCAATGGTTGGAACCTCTCATAAGTTCAGCCATATGAACTTCGTACAATATCCTTTGTTGTTCTCATAACACAAAGATAGTCAACTTCTATTGTAGATTTAACCAACTGTCATTATCTTGGAACGTTTTCCATCTTACAATTCTCATTTTAAGGCCAAACACAATTTTTGAGTGTGGTTATTTGTTAGCTTGGAAGTTTGCATCATTGTAACCCTTTACACCCAACTCTTCCTTATTACCATAACCAAGGAAATGATCCTTTTAGTGCTTTATAAGCACTTAAAATGTTCTTTTATGGTAGTCCAAGGACTCTCACTGGCATCTGACATATACCCTCACATCATGTCTAATACATATGAGATTACTAGATAGGTATATATATCCTCTTATCATGTCCAATACATATGAGATAATTGGATATCCTCTCGTCATTTCCAATACATACGATATAACAAGATATCTTCTTGTCATGTCCGATACATACAAGATAATGAGATGAGTACATACATGATAGATACAATTGTGAATGCATATGGTACCTATCCATCTGTTCCCATTCTTTATAAGAACTAGGACACTAGGCTCCTGAGAGACTAACTCCATGGAACATGGACAAGTTTTCTCTCATTGATTCTTGTATGTTTATCCTTCAACATCCTGCCAATATATGTTCTCTTAGGTTAATAAGCTTTCCAGATCTATCTGTATAGATCTAAATCCTATCACATAGGATGCTTCACCGAAGTCCTTCATAGAGAAGGTACTTTGCTTTCTAGGTTTTAATATAAGGATGTTATTCCCCCATTATGTAGAATATAAAATATGCTCCCACTAATTTTTTTTATCATAGATTTCATCTTCATTCTGACTCAAGTCAAACCCTTTGACCATCTTGTCAAATAGAAGATTCTTGCTCTGTGATGTTTGCTTCAATAGAAAGATTGACCTTTGTAGATTATAGACTTTATTTGCATAAATGGATTTCTAAAACCATTAAGTTGTATGGCGTACACATTCTGTACAATTATTTTAGTTACGGAATGTGGTTTTAACATCCATATGCCAAATCTCATAGTCATACTAAGATGCAATTGCAAGCATGATCCTAATGGATTTAACCATTGTAATGGGTGAAAAACTTCATCATGTTCAACACCTTGAACTTGTTTGAAGTTCATCACAGCCAATCTACCCTTCCATATTGGTCTTCTCTCAATGACCCAAATGCACCCAATGAGTTTCACCCCTTTAGGTGGATCAACCAAGTTCATACCTTGTTGGTGTACATGGAGTCCATCTTTGATCTTAGGACTTCAAATCATGTCTCAGACTCTGGTCCCTCAATAGTTTCTTGGTAGGTGTGTTGACTCATCTCTATGATCAACTCATTGCCTTTCAGAGTTATGAGATATCCAAATCTTTCAAACTCAAGGCATGTTCTACTAGAACTATAAGGTTTTGTGATATATAAGGAACTTGAGATTCCACAAAAAATTGTGATTCTCACTATTCCCATTGGACCTCTTTAGGTTCGATGTTTTCTTGTTTGTCTAAAATATTTCGAGTTCTACTTTTACTGCCACTGATTCCTTTGGAACTACATTACTCATCAGGAAATACAACCACCCAGATCAACAAACAACTTTGTTGTAGGATTGGGATAATAGTAACATTTGAAAAAATAATATTTAAGTGATTTGTGGACTAAGCTTCTCAATAAACTATTTACTTATATATGCTTTCATCCCTAATCACTATTAAAATACATACAGAGACACCTCCCATGCCATATCCTATATGGTGTTTTTTGAACCATTTTAGACGGTACGTTGTTTGAGTGTAAAGCATGTGCCTAAAAAGTATTTTAAGAATTAGCTCGATTTATTGATAATCACACCATGACCTAATAAGGTGTGATTCCTTCTTTCTGACATTTCATTATGTTTCAAGTGGAGTTCATTGTGATACACTATCAACTATAGAAGGTCCTCAAAATATTTGTTTAAAATATTTAAACATCTATCACATCAAAGTATCTTAATACTTTTAGCAAGCTAGTTACATACTTCATTCTTAATCTTCCTGAACACTTCAAGAGAATTATACTTGCATTTATGATGAATGCATATTCTTCATGATTTTCAATCACCTTCTTGGGCTCTTTTTAATTCAATACATCCAATTTCAGTTACTAAATATCAAAATGTGCAAAACTTCCTAATTGGTTCAATTATCAAGGTTTTTAACTGATTTAATGTTGATTTTTTGCAGGTCTTGATGAGGTTGAACAATCAGCTAAGACCCACCTTTATCTTCCCTTGATCTACCCTCACTTACCCTTGGACTTGACCATACGGTCTTGACTGCATACAGTCTCATACATGCAGTCTTGACCAAACTATCTCGCCCATGCGCTCTTGACCATAAGGTTTCATCTATACGATCTCAAAACTATATGGACATACTCACCTCGAAACCATTTGGAGCTGGGAATGTCGAGACCGTTTGGAGAGTACCGGTCTGCGAGACCGTTTGGAGAGTACCAGTTTGTGAGACCGTTTGAAGCAGCTGTGAAATCATTTGATAAAGCTATGCATGAGACCGGTTGGGAGAGCTACGTGCATGCCAAACTGTTAGAGCCAAAATCACCAAGACCGTTTGGTCTTTTGTTCAGCATGAAAGACCGAATGGAGTTGCTATATTCCAAGACTGATAGACCTTGCGAGACCGTTTGATGCTTGCCATCGAAACCGTTTGCAAGAGGAACACACTGCCAAACCGGTTGGAAAAGAATATGCGAGACCAATTGATAAAGTTACACATTAGCCATCCATTTGGATAAAGCTACGTGCATGCAGAGCTGATTGGAAACGTAGATCATGTAGACCGTATGAAAAAGTGCGTGAAACCGTTTGACCTGAACTCATGAGACTGACTGATAAAGTATGTGTCGAGACCGTTTAGGAAAGTTGACATGCAATGAAGACCGAATGAAAAAATTGGATACACTGCAAACCGTATGGAAGTTAGCTGCGAGACCGTTTGGTCATATGCAACCAAGATCGTATGGAAAAGGAATGCATGCGAAACTGAATGAAAAAAGGTATGTACAAGAATGAATGAACAAGCA
Source organism: Alisma plantago-aquatica (assembly GCA_963693085.1). Taxonomy (NCBI): domain Eukaryota; kingdom Viridiplantae; phylum Streptophyta; class Magnoliopsida; order Alismatales; family Alismataceae; genus Alisma; species Alisma plantago-aquatica. The sequence continues at coordinate 1,830,472,055 of OY856409.1, forward strand.
TGCAACCGAGACTGATAGAGAAGAATGTATGCAAGAAAACCATTTGGATAAGCATGCAGAACTGTTTAAAAAAAGGAGGATTCCAAGACCGTTTGATAAAGGTGGATCTATCAGACCGTTTGCTTTGCTTCAATACAAGAACGTTTGGTCATATTTGTAAGCCCGATTGGAAAAAATGCATAGCAGACTGCTGAGAGGAAAATATCTCAAGACTGTTTGGTTAAGTACAACCAAACTGTTTGGACCAGACAATGTGGAAGACTCACACCAAAAACGTGAGGACCCCATCCAAGCCTATAAATAGGACCAGCAGGGTCCTCATTTGGGGATCGATTCTGGACACTGACAGACTGCCTATACGCTAGTCCGATCCTACCACTGTCACTTCACCTGTCATTCTTGATGCAACTCAAGGAGATCGAGAAGAGAATGAAGGAGGAGTGAGAAAGACTGTCTGATCTGTCTTGGTGTCCCTCGTTCTTCGTCCAGATCTACTCCGACACGACGTAGAAGACCGCATCATCTTCACCAAACTGCAGCCACCTTCTACATCATGCTCATGGCGGAATCCTCTCTCTTTCTTATTCTTCTTATTTCTCACATCATGAGTGAGTAGTTCCTTTTCGCTGGGGTGCGGGGACTAGCCTCACTGCCCATGCATTCATGTCTTTTCATTTAACATTCCAAGGCAATGTATATAACTTTTCACTTCGTTGCTAATTGATATGCTTGTAGTTGATTACCTTCTTGCTTTCATCTTGTTCTTCTCTTCATAGTATAGAATGTCAATTAATGAGGTAGACTCCTTGATGAGAAATCTGATAGGGTTCCTTGAGGTCATAAGTGTATGATCCGTGAGGGGAAGAGCCATCTAACCTACAGTGATGCTTCTGAGGTCTAAACATCTCTCAGGGAGGACCACAACCTTAGTTGGATGTCGTATCTTCTTGTTAATCGTCGATGTTTGCTTGTAGACTTATCGCCTATATGCTTGTCAATTAGCGCGGTAGACTCCCAGACTAGAACTAGAATGGGGTTCCTTGAGGTCGTAAGTGTATGATCCGTGAGGGGACATGCCATCTAGCCCACGATGACTCTTCTATAGTTTAAACATCCCTCAGGGAGGACCACAACCTTAGTTGGATGTTGTATCTTCGAAACTGTAAGTGCATGATTTGGATGGTGACGAGAAATCAAATGCCTAAGGGGATGCTTACGCATGACTAAACATCCCTCTGGGAGGGTTCACAACAGTTCTATTTGGATAGTTAGATACTTGCCTAGATGTTATGTGTTTGGATGTGTTTGCATGTGCAGTGGTGGTGAAACCTGATACCATCCCAGCGATGTCATATCATTTAATCTAAAATAAACTTTCATTCTGATCATTTACTTTCTTATAATTAGTTTAATTAACCTCAACCAAATCAATTGTTCTAAATAATAGTCTCACTTGAGCTAGATTCGATTGATAAAGATTTTTAAAAATGTTGTCCTTTGGGATTCAATCCTTAACTATACTACGATAAGACCCATCTGCTTGCGGGTGGTATTATTGCATGAAGATTTGGTAAAATCTCGGGATTTCAACCCCGAGTGAATTTGTTAGTGTGATATTTGCCACGTCAATTTCATGAATACAAATTTCCAAATTTACTGATCACATCAGTAAATATAGTTAGGTGCGAGTAACCACCTTTAGCTTTCATTCTGAAAGGTCTGTTGTACATCTACATGTACTAGGCCTAATATAATACTTGTCCTCCCACTACATCTAGTGGAGATGATTTTTTGATATTGCCCAATAAATAAGACTTGCATGTCTCTATTGGTTCAATAACCAAAAGATTCTAGATAACTATCATATTGATTCTAGATATGCATTTTTCATATATGTACTTTAGATGACAATGCTATAAGTATTATGTGTTTAAGTTATAAAACCATTCAGTATATGTGTCAAACACATTTGTCTCTACAACTATCACTATAGATTGTGAGACATAGAGCATTGCCATAAAGGTCATATCTTTAAAATGAAACACAATGTCCTTGTCAAACAAGACATATGATGTTTTCCTCAATGACAGATTCATAATAGCAATTCACTAATTCTATTATGTGCCCATGAATGATAACTTTCAACTGTAGTAGTAGCAACCCTTGCTCGACACAGTTCTAGCTTACTTCTTCTTAGGCCCCAAAGTGGACATTGTTGGATCAAAGGGCTCTAGAGGGGGGATGAATAGAGCTACACACACTTCATAAAATCAATTAGACCACCAATTTAAACTTAGTGTAGAAACTAAAACAAGCAACAATTTGATGTCCTAATTTAGCATTCAAAGCAAGGATAAGAGACAATGAATAACAAGCACTTGGACATGTGGTTAGAGTGGTTCCACGTCCTAAACTTAGGAGCGATGTCAGTCCACTACCTAGAGTTGGTTAGACTCTAGGATTTGCAACTTGGTTCTCTTATATATCACAATAAGATTACAAGATACATAAACCACAAAATCAATGACTTAATTTCTCAAGCTAAGATCTTCTACCTATCCAAGGACTTACCCACAAAGCAAGATTCTTCAACCTTCTTCAAAGGACTTACCCAATCTTACCTTTGTCTTCAGCCTTGCAGGATTTACCTATCTCACTTGAGCTTTGACTTGCACCTCTCCTTCTCTTGGAGAGCTTCTCCACGTTTCACCTTCACCAAGGGATCTCGAGCAGCAAGCTATCTTCACTCTTGAAGATCAGAAATCATCTTCACCTTCACTTGGAGAAGAAGAACAACAACCTCTCTTTCACTTGGAGAAGCAGCTTCAATCAATATTCAAAGGGATTTTGAGGTAGGAAGAGAGAAAGGAGAGTTTTACATCATACAAGGGATAGATCTCATACACAGGGACCTAACTCACTCATAACTCACTAATTTATCTTGAAGGTAGAGAGAGAAAGTGGCTCAAGGGCTTGGAACACTCTCAACTAAGCTAGAACCAAGTTTGCAATGGAAGAGCAGCTTGGAATGAACTCCAAGGGGTTCTATTTATAGTTGAGGGTGGCCCTTTAAGTTGTGGGACACTTGGATGCAAAAGTAGTCATTTTTTGTTCAAGAAAATGGCTCTATTTTTGCCCAAAACAATTCACCCACGGTCATATTACTTTTTCTGCAAATTTCGTACAGTGCAATCGGTCGAGTTTCAATGGGGGTAACTCGACCGATCAAGTAAGAGACAAACCGATATTCAAATGATTGGTCGAGTTTGTCCTGACAAAACTCGACCGACCATTTCAACTAGAAATGGCCTGTTACCTGATTGGTCGAGTTCTGTGAGTGCACAACTCGACCGATGCAATCTTCCGAAAATCGACCAAGGTTGATCGGTCGAGTTTCAAGCCAGGGAAACTCGACCGACCAAGTACCTGTAATCCATTTTCTAATTTGCAATTAAAGTGATTAGCACTTGGTGAATTTTGTCCCAAACATTTTTCTCTTCTAAGTTACAAGCCAATTCATCATTACAAGTGATTACATGGATGTTCTAAGGTCGTTTACATAGAAATCCTAAAATGCACACTTGTAGCCATTTTGACTTGAACTTGGCCCATTCTAGGGCTTTGTATATATGATCCTTTTCATGTACCTAATGCCTGCAAACAATCTTAAACGCACATATTAGATACATATGAATGGAATGGTTAAGTCATTATCAAAATATAGGTAATGTATAACCTCTAGGTCAACATTCTCCCCCTTTTTGACAATGACAAACCATTCCTCAAACATATTGAAAAGGATAAGAAAGTTATACCTTTGCCTTGTAAATTAGGGGGATTCATGATAAGAATAATTTGAATTGCTCCCCCTCAAACTATGCTTCCTCTCACCTGCATGTTAGTTTTTTCTATACATGGCAATACCAATATCCGTGTAATATATAATCCTTTGCATGTCATATGATCAACAACAAATTAACAAGAAAAGGATCACCTAAGCAAGAAAGCAATATTATAACAAAAAGAAACAATATGATTGAGTCTCAAACCATGAGACATTTCTCCCCCTTTTGACATTATCAAAAATGTAGGGGGGGGGGGTAGAAGAGCAAAAACTAGGTCTTCTCCAAGACTCAACCAAACATATATGCAAAGTCATAAACAATAGTGAAAAGCATATATCACACAACCACGGAGGAGAACACACAATCCAAGTCAGAATCAAAATATAGCTCAAAAAGCACCAAGCATAAGATAACACAGAATAAGTAGCCAAAGTGCATATCGATGATATTTCAACTCAGAAAGATGTCCTCATGAACAACAACTACAACCAGAAAGCGAGAAAACTGAAAATAAGAAAATAGTACAGCTCAGAATAATGTGCCAGGATGTTGCTTATACAAAAGAGTCTAGAAAGATGTATATGATAGACATGCTAGACTATAAGCTAAGAAACCACCTAGACATCTAAGCTATCTATATCAACGGTATCCTCATCGTCCTCGCAAGGGTGGTAGTCCTCATCTCCGTCCGAAGGCGGAGCAGCTGTACCAGCATTAGATCCAGCACCATCATCACCATCGTCGCCGGAAGCATCCTCACCATCACCATCTTCAGCATCAGTATCCTCATCTGCATCCTCAGCCTGGTCGGGCATCTCCTCATCATCTGGACCAAAGGAGCGACCGGGCCAACGGGCATTCTGCTCAGCCCACGACATACCAAGAGCAAGAAGCTCTTTGGCCTGCAGGAAGGACGGAGCAGAGTCACCCAGGGAGGCGAGCAGAGTGGCCAGGGGGCCAGCAGGTATGCAGGAGAGGAACTACCAGCAACATACTGTGGCAGAGCGACAACGGAAGGCTCGGGGGCAGGGAAGTAATGCTCGTATGCATAAAAAGCATAGGCACTACCTGGGTATGGCTGGTAGACGGGGTAGGGTGAAACACATGATAGGGTCATGGTGGACATGATCGAACACAAATCCTAGTGGAGGTGTTCCTGAACCTGATGGTTGTACGCCTGTTCATGCATCATATATCCCAGAAGGGTTTCATTTGATGCACGGAAGGACGCACAACTAGGTCGGGGATGTGGCTGCGGAGGTGGAGCACGGGTGGAGGAGGGTGGGACAGTAGAGGCAGAGGCAGAAGCACCAGTGGCAGGGGAAAAGACATGGACAACCTTCTGAAGGGTGGTTTCAGTAATACAAACTCCTTTTCTAGCAACCGGGTAATGGAAGTCAGAAAAGAAGGATTTATCAGTGGCGAACTGGAAAAGACCATAAATCAGAGTTGGGTAGGGGGGGGTGGGTGCCCTTGGTGTTCTTGCCGGTGTCGAAACAGGTCATGTGGTGTAGGATATATCTAGCCCATTTGACACCTATGTTGTTAAGCAAACAATACATAATGACCGCGGTGTTTTCCACAATGTCTGTTTGATTTCTCTTGAGATAGACATTACAGTTAATCACCAGGGCCAAGATGCGCACTGAAGGTCAAGAGAGGATGAGGGCAGGGTTGACCGCTTCTTGTAGGCCACGTCGGGTTTCTTTAAAAACCGATGAATATCTGGTAGCGTCAATTCATGGTGTTTATAAAAACCTTCCGGGTCAAGAAGATCGAAATACTCGCCATAGTCCTTACGCCAAGTGGTGTTTTCCTGGTCTCCGGCAAGATAGAAGTTGAAAGTTTCCTCGGAGATTTGAAAACGACGATCGGCGATCATCGATGTAAGAACTATTTTGGTATTCGGCGGGGGAACGAGCGTATCGTAGTTCCAACGCAGGTTTGTGTACAACTCGTGAACTGCCTTTGTGCTAAACAACTGATTGTTAAAGCAGTCATGTTCGATCGCAAGGGCGGACAAGTGGCGGCCGGTGAGAAGCCTCGAAACAGAGGTAATGACTGCTTGAAAATGATTTACGTCAACCAAGGGGCGAAAAGGAAAAGGAGATCGGGGAAGAAGATCCGTATACCGATTTACCGCCTCAATAGACACAAAGGAGGTGTTATCAAATGGAATCAAGAGATTTGTTGAGGAGGAGGCTAGAGCATTGCTGGGAGTAGCACGTTTTCATCTATGGGAAGCCATGGAAATGAAAACAAGAAGAAAAACGTGCACACAAGCAAGATCAAACCTCAAACGCTGAAGAAAACAAACCATGAGTGCCCGAGAAGGTCAAGAACGGGTTGCAAGGTCGCCCTAGGGTTAGGAACGGGGGGGGGGGGGTTAGGGCTTGGGTTGAGAGAACGGGGCTTAGAGATGAGGAATCAGTTGGCTATTTTCTAGTTGCAAGGGAAAATAGTCGGTTGATCCTAACTTTTAAGTTGGCGCAGCCCATCGATCGGTCGAGTTCTGAGGGTGACAAACTCGACCGAACGGTCCACTGAAGACGGCTCTCGGCTCCTGATCGGTCGAGTTTTCCAGGGTGGAAACTCGACCGAAGGTCAACCTGACCTAACAGTCTCATTCTTAGATTCTAGCCATATACATGCCAATTAAATTCATTTTTCAATTCAATTTTGCATAATTAAGATACCCAGGCACATTTAGCTCATCATTGGGTACTATTTAGCGATAAAACACAAAATTCGATAAAACTAAAAAAAAAGCAAAAACTAAGCATGTTGATAGGCAATTGAAGCACAAACAAGCATATATATAGGCAAAGCAAGGTGAAGATAGACATGAGCAAGCATATAGGAAAGAGAAAACTGCTAGATCACATAGAAATATCATTTAAATCAACAATGAGCAGTTTAGATCGAATAAAATTAAATTGATCTCTAGCTAGAGGTTTTGTAAAGATGTCCGCCAACTGATTTTCCATGTCCACATGTGTGATATAGATATCTTTCTTGGCAATGTGGTCACGAAGAAAATGATGGCGAACCTCTATATGCTTGGCTCTACTATGCAATATAGGATTGTAAGATAGATTAATTTCACTAGTATTGTCACAAAAGATAGGAGAAGCATAAAAAATATGTTAAAGTCTTGGAGCATTTGCTTCATCCATAGGACCTGTGCACAACAACTCCCGACAACAATGTATTCAGCTTCGGTAGTTGATACAACCACTGTACTTTGTTTCTTGGAAAACCAAGACAATAAGCATGGTCCTAGAAGGAAGCAAGTGCCACTTGTGCACTTTCTATCAACCAAACACCCTGCGTAATCCGCATCACTATATGCTCTAAGAGTAAAATCCCTTGATTTAGGATACATTCGTCCAAAATGTTGGGTTTTGGCTAAGTACCTCAAAATCCTCTTAACAGTAGTGAGATGCGACTTCTTATGGTTAGATTGAAAGTGAGCGCACAAGCCAACACTAAACATAATATCGGGTCTAGAGGCAGTTAAATAAAGTAAACTTCCAATCATACCTCTATAGATCTTCTCATATACCTTTTCACCTTCTTCATCTTTGTCAAGTTTGGCAGTGTTTGACATGGGTGTATCCATCGGCTTCATGTTCTCCATCCCAAAGCGTTTGAGTAGTTCACTTGTGTACTTGCCTTGGTTGATGAAGTTTCCTTCCTTTGTTTACTTGATTTGAAAGCCGAGGAAGAAGGTCAACTCACAAATCATGCTCATTTCAAACTCACTCTACATAAGAGAATTAAACTCCTTGGAAAGATCAAGATCAGTCCCGCCAAAAATGATGTCATCAACATATATTTCAATTATAAGAAAATGGTTAGAAGTGTGTTTTAGAAACAAGGTAGAATCAACTTTGCCCATGACATACCCATTATCTAACAAAAAGTTCTTTAATTTCTCATACCAAGCTCGAGGTGCTTGTTTGAGTCCATAGAGAGCTTTTTGCAACAAATAAACATGATTGGGTAATTTGTCATTTTCAAAGCCCGGAGGTTGAGCAACAAATACTTCCTCCTCGATTGTACCATTCAAAAATGCACTTTTAACATCCATTTGATATAATAAGAAATTTTTATAACTAGCAAAGGCAAGTAGCATACGAATAGATTCTAATCTAGCAACAGGAGCATAAGTTTCATCAAAATCAATACCTTCCTGTTGGTTGTAACCTTGTGCCACTAACCTTGCTTTGTTCCTTACCACTTTTTCTTGCTCCTCTAGCTTGTTGCGGTAGACCCATTTGGTGCCAATGATTTTTCTATCGCTTGGTCTTGGCACTAGGGTCCACACACAATTCTTCTCGAATTGCTCTAGCTCTTCTTGCATGGCAAGGATCCACTCATCATCACCAAGGGCTTCTTTGATGTTCTTTGGCTCTAGTTGGGAGATGAATGCATTGTCTGCTTGTTCTTTGTTGTGAGCTGCTCGAGTCCTTACTCTCTCAAATGGGTTGCCAATGATCAACTCCTTGGGGTGATTCTTTGCAAAGCGGGGAGTGGGATCCTTCTTTTCTTCTTCTTTTTCTTCTTCTATCACATGCTTGCCTTTGTCTTTGATGTTGAGGTCTTTTAAAATAGGAATTAATTCATCTGCAACATCATCATCACCAATATGCTTGCCAACAACAGGCTTAGTTTCAATAAACTTAACATTGATAGATTCTTCAATTTTAGACAATTCAATGTTGAATACTCTATATGCCCTGCTAGTAGTGCTATAGTCTAGGAAGAAAGCCTTATAGGATTTTGGACCAAACTTGTTGAGAGAATCCTTCGTTTTTAAAACAAAACAAGGACACCTAAAAAATGAAAGAAATCAATAGACGGCTTCCTACCATGCCATAGTTCATAGGGGGTTTTCTTGAAAGAAGGATGTGTGAAAACTCGGTTTTGCACAAAGCATGACGTGCTAACGGCTTCAGCCCAAAACTTCTTAGGAGTGTCATACTCAAGAAGCATGGTCCTAGCCATCTCTTGTAGTGACCTATTCTTCCTCTCAACAACCCCATTTTGTTGAGGCGTGCGAGGAGAAGAGAAATTGTGCGAATAACCAAAATTTTCACAAAAATGCTCAAAAAGATCATTTTCAAACTCTCCCCCATGATCACTACGGATAGAAACAATTCAGCAAGAAGCTTCATTTTCAACCCGTTTACAAAATCTCGAGAATACATCAAGAGTATCACTTTTAGAAACGAGAAAGAAAGTCCAAGTAGATCGAGAGAAATCATCAACAATAACAAGACAATACTTGGAACCACGAAGCGTTTGTGTTCTCATTGGTCTGAATAGATCAATATGAAGAAGTTCAAGAGCTCTCTTGGTACTCGTGACTCCTTTGGATTTGAAGTAGGATTTGGTTTGTTTCCCTTGTGTACAAGGTTGGCATTCCTCATCCTTATCAAAATCCAATTTAGGAAGTCCTCGAACCAAGTCCTTTTTGTTCAATTTCTTCATTTGATGCAAATTTACATGACCCAAACGACGATGCCAAAGAGAAAGATCATTTTTATCCACAACCAAACATCTATTTAGTATGGGCTTGAGAGCATCGAGAACAATAACATAAAGATTACCATTTCTAGTTCCCTTATATATAACATTGTAGGAGAGGGAATCTAGAAGCAAGCATTCTAAAGAAGTAAATAATACAAGATAACCATTGTCACATAATTGACTAACACTAATTAAATTGTGATGTAGGCCATCAACAAGAAACACATTTTTAATACATAGTTCATTGCCTACATCACTCTCACCTATAACCTTACCCTTCTTGTTGTCCCTGAAGGTTACCGATCCTCCTTTCTTTTTCACAAATTTGTTGAAATGGCTGATTTCTCCAGTCATATGCTTAGAGCAGCCACTATCAAAAATCCATTTCTTTTTAACCTGCAAGAAAAGAGGATGTCGAAACCCAACTTCAAACTTTGGGATCTAGGGTTAGCTTGGGGACCTATTTCATCTTTGGGTTGGTCCCCTTGGGCTTGTAAGGACAATAGGTGGAATAATGGTCATCACATTTGCAATGAATACAAACCATAGGGTTCTTAGAGCCGGAAGTCTCTCCATTGAAAATTGAAGGTTCCACACTCTTCTTCTTACCCTTCTTCTTCTTACCTTTGGGAGCAGTCCCATCATATCCTAAACCACTAGTACCAACATGTTTGGTAGAGTGCTCTAGGACATCATTGAGGGATTTCTTTCCCGAAAGAAACCTTTGCAAAGTAGATCTTAACTTAGCATTATCATCACTAAGATTTATAACAGTAGAAGAAAGACTAGCAAGATCTTATCTAGTATGCAAAAGGTCGGCCTCAAGATAGAGGGCTTTAGTAAGAAGAGAATCTTTTTCTAGAGTTAAGCTAGCAACTTCATTTCTAGGCAAAATAGGTCTAGAGGATAAATCATTAATTTGAGCAAGCAATTTTGCATTTTCAGATTTAAGCACAACTATTTCTCTTTGATAAAGATAGATTTCATCTCTCCTAGCATCATCAATAAGCTTGAGTTCTACATTTTAAGTTTTAAAAGTATCAATCTCATCTAGGCACTTTTGGGTTTTCTATCTTAAGATTTTCAATATTTTTAAGATATGCACCATTCTCAACCTCTACTCCATTGTATTGAAGTTCAAGGTCAAGAAATTGCCCTTGCAAGGAATCTATGCTCTCAAGATGCAATTTTTCATTATTATCAAGAATGTCAATTTTTGCATAAAGATCATCAACTATCTTTCCTAATCTTTTCCTCTTAGATTTACATTTAGCAAAAGATGATTGGCATTCATTAAGCATATCAATGAGAGTTTCCTTAGATAGCTCATGTAAATTAACATCACTTACCTTGCTTACCTCACTTAACTCAATTACATCTTCACTAGTTGAGGCCATGAGGGCAAGATGACATTCTCCATCTTCGGAGCTTGAGGAACTTGAAGAAGACTCCTCCCACACTGCATGAGCTGCATCTTTGGATCTTCTCTCCTTCTTGCCTTTCCTCTTGTACTTAGCTTCTCTTTTGTACTTGTCATATTTCTTGTGGCTGCTTTTGTGATGACTCTTCTTGGCCTTTGGGCAGTCACTCTTGTAGTGGCCTTTTTGACCACACTCATAGCATCTTGGAGTTGAGGAGGAGGGCTTGCTCTTAAAGTGTTTCCCTTTTGAGTAGTTTGCTTCATGATCATTGAAACCTTCATCTTCACTTGAGGAAGGGTAGGGAGACTTCAAGGCAAGTTGTTGTTGCCGGACCATCTCTTCAACTTGAGCTTTGAAGGTTGTGTCCTTTATCTTATTTGATTCCTTTTCTTCTCTTTTCTCTTCCTCTTCTTGTTTTTCAAGCCTAGGTTCATGGGCTTGGAGGTTACCAACCAGCTCTTCGATTGACAACTCGCTTAGCTTGTAAACTTCTTCAATTGAAGTAACCTTAGGCTCCCATCTCTTGGGAAGAGATCTCAAGATCTTGGCATTGATAGTACCTCTATCCATTACACTCCCAAGGGCTGCTAGGCTATTCAAGATGACATTTAGCCTTGTGTACATATCTGCCACTCTCTCATTCTTACCCATCTTGAAGTTCTCTAGAAGACCACCAAGCATGTAGACTTTGGCCTCCTTCACTTGCTCGGTTCCTTCATAGGCGATGCACAACTTGTGCCATATCTCATGCGTCGTATCCTAAGAAGAGATCCGGTTGAACTCGGATGGAGTAAGAGCGGCGTAGATGATGCTCACAACTTTGGCGTTGAGTTGAGCACGCTTCATCTCATCTTCCGTCCATGTGGTAATGTCCCCTTTTGGATATTCATATTTAAGATGGACAATCTTCCACATTTCGTAGCTCACACCTTGGAGGTAGAATTGTATTCTCCTCTTCCAATATAGAGAGTTTGTGCCATCGAAGACCGGAGGTCTCATGGAGAAGCTTCCTTCAAGGTTGAGTGACCCAAGAGCCGAATCGCCCATCTTCTCCTACTTGTTGAAGTAGCTTGGAGAAGACCTGCTATGATACCACTTGTTGGATCAAAGGGCTCTAGAGTGGGGTGAATAGAGCTACACACACTTCACAAAATCAATTAGACCACCAATTTAAAATTAGTGCAGAAACTAAAACAAGCAACAATTTGATGTCCTAATTTAGCATTCAAAGAAAGGTTAAGAGACAATGAATAACAATCACTTGGATAGGTGGTTAGAGTTGTTCCACATCCTAAACTTAGAAGCGATGTCAGTCCACTACCTAGAGTTGGTTAGACTCTAGGATTTGCAACTTGGTTCTATTATATATCACAATAAGATTACAAGATACATAAACCACACAACCAAGGACTTAATTTCTCAAGCTAAGATCTTCTACCTATCCAAGGACTTACCCACAAAGCAAGATTCTTCAGCCTTCTTCAAAGGACTTACCCAATCTTACCTTTGTCTTCAGCCTTGTAGGATTTACCTATCTCACTTGAGCTTTGCCTTGCACCTCTCCTTCTCTTGGAGAGATTCTCCACGTTTCACCTTCACCAAGGTATCTGGAGCAGCAAGCTATCTTCACTCTTGAAGATCAGCAATCATCTTCACCTTCACTTGGAGAAGAACAACAGCAACCTCTCTTTCACTTGGAGAAGCAACTTCAATCAATCTTGATAGGGATTTTGAGGTAGGAAGAGAGAAAGGAGAGCTGTACATCATACAAGGGATAGCTCTCATACACAGGGACCTAACTCACTCATAACTCATGAATTTATCTTGAAGGTAGAGAGAGAAAAGGGCTCAAGGGCTTGAAACACTCTCAACTAAGCTAGAACCAAGTTTGCAATGGAAGAGCAGCTTGGAATGAACTCCAGGGGGTTCTATTTATAGTTGAGGGTGGCCCTTTAAGTTGTGGGACACTTGGATGCAAAAGTAGTCATTTTTTGTTCAAGAAAACGACTCTATTTTTGCCCAAAACAATTCACCAACGGTCATATTACTTTTTCTACAAATTTCATACAGTGCAATCGGTCGAGTTTCAATGGGGGTAACTCGACCGATCAAGTAAGAGACAAACCGATATTCAAATGATCGGTCGAGTTTGTCCTGACAAAACTCGACCGACCATTTCAACTGGAAATGGCCTGTTACCTGATCGGTCGAGTTCTGTGAGTGCACAACTCAACCAATGCAATCTTCAAAAAATCGACCGAGGTTGATCGGTCGAGTTTCAAGCCAGGAAACTCGACCGACCAAGTGCCTGTAATCCATTTTCTAATTTGCAATTAAAGTGATTAACACTTAGTGAATTTTGTCCCAAACATTTTTCTCTTCTAAGTTACAAGCCAATTCATCATTACAAGTGATTACATGGATGTTCTAAGGTCGTTTACATAGAAATCCTAAAACGCACACTTGTAGCCATTTTGACTTGAACTTGGCCCATTCTAGGGCTTTGTATATATGATCCTTTTCATGTACCTAATGCCTGCAAACAATCTTAAACGCACATATTAGATACATATGAATGGAATGGTTAAGTCATTATCAAAATATAGGTAATGTATAACCTCTAGGTCAACATTCTCCCCCTTTTTGACAATGACAAACCATTCCTCAAACATATTGAAAAGGATAAGAAAGTTATACCTTTGCCTTGTGAATTAGGGGGATTCATGATAAGAATCCCAGTCTCTCCACATGCTCAATCATATTGAACATATGGGGCTCTACTGGATCTCCCTCTAATAGTTTGCACTTAAACAACACTTTGGAGACATTATACCTTGATTGGTTTACATGATTCTTAAGATGTGTTACCATCTCAAGAATGTACATGTTATCATGTTGTTTATGCATCTCATAGTTCACATAGCATAAGGTATTCAATGTCTATGACATTATTGGCATGCTTGAAATAAGCATCCATCTCAGCCTTAGGTGCATTTGGAGTGGGTTCCTCTAGATCTGGTCTTTTAAGGGCATAAATTATTCTCTCATTGAGAACGCATCTCAATGTCCTAAACCAAATTTGGGAGTATTGTTTCCTTGTTAAGGACTGATCACAATTCTAACATATTTGTGTTTTCTATAAAAGAAATATTGTAATTTTCAAAACATTTTTTATTTAGTTTATTATGATGAATTTGATGATATTTATTAGGTTTTAAATTAATTATCGCTCCCACTATTTTGTTCAAATTGATAATCCTCATATATCAATTCGTAAGATTGCATCGTATAATGTTCTGGTTAGCTAAGATCTAAAACAATTGAGCTATTACCCGGGCAATGCCAACGTCCATAGTCAATTACTATGGTAGTCGACTTTTGTCAATTGCATTATATACAACTATTGGATAGATGATATGTGCAACTCCTTTCCATAATCATCTGCATGCCTCTGGTCTTAGAGGATTTAAGAATCACCAATTAAGCCTGACCCAAAATTCAACATGATAGAAATGCACCCCTCTTTGTAGCACCTACATTACTACCATCACACTTCCATGAGATTGATGATGAACCACACTTTGGTGTAACCTAAGATTGGTCGATCAAGATTTTCATGTGTGCCTCTTTTCAAAAGCATCTAAGACTTAATATTTAATTAAGGGATTATATATATACATATAGATATCCAATCACCACATACTTATAGTGTGCATCATATACATGCTATAACCACAATGAGAACATGTAATCAGATATATACGAGTGATGGTTATGGCCAGTCTAATGCAATTCCTTGGACCCACAAGGAATTTCTACTACCTAAGGTCCACATCATATGCAACTTGTTGTTGATGAAGATCCATGCTTGATCCAATCAAGATTGACCGGTTCAACACTTGAACCAGTTGGCTTGCCTCTTGGTCACTCACTAGGGTTCTTGAAATAGTCATCTGGTTTTCTCCAGTAGTTTGGTTGGGCTACCTATTGATCGGTTCACCTCCTATCGTATGACCTCCTCGGTCCTCCAGTTGATCGGTTCGTCCCACTAGCCGGTCGGTTCACCTTGTGTAGAACTTATTGTCACGATGATGTACAAATTAAAACTATCATATTTCTTTACATTATAATAAGGGAAAACCTTGAGTTACATTCGATGGGAAATAGGAAGAAGAGCATTAATTTACATTTGGAAAGGAGAGAGAGGCTCGATATTTGGACCTATTAATAATAAGAATAACAAACCACACCATAGAGAGATATGAGGTTTTAACCATAACCATGCTAACATCTACCATCAAAACACCTTTAGAGTGACATGTATGTACTATATATTATATCATATCATATATATATTAGTTGTGATCATATGTGGTATTTAATCAGATATATATATATATATATATATTAATCATTTTAATATTCTCATAATAAGCAAAATAATGAAAACTAAATGATCACATTGATTTACATCCCAGATACACTATAAATTGACACATCTATGATATCACTGTAAGGAAATCAGGCACATATATAGGTAGCGGAAACAAAAAATTTAAATTCTCGTTTCTCAAAACCAGCAAAATCACATTAACAAAAATGTATCTAGGAAAGAAGGTTTGAAAGGTTATACCTAGTCCTAGAGAAAGTCTAGCAACATCACCCTTGCAGCAGCAAATTCTTCTTCATGCATCAACACACTCCTTCAGCATCAACAACAATCAAACAATCATCTTGGCCTACCTCTTAGTGCAACACCATGGATAATGGTTGACGATATCCTCCAAGTGGAAGACGACATATTCCCACCTCTAGAGTAGTCCATGTAGACCATTAAGAACTCCACATTGTGTTGCCAGAGCTAACAAGAACAAGTTATCCCCTTCTGTCAGCATACTAGTTGCCGACATGCTCTACCACAACTGATCTCAGTTGTTCCCTCCCTTGCTATCCCTTCTATTAATGGGTAGGACTTGATCAGGCTCTCTATTGGTTACCAAAACTAGAGAGGACAACAATTTCAAGGCCACTGATCTTAATTGTATGTATTGAGAAGCCTCCAATACCCCTCTATTTATAGGAGGGGTTAGGGTCAGAGTTCGCAATCGACGTGGAAGTAGAAGGGTCTAAAATCAAGAATCTTTTGGAACTTATGCAGCATGAAATAGTCATCCCACACACCCAAATGGTCATTTGGTGAGTTTGTGTAGTGAAATAGTCAATTCACAAGCTTCCAATTCTGTATCAAATTGGTATTCAATGCCCAAATAATGCTAAAAATGACATCAACATAAATTCTTATTCTAATCAAATTGGCAACTGAACTAGGTGACCTGGGAAATGAACCAGTCGTCTCACATAGTGAAATGGTTTTTTCACATTGTGAGATGGTCATTTCACAAGTGAGATGGTCATTTCACTTGTCCAGTTCACACGAAGTTCAATCAATATTGATTCCAATTAACCTAACACTCCAACCGATCGTCTCAACAGTTAAACCAGTCAGTTCAGAGTCCTGTTAGTCATTTTTGAACCTAGATTGTTTAATTGAATACCTAAACACCTTTATTATTCAATTTAAACATCATTCATGAATAAAATCCTTTAATCTAAGTGTATCCTATGTGTGTGACCCTATAGGTCCAGAATTATGTGCGTAGTGAATGTCCATAACAAACTTATGTCACAAGCAAAAAGTGGTTCCTAGTCGCACATCATTGCTGCCCAAGTAATTTGAAAAGTTGGAGAACAACTTCAACCTACAATCTGTGATTAGTTTTACCCTGATCGTATACTTACTTTGTCTCTAATATTGAGATATGAACTCGAGGTATGGAATCATCATCCTCTCAACGTTCAATCTATGTTCCTTGAATTAGAGAAGACTATCTGAGATGAATGTGAGCTCACATATCACATATTGAATCACATGGGTACAATTATATATTTCTCAGTCTCACTTGTCAAAAGGCCATGGATAGCAATCTTCTATAGGAGGGACAAATCCCATCTACATCACTCACACTCACTCCCCATGTGTCACAGTGCACCCAATCATCACCGTTATGGTAATCCTATATGATGATTACGTTTTATGATATCAAAGTACATGAATGAGATGTTATGAATGTAGTGACTTCAGGTCTAAGAACCACAATCACCACTATCATAATGAGACATGATTCTGACTACTATTCTATGGTCTCCATGTATCACTCTCATGGTGGGTCTGTCCAATACACTATTCTCTAACATGTATATGTGTGCTTGACTTGATATCATATATCATGACTAATGAGATTTTGTCATCAGTCAAGACACACTCTAGTGTTATGTATTACTATTGTCTATTTTTCTTCCACAGTAATATCTCATTAGGGACATGATTAGAATGTTTTTACTCTTATCATACATATGATCTCATCCACCAAATCTTAAACTTGAAGACATATGGCATTGAGTAGCATCATTCTTTAGACATCTACTATGTATGTGTCATAATCTCATCACTGAGACAAACATAATAGATACAATTACCTTTTTACTATTATCAAATCAATTATCTAATGCCACACTCCAATCATCATATGTTTGGCTCTCCGGGCATACATACCAACACTGACTGCACATTCAAGTCATGTCCACCCCACATCCATACCATGTTTGAGCAGTGCCCATGCCCACTAAGTCTTTAAGAAAATTGTACAAGTCGGAGCCTTGTCCCCACTGTCCACCTCCGACATGTGGTGGACACAACCATGTCACCTCCCAGGAAGTGTTTGTGATTCATAGGTTCGAGATATACACATGGAGATGGTGGACACCCTGGCATACTTGTCAAGGTGGCCAATCAGTCACCCTGGATCCTTGGGCAACCAAGACGACTATGCCAACTAGCCAACCACCCATACATAGGGATTTTTTTCATATAAATAGTTATATATAGTTATGTATATAATTATATACAACACATTATATAAAAGAAACTAATGTAAACATGTATCTAAGAAAGTAATAGTTTATATTTGTTAAATATTTTCATAAACACAACAAATAGAGGACCTGTCAGAGATTATTGCTTGTCGAAGAACATGAGAGGAAGCAAGTGTTTGTGTGTTGTCCCTTTACCATGCATGTGTGTTTGTTCCGTGTGAACAAGAAGCTCAGGGAACATTTGTGGTTTTGTGCATTGAAAAATGAGGAGTGGAAAAATGTAATAACAAAAACAAATTGTCGAGTCCACCACATAAGCGGTCGACTTGCAAGGACACCAGCTAACCAGTCACACTAGTCAGTCTGATCGAACATTGTGTGAGATAGAAACACTGGACAACAAGCCAATCGTAGGCCTCCAAAGCTACCAGCTGACCAGTCATCGACTAGTTGTCAACTAATTAGGAGACTCAACATGTATGCACCCTGGGTCAAAGGATGTAGACATATTATCATAGAAACATATAGTAGAATAGAAATGCAAATAATTGAAGAAGGAACAATCAAGTTTCCCATCCTAGACTCACGGAAGATTGGAATTGAAATCCTAAATGAAAAATTGGGTATATGGAGTTCCATCATGTAGGGACAAAGTTAAACTTCACATTAGACTACATAGAAAACTATACTTGAAAATGGATGGGAGGGAAATTTATATGAGAGTCCTTCCTAAAACCTCATAGGGTTTAATTTTTTAAATTCTCATCTGTCAGAGTAGAAATGACTAAGCTCAACTAGATGAGAATGGTTTTAGTGTTAGTTTGTCCACAGGAGAAGAGGAATGTGAATACAAGATCTCTAGACTTACCCAAAATAAGACTCACAATATATACACATTAGAAAATTAATGGAAATATGCCTGTTTAAAACCTCTTTAAAACATACTTCCATAAAGTGAAATGAAATTGATAGTCTACCTCCCTATCTTGCAACATTATGTAGTACATTGAAATGTTATGAACCTTTTTTTTTATACCAAGGAAACGTAACTGTGTGAACCCACTTAAAGACTAATACTCCATATTCCTCAATTAGTATTAACGACTCATCCTTGAACGAATGATAAAGTTTTAGACAAGTCTTATCAAGTTCAAACTAATATATAAGAAAATATTGATATTAGATATGGATCAAAAACAAGTAATTCCTGCCTAAATCACTACATTCATTTATTTCCCTAGGAGTAAAAATGCTTAATAAAACGCAAACCAAGGATATCACAAGGATATAAGTTTAAAGAAGAAGTCATATATGTTGCTAACCATGATATATGAATAAGACAGTCTGATGTATGGCATGATTTAGCATTTTCTACCTATGACATGTTTGATTCCATCTTAAGCAACATATGAACAGAAGAAAAGTCCAAATTCTAAAGAAAAACAATCCAGGGAACCTAATAAGGGTATATAAACTATATACCTGAGTTATATGTGCAATCAGACTATACATATTGACGGCCTCAATCCGAATACTGCTACAGTACACTCCAATACAAAGCCTTTTATAGATTTTGGGATCACATCTATCTTGTTCCCTTTGTGGGTCGGGGTTGGCTACTCATAATCCTACCTAGAGTTATATGATAGTCGTAATAAAATATCTTTCTAACTGTATGGAGAGGAGACTCTATACATGTAAATAAAAGATAGGTAAAGAGGACCCACACACCGACTTTCAATGTTACTAAACTGGTGACAAAATGGTGGGAAGGTAAATATTAAAGAAAGTATACAAATGGTTGTGCGTATCCACACTGGCAACCAACAAATCATCCCTACGGTTTCTTCGAAACATGCCAAAATATAATACAGACATCAACAACGAGATGTCAATACATTGAATTATCAAAATGGTAAAGTTAAGGAGATAACTTTGTTAGTTTATTAAATAAATAGAAAATGACTTCATCGCGCAGTATACAACCCCGTAGCCGGATGAGAGCTTGGGGGTTGTATTATCTAGTAAGGAAGGCCATTATCGAACAAACAAAGAGGCATAGGCACATTTAGTTGTTCGATACTAAACACATAAAAAAGTAAGAGCTTTCAGCCACTAATATTCGAAGGAAAGAACTTCAGATTAATATGGGGATAGAGGAAAGCACAGAAAAACTTCAGCTTTCTATGGAAAAGTCATTACGACGAGACCTAATGAGGAAACGAGTTTAGCTCACAATCAAGTGCGAACACCACAAGAAAGAAAAATTAATAAAATGTAAAGGGTGACAAGAAATAGCATATCCTCCAATAAAATTGCATATGCCCTGTAAATTAGCCTCCACATCGTCGTGCCCTATTGCTCCACTAAACCCATTGCTCCACTAAACCCAATACAAGGATGAAGGATAAACGTAAGGTACGTGGCAATGGAATTTTATCCATGCGGAAAGCCAGCTGCAAATTTCTTACCCATGCCGTAATGACGGGTAGGGGTATAAACGGGAGGTTGAGGTGGCGATAGAAGAAATTAGCTTGACGGAAGGGAAGGAGTTAGGGGTGCCCAAGCAGTGATTAGAGAGAGAGAGAGAGAGAGAGAGAGAGAGAGAGAGAGAGAGAGAGGGCAGACAAACCAATGAAAAGGGGCATGTATATGGTTCTCCGCACATGTTTTTTCCTTAAGGGGGTCAGTCTACCATCTTTCTCTCGTCATTTCATCTATATGCGCTGGTATGATATGTCGGGAAAAATGAACATTGTTGTGGCGAACATCGACAACAATGATTGTATTTAATAATTAGTAAAGCATAATTCAACATTAAAGAATAAAAATTGGATGTTTGGGCCAATGCCCATGTCAAAATATGTCCTACCAAGAGCTAGAGTAATTCAAGAACATGTTGTTAGCATCAACTTCTACTTTATTAAATTCTCCAATACTCAATTAGCCATGAGCATCATTGTTAGTAATATGATAAGTTCTTGAGGAAAAGAATCCCACAAAACTAAGTGACTATAAAGGAAAATATTTAGTTATGCTAGAAAATGTGGAACTTCATTATAAGTGGAGTATGTTTAATAGATAAAAATGAGAGGGAATGACTTCAAAATTATTTCTTGAGAAAGTAGACCTAGGTAATCTCTTCTCGCTAGAGAGTTCGCCAAATCTACAAGGAGCAAAGAATAAATTTCTAATGTGACCCGGGAGAGATTTGCAGGTACTACATGCAGAATACCTTTGTGAGTTACCAAAGTTTCTATAATGTCTGGTGTCTAGACTCCATCTTGTATGGCGTAAATTATAGTAAGAATCCATCACAATGCTTCTTGAAACATGATACTCTGACCAACCCTATCTTCTTTTGACAATATTTGTCTATATTATCTTGACATCATCTAGATTGGGTGGTTGCCACCTAACCTGATTTCCTGTACTTTTATCAACTTCTGTATTGGAGGGAACCACATTGAGATTTTTGAAATATGCAAGGAGATCTCAGAAGGTTAGAAGAGTAAATCACAAATGGTATACTTCATTTCCAAAGACTTTTGCGATCCTGTCCAAAAATGTTGCCCACCAGACCACCACCTGCTCATCATTATGTGACTTGTCTTGCGACTTGAAGAAGTTCTACAAATTTTCTATAAAATTCCTACTCATATCAAAAGCTTTCCCTACCCATAGATTGCTTACAGATCTCATTTCACAGGCTCCAGAGCAATTCTCCAAGATGTGAGTGATAGTTCCCTTCTGGCATTGTAGATTCGACAAGTGTTGTCTTTGATGCATTGGTCGTCATATAGATGACCCTTGGTAGCTAGCCCAATAGTTGCAGTATGCCAGAGGAAGTGTGATATTTTCTTCGGCCACCTTGAATTCAAAATGAAGCTCCACATGTAGTCCATGCTTGAGCTCTTGTGTCTTCTAAAATTGTGATATCCACTTCTCTTAAGACACTACACAGAGGTCACTTCGAAACAACCATTATGCTAAGACCACCATGAGTGTGTTCATTTTCTCCACACTTGATAAAGGGTGTCCTCAGTATCGCCTCAGCCATGTCTTCTATAAAATAATTATGAAAAAACTCAACATTCCATTAGCTATTATCATCCATGAGTAGGTCTCACACATACAATGGGTTGTTCATAACTATGGGGAATCAAATCTTTCAATATAGCTTCTTCTTCATAAATCCATGTCCTTCCATGTCTTACTTCTTGTTCCATACCCACTCTCTAGTGTAGTCCTTCCAAGATGAGAGGTTCCCCCTGCCATATACTCCTCTATGTGAACCCAACAACCTCTTTAGCTATTTTTCAAGGAAGGCAAGATTAGATACACATATCTCTAAAGCCCAGTTCCCCATCCTTCTTTTGTTTATACATATTAGCACAACACAACTATGAGATTTTCCTCTCTTTATCTTTTGCTCCTCACATAAATTTAGCAATTGTAATATTTATGTCTCCAATCATTCTCACAGGAAGCTAGAAAAAGCTCATCACATAGTATGGAATCACCTGTGCCAATGATTATAACCTCGTTCCCAATTTTGGATAATAGTTTCTCTTTCTACCCTTGTAGCTTCCTCAACAACCTTTCCTTGATGTATGCAAATACATGTATCTTGAACATATCCACCGCCGCTGGTAATCTTAATATCTTGCATGACGATCCTCTTCCTTTACCTTCAGGAGATCCTTGATTTATTTTGTGATAACCTCATTTTCAAAAACATGTAATGAGATTTGAAAATCTCTCTTAAATGACTAAATAAGATCAATGTTTGATTTCATGATTTGATTTGAATGAATTTCCTGCATGCTTTCTTGTTGGGCCTTATTGGCCATTAAGCCCATTTGAAAGAACAATAAAAAGAAATGAAAAAGGAATTCCATTTAATAAAGAATTACAGTGGGAAAATGGAATATATAAGAAAAGGATTAAAGTATGATTAAAAGGCTAAAAGATATTTTCCCATAATAAGTTTTCGAGTTATAAGGGTTCCTTAGGGTTCAAGGAACTCAGGATAATTAGATAATGGCAAAGGAAATAAAGAATATGTGGAAAATGTGAATAATTAGATGATAACTTACAAACAAATAAAAGGGATCGTTTCCTTTAGATATTAATTCCAAATTTTTTAGGATGGGAAACAAAAGTATTAATTAGCTTTCCTCAAAATTTGAATAAAAACGGAGTTAAGAATTAAGAGTTATTGAATTTTCAAGTTATCATCAAAAATAGGATTTTCCTTGCTTTTTGGAAACCTTTCCTTTTTCTGTTTGAGCGCGAGTGATGGTGACCGTTGGATCTTAATTCAACTAGTCTGGCTTATCATACAAAGTCCCAAAGGGACACAAACTGTAGCCACCCATAGGGGATTTTCCCCTTGTGGTTTCGATCACAGCAGAGTGTGAGCGTGCATGGGAAGTATCCCATTGAGTTAGGGAGGGTGAGAGGAACGTTCTCGACCCAAGATTAGGCAACTTTCCTTGTGTATGCATGAAACGCCCAATTGGGCTGAGGCAAGGATTGGCGGCGGGGTCAGGAACCCTAGAGGGGACCCTCCACGTCCTATAAATAGACCATTGATCGCTCCTTTACATCTTCACAATCTCAAACGATGTCTTCAAGAGCCTCAAAGCCCTCCATCCCTCTCGATTGCTCGCGCTCAGGCGAGGCCGCCGCCGCCGCGCCACCGCGTTCTGAAGAACAAAATAAGGAGAAGGTGACGAGAAGTAGCTGTAGGATCAAGGACCACTGAGTTCCCGCGCAAGATCCAACGCCTCCTGAGCAGCAGACCTATCTTGCTGGAGTAAGTGGAGCGGGTCAGCGTAAGGCGTCTGATCGAGGGTCCATCGTGGACCAAGGAGATCTAGCAGATGAAGGCCCATAGTCACGCGCGCCTTCAGCGTTAGTGGAGCCGATCGAGAACAAGCGTTGGATCCAAGCGCGGACCATAGGAACATCAATCAGACGGCCGTGAATTTTCGGTAAAACCCCTCTCTGATCGAAATTACAGAAAATTAGCTTTTCCTTGCAAAATTAATAGAAAACGCTAGGATTATCCAATAAAGGAACTTTATATATGAAAGTTGGGTAGAAAAATGCAAGGAAACTGATAACAATGATTGTATAACTTGATTCCAGTTCGTTTTTCAAAAGTACTTTAATTGCTAGTAAAATGCTTTTCAAGTTGATTGAAAACCCTAATTGCATATAACAGATGTTTCTTAGTAACTTAATGGGTTAAGTTGAGGATTATAAACCTGTTAATTAATAATATGAAGTTTTCATCCGTTTTGAATACCAATATGGCTAAATTAGGGTTTATGTCTATGAATGAAAGATAATGTACAGGAAAACCCTAATTTAGGGTAAAAGAAGAAGGAAACCTTGTTATTTTGATAAATTGCTAAATAATGATCTTATAACTGTTAGGAATATTAAAAGGAGATAATTTAAGGGTTTAAGTGGATTTGATGGATTAGGGTTCATAATAATTGAAAATGGAGGCGAAACCCTAATTTTCAAGAAAACCCTAAAATTGGATAGAAACCCTTAGGGACATGATGATATTGGATAAATATTAATAAAAGTAAACTTGTACTTTTATTTCAGGGTTTTCTGTACACATTGTTTGATTGCTTCGATATTCTCTCTCTTCACATTTGATTCTGTATCTGAAACTGCAATAAGAGGTATGTGGTTACGCTTATGACTACATCGATTAGTTTTTCGAGGATTTTATCGATGTTTCCCTCAATGCCTTAAATAACTATTGGATGTTTCAATTCATGCAAATATAAAGTGATTATGACTATCATTATGAGTATACATGTATAACTAGCTAGATCCGAGTCCACCCCTGTGGCTATGCAAAGGCTAAGGGTAACCTAGAGCAAGGTCCAGGGTATAATGAGTTAGAAACTAGGCTACCCACGTGTAGTGCCATGAGACTCTTAGCATACCATGAGTTAAGGAGTGGGCTACCTATGGGTAGTGCCATGTGACTCCGCCCTAGAAATTGATTCACTTGATAGGTGAAGTCATGAGGGGTATAAAGGGAATATGGGAAACATGGACCGCATTGTTATACTTAATATGCAAAATTGTTTATTAAATGATAATTGAGTGCAATACATTGTTATAGATAATTGCATGATCAGTGAATCCCCCACATACCGGCTTTGGCTGACCGACGTTTTGTTTGTTGACATTTTAGGTACAAAAAAAAGGACAAACAGTAAACTGTCATTTGTGAAATACATGAATTAAATCCAAAGGAGGATTAGTTAGCTAGTCCCAGTTATGGATAGAGATTTAGAAATCTAAAATTTTCAAAGGTATGCAAAATTTTATTTATTACAACCTTTCAGTTTAGTCTAGTGGAATTTAATAATTGTTATCAATTAATTGCTGAACCTTGATCCGGAAATTGGATAACAGCATCGACCTCTCGGTCTCCCTTAATTGAGGGTTACTGGAAGGTGAGGTCGTTACATTTGGTATCAGAGCCAAGGTTCCCCACTTAATTGTTAATAATTATTAAATTTTACAAACTCCGTAGAACCCAAGGGAGTTATTAGAGGATTCTCCGAAAGACTGAGGTGTCTAGAAAAGGATCACTTCCGGGGGCTGGCAAAATTTTCCTCCGCACCGCTAGTCGGAATACGAGGAATCCCGGAATGTGTGACTGCCTGGCCAATGTCCTAGGATTTGAATCAAAATAAGATACCTTTAGGATTTTCGCATCTTTTTCATCCCTTCTCATCACAAATTCTCTTAAGGACTTAAAGAGTTAGGGATTTCTCTCTCTTCCCCACCCTCATGTGGTATGGGCAAATAAGTTAAGGATTAAGGAATTCTCCATCAATTTAATAAAAGATACGTAATGAGACGTCACTGACATAAGTATAATTAGTTTAATGGTAAACTAAAGGTCTGTTTGTTATGCTTATGTAGATGGATCGTACAAAGACAGTTTCTATCCCTAAGGGTAATGGGAACCCAACTAGGAGTGCTTGTCCTCCCCACAAAGGGAAGGGGTCTTCAGAGAAAAGGAAGAAGAATCATGATGGTGAATCCTCTATGAAGAGAAAGAGGACCGAAGAGACCACTCATGAGGTCCCTAACCCTGATCCGATACCCTTGACAACCTTGATCAAGAGCAGGACCAAGGGTATGAAGAGCAACATGTGTACGAGGAAGTAGACCAGATGGAGGAGGACCAAGATGGAGGTCTAGAACCGACTATGACGATCCACACCTCTGAGGCCTTGTGGATAGAGCAGCAGAAGAAGTTGACTGAGGCCATTAATGCCTTGGCCCTCTGAGACCTAGCCAGAGCTGAGAATGGTGAACCGCATCCAGTTCGTCCTCGACTAGGAGCCACCATCCTGGACTTCGTCAAGTTGAATATCGAGAAGTTCTGGGGAGAGGACAAGACAGAGGTAGTTGACAAAGCATAAGCTTGGCTGCTTGTAGTCGAGAATGGGTTCGGTATGCTTGAAGTTCAGCCGAGCAAGAAGGTCCTCTTTGCTGCTCATCTCCTGGAAGGAGCAGCCAAGATATGGTGGGAGACCCACATCACGGGCCAAGATTTGACAGAGGAACCCATGGCCTGGGCTGACTTCAAGACCATCTTCACCGCCAGATTCCTCCCCGTCGCAGCAAAGAAAGAGAAAGAAAGAGAGTTCACTAGCATGACTCAAGGAAGCTCTTCAGTTGTAGACTTTGGTCATAGGTTCTGCCTCCTGGAACATTTTGGACATATGATGGATGAAGAGAGGAGGGTGGACCACTTCGTGGAATGCCTTCACCCTGCCATCAAGCCCCATGTGATGGCAAGTAAACCCAAAACTTTTGCCGAAGCCTACAACACTGCTTTAGACATGGAGAGGACTGTGATGCCTGCCTAGTTTCCACCCAAGGGGTACTTGGGTTTCACTGAAGGAGCCCAAGGTCCTAGAAACAACCACAAGAAGGACCCGGGATGTCATCAAGCTAAAGGAAAACATGGAGGAAAAGGGAAACCCCGTCAAGAGAACAACCGATCTCCTTGCCGCACCTGTGGAAAGGGGAACACCAGTGAATGCCGCTATAAGAAGAAGACGTGCTTTCGATGCCATCAAGAAGGACATCTGCAATCCGTCTATCCTATGCCAGATCCCAGGGGACCAGGACAGGTGGCAGCTCCACCAGTAGCAGCCCCACCTATAGCTGTAGCCCCACCTACTGGAGAAAGAAGACAAGCTCGGGTGTTTGCCATTGATAATGAGGAAGCTCAAGCAAATGCCAATCGGTTGATCGAGGGTAATAACCCTTAGAGTTTTCTTTATGTTTTAAGTTAAGCATGTAATGGTCTAATGCATGATGAAAAACAATGTAGGCATGCTTGAAGTCATGGGACATAATGTGAAAGCTTTGTTTGACTCTGGATCTACTAATACTTTCATTTTGAGAAATCTTACAACTATGCTTTGTTTGGATATCAAGGATCTAGGATATGTCTTAGATGTTACAACCTCAAGTGGTCGGATCTTTACTTCCCTTTTGAAAACTCCGGTGATTACTGTGAAATATCGAGATCATGAGTTTCCTACAGATTTTATCCTTCTTGACATGAATGATTTTGATGTAATCATTTGCATGGATTGGCTTTATACCTATAGGGCCAACATTGACTGTAGGGAGAAGAAAGTGATCATTAAGAGACCAGGTCACCCACCTTTTATCATTAGGGGTAGGAGGATGCCACCACCAGCCTATATGTGTCAGCCTTGAAGGCAGAATAGATGATGAGTAAAGGGTGTCAAGCTTTCCTAGCAGTAGTCACCAAGCTGGAACCCAAAGTGCAACCCTTAGAAGAAATAGAGGTAGTTAGGGGCTATGCAGATGTTTTCCCAGAAGATTTACTTGGAATTCCTCCCGAAAGAGAGGTAGATTTCTCCATAGAGCTATCCCCAGGTACAAACCCTATTTCCCGGGCACCTTATAGAATGGCCCCTGCTAAATTGCTTGAGTTAAAGAAGCAGTTGCAGGAATTGCTGGACAAGGGTTTTATCCGCCCTAGCACATCACCATGGGGAGTGCCAGTTCTTTTTGTAAAGAAAAAGGATGGTTCGCTCCGAATGTGCATAGACTACCGGATGATCAACCAGGCTACCATTAAGAACAAATAGCCTTTACCCCGGATAGATGACTTGTTTGACCAGTTGAAGTCGGCTCGAGTCTTTTCCAAGATCGACTTGAGATCAGGTTACCACCAGTTGAGGGTTAAGAGTGAGGACATCCCAAAAACAGCTTTTAGAACCCGGTATGGCCTTTATGAGTTTGTGGTTATGCCTTTTGGGTTATCCAATGCACCTAGTGTGTTCATGAACCTTATGAATAGTGTGTTTCAACCCTTCCTTGACTCGTTTGTCATAGTGTTCATAGATGACATACTAGTTTTTTCAGATGACTTAGAACAACACCGAGACCACCTAAGTAAAATCCTTGATGTCTTAAGAAAGCAGAAGTTCTATGGGAAATTCTCTAAATGTGAGTTTTGGATAGACCGAGTCATGTTCCTTGGACACATCATCTCAGGAGAACGATCGCCGTAGATCCAGGTAAAGTGTCGGCGGTTCGAGACTGGCCAACACCGAAGAACCCCTCCGAGATATGAAGCTTCTTGGGGTTAGCAGGATATTATCAATGCTTCATCGCGGATTTCTCAAAGACCGCCTTGCCTCTGACCATGTTGACTCGGAAAGATGTGAAGTTCGTGTGATCCGATGTTTGTGAGGCTCATTTCCAGGAGCTGAAAGACAAGCTGACCACTGCACCAGTTTTGACTCTACCATCAGGCAATGAGGGTTTTATGATTTTCACCGATGCATCCAAGATGGGACTAGGCTATGTGTTGGAACAGGATCAACATGTGGTTGCATATGCCTCCCGACAGCTCAAGCCTAACGAGGTGAATTACCCAACCCATGACCTGGAGTTAGCTGCTATCATCCATGCCTTGAAGATTTGGCGGCATTACTTGTATGGTGCCACTTTTGAAATCTTCACCGACCATAAGAGTCTGAAGTATCTTCTGACACAGAAAGACTTGAACCTACGACAACGACGGTGGATGGAGTACATGAAGGAATACGACTTCACCATTGCCTATCATCCAAGGAAGGCGAATGTCGTAGCCGATGCGTTGAATCGGAAACAACTCAGGTGTGCAACTGTTCTGTCTAGTCAGTGGAAGAGCTTCGAAGAATTGGTGGAATGGTCACCTCAACCGTTGGATGATCGAGTTCGATTGGCCAATATCTTAGCTATTGAGTGAGATTGTCACAACACAGTTAGCCAGTGGAGGACTCGACAAGATGAAAGGCTTGATGTAGAAGCCACAGACCCGTCTGTCATTGGGAATAGATGGAGGAATATGTTTTGAGAATCGCATATGGGTTCCTGAAGATTCACCTTTGAAGGAATGTATCCTATAAGAGGCTCATGGTTCTAAGTACACGGTACACCCAGGGACTATTAAGATGTTTAAGGACATGTAGAGGTTTTTCTGGTGGCCAGGAATGAAGAGAGACATTGCAGCTTATGTAGCCAGTTGTCTTACATGCCAAATGGTGAAGGCTGAACACCAATGACCTAGTGGACTTTTACAGTCTATAGAGATTCCAGAGTGGAAATGGGAGCAGAATACCATGGATTTCGTGGTGGGTCTACCCCGGACCAAGAGAGGTCATGATGCGATATGGGTTGTGGTAGATCGCCTTACCAAGTCACCACACTTCCTTGCCCTAAAAACCACTGTTAAAGTGTCAGACTTAGCTAAGCTGTATATCAAAGAGATAGTGTGCTTGCATGGCGTACCCAGTTCTATCATCTCCGATAGAAACCCAAAGTTTACTTCCAAGTTGTGGAAGCAGGTTCAAGAGGAACTAGGTACAAAGTTGAAGTTCAGTACCGCTTATCACCCCCAGATAGATGGTCAGTCGGAAAGGACGATTTAGACCTTAGAGGATCTGCTGTGAGCTTGCGTGCTCGATTGGGGTGGATCATGGGAGCAATGCCTACCTTTAGCTGAGTTTGCCTACAACAATAGTTACCAAGCCAATATCAGGATGCCTCCATATGAAGCTCTATATGAGAGACCGTGTCGGTCACCACTTCACTGGGATGATGTTGGTGAAAGGACCTTATTGAGGTCAGATGAACTCCAAGTGTATGCTGATAAAGTCGCTTTGATCAGGAAAAGGCTAAAGAGAGCCCAGGACCGACAGAAGTCGTATGCTGATGCGAAGCGGACTGATGTGCATTTCTCTGTGGGAGAACATGTTTTTCTGAAAATCCGACCGCTCCGAGCTATAGCTAAAAATAGAGGAAAGTTGAGTCCCCTGTACGTGGGTCCGTTTGAAGTGTTAGAACGGATTTGTGAAGCCGCATATCATTTGGCGTTACTCCCTCAATATAGTATGATGCATGACGTGTTTCACGTGTCCAATCTAAAGTGATATGTGCAAGATCTAAGCCATGTGCTGAGCATTGAACCTATTGAGCTTCAAGGAAAGCTGTCTTATCCTGAGTTGCCTTTGCGGATTCTAGATACCAAGGTAAAAGAACTCAGAAATAAGAATATAGAGATGGTAAAGGTTCTTTGGAAGCACCATGGAGAGGATGAGACCACATGGGAGATGAAGACGGACATGGAAAAAGAATATCCTGATTTGTTTTCTTGATTGTTGAATTTTGAGGACAAAATTCCTGTAAGGAGGGGAGGATGTTATAACCTCATTTTCCAAAACAAGTAATGAGATTTGAAAATTTCTTTTAAATGACTAAATAAGATCAATGTTTGATTTCATGATTTGATTTGAATGAATTTCGTGCATGCTTTCTTGTTGGGCCTTATTGGCCATTAAGCCCATTTGAAAGAACAATAAAAAGAAATGAAAAAGGAATTCCATTTAATAAAGAATTACAGTGGGAAAAAGGAATATATAAGAAAAGGATTAAAGGATGATTAAAAGGCTAAAATATATTTTCCCATAATAAGTTTTCGAGTTATAAGGGTTCCTTAGGGTTCAAGGAACTCAAGATAATTAGATAATGGCAAAGGAAATAAAGAATATGTGGAAAATGTGAATAATTAGATGATAACTTGCAAACAAATAAAAGGTATTGTTTCCTTTAGATATTAATTCCAAATTTTGTAGGATGGAAGATAAAAGTATTACTTAGCTGTCCTCAGAATTTGAATAAAAACGGAGTTAAGAATTAAGAGTTATCGAATTTTCAAGTTATCATCAAAAATAGGATTTTCCTTGCTTTTTGGAAACCTTTCCTTTTTCTGTTTGAGCGCGAGTGATGGTGAGCGTTGGATCTTAATCCAACCAGTCTAGCTTATCATTCAGAGTCCCAAAGGGACACAGATTCTAGCCACCCATAGGGGATTTTCCCCTCGTGGTTCCGATCACAGCAGAGTATGAGCGTGCATGGGAAGTATCCCATTGAGTTCGGGAGGGTGAGAGGAACGTTCTTGACCCAAGATTAGTCAACTTTCCTTGTGTATGCATGAAATGCCCCATTGGGCTGAGGCAAGGATTGGCGGCGGGGTCAGGAACCATAGAGGGGACCCTCCACGTCCTATAAACAAACCATTGATCGCTCCTTTACATCTTCGCGATCTCAAATGGCGTCTTCAAGAGCCTCAAAGCCCTCCATCCCTCTCGATTGCTCACGCTCAGGCGAGGCCGCCGCCGCCGCGCCGCCGCGTTCTGAAGAACAAAATAAGGAGAAGGTGACGAGCAGTAGCCACAGGATCAAGGACCACCGAGTTCCCGTGCGAGATCCAACGCCTCTTGAGCGGTAGGCCTATCTTGCTGGAGTAAGTGGAGCGGGCCAGCGCAAGGCGTCTGATCGAGGGTCCATCGTGGACCAAGGAGATCTAGCGGACGAAGGCCTATAGTCACGCACTCCTTCAGCGTTAGTGGAGCCGATCGACAACAAGCGTTGGATCCAGGCGTGGACCATAGGCGCATCAATCAGACAGCCGCGAATTTTCGGTAAAACCCCTCTCTGATCGAAATTATAGAAAATTAGCTTTTCTTTGCAAAATTAATAGAAAATGCTAGGATTATCCAATAAAGGAACTTTATATATGAAAGTTGGGTAGAAAAATGCAAAGAAACTGATAAAAATGATTGTATAACCTGATTCCAGTTTGTTTTGCAAAAGTACTTTAATTGCTAGTAAAATGCTTTTCAAGTTGATTGAAAACCCTAATTGCATATAACAGATGTTTCTTAGTAACTTAATGGGTTAAGTTGAGGATTATAATCCTGTTAATTAATAATACGAAGTTTTCATCCATTTTGAATACCAATATGGCTAAATTAGGGTTTATGTCTATGAATGAAAGATAATGTACATGAAAACCCTAATTTAGGGTAAAAGAAGAAGGAAACCTTGTTATTTTGATAAATTGCTAAATAATGATCCTATAACTGTTAGGAATATTAAAAGGAGATAATTTAAGGGTTTAAGTGGATTTGATGGATTAGGGTTCATAATAATTGAAAATGGAGGCAAACCCTAATTTTCAAGAAAACCCTAAAATTGGATAGAAACCCTAAGGGACATGATGATATTGGATAAATATTAATAAAAGTAAATTTGTACTTTTATTTCAGGATTTTCTGTACACATTGTTTGATTGCTTGGATATTCTCTCTCTTCACATTTGATTCTATATCTGAAACTGCAATAAGAGGTATGTGGTTACGCTTATGACTACATCGATTAGTTTTCCGAGGATTTTATCGACGTTTCCCTCAATGCTTGAAATAACTGTTGGATGTTTCAATTCATGCAAATATAAAGTGATTATGACTATCACTATGAGTATACATGTATAACTAGCTAGATCCGAGTCCACCCTTGTGGCTATGCAAAGGCTAAGGGTAACCTAGAGCAAGGTCTAGGGTATCATGAATTAGAAACTGGACTACCCACGTGTAGTGTCATGAGACTCTTAGCATACCATGAGTTAAGGAGTGGGCTACCTACGGGTAGTGCCATGTGACTCCGCCCTAGAAATTGATTCACTTGATAGGTGAAGTCATGAGGGGTACAAAGGGAATATGAGACACATGGACCGCGTAGTTATACTTAATACGTAAAATTGTTTGTTAAATGATAATTGAGTGCAATACATTGTTATAGATAATTGCATGATTAGTGAATCCCCCACATACCAGTTTTGGCTGACCGACGTTTTGTTTGTCGGCGTTTTAGGTACAAACAAAAAGGACAAACATTAAACTGTCATTTGTGAAATACACGAATTAAATCCAAAGGAGGATTAGTTAGCTAGTCCCAGTTCTGGATAGAGATTTAGAAATCTAAAATTTTCAAAGGTATGCAAAATTTTATTTATTACAGGCTTTCAGTTTAGTCTAGTGGAATTTAGTAATTGTTATCAATTAATTGCTGAACCTTGATCCGGAAATTGGATAACGGCATCGACCTCTCGGTCTCCCTTAATTGTGGGTTACTGGAAGGTGAGGTCGTTACATATTTATTCTTTCTTTGTCCACTCTTTTACTAAAAGCGACTTCCTTCTTGTTGAAATTCACTTTTTTATTTGATATTTTTTATATTGGCTCGGTGAACTTCAAGCATTGTGGACGAGTTTCTCTAGAAGGATGCGATCATCTGCGACGAAGAGGTTTGAAATATACGGGGCACCCCAAGATACTCTAATACCATTCATGTGTCAGATTATTGTTCACTGCAAGATTAATTAAAGCGAAAAATTTATCATTGCACAAAATAAAAGGATATGGTGAGAGATAGTCTTCCTGTTGCAACCCTTGTGTAGGTTGGATGGGTCTGGATCTATCCCAAATGAAAATCCAATTCATGACTTTATCTCTCTAATTTCCTCCAAACTCTATCTTCTCCATCTCGGTTGTCAAGGAATTTTCGCTCAACTCTATTATATGCCTTATACATGTCAAGCTTGAGTGCCACCTGCCACTTCTTCCACCCCTCACCTTCCTTCATCGCATGGAAACACTAATATGCACATAACAAATCTGCAGACTGCGGTGGCTCGCAGCTGTGTTAGCAATGACCTGTAACGCAATCCAGGACAAGAAAACGCTTACCGACCACTTCCATGCCTGAAAACAAGGGAGACGCAAAACTGCCTGCAGAGAGGATAGTGAAAGTGCTTAGCAAATGACTTGGCGACAAGCGATGAATTGAGGGGGAAACCGTTTTTGTACTCTTTATCTCACCGTCATCGTATATCTTTTGCCTCCCTGAATTCCTGTGCGAATGTGCATGCTACAAAGCAAACCGTAGCTGTCAAGTGGAAGCGAAATCGACCCTGAACGACATTTGCCTTGCAACACGATATATAGGGTTCCTTTGTCAGTGTCCTGGGTCGTCTATAGCAGTCTCCTGAAGCGTTACCAAGCACAATGGCTTTGTCAGTGTCCTGAAGCGAAATCAACCCAGAACGCCATCTGCCTCGCAACACGATATATAGGGTTGCTTATTTGCTTTGTCAGTGTCTTGGGTCGTTTAGCAGCCTCCAGAAGCGTTACCAGGCATACAATATGGCTTTCATGATGATGCAGCGCATGTTTGCTAAGTTGTTGATCCTCTTCATCCTAGCTAGCCTCGCTTCTTCCGGCCAGACAAGTCCACGGAAGTGCTGGCCTGAGAGGCAGAGAATCCCGGCGACTATCCCTAAGAAGGACATCGACCTGCTTCAGTTCGCCATGAACCTGGAGTTCCTAGAAGCTGAGTTCTTCCTGTTCGGGGCGCTGGGGAAGGGGCTCGATGACATGGCGCCGCAGCTGGTCAAGGGAGGTCCGCCACCCATCGGCCCCATGAAGGCCAACCTCGATCGACGCACGCGCAAGATAATTGAAGAGTTCGCCTACCAAGAAATTGGTCACTTGAGGTAAAGCCGTGAGCATGTATCTCCCCTGTGCTAAAGCCATGGATTCTATTTGATCTGTGTAAATATTTCTATATAGGGCAATCCAGAGAACAGTTGGGGCGTTCCCGCGGCCGCTTCTCGACCTCAGCCTAAACTGTTTCTCCAAGATGTTGGACGAGACACTGGGTTACTACCTCAGTCCACCATTAAACCCGTACCAGAACAGCATCAACTACATGCTGGCCTCGTACCTGATCCCGTACATGGGCCTCGTAGGATACGTCGGTGCCAACCCTAACTTGAAGGGATTCATCACTAAGAGAGTATGATATCAGACATGAAAATTCCGGCTGCTGCAGGGCTTTCTTTGACGCCCTAGCTATATAACCATAACCTTAAATGAGATCTATTGTTTACGATTTCCTTGCAGCTTCTGGCAGGACTGCTAGGGGTGGAGTCCGGCCAGGACGCAGTGATCCGTTCATGGCTCTATGCTCGGTCGGAGCAGATAGTGGAGCCCTACAACATCACGGTGGGGGTGCTGACCAACGTCATCTCAACGCTGAGGAACCGCCTCGCCGGATGCGGGATCAAGGACGAAGGGATCATCGTGCCGCAATCACTGGGAGCAGAGAACAGGACGTACAGCAACGTGCTTTCAGCGGACGCCAATTCGCTGTCGTACGCAAGGACCCCGGCGGAGATACTCCGCGTCGTGTATGGCACCGGGGATGAGCACCGGCCAGCGGGGTTCTTCCCGGACGGCTGCAACGGAAGGATTGCCAGGGAATACCTTGAAGATTGATTTGTTTGCGATTTCGGTTTGGTATAGTGAGTCTGTCGCTTGGGGTCCTTCATTACTGGTTTGGGGCGTCGGGAACTCGGAGATTAGTTAGTGGCTTTTGACTATGTGAAGGCGATTTATAACGAGCGCTTACCGCAATAAATAAACTAAGGATGTTATTTACCGCAAAGAAAACCATCATATATCTTAATCAAGAATTGAATCCCTTAGGTCATTCGGGCTCTTGGACTTTTTTTTTTGGGGGGGGGGGGGGGGGGAGACTAGGTCTCCTTCTAACTCAAAAAAAAAGAAGAGTAGAATCCTGTCAATGAATGTGGAGTATATCATATATTCTCCTAATCCAATCTTCTTTGTCAAAACATAAATTTGGGTTTGGCACAACAAATAATTTGAAGTAAGAGGATAGCATCCCTTTAAAATTCCTCTAATCACTTGTAGATTACTTTTAGACTCTTCTTTAGTTAAATCTACCTAGCACTCTTTCAAAACACTTGTATTCTCATGTATAAACCCTTGTTGCGGTATTAGCTCTGAATATATTAGTTACGCCCAAATGTGACCCATTTGACCAGGGGCGGTGTCAGGTTTTCATGATTTGGGGGGCCAAATCATCTTTACACGCCTGCTAAAAATGTAATAGAAATCATGTTAGGCTTTTGGTCAATGCCTGAAAAGTCTTTATATGTTGAAGTACATGACCAAACAATATGCCATCTTATGAAAAAAAATAGAAAAGCCTAGTATTCGTTGAGGCTAAAATGAAAAACATGTCCTATAACATGTCTCTTTCATACATGATAAAAAAAAATTCAAA
Organism: Alisma plantago-aquatica; assembly: GCA_963693085.1. Classification (NCBI taxonomy): domain Eukaryota; kingdom Viridiplantae; phylum Streptophyta; class Magnoliopsida; order Alismatales; family Alismataceae; genus Alisma; species Alisma plantago-aquatica. The sequence goes on from OY856409.1 coordinate 1,830,508,371, forward strand.
TATGTAAATGCACACATATACATTTACTTCTATATAAAACAATATAAGATACAATAATATACATCTATTAGTACATGTAGAATGATACGTAAGATAAAAAAAGTTCAATTACTTAATCTAGTAGTAAACTTTTTGTATAACCCACATGAGTGTGAAGACTTTAAGACCTTTGGGCCATTATTATCTAAGACTACACCAATTAGAAATTATGAACATAAAATGTAAATTGTACATTAAAATATGGAATAGGAAAATATAAAAAAGTAGATATTCCTAAACTATGTAAATATCACGTCCTAGTACATGAAGCGATGGATCAACAAAATTATGAATAATAACAAACACATTGAGCATTTTTATTTACTTGAATTAGAAGACATTCAATATTAGTTTGTAGCTCTATCAATTTAATAATTAACACAAACATGTGACGAAGTATCCAATGTTGGGTAAAAATTATGACATACAATTTAAATCTACAATGGTTCACTACTAGTCACAAGGTTAATTAATGTAAAAGTTGACTCTCTCTCTCTCTACCCGCGCACTGATCCATCTCTAGGTTGGGGCGACATGGAGGGCAAAGGGCCACCACCGGCCTTCGGTCCTCCTCATGGTCTAGTACTGATGCGACTGCGAACCGATCAAAGATCGCGATGGGGAAATAGAGCGTGCCTGATGCAGATGTCATGATCATTAGGGATTGGGCTAAAGCAGTGGAAGGCCCCACCGATGCACATCCATTGAAGTGTTGCAGAAGACCCAAAGAAGCTCGTTTTCAAAGAAGGAGATAAGAGGAGATGATTAGGTTCATGAGACCGATCATGGGCGAGATGGATGATTACCATAGGTTCTCTGTGATTGTGCAAATTGTGGGTATATCCACTAGTATAGAAATGTGTTATAACGTCACTACATGTAGGGTCGGTTTTACCAAATAACCGACTTTATATGTCTAAAAAAAATGCGGGCACCACTTAAGACCTCTTAGGTCAGTTTCTTTTAAATAATCTGACCTTGTAGTGTAACTCTATAGGGTCGGTTTTCCAAATAACCGACCTTATATGTCTATAAAAAATGCGGGCACCACTTAAGACCTCTTGGGTCACTTTTCTTAAAATAACCGACCTTGTAGTGTATCTCTATAGGGTCGGTTTTCCAAATAACCGACCTTATATGTCTATAAAAAACGCGGGCACCACTTAAGACCTTTTGAGTCGTTTTTTTTAAAATAACCGACCTTGTAGTACATCTCTATAGGGTCGGTTTTTCTAAAATAAGCGACCTTATAGACAATTTTTCCGGCGGAAAAAAATTGCTTGATTTTGGTTTCGCGCCTCAATCTATAACGTCGGTTTTACCTTATAACCGACCCTAAAGGGCTCATTGGTCGACAAATTCGTCGACCGAATAAGAGCTGAATTTCACGTATACAAGCACCTATAGGGTCAGTTTTTCTTTATAACCGACCTTACAGTCCTCCTCGGTTCAGCACCTCTAAGGTCAGTTATTCCTACAAAACCGACCTTAAAGGCCTTCTCGGTCGACAAATTCGTCGACCGATAAGTACCTCTAACGTCGGTTTTTCCTTAAAACTGACCCTAGAGGTACTTATGCGAAGGAAATCTGGCTCTTTCTCGATCGACAAATTCGTCGACCGATATCTATTCTGGATCCAGATAGTTCACGCATGTATAAGCACCTCTAGCGTCGGATTTGCACATATAACCGACCTTATAGAATTTCTCGATCGACAAATTTGTCGACCGATTAAGAGTCAGTTTTCAAGTGTATAAGCAACTTTTAGGGTCGGTATTTTCTTTATAACCGACCTTAGAAGTCCATTCGATCGACAATATTGTCGACCGAGATAAACTAGGATCCAGTTTAGTATTTCACACATGAATAAGTACCTCTAGGGTCAGTTTTTTCCTAAAAACCGACCCTAGAGGTACTTAAGCGAATGAAATCTGGCTCAATCTCGATCGACGAATTGTCGATCGAAACATATCGGTCGACGAATTTGTCGACCGAATAAGAGATGAATTTCACGTATACAAGCACCTATAGGGTCGGTTTTTATTTATAACCAACCTTACAATCCTCCTCGGTTCATCACCTCTAAGGTCGGCTATTCCTACAAAACTGACCTTAAAGGCCTTCTCGGTCGACAAATTTGTCGACCGATATCTATTCTGGATCCAGATAGTTCACGCATGTATAAGCACATCTAGCGTCGAATTTGCACTTATAACCGACCTTAGAGCCTTCCTCGGTCGACCAATATTTCGACCGACTCACTCGGTCGACAAATTCGTCGATCGATAAGTACCTCTAAGGTCGGTTTTTTCCTTAAAACTGACCCTAGAGGTACTTATGCGAAGGAAATATGGCTCTTTCTCGATCGACAAATTCGTCGACCGATATCTATTCTGGATCCAGATAGTTCACGCATGTATAAGCACCTCTAGCGTCGGATTTGCACTTATAACCGACCTTATAGCATTTCTCGGTCGACAAATTTGTCCACCGATTAGGAGTCAGTTATCAAGTGTATAAGCAACTTTTAGGGTCGGTATTTTCTTTATAACCGGCCTTAGAAGTCCATTCGGTCGACAATACTGTCGACCGAGATAAACTAGGATCCAGTTTAGTATTTCACACATGAATAAGTACCTCTAGGATCGGTTTTTTCCTAAAAACCGATCCTAGAGGTACTTAAGCAAATGAAATCTGGCTCAATCTCGGTCCACAAATTATCGAACGAAACATATCGGTCGACGAATTTGTCGACTGAGGAACGACTAGAAAAACCAACCGTCATAACGGCTAGAAAATCAACCGTCGTAACGACTAAAAAAATCAACCGTCGTAACGACTATAATTTCAACTGTCGTAATGACTATAAATACGACCGTTGGCCGACCAGGAGAACGGTCCAGAAAACGACCGTTTCGGGCGTCGGTCGACAAATTGTCGACCGAAATTAACTCTATTTTTCTATAAATAGTACCCAAAACGATCCATTTCTTCACACCTTCACATTCTCACTTCTCTAGCTCCTCTATAGTGTATTCTTGTGAAAATATTCAGCTTCTCTACATCCAATTCTTGCTTGCTATTTCTCCATTTCAAAGCAACGAAATGGCTTCATCATCTACGCGCGGAAAGAAGCAAGTTGCAGGTAGGAAAGGAAGGACAGTCTCTTCAACGCTGTCGTTCATCAATGACGTCCCTTTCATCGACGCAGCTGCAGGCGACTGCTACCTCAGGCTCTCATCAAAAACTCCTCTTCCACGATGGCCAGTTGACGTCATGGACTTCCAAAGCATTGTCGATTTGGAGGAACTTTTCGAGGTACAACATTTGACTGATTTTCTAAATCCCTCCTTCTATTCCTACTCCTCCAAAGTAGTTAATGAATTATATGCCAATTTAGCCGAACATCCTGAACATGATTCCTTCTCCTCTATGGTTGGTGGGTATGGATTCCATTTTACTGAGGAGGGTATTCTTGATATGCTTGACATAGATATAGAAGAATATAAAAATTTTATTGATCTCACTAGAGGAAATCCACTCAACAAACTCTCCCAAGATGACACTACAACTAGCCTTAGTGATGTCAAAAGAGCCATCTTTCAATCAAATACGACTTGTCATGAAGATAGGGGTACCTATTATGCCATAAATTTAAAACCTGAAGCTAGGATCATAAATCTCATTGTTGCCACAAATATCCATCCTAGAGCAAACAAATATGAAGTACCCACCTTTCGTATCTACCTTATCTATGTCATTCTCAAAGGTATTCCCATAAAATTTATTCGTATCATCCTTAAGAATATGCTTGAGTTTTCTGGCAATCCACCTTATGCTGACTTTGTATGCCAAATCACTCAACATTTTCTTAAGAAGAATATTGAGTATGACTTAGGTTACACATGGGATAGAAAACCCCAAAAGATAAGTAAAAATACAGTGGAAAAGATGGGAATCGACTTTGGCCACAAAAGGGCTAGGACTGAAGGGGAGACATCCACCCAAGACATACCTCCACCACCTCCTCCTACCAACCTACCCCATGATCCTATTACAAATACCTTGACATACATTGCTGGCTCCCAATATCACCTAAGTAGGCAATTGGATTATAATCACCATGGCATGACTTATTTAAACCAAAGGATGCAAGCTCTCTCTCCTAACCAACCTGATGAATATCCCTATTCCCTTAATCCTGGCATGATAAATCCATACAATCCTTCCTACAACTACTATCAAATTCCACCTCCACCATCTCCTGATCTCACACATACTCAATTTTCCCCAATTCAACTTTAAGACATTGCTGCCAACTTTCGCTTTGATCGTGTTCCCACCTTCTTGGAGGCTTATGCCTTAACCATGACAGGTGCCTTGGAGTGGCAGACACTGGTCAAATATTATGGAGTTGAGCCCTTTCTTAGAAAAGACCCAGACATTGATGTAATCCTTCGGTCTTTCTAGTGAGATTATGAGATATCTTTGTAATGATGTAATGTATATCTTTTTATAAAGCAAGTATGTCATGTTTCATCTTATAAAGTGTATGGGCATTAAATTGTTATGAATAAAAGTGTTTTCCATGGCTTCATTTGGACATATACATGTTACATAAGAATATTGTTATTTCAAATGATTGAAAAATAAATTATGGCTAAATTTGACAAAGCATCACTTGGTTAATCTCATACACACACACTTGGTACTTAATTTAAAACATTGAAACAGGGTTAATCTCGGTCGAAAATATTATCGACCGAGACAAATTCGGTCGACAATATTGTCGACCGAGGATGACTTTAGGGTCGGTTTTTTCCTTATAACCGACCCTAGAGCTCTTTCGGTCGAAAAATAGTCGACCGATAGAAATTTTGAATAGAGTTTAGTACTTTTCAAAACGTTATAAAGCATTGGTATCTCAATCTTTTGTCTCATTGTTGGGAATTCACATCCCTCAATTACACCATCATCACATTTGCTGATTCTGGGTATTCAAACCCTTAGTTCATCACTAAACATGGTTATCACTTATCATGTAACTATTACCTTCAGGTCATCTGACCAAGGTATTCAGGATATTTGTTACACAATCATCTCAATTTCATATCAACCATATCAATTTCATATCAACATCATGCAATACAAAAATAACATCTCTATTCCCTCATTAGGGTTAGAGTTTCCCATCTTTATCAATTAGGGTTTCACATATCATCATCCCATATTGAAATTTCACATAACATTATCACATATTAGGGTTTTTACACAACACCACCCTATATTAAGGTTTCACATAACATTTCCATATTAGGGTTTCACATAACATCATTCCATATAAGGGTTTCACATAACATTATCCCATATTAGGGTTTCATACGACATCACCATATATTAAAGTTTCACATAACATCATTATTAGGGTTGTGGAAGCACTTTAGAGCTCCTCGGTCGACGAATTTGTCGACCGAGATAGAGTCAGATTTCACATGTATAAGCACCTATAGGGTCAGTTTTTCCTTTATAACCGACTCTAAAACGCTCCCCGGTCGACAATTATTGTCGACCGACATGAATTTTCGATCTAGTTTTTCACGCATCTTCGGTCGACAAATTTGTCGACCGACACACATTCGGTCGACGAATTTGTCGACCGAATGAAGCCAGATTTCTTTCTTAGAAGCACCTCTAGGGTCGGTTTTTCTAATAACTGACCCTATAGGGGGTCTCGATCGACAATATTATCGACCGACAATATCCAGTTTAGTTTTTCACACATGTATAAGCACCTCTAGGGTCGGTTATACGAAAACACCGACCCTAGAGGTGCTTGTACGAAGGAAATCTTGCTCCTTCTCGGTCGACAAATCGTCGACCGAAACGAGCCAGATTTCTTCGTATTAGCACTTGTAGCGTCGGGTTTACCTAATAACCGACCCTATAGGTCTTTTCGATCGACAAATTCGTCGACTAAGTTTGTGTTTGATTGTTATTAAACAACCCGACACGGACACCGTTTATCTATAGAGTCGGGTTTTGGTTGTTAACCAACGCTACAGTTTTTCGCTCCGTGCAAAAAGCCAAAATTTTAGTCTTTCTTCCTCCCGCGAAACCCTTTTCTCTTTTTAATCTCTCTCCCGCGGCGCCGTGAAACCCCTTTTCACTTTGTCATTCCGCCGTTGCCGTGAACGCTTCTCCGTGAAGCCGTTGCCGCCTCTCCACACCGCCAAGAGGATCGTGAAGCTCGTCGTCGCCGCAAAGAGGATCGTGAAGCTCGTCGTTTCCGCCTTCACTCTTCCTCCACGAAGCCCGTCATTGCCGTGAAGCTTTTCGTTGTCGTGAAGCTCTTCGTTGCCGTGAAGCTCGCCGTTGCCGCCTTCCACTCTTCCACGAAGGTCGCCGCCTCTCCGTGAAGTTCTTCTCTTCCTCCATGAAGCTCGCTGCCATTTCCAAGTAAGTTCGAGCTTCCTTCGTTCCTTGTTCCCCTTCATTCCCGCCCACCGCCATTGCTGCTTATAGGTCCATCTCGGTCGACAATTAGTCGACCGAGAGCCCACCTGCGCGTAGTGTCCAGGTCCACTCTCGGTCGACAATTTGTAGACCGAGAGTGGACCTGGACGCTGCGCACAGGTGGGCTCTCGGTCGACTAATTGTCGACCGAGATGGACCTGGAACTTAATTATGTTGGAGCTATAAATGTTTTAATCATATTTGCTGTAATGTTCACAAATAGTTCTGAATATTATAATGATTTCAATCTTTGGATTGTTGGAAACGGCCTTACTTTGCTAATTTGTACAAGTATTTTCCATTTTATATGATTTGATAACCCAATAATAAAAACATGCATGTCTTTTTTCATATGTAATCATTATATAAATTTTAGAAATTAATACTAGATTAGACATGTGTACTCCTAGATTGACACTTTAGGGTTGATGCATGATGTTTAACTTAATATATAAATATGAAAATAATGCATTTATATATTAACTTAGAAACCCGTTTAAAATTTACTCATTAGGAGTAAACTTTGGATAGTCCCCGGTTTGGGACTGTTTTTGGATATTTTAATCTCACTTAGGATGTACTTGTATAATGTATGTTTAGTTTTGTAGATTATTTCAGTACGATTTCTCCATTTGTTCTCTGGGTACATATGTGAGTGGTTATTTGCCATTTACATCGGTGTACTTGGAGAACTTAGGGAAAATGCTACTGAAATTTTCTTCAAAACTAAACATACATTATACAGTTACTAGTGAGATTAAATATTCAAAAATGGGATAGGTGGTACACTTTAGTATATAAAATTAACTTTCTATCAATAAAAACTTACAGATTATTATAGTATCAATATTAAACTGTTAGTTTTATAATTAATTTTAATGTGATATAGTAAATGGATCGAAGTTGGATGTCTATCAAGAACCGTTGCAGTCCAGAGTTTGCCAAAGGTCTTGATGAATTTATCAGATTTGCTGAGGAACATAGGAAACTACCTACAGATAGGATATATTGTCCATGTAGAAATTGTTGTAACAATTTGAAAGTTGATACTGGTGAGGAAATTATGAATAATGTCATATGCAATGGGATCATACAAGGTTATAATGAACGGTATTGGCATGGAGAGAAATTGAATTATGGAGCAGAAAATGTCGATACTAATAGTTGTGGCATAGAAGATATGGATAATGATGATAATGTTAATGATGAACCGATTCAAGATGACCAGATTCAAGATGATATGATTGATGAGATGCTACGTAGTTGTCGGGATAATGTCATTGATCCACCTTATTTATTTGCAAACATTGTCCATGATGCTGAAAAACCATTATATAAGGGTTGTACTAAGTTCACGAGGTTGAGTGCTGTGATGCGATTATACACTCTTAAAGCTCAAAACCGGTGGAGCGATAAGAGTTTCACTTCACTGTTGTCTTTGTTAAAGGAAATTCTTCCTAAAGGCAATGAGCTTCCAATTTCAACATATCAAGCAAAGAAAATAATGTGCCCAATGGGAATGGAGGCTAAGAAGATTCATGCATGTCCAAATGATTGTGTGTTATTTCAGAAGGACTACAATAATTTGATAAATTTTCCAAAATGTGGTGCGTCAAGGTATAAGACTACAAATTCAGCTAAGGCTAAAAATGGCTCTCCTGCCAAGGTGATGTGGTATCTACCAATAATACCACGATTTCAATGCTTATTTGCTAATACAGAAGATGCACAAAATTTGTCTTGGCATGGGGAGTTAAAGGTGAATGATGATGGCGTCCTACGACATGCATCTGATTCACCACAATGGAAGAAAATTGATTTATTATACCCTGAATTTGGTAAAGAACCAAGAAACCTAAGACTTGGACTCTGTACAGATGGAATGAATCCCTATGGTACATTAAGCAGCCAACATAGCACGTGGCCTGTTATTATTGTTATATACAATCTTCCTCCTTGGTTGTGTATGAAAAATAAGTATGTGATGTTGTCAACATTGATATCAGGGCCCAAGCAACCTGGAAATGATATTGATGTTTACCTTCAACCTCTAATTGATGACCTAATGAAACTATGGGAAGAAGGTATTATGACATATGATGCTTCACGTAAAGAGATCTTCAGTTTGCGTGCTATGTTATTTTGCACGATTAATGACTTTCCAGCTTATGGAAATTTGTCTGGATATATTAGCATAAAAGGATACAAAGCATGTCCTGTTTGTGAAAAAAATACTGATTCAATCAGACTGAAACATGGTGGTAAAATTGTATATCTTGGTCATCGGAGATTTCTCCCACCAGTGCATCCTTATCGAAGGCAACACAAAACCTTTAATGGGTCAACTGAGGAACGAAGTGCTCCTAAACCTATACCAGGACATGTTGAATATGATAGGGTGAAGCATATTATTAATGAATTTGGAAAGAGTTCAAGTAGTCATACACTCGTATGTGACAAATCTCTATACAAGAAGAGGTCAATATTCTATGATCTTCCTTATTGGAGATCTTTGGCAATTAGACACTGCATTGACGTAATGCATGTTGAAAAAAATATTTGTGATAGCATCATCGGTACGCTATTGAACATACCAGGAAAGAATAAAGATGGCATCAAATCTAGAAAAGATTTAGAATTAATGGGTATTAGAAAAGAATTATCAGTGGAGATCAAGGGTCGCCGCACATATTTGCCACCGGCTTGTTACACTTTGTCAAAGAAAGAGAAAAATACTTTCTGTGAGTTCTTGTATAATATTAAGGTTCCACAAGGATACTCTTCTAATATTCGTAGATTGGTATCAATGAAGGATCTGAAACTGATAGGTCTCAAATCTCACGATTGTCACACCTTAATGCAACAAATTTTACCTGTGGCTATTCGATCTATATTGTCGAAGCATGTAAGGTTTGCAATCACAAGACTCTGTTTCTTCTTCAATGAAATATGCAACAAAGTGATACATCATGATACTCTCGATAAATTATAGAAAGATGTAATTGTTACCATGTGTCAGCTTGAAATGTACTTTCCTCCTTCATTTTTTGATATCATGGTTCATCTTGTAGTACATATTACAAGGGAGATGAAGATGTTGGGTCCAATTTTCTTACACTGGATGTATCCATTTGAATGCTACATGAGTGTTTTTAAAGGTGATGTTCGGAATCGTTATCGTCCTGAAGGGAGTATTGTTGAGGGTTACGTGGCTAGGGAGGTGATGGACTTTTGTAATGATTTTTTGAATTGCAATGAAACTTATAGCGATCAAAAAAATTCCCATCACACTGGATCTTATTGTGGCAAAGGAACTCTGGGAGGACGAGTGAAAGGAATCAGTCGTGAGTTGTGGGAACAAGCGCATTTGTATATTTTACACAACATCGATGAAGTGAGTAACTACATCACAGAACACAATGATCTTATCAAGAGAAATCATCCGCGATCCAGTTCAATGTGTCTTGCAAGAGAGCATAATCGAACATTTATTAGGTGGTTTGAAGAGAAAGTATTTAATCAACTATCTGAATCACCAAATAATGTTGCTGAGAACATAAAATGGCTCGCCTTTAAGCCAAAAATGGATGTCATGTCATATGAAGGTTATGACATTAACGGATTTTCATACTACACAAAGCGTCAAGATGAAAGTAGTGTAGTTCAAAATAGTGGGGTCACTGTTAAAGCTTGTTCATTGTATTTTGCTCGTGCCAAAGATAAAAGACCACACGAAGCTGAGATGTCATATTACGGCGTCATTGAGGACATATGGGAAATGGACTATACAAATTTTCGAGTTCCTATATTTAGGTGTAATTGGGTTGACAACAATAAAGGAGTTTCAGTGGATGAGTTGGGTTTCAAATTGGTGAATTTTGAAAAGATTGGTTTCAAAGATGATCCATTCATCATGGAAAACCAAGCAAAACAAGTATTCTATATTGATGACCCGGCAAATAAAAATTGGTCTGTCGTTCTTAATGGAAAAAGACAGTTTATTGTAGATCCTATAAATGAAGAATAATACTACGAAAAGTATGATGATTCCAGTCCATTCTCAGTTGGTTTTCCAAGTGTAAATGTTGAAGATAACACCGATGAATATTATAAACGTCAAGACCATGCTGAAGGAATTTTCCTTGACTAACAACTCAACCAATACTAAAGGCATGTATTCTTTGAATTATTTATTTTATTATCATGTATACCTTATCACTTGTGCTTTTATTATCACTTATTTTTTTTATCATGTATACTTGCAGGTTCTAAAATGGCGAGTGAAGATGAACATTTTGAGCATGAGCACCATGAAGATGAACATTCTGAGCATGAGCACCATGAGGATGGTAGTGGTGATGCTAAGAATAGTAGAGGTCCTACATTGATGCGTAGGCTGCAGGAGCTCAGGGCTAAAGGGGATAAATTGCCAGTCCAGTTTGATATGACAGGAGCACCTGTTAGGGAACATGCTAGTGCTTTCAAGCATTATGTAGGGGCGACCGCGCGCACAAAGGTGCCAATAGATATAGAAAATTGGCATGATGTTCCTAATGCCAAAAAAGACCTCATATGGAATGATATATGTGTGAGTGGAAGTGATATGTTTTTTATCTATTGATTCTAATTTAGTTTTCTTGGAATTAATTCCTTTTCAAAACAATATTATTAATTGCTTCTTTTGTATGTATAGGGTGTTTTTCATCTAAATGAAAAAGATCACAAGAAAAGAGTGCTACAATGTTGTGGTGTACGATGGAGGGGTTTTAAGACATATCTTGTAAGGGAATTTATAAATAATCCTAAACAAAAGAAGAAATCTACAGACGTATATATATTTATTGATCCTGAGGTGTGGGAAAGATTTGTTGCAGCTAGGAGATCGGAAGAGTTTCAGGTAATAAAGATTGTGATGTATTGTATGAATATTTAATTTTATACAATTAAGGAGGTGAATCTTTTTATACACGTTTGCCAAGTCTAAATTGCAATACCTCATTTTAAATGATCAGGCTATTCACCAGGCTCAAAAGGAAAGACGGGCTAAAAATGTGCATGACCATCGCTTGGGGCCCGGTGGTTATGCCTTCTGCTGCCAACTACAAGAGAAGCAATCATCTTCTGAAGAAGAATCTAGTACAACTCAAGTTGACAGACCACCCCGACACATGACATGGATTGATGCTAGAAAGAATCGAGCCGGTGAAATTGTCAACCCTGCAACTAAGGAGGTGGCACAAAAGATGGTAGGTTTATCCCAACTAAGTAAAGAGTAACTTCCACAAACTTAGATTTATTTATATCTAATTGATATTGTGATTAAATATTTTTATTAACTATGAATAGATTGATCTCCACGAGCAAAGGAAGGAAGGAAAGTTCATCCCAACTGGCTACATGGATGAACTAGAAGTTGCTCTTGGTACGAAGGAGCATCCTGTCCGTGTTAGGGGATTAGGAGCTGGCATAGGATTCAAGTCTTATTTTGGCCCTTTGCAATCTAAAAGAGGTAATGTAGGAGGTTTTAGACAAGAGGATCTTGAAGCATTAGTAGCGTAGAAAGTAAAAGAAATAATGTCTTCATTTCAGCCTACTCAACCTTCTCAACCTATTCATACTCCACGTCTCTCATGTAATGAGGTACAAGCCCATGCTACAGTTTTAGAAGGTCATGGGAGCACTCCCGATGAACCACCATAACAATTTGCAGTAAGTTTTTGTTCTATATATGTTGTGTTATTAGTATGATAAATATATGATAATATATATAGTTGTAACATGTATCTGTTCTACTGTTTCTTATATAACTTATATTATTTCAATCTAGGTTGGTATGAACTGTAAACTTGTAGTGGAGGTTCCAGAATATAATGTTGTGGCAGCGGGAAAAGTGTACAACCTTGGTGGTACATTGCATTGCCAACAAATTACTGATGACATCTACCGTGTGTCCATCCATCTTGTGTATGACGGAATGGGGGACAAACCACTACCCATACCTAATCCTGAATATAGTACAGTTGAAGAAGCTGAGGGTGCTATGGTGGGTTGGCCTAGACACTTGGTTATCAATGACAAGGTATACCTTATTTCTACCATATTTTTCATATTTGACTGCATATATGAACTCATGTAATATAAGTATGTAATTTAATTAATAGGTTTGTAAACCAAAAAGTAAAACTTCTGCTAGTCATCCTCCTATGCCCAAGCCATCTTTCATTCCCAAAACTACATTCGACGAATTGGGAAGCAAATCTAAATGTTTGTGTCGATACTTAGCCAACCAAAGATCGGGATCACATATGATGGTCAAGTTAACAGAAGATGCAGTTGGGAGGGACTTTGAGAATTTTATTTTTCTTGATGATATTATAGAGTTGTTCCGGTATGATTGGATGAACACTTCGATAATAGAAGTATGGATAAGGTAAGGATCTATCAATATATATAGAAAATTCCAATACACATTTTTAGCTTATTTCTACATATGAAAATAATTACAAATGTTTAACAGCCATTTATATACCGAGGTCACCAACTTTGATATAAAGAATATTGCATTCTTAGTTCCTTCGGTCACTAGTCAGGTGGAGACAAATATTGAGGATGTGAATGAGTACTTCTCTAATGCATTCAAATATTTTTCTAGTGAGGGGAAGGAAATTATCCTAATTCCTTTTAACGTACAGTAAGTATTGTTATTCAATATAATTTTAATAATGAATGAAACTATTTATTTTAATGTTTGTTTTATTCTTACTCAGAGCTAGACATTGGGAATTACTGATGATTGTCCCAAAATTGTTGACTCTTTATTATCTTGACCCAATGGGTAAAACAACAAGGAGTCACAAACTGAAATTGTCAGCTATGGAGTAAGCATAAATTTAATCAATTACTTCAACATGATATTTCTATTTAGAATTTCTATTTTACCAACTATCGTTTAATTGATAGGGGTATAAAGGCTTTTCGTGAAGCTGGAGGACAAATACCCACAAAATTAAAGACATTGACTTTGAAAAATGTCAAGGTAGCTACTTTGACAACTGCTTACTCTTTATGTATTAATTTTCAACTGTAATATGTCAACTCTTATACTCTTATCTCAATTGTTGTTTATAGTAGTTTACTAACATTAAGTATAATTTGTTATTTGTAGTGTCCTATGCAAAATAATGACTGGGCTTGTGGCTACTATGTAATGAAATATATGCAAACTATTGTCAAACAAGCATCACATGACATTCAGACTATAAGTCAGGTAATAAAGAATAACATCATAAATTTACAAGTGATTGTAGTCATTTTTATAAAATATTAACATGTGCATTTTCTGTTACAGATCTTTACAACTCAGCCTTACACACATGTGGACTTGAATGAATTCCGAGAAGAGTGGTCAAAGTGTTTTATAAGTGAAGTCGAAATAGCATTGGATTAAATATGTCGGCTCCATTTATGTATGTGGTTTGAGTACGTACTCTTTCATATTTTTACTTTTATAATATATGTCATCTCAGACTTGCACTCTATCATTTTGTAAATTATGATATTTATTATCATTTTTGTTATGAATGTGTGATTTTGAATGGTGACGTTTGAGCATCAATGCTCCCCTCTCCCAGAATATATGAATCTGCTTATTCTTTTGTTCTATATCAATTTCTGCAGAATTTGTTTTTAAAAAAATCGTAACTTTTAGCGTCGGTTTTTTAAATAACCGAACCTAAAGATTGAATTCAGTGTACACTCTTCGGTCGAGAAAATTTTCGACCGAAATATAACTTCTAGCGTCATTTTTTGTAAAAAATCGAGTCTAAATGTCCTCTATAAGGTCGGATTTTTGAAATAACCGACCCTAAAAATTGAATAAAACATTTCAGTGTAAGACTCGGTCGATAAACTTCTCGACCGAATTACTATCAGTCGAGAGGTTTGTCGACCGAGTCTTACACTGAAATGTTTTATTCAATCTTTAGGGTCAGTTATTTCAAAAATCCGACCTTATAGAGAGTTCTCGGTCAAGACCGAAATATTTTCGGTCGACAATTTTCTCGACCGAGTGTTATCACTGAATGTTATTCAATCTTTAGGGTCAGTTACTACATAAAAACCGACCCTGTAAACATTCTCGGTCGACAATTTTCTTGACCGAGAACGTTTACAGGGTCGGTTTTTATGAAATAACCGACCTTATAGGCTCCTTTTTTCTCGCCTAGGTCAGAAGTTTTACAACCTTTTGCGTCGGTGTTTACTCTGTAAGGTCGGTTTTATGTGGTTAAATAATCCGACGCTATAGACCAAATTATGTAGCGACGACCACCTAGGCATTGGTTAAAAAGTGATGCTGCAGGCTTTAAAAAACTGACGCTACAGACCATTCTTGTACTAGTGATCAGTATATGTTCAACAGCTCCATGGTTGGGTGATTAGGACTTGGCCCCCCAAAGGTGAACTCTCAGTGTTTAGCCTCACCAACCACCTCATTTATCTTGATTTGTGAATGAGGCTAACATCAAAGCAACGATGAATTGGGACCCATGGTTCTTCGATGACCAGTTTGTCCTGGTTAGACACTGGACTCTAGAGGAAGATATGTAGAGGATCACGTTGAAATCTGCCTCGGTCTGGGTCTCCCTACCAGATGTGGGGAAGTATTGGTCCTCAAGGGCGGTAAATGTCAACACCCATGATGTTGGTGAGCCGCGGGCCATAGAGCGGAGGGTGGACAAGTTCCTGCTCAGATGTTTACGTAGAAATTTCCCCTAAAGAGGAACCTCCACTACAGATAATGATGGAGCTACCTGATGGAGGCACATGAGAAATCAAAGTTAGATATGAAGCTTTGTCCAATCACTGTGACACATGCAAGGTGTTTGGCCACAACAATGGGGGTTGTTCTGAGAAAAAAGATCAAATCTTCGATGCCTTCCCATCCTATTGACATGCATAAAATGAGGCACACTCCAAATAGGATACAACAACCACCGAAAAGAAATCTAACGAACACACCACTAACTGTCATGAGAAGGAGAAGCTTGAAAGGTGACTTGAAAAGCTGATTGCAGTGGATGATTGTGAACCATGATACTATAGTGATTGAAGATGGGGAAAGCACAACTTTGTACCAGTGGCACTAAGGGTAATGCTAACTTACCTGATCCCAACACTAAGGAAGGTATCCAACAAGTGAAGTGGAAGAACCTCCAGTGGTTGAGAAGACAGCTGGATCTATGGGTGTAATAGAGGAGAACCAATTCTCAATCCTTAACCAGGTGGAGGAAAAGGATGCTATTGGTGATGTTGGAAGTACTTGTAGTAGGACCCCAACCAAACCAGAAGTGCTACAATATAGATAAAGGGTAGACCCAAATCCAAAGGTGGAGGAGTAGGATCATCAAACACTACTAGTTAATGTCTATTCTTGCTAGAATGTGCGAGGAGCATCCTTGCCAAATACTCAAAGAAGGATGAGGAAGATCCTTAATGACATTTAGATAAAGATCATTTTTTGTTTTGATACAAGAATAAGGAGGGATACCATTGATCAGGTTAGCAACATTTTCCCTACTTAGTGGAGATGCATTTCCAACCTTTACCAGGTTTAAGGTGGTAGAATATTGATGGGGGGAATCCATCCTCTTAATATCGATTAGAGCAGTTCAACTGATTAGATCATCATTGTGAGTAGATTTAACCATGGAGGCTTCTATTGTATACTCTCAGTGGTTAATGGAGAGAATATGGAGGTTGATTGTGAGAGGCTTTGGCCTGTGCTTAATGTTGCGACACACAATGAAATCCCCTGGAAGGTTTTGGGGGATTTAAATAATATAAGGCATGCTAATGAGAATTATAGTGGAAGAAGGGTATTAGATAGACTTTGAACAAGTTCAACAACACCATGGACAATACAAGGATGCATCAACTTAGCACCATTGGTGGCATCACCACCTCGTCCAATAAATGGTCACATCTCTAGTTGCTTGGATAGAGGGATATTCAATATGCCTTGGCTGGATGTGCTTCCTAATGTGGTGATTTGATTAGGATTGTACCTATAACGACCCCACTTCCCGGTAACCCCCAATTAAGGAAGACCAAGAAGTCAGAGGCATTATCCCAAAAATAGGATCAATGGTTTTGTAAATAATAAAAAATAGTTATCAAATTCTACGAAAACTAAACTTAAAACTGGAATAAAAAAATACTTTTCACATACCTTTCAAACATAGGAAACTGGAGCTTCTACCCTCAATAGAATTCTAACTATCTAAATCCTCCTTTACGAGTCAACTTTATTCTTCACAAGTTCCACTTTACTATTTGTCCAATTTTAGATATTCCTAAAATGCAGACAAATAAAACATCGGTCAGTATAATGAATTATTCTGGTATGTGGGGGAACCAATATTCTTACATCTAATAGTAACAACATATTGCAATCAAATTCTGATTTAGCAAAACAGCTTTACATTTTAAACATAACTACTTAATCGTTACATACCCTAGACTCTGTGCTATCCCTGTAGTGGACATGGATACTACCTCTCATATGGTAGATCTCAACTAACCCCCATGATCCTACCTTACAGGTAGATCAATACATAGGGTCATGGAGTCGTATGGTCCTACCCAATGGTAGACCAACACATCAACTCATGATAACCTGATGATCCTACCTCACGGGTAGACCATGTACTAGGTCATCCATCTCATTATCACCAAAGCCTTAAAGGAGGACCAGGATTTAAGCTAGTCATGCATGTATAATTATGGTGATAGTCATAGTCACTTTATAGTTGCATGAAATAAAAGTCAATCAAGCAATTATTTCCAAGCAACCAATAAAACCTCGGGAATCACCGTGAAACTAAAGCGATTTAACCATAAGAATAACCACATACATGTTTTGTAGATCTCAAAGAAGAAATGTATCCAAATCCAACTAGATGTCCAATCAAGCAAGGTAAGCAACCAAATCAAGTAACCCTTGATCCTGAAAACATGTGTATCACCTAGTTGTTACCATTACATCCAAACAAATCTTTATTGAATTGGGATAACTTTCTAATGTTTCTAGGTCTCATTAAGATTCCTTAGGGTTTCTTAGATCATTTTCTCAATCTTTGCCCTTTTTAGGTCAACAAACCCTAAAACAACTTTTCTTCTCATAAAAACCATAATCACTCAAAATATCCACATTAAGGATCTTTTATACTCAAATTGGCTTAGGGTCATCATATCTCTATTTTATTCATGGATTTAAATAATTAAAACCATTAATAGTCATATTCACCTAAATTAGGGTTTCTAAGCCCATTAATGCATATTCATGTATATGGAACCCTATATTAAACCAATTATGCATAAATATCATATTTCTAGATCTAATTCCCTCTTTTATTAACAACAAGTTAATATTTTCTCATAACATCCAAAGAATATTGTTAGATCTAATTATCATCAATTCTTAGGGTTTTTCATCAATTAAATCATTAAAGATGACATATTTATATACTTTTCAAATTGCAAGCGTATTTAGGCCTCAATTATATTTTTATTGCACTCCTTGCATTCTCTTGATCAATTTTCATATATAATTTGTCTTAATTGGAGTTACCAATCATTAATTATGAAATTTGTGAGATAATTACCTCTTGTCCAATAGCTTGCCGCCACATCAGCAGTCTAGTTCCCCTTTGCCTTTTCCAAGCAGACAATCCATAGCGAATAGGGTGCGACCAGGTTAGCGACCCGACTCGCTCACTGGTACCTCACATAAAGATTCGTCTTCCCTTACTTTCCTTCTCAAACATCGGGGGTAAGGATGTACTTTCGCCTTTCCTCATCCCCTTCCTCTGGTGCTCCATTACTTGCGAACCAGCACTTGGAAGGGGGTGAACCTTGTTGTTGACTCCATGCGCTAGAGTCGTGCAGGGGTAATGGCCCTTGTGGGAACCTTCAACCAAGCCTACCGAAGCTACCCGAGCCTTCAGCTATTGAAGGAGACGCCTATTTGGGAGAAAACCTCCACGCCTCCGGTGGGTAGTACATACCGGATAGAGATCCCATGGTGTGCTAATATTTAGGAAACACAGGAGCAATAGAGGATTCCTCAGACCTACCCGGGTGGCCTCATACTGCTAATTCTATTACAAAAAGGGGTAGAGCCCTTTTTATAGCTCAGGGTCGCAAGCCACAAACCATGGAGTCCAACTCTATGGGGACTATTGGGGAAACTTCCAGTAGTGCACAAAATCGAGATATCAAAGGATCATTACATCCGTTTTCTTCTCCCAAACTCAAAAATATGCTTTTTAAGATTCCTTGTTGATTAGGGAGAGGAGTATAGTGTTGGATCAATGGGATCTAGAGGGGGGTGAATAGAGCTACACACACTTCACAAAAGCAATTAGACCACCAATTTAAACTTAGTGCAGAAACTAAACCAAGAAGCAATTTGATGTCCTAATCTAGCATTCAAAGCAAGGATAAGAGACTTTGAATAACAAGCATTTGGATAGGTGGTTAGAGTGGTTCCACGTCCTTAACTTAGGAGCGATGTCCATCCACTACCTAGAGTTGGTTAGACTCTAGGATTTGCAACTTGGTTCTCTTATATATCATAATAAGATTACAAGATACATAAACCACACAACCAATGACTTAATTTCTCAAGCTAAAATCTTCTACCTTTCCAAGGACTTACCCACAAAGCAAGATTCTTCAGCCTTCTTCAAAGGACTTACCCAATCTTACCTTAGTCTTCAGCCTTGCAAGATTTACCTGTCTCACTTGAGCCTTGCCTTGCACCTCTCCTTCTCTTGGAGAGCTTATCCACGTTTCACCTTCACCAAGGGATCTGGAGCAGCAAGCTATCTTCACTCTTGAAGAACAACCATCACCTTCATCTTCACTCTGGGAAGACCAGTAGCAACCTCTCTTTCACTTGGAGAAGCAGCTTCAATCAATCTTCAAAGGGAATAGGAGGTAGGAAGAGAGAAAGGAGAGTTGTACATCATACAAGGGATAGCTCTCATACACATGGACCTAACTCACTCATAACTCACGAATTTATCTTGAAGGTAGAGAGAATAAGGGGCTCAAGGGCTTGGAACACTCTCAACTAGGCTAGAACCAAGTTTGCAATGGAAGAGCAGCTTGGAATGAACTCCAAGGGGTTCTATTTATAGTTGAGGGTGTCCCTTTAAGTTGTGGGAAACTTGGATATAAAAATAGCCATTTTTAGTTCAAGAAAACGACTCTATTTTTGCCCAAAACACTTCACCAACGGTCACATCACTTTTTCTGCAAATTTTGTACAGTGCAATCAGTCGAGTTTCAATGGGGGTAACTCGACCGATCAAGTAAAAGGCAAAACCGATATTCAAATGATCAGTCGAGTTTGTCCTGACAAAACTCGACCGACCATTTAAACTCGAAATGATCAGTGACCTGATAGGTCGAGTTCTGTGCAAGCACAACTCGACCGATGCAATCTTCAGAAAATCGACCAAGGACTGATCGGTCGAGTTTCAAGCCAGGGAAACTCGATCGACCAAGTGCCTGTAATCAATTTTCTTATTTGCATTTAAAATTGATTAGCACTTGGTGAATTTTGTCCCAAACATTTTTCTCTTCTAAATTACAAGTAAATTCATCATTACAAGTGATTACATAGATGTTCTAAGGTCGTTTACATAGAAAACCCAAAATGTACACTTGTAGCCATTTTGACTTGAACTTGACCCATTCTAGGGTTGTGTATATTAGATCCTTTTCATGTACCTAATGCCTGCAAACAATCTTAAACACACATATTAGATACATATGAGTGGAATGGTTAAGTCATTATAAAAATATAGGTAATGCATAACCTCTAGGTCAACATTCTCCCCCTTTTTGACAATGACAAACCATTCCTCAAACATATTGAAAAGGACAAGAAAGTTATACCTTTGCCTTGTGAATTAGGGGGATTCATGATAAGAACAATTTTGAATTGCTCCCCCTCAAACTATGCTTCCTCTCACCTGCATGTTAGTTTCTCTACACATAACAATACCCATATTCGTGTACTATGTAATCCTTTCCAAGTCACATGATCAAGAACAAATTAACAAGGAAAGGATCACCTATGAAAGAAAGAAATAGTATAACAACAAGAAACAATATGATTGAGTCTCAAATGGCGAGATATTTCTCCCCCTTTTGACATTATCAAAAAGGTAGGGGGGTAGAAGAGCAAAAACTAGGTCTTCTCCAAAAGCTCAACCAACCATAGATGCAAAAGAATAAGCAACAGTTAAAAGGTAGAAAGCACACAACTACGAAGGAGAACGCACAATCCAAGTCAGAATCAAAATATAGCTCAAAAAGCACCAAGCATAAGATAAAACAGAGTAAGTAGCCAAAGTGCATATCGATTATATTGAAACTCAGAAAGATTTCTTCATGAACAACAACTACAACCATAAAGCGAGAAAACATAAATAAGAAAATAGTACAACTCAGAATAATATTCTAGGATGTGTCTTATACAAAAGAGTCTAGAAAGATGTATATGATGGACATGCTAGACTATAAGCTAAGAAACCACCTAGACATCTAAGCTATCTATATTGACTGTATTATCATCATCCTCGCCAGGGTGGTAGTCCTCATCCCCGTCTGAAGGCGGAGCAGCAGTGCCAGCATCAGATCCAGCACCATCACCACCATCTTCGTCGGAAGCATCCTCACCATCACCATCTTCAACATCAGCATCCTCATCAGCATCCTTAGCCTGGTCGAGCATCTCCTCATCATCAGGAGGACCAAAAGAACGACCGGGCCAATGTGCATTCTGCTCGACCCATGACATACCAAGAGTAAGAAGCTCCTTGGCTTGCGTGAAGGACGGAGCAGAGTCACCCAAGGAGGCGATCATTGTGGCCAGGGGGCCAGCAGGTAACGACAGGAACGTAGGGGCAGAACAACCAGTAACGAACAGCGGCGGAGCGGTAGCGGAAGTGTCGGGAGTAGGGTAGTAATGCTCGTATGCATAAGAAGCATAAGCACTACCTAGCTATGGCTGGTGGGTGGGTTAGGGTGAAGCACAAGATAGGTTCATGGTGGACATGATAGAACACAAATCCTGGTGTAGGTGTTCCTGAACCCGACGATTGTACGCCTGTTCATGCATCATATATCCCAGAAGGGTTTCATTTGATGCACAGAAGGACACACGGCTAGGTCGGGGATGTGGCTGCAGAGGTGGAGCATGGGTAGAGGAGGGTGGGGCAGCAGAGGCAGAGGAAGAAGCACCAGTGGTAGGTAAAAGAACAGGGACAACCTTCTGAAGAGTGGTTTCACTAATACAAACTCCTTTTCTAGCAACCGGGTAATGGAAGTCAGAAAAGAGGGATTTATCAGTGGAGAACTGGAAAAGACCACAAATCAGAGCTGGGTAGCGAGGGTGGGTGCCTTTGGTGTTCTTGCCGGTGTCGAAACAGGTCATGTGGTGTAAGATATATCTCACCCATTTGACACTGATATTGTTTAGAAAATAATACATAATGACCGCGGTGTTTTCCACAATGTCCATTTGATTTTTCTTAGGATGGACATTGTAGTTAATTACCAAGGCCAGTATGTGCCTCTGAAGGTCAAGAGAGGATGAAGGTAGGGTTGACTTCTTCTTGTAGGCCACGTCGGGTTTCTTTAAAAACCGATGAATGTCCGATAACGTCAATTCATGGTGTTCATAAAAACCTTCCGGGTCAAGAAGATCGAAATACTCTCCATAGTCCTTACGCCAAGTGTTGTTTTCCTCATCTCTGACAAGAAAGAAGTTGAAAGTTTCCTCAGAGATTTGAAAACGTCGACTGACGATCATTGAGGTAAGAACTATTTTAGTATTCAGCAGGGGAACGAGCGTATCGTAGTTACAACGCAGGTTTGCGTAGAACTCGTGTACTACCTTAGTGCTAGACATTTGATTGTTAAAGCAGTCACGTTCGATCACAAGGGCGGACAAGTGGTGGCTGGCGAGAAGCCTCGAAACAGAGGTAATAACCGCTTGAAAATGATTTGGGTCAACCAAGGGGTGAAACGGAAAAGGAGATCGGGAAGAAGATCCTTATACTGATTTACTGCCTCAAGAGACACAAAGGAGGTGTTATCGAACAGAATCAAGCGATTAGTCGAGGAGGAGGCTTGAGCATTGTCGGGAACATCACATTTTTGTCTATGGGAAACCATGGAAACAGAAACAAGGAGAAAAACATTCACATGAGCAAGATCAAACCGCAAACGCCAAAGAAACACCACCACGAGTGCCCGGGGAGGTGAAGAATGGGGTTTCTAGGTCGCCCTAGGGTTAGGAACGGGAGGTTTAGGGCTGGGTATGAGAGCTTAGGGCTTGGAGGCAAGGAATCGGTCGGCTATTTTCTAGTTGCAAGGGAAAATAGTCAGCCGATCCTAACTTTTAAGTTGGTGCAGCCCGTCGATCGGTTGAGTTCTGAGGGTGGAAAACTCGACTGAACGGTCCACTGAAGAACTGCTCTCGGCTCCTGATCATTCGAGTTTTCCAGGGTGGAAACTCGACCGAAGCTCAACCTGACCTAACAGTCTCATTCTTAGATTTTAGTCATATACATGCCAATTAAATTCATTTTTCTATACTATTATGCATAATTAACATACTTAGGCACATTTAGCTCATCATTGGGCACTATTTAGTGATAAAACACAAAATTCGATAAAAACCCAAAAACAAGCAAAAACTAAGCATGTTGACAGTCAATTTAAGAACAAACAAGCATATATAGGCAAAGCAATATGAAGATAGACATGAGCAAGCATATAGGAAAGAGACAACTAGCTCGATCACATGACAAGATCATTCAAATCAATAATGAGCAATTTAGATCGAATAAAATTAAATTCATCTCTAGCTAGAGGTTTTGTAAGGATGTCCGCCAACTGATTTTCCGTGTCCACATGTGTGATATAGGTATCTTTCTTGGCAATGTGGTCACAAAGACAATGATGGAGAACCTCTATATGCTTGGCTCTACTATGCAATATAGGATTGTAAGATAGATTGATTGCACTAGTTTTGTCACAAAAGATAGGAGAAGCATCAAAAAATATGTTGAAGTCTTGGAGCATTTGCTTCATCCATAGGACCTGTGCACAACAACTCCCGACTGCAATGTATTCAGCTTCGATAGTTGATAATGCCACTGTACTTTGTTTCTTGGAGAACCAAGATACTAAGCATTGTCCTAGAAGGAAGAAAGTGCCACTTGTGCACTTTCTATCAACCAAACACCCTACATAATCCGCATCACTATATGCTTTAAGAGTAAAATCCCTTGATTTAGGATACCATAGTCCAAAATGTTAAGTTTTGGCTAAGTACCTCAAAATCCTCTTAACAACAATGAGATGCGACTTCTTAGGGCTAGATTGAAAGCGAGCGCACAAGACAACACTAAACATAATATAAGGTCTAGAGGTAGTTAAATAAAGTAAACTTCCAATCATACCTCTATAGATCTTCTCATCTACCTTTTCACCTTCTTCATCTTTGTCAAGTTTGGCGGTGTTTGACATGGGTGTATCCATTGACTTCATGTTCTCCATCCCAAAGCGCTTGAGTAGTTCACTTGTGTACTTGCCTTGGTTGATGAAGTTTTCTTCTTTTGTTTGCTTTATTTGAAATCTGAGGAAGAATGTCAACTCACCCATCATGCTCATTTCAAACTCACTCTGCATAAGAGAACTAAACTCCTTGCAAAGATCAAGATCAGTCCCGCCAAAAATGATATCATCAACATATATTTGAATTATAAAAAAATGGTTAGAAGTGTGTTTTAGAAACAAGGTAGAATCGACTTTTCCCATGACATACCCGTTATCTAACAAAAAGTTCTTTAGTTTCTCATACCAAGCTCGAGGTGCTTGTTTGAGTCCATAGAGAGCTTTTTGCAACAAATAAACACGATTGTGTAGCTTGTCATTTTCAAAGCCCAGAGGTTGAGCAACAAATACTTCCTCCTCGATTGTACCATTCAAAAATGCACTTTTAACATCCATTTGATATAACAAGAAATTTTTGTACCTAGCAAAGGCAAGTAGCATACGAATAATTCTAATCTAGCAACAGGAACATAAGTTTCATCAAAGTCAATACCTTCCTGTTGGTTGTAACCTTGTGCTACTAACCTTGCTTTGTTTCTTACCACTTTTCCTTGCTCATATAGCTTGTTGCGGTAGACCCATTTGGTGCCAATGATTTTTCTATCACTTGGTCTTGGCACTAGGGTCCACACACGATTCTTCTCAAATTGCTCTAGCTATTCTTGCATGGCAAGGATCCACTCATCATCACCAAAGGGCTTCTTTGATGTTCTTTGGCTCTAGTTGGGAGATGAAGGCACTATCTGCTTGTTGTTTGTTGTGAGAAGATCATGTCCTTACTCTCTCAAACGGGTTGCCAATGATCAACTCCTTGGGGTGATTCTTTGCAAAGCGGGGAGTGGGATCCTTCTTTTCTTCTTCTTCTTCTTCTTCTTCTTCTTCTTCTATCACCTGCTTACCTTTATTTTTGATGTTGGGGTCTTTTAAGATGGGAATAAACTCATCTGCAACATCATCATCACCAATATTCTTGCCAACAACAGGGTTAGTTTCAATAAACTTAACATTGATAGATTCTTCAATTTTAGACAATTCTTTTTTTTAGTTAAGCCAGGGGTTGCTTTTATTCATCCCACACCCCTCTTGTGGGCACAATCATCCAGAAATTACAGCTCCTGCTTATAACAGTGCAGGTAAAGAGCAATAAAAACCAGAAACATCATAACAACCTAACCAACAACACTCCGCAAAACAATGTAAGGGACTCTTCGTTTCTCTAAAGCCGCCATACCTCTTACTCTACATGGTATATTCAGTGTATCTGAAGCAATGAACGACTCATTCAACCTACTGCCCAATTTCCCTAGTTCATGAGGTATCGAGTTGATGACCTTGTGAAGCAAGGACCCATATATCATAGCAGAATCAAGCTCCTCTCGCAGCTCCCTAACGAACGGTGACGTCTTCCATGGTTCCATCCCGTTGTTCCATAAGATGTCATGCACGTACGCCTCATCAATCTCAATACATGAAATGACCAATGCATGGTCTCTCGCTATCTTCAACCCGATAGCACACACTTGCATATAAGCAAGTACGTTGTGGCATCCAACTTATAAAACACCAGATTAACTAATGCGGAAGCGAATCATTAGCAGCGGATTACTGAAAATCACTAAAAATTAAAACTTTTTGCAAAGAGATCCAAACATAGGAAACTCTTATAAAAAAAACCATAACATTACTTGAACATCCTTGTTTGTAGTTACACACCATGTAACATCTCTTCTCGAGGATTACATACAATAGTTGCTTTACTCTACTATACATAAGCAACATAAAACCTCGAGGCATTCAAGCCAAAATCTCAAGTCGAAGATAAAAGAACTATCTACTGACTCCGAGGACCTGAGAGTACAAAGACGACACATAGGACTACTAACTATACAAAACTTGACAGCCAGTGCCTCCACCTGAGTCATCACTACGGTATCTGATATTGTTGCTGCTTTCCTTTTCCTACAAAAGAATCTCTGCTTCTTTGTCCACGTCCACCTACAAATGTTGGATCCCACGGGGGTGAGACAATTGTAAATTGTCCCAGCAGGAGATATAACTCTCCGCCAAAACATTGTTATTGTAGATTATTATATTAGAATTGAACAGGAGTACTTACATATGAACAGCAGCATTATTCATTGTATGAACAGAGAAAGGTAATCTCCTTTCTTAAGGAGAACATTGTATCTACTCATGGTAGATTCATAATCCATACATCTAATTGCAAGGAATGTAAAGAGACATGAATAACATTTATCAACTAACATTGCATATCAGAAGTATAACATCAGCCAATGAATTTCCGTATTCAATCCTATAGCAAACATGCTAGACGGCTGATTACATTTTACAATCACACTTATGACCTGAGGAGATGAGATATACCGCTCATGCTCCAACCGACCATTGCGAAGTCGAAATCGGTACCATACAAGGTCAAAGGTAGAGTCAGCTACCAAGACCTCCCATATCTCGGTCAGCGTGAGATTACATGCATGACATCTTGTGTCTCTGCTATATTATAGCTTTCCAGGGTATACTGGCAACTTCGTTATCAGAGTTACAGTGGCGTGCTGCACTCTCTTCGCGATCGTGAGATCTTGTGTTTATCTCCATCGATCCGGCATATTATTGGGAGATGTGTACTGCATCTGTCCCAATCTTCGGGAGATTCGTGATACATCTATCCCGGTGCAAGTAATGAAGGATTGAGAGGTTTAGTGTTTACCTTTCCCCAATTCCCTCATTAGGACGTAAGGATATTTTCGCCCATTTACCGCCACATACTCAAAAGTATGCCCTCCGGGTTTTTCCGCGGAGCACCCGTTTCACCATCACCAATTTGCTGACGATGATGGATCTATGGTCAGGGCTCTACATGATATGATTTCACTTGATTAATTAAGTACATTATCATATTCTTTTAGCATCAGTCAAGTTCTCAAACATATTTTATTCAGACAAATGCTATAAAGAAACATGTACTATTTTCATCATTCACTTCTCATTCTTTATGAGACATTGGGATCTCAGTCCCTCATTACAATACTGGGATTTCTCATCCCTCAACCACATCATTATCATGCTTATCGAATCTGGGTATTCATACCCTCAATTCATCATTGTCATTGTTACCACTTGCTAGGTAACTATTACCTTCAGGTCCTTAGACCGAGGTAAGCATGATACTTATTACACAAGTATCTCACATGGCTCTCAAAGCCTATTAAATGTTTTGTCACCTTTCTCTAGACAACAACAACTTATTCATGAGACTCATAAGGTCCATATACCGTTTGTTACTTTTGCTAAGCAACAACAACATTAGGCACAAAAGGCCATTCAACATATTTGTTATATGAATGGCATAGCTCAGGTCTGGCTATGCTCTTCATCTCATGATGTCTACATGATTAATAGACATGATAAAAACCATACAAGTCATTGACCACATCATGTGATACCTTAGTAACATCACAATTCCTTTTATCAGGGTTATGGTTTATCACTCAATAGGGCTTTTCACTCCCTTTACCCAAAATTAGGGTTAGGGTTTCCTAACTGACATCAATTAGGGTTTTATGTTCATGTAGTTAGATCAACCCTAATGTATTGCTCCACGTTGCTAGGAACAACTAAAGATATCATAAGTATATGCTCATGATTACCCTCCTCATCATATATCCTTAAAGATCATCAATTCAAGGTATAAGTCCACTTCTCTTTCTTATTATGGTATGATTACCTCATACCCATTAGAGTGGTTCATCCCCTTTAACAATGTATATTAGCTTATACTCATCAAAGTATATCAACTTCAAGTCAAATATAGAGTACCACGGTCGTGTAGCCTAAAACGGCCGTGCAGAGGGAAGACACCACGGCCGTGCTACCTTGCACGGTCATGCAGGGTGAAGCCACCACGGCCGTGCTGCCTTGCACAGTCGTGCTAGAGCAGATAACCACATGAATCATTTTCTTATGAGAAATATATTCTTTCATCCTTTAAATTTGATTAGGTCACATCAACCCTTCAATCAAATGCATACAACTATGATTACATAGTGTACCAAGTCATTGATCATATAAGTATATAGGAATTCATTCCTTAATTGACACTAATCACTTAGGTACTATTAGGGTTTCAACCATTGTACCTTCATGCATTATCATTACCAAATATCATTGGATCAATAGAACATTCATCATCATTCATCATCTTAATTCTCAAAGATTCTATCACATTGAACCTCCATTACCTAAGGTATCCAATTAAATTAGGGTTTCCAAGGTTGATTCCTTCAATCATTGAATTCATGGAACCAATCATCAATTGGACCTATACTCATACTCCAATTGAGTTGAATAGGTCAACCTTCAACTGATTTGACTCTCAATTAACCCTCAATTGGTCATCAATTAGGGTTTGATTTAATTGAATTAGAGTTTGGAATCGATGATCCTTCATTACTAATCAATGTAAGACTGGTTACTTTGAAACCATGGAACCATCATCCAAATTGAGTATGACCTGACCCTAAACGGTCTTGAGGTCATTTGGATGACCTCCAAAAGGTCTTGAGACCGTTTTCCCATCATATCACTCAAATCCAATCCATCTAATTAAGGTTTGGATCATTGGATTGATCACCAAATCAGCATTGCATTGTATATCAGCTTGGTACCTTTAGACCTTCAACCCCTAACCATACTTAACCCTAGACCTCCAAACGGTCTTGGGTGACCACAAAACGGTCTTGAGGTCGTTTGGATGAGCTCCAAACGGTCTTGAGACCGTTTTCCCATCATATCACTCAAAACCAAGCAATCCAATTAGGGTTTGGTTCATTGAAGTACTCACCAAATCAGCAATTTATTGCAGATCAACTTGATATCTTTAGACCTTCAACCACTGAACTATACCCAACCCTAGACCTCCAAACGGTCTTGGGTGACCACCAAACGGTCTTGAGGCCGTTTGGATGAGCTCCAAACGGTCTTGAGACCGTTTGGCCCATCCAACCTTTGGACTTTAGTGAAAAATCATCATGGATTGGTCTATCGAGTTGATCAACAAATCAGCATTTAGTTGCAGTATGATTTGGTACCTTTGGACCTTCAATTGGTCAACTATACTTGACCACAGACCTCCAAACGGTCTTGGGGTGATCCCCAAACGGTCGTGAGACCGTTTGGGTGATCCCCAAACGGTCTTGAAACCGTTTGGGCTAATCAACCCAAAATCTCAACTTAACTCATTGGAATTTCAGCACTGTTTTCAATTAGGGTTTGCCTAATTGATTAGGCTTCAACTCACGATTCCTTGGGAGTTAACCCATAAAATTTGGTGAGTCATTAGCCAACATAATAGGGATCAATAATCCCAAACGGTAAATGCTTGGTCAACGCACTCAAACGGTCTTGAGACCGTTTGCCCAAAAAGTTCAAGTTAATCAGGTTGAAAATCAGCACTTAATTCAGTTCGATTTGCCTAATTGATTGGCCTTCAACCTATGATTCCTTTGGCGTTAACCCCTCAAATTTTGAGGGTCATTAGTATACATTATTAGGAACAAAATTCCCAAACGGTAAATGCTTGGTCAACCATCTCAAACGGTCTTGAGACCGTTTTCTCCCAAACGGTCTCAAACTGTTTGCCCTTAAACGGTTTGTTGAAACCGCATAGCCAATCAAATTAAAACGATTTGGAGTAGCTATCAAAACGTTTTTGCTTGGTAATTTTCTTTGGATAAGCATATAGGATGATTTAATCATCCCCTTCCTTCGAACAACCAAGAACAGCAACCGTTCTTGATGGAAATTGCAGCAAAGAAACAAGAGTGTATCAACTTGAAGAAATCAATCGACAAAGCATAGACAATTGATGCAATAGCAATGTTTAAGGGTTTGAGTTATAAAACCCGCCTCAAATCTGATCACCAAGCTTCAAGCTCCGTGTCGTTAATGGTGGATGGAGCTCGAGCAACTATCCAAGGTTCGTTCTTGAGCTTTTGGATGAAATGGATGGCTAGAAATGGAAATCGAGTGAAGATAACCTAGAATCAAGCATTGATTTAGGGTTTTCACCATGAATCCAAGGTTGAAGATGATCAAACCTTACCTACAGGTGGTGTTCGTCCTTCTCCTGCTCCTGGACTCTCCCTAGGTCGGCCAAAGCAAGAATGAGGAGGAAAAGACTAAGGGTTCGTTCCTTATGTGTTATTGAAATAAGGTATATATAAAGAATATGTATATGTGTCTTTTATGAAAGAGAAAATGAAATCATTTTCTTTAAATTCCATACTAATTTCCCACAAATCCTCCTCCATTACTTGATCACGAAACCACCTTCAAACTTTCGTAAAAGCTCTTCATTATCCAAGAATTAATGGAAAAGAAATTAAGCACCTTAATCCATTATAATAATAATATATCTTTTTGAGTGGGAATTCTTTTCCTTATAATAAGGTGAGTGGAATTTCACCTCCTTAGTATATTTTTGATCCTTGCAAGCTCAAGGACGTCCACACACACATCAGAATCCAACCAAATTAATTTTGGTTGAAGGACCCTTCAATTAGTTTATTTATTTTTGCATTAATTTGAATTAGGGTTTCAATTGGGCTTAAATCTTGATTATTTTAATATCAAGATTTTCTCTCCTCCAAGATAATTCAAATGAGGTGCCCTTCTCATTTTCTTTGCGCTACATGATGCCAAATATTATTAGGGACCTTATTGAAGTGGTAATTTGCATATTGAACCCTAGGTTTTGGGTAAATTGCACTTTATACCAAAACTAGGTTTTAATGCACAACATTGTCAATCAAGCTCTATCTTGGTGTCCAGGCTTGTAGAAACCTTACCACTTCATCAAATTCATTCTTATGATGTCTCAACATCAGAGGAACATCTTATCATGCAACATTTGCAATTTAACCCCTCAACTTGGGTAATTTGCACTTTAGTCCAAAATAAGCAAACATTGCTTCAACATTGTCCAAACAGGACCAAAATTGAAACATAGGTTCCTCAGGAGCCCTAATTACTTTTCACAAGATAATATTAAGCATATAATCAACCTTATTAGGAAAAACATCTAGGGTTAACTCATAACCCAGGTCAGGGATGTTACATACGTAGTCCGTACTCCTGAGCCAAGCTCTGAATACAAGGCAGATATTAGCCCTGTGATTTCTTATAACTCCCGTCGCCCACCTTCGAGACACTCCTTGGTTATCTCTATCTCTCCTGATCTTGAGGTTAAGCTTAAGATTATGCAGGTCAGGAGTCTGCCATCTCACCAGCTCTATCTGTCTCATCAAGACTCGCGGCTCAGCCAAGCTCGCCTCCCTCATCCATGCATAAATGCTATTATATGTATCTAACACAAAAGATCTCCTCTTCAGCTGGACGTTCAGTGCCGCAATAACCCAGCTCCATTCATGAGAGAAAGGTCTATGTTGCTCCTTGAATCTAGCTTGGCATCTCAACCTCCATATGCTATACGGGATCAGAACCGCCAGGTTTCCAGCTAGCCACTCTTTCAGTTTCTTCCTCTTCCCCAAAACACAGGTATCTATTAGGGATCTCACGTCATTAGGTGGCTGCATATCTGTCAGCTCGACAAACTTACCCCAAAAGAAACCCACCATTTGTCCATGGAAAATCAGGTGTCCAATGCTCTCCTCGTGCGGCTGCTCACAACAGTTGCATCGAGATGCAAAGGGAATGCAGTGTCTATCTTTAATATTATCATCCGTTGACGTGGCCCCTCTAACAGACTTCCAAATGAAAGCCGCCGCCTTAGGGAAACTACTCTTCCAAATCCACTCTAACCCAGCAGGACCTTCCCTTCCATCTACCATCAGTAGCTTTTTGAATGATCTCATAGAGAATACACCTCTCAACCCCAGACTCCATATCATTCTATCTTCCACATCAGTGATCCATGCGTTACATTCACGGATGATATCCACCCCATCATCGTCAACTATCATCCTCAATAAATCCCAATCCCATCCCTGGCCTTCAATCCAGAAGTCTTTAATAAGAAAAGGGTGTCTTCTATCACTAGCGAATCTAGCATGATTTGTCAACCGCTGCTCACACCACCTCGAGTCCCAAAAAGGAATTTCACCTCTCCCTACCACCCATCTACACATAGGGAACACCCGCGGCATCATATCCCATATACGTTTCCAGTACGGAGAAGGAGAAGGTCCAAACTTCAATGAACCGGGAAAGACATTATCAGGACCTACTACCACATTGGCATACTTCCAGCTGTAGAAACTGGCCTATATTGAATTCGTCGTCAACACCTCCCAACAAGCCTTCCCAACGAAAGCATCATTTATCAGATGGAGTGATGCAAATCCCAGCCCACCTTGAGATAGAGGTCTTGCAATTCTATGCCAACTGAGCCAAGCTTTTCTGTGTTGATCATCTCTGCCCGCCCACAAGAAATGAGAAAGCTTCCTCTCAATGCGTTCTGCAATCCCCACCGGAACGCCAATCACAACCGCCGTATATACAGGAATGGATGATAGCACGTGAGTGATTAGTAGTCTTCTTCCCGCGAAGGATAGGAGTTTGGATCTCCAAGTTGTGAATTTATTAACAATCTTATTCATCAAGAACTCGAAGTCGTTGAGTCTCATCCTTCCTTTTGTTATAGGGATGCCCAGGTAAGTGATAGATTCCTTCGCTGCCCCCATATCCATACAAACTGCCACACTATTTATCATCTCCAAATATTTCCCACCTACTACACACATGGATTTATCTTTATTGATTCTTTGCCCCGTGGCCCTTTCATACGCCTCAAAAGTATCCCTAACCTTCTCCATCGATCTCTGATCAGCATTGAAGAATAAAGCAATGTCATCCGCGTATAATAGAATACTTGGCGGAATCGCCTCCTCCCTGATCTTAAATCTCGAAATGTGTCCCTCCTCTTCTATCTTCAGAAATTTTCTACATAGAATCTCCTCGAAAAGAATGAACAAGAAAGGGGATAGCGCACAATCTTGCTTGAGTCCTCTACTCATCGGAAAAAATCCTGTAGTTTCGTCCCCAACCGTGACGGTAGCCCATGTATTTGAAAAGAAACTTAAGCACAACTTCACCATATCCGTACTAAACCCAAATTGCTGCATCACTCTCCACAGAACATTCCAGTCAGTCCTATCGTAAGCTTTCGACATATCATACTTCATAATCACATTGGGTGTCCCATGGCCTCTATTGATGTCGTGCATCAGCTCCTTCGCAAGCCTGACATGATGAGTGATGTTGGATCCTTTAACAAAAGCACCTTGTACCTTGGAAATCAATCTCGGCATCATGGGAGCCATCCTATCATGAGAATACGTGCAAGAATACGGAGGGCAATGTTTTCAATAGAGATTGGCTTAAAGTCCTCCGGTAGTCTCTTTGGGCAATCCACCTTCGGAATAAGCAGAATTCGGCAGCAGAAAAGGCCCCTAAAGCAAGGCTGTCCTCTAAAGAAAGCCTCCGTCATCTTCATAAAATCCGCACCAATGATTGACCAAGCAGCCCGGAAGAACATCCCAGTGAACCCATCTGGACCTGGAGCTGCTGAGGAGTCCATCTTTAGTAGGGCCTTCCCAACCTCCTCTTCCCGGGGGACAGCGAGAAGGGAAAGATTTTCATCCATAGATACCAGCTCCGGGATATTATGCAAGAAATCCTCCAAGTCAGGTACATTTGTTTCCACCACCTCATTGAAGAAATGTTTATAGAGGTCCGCCGCCACCTCTACCATCATCTTAGGATCCGATATACATGTGCCATCCTGCAAGACCACGCTGTTAAGCCTCCTGCACTTCCTTCGTGCTTTGACGGTAGCATGATAAAATTTTGTATTACCCTCCCCGTCTTGAAGCCAACTTATCCTCGCTTTTTCTTTCCACATCGCCTCTTCTTCATCCAACAATTGTTGCATTTCTTTCTCAGCCGTCCTCAGGTTAGCTTCATTCATCATAGTTGGGTTCCCATCGAACGCCACTTGTGTAGTAAACACCACATCCTCCAAGTCTTTGATGCGCTGCTTGATTTCTCCATAGGACTCTTTGCTCCATCTTCGCAATGGTGATCTAACTCTTTTAAGCTTGTGACAGAAAATGAAGGACGGGTGTCCAGTCACCTGTTCACTCCAAGCCTGTTCAATCACCTTTAAACAGTCTTCATGCTCGAGCCACGCCTTCATGAAAACAAAATGTGCCGTCTTTCGCTCTATTGCTTGAGCGTCTGGAATAGTCACTATAAGACTGTGATCAGAAACTCTATCTCTGGTTAAGTGTATCGATCTGGTTGCGGGCCTTGCCACCATCCATGCCTCATTCACTAACACCCTATCTATTCTCTGCCACATAGTAGGTGTAAGAATCTGCTTGTTCACCCAGGTGAATTGACTGCCTTCAAAAGGAATTTCATCCAAAGCAACATCCGCAATCAAGGTGTTGAAATCCAGCATGTCCTGATAACCTGGTGTGTTCCCGCCTCGTCTCTCCCTTATATTACGTACCACATTGAAGTCACCTGCAATCATCCATGGCTCATCACCTATATGTTCCACCATTGTCATTATCTCTTCCCACAAAGACCTCCTCTCAAGGTGATCACAACTGGCATATATGGCTGTAACAAAGAACTTTGCCCCATCTCTGGCCTCCAATCTCACCGTGATGTGTTGCCTATGTCTCTTGAAAATAGAAGGATTTGTATCTATGTATGCGTAGAACCAAATATTCCCTTCCTCCTCTTGATTATCCACCGTCCAATCAAGCTTCACAGCGTCCATGAGTTCCGCAGCCTGTTCAACATGGATAAACGACTCAAACAAACAAACCACACCCGATTTATATCTACCACACATTCTGCTCAGGACTCTCCTCGTAGGATTATTAGATGCCCCTATGATGTTCCAAAAACTAGAAGTAAAGTCCATATTAACTTTGTGCCACCGTCACCACCAAAGATGAAAACGATAAGGGGCTATATCCCCCCTCCAACTCCGACCAGTATGCATCAAAGAATTCTCCGTCGTAGTCTGAGTGTCTCCTCCTGGAATGATACCGTCTGTGGTACCGGAAATCATCCCCATCTCTTCTATGTCTGCTATGACTCCTTCCAGATGTCCTCCTATGATCAGCATAGTCACCCTCAAGGAAAATGAAATCCTCCAATCGTCTGTTCGACAAAAATCCGTTGTTGCCCTCTCTATCCACGACCACTCTTCTTGGTGATCTATGGTGCTGCCTGATCGGGGACGGGCTCCGCGCCTGAGGTATCTCTCTAGAATCCGAGGTTTTGTCTGACACAACAACCATGGCATTAGATACAATCGTCTTCCCCTACATAGATAAGGCCTCCCTAGGTATCCCTGACTCTCTCCCAAACTCAGTAAACTGCGTGCTATTGGACCCCACCGACCCTCTTGCCAACATGAAGAACTGCACAGATGTCCGACGCTGCCCATAAGTAAGAGATACAAATTGAGGGATATCTTCACTGAATGCCTCAACCAGGATAATCAAGCCAGATAAGTCATCTTTTTCCTTCTGCCAGTCTGAAATGAACCTCAGTTTACCGAAAGGTGATATCATCTTCTCCATCGTGTCATCATCTCTACAGGTAATAGGGATGTCTACTACCCAAAACCAGAAAGCCTCCTTCCGTTGGTGCTATTCTCCATTACTCATGAGTTGCAAATCAATTTTTTTCCCGTGCATATTCGGTACGCCCTTCTCCTTTACTTCCTTCGCCTCCTTATCGCATGAGAAGAAAGCAACAGCCTTGCGTTCCGCAAATCTGTATAGGTCCGCCGCATTGGGCCAGCACTGCCGCAAGAACGGGAAAAGCTCCTTCCATTGAACACCATATGGCCATGATATCTCCACCGCCCTCTCAAGCGTCGTCATCTTCGCTTTGCGCATCTCGTCGTCAGGCCTGACATCAACAGCGATGCGCTTAGGGATGTGTTGCGGACCGCCCCTGGCCGGGATGCCCGACGGCAATGGTGGAAACGTCACCCTTGAGTGTACGTCCGGTGTCCTCGGTCTCGGCATATACTGCGTGCATCTAGCAGCCACATGACCCGGTCTACAACACTTATAGCAAACCTTGCTTCCTCTACACTGCGCCTTCCAATGGCCTCTCCCCATACATCTGAAGCATGTGTCGTGAGGGATCCCGTATATCAGTGTCTTCCTCTGTGGCCGCTGCAAGGCGACTGACTGTGTGATGGTTGTCGGAACAGGCTCCCGCCTAGGGTTTGGGACAACAAGAACCTCCGTCGTTCTGATCTCAGATGGCCGGGTCGCTTGATTCACCGGACCAGTATGGTCGATCGGCGGGAAGCCCGACTCAATCACCATAGGAGCAGTTACGTCTCCTTCCTCCCTCGGTGGCGGTGGTGCCCCCCCCCATCATCAGGACCCTGGGTATCTTCCTGCGGCTGCGTCGTTAAGGGGCTACTAGACGCTGGACCCTCCGTCCGCTCGGGCCCAGCACGAATGGGTCGATCATCCCTCCGTTCTTCCACCACTGAAACCCTAGACGGTGAGTCATGCAGCGTGTCTTCACTGGTCATCACAACCCTAATGTCGGGAAGCACCTCCTCCGGTGAGACTGCTGTCGATATCTTCTTGTTTCTCCTCTCGGCAACAACCTGCTGTGCTTGGCTACCTCACACACTCTGCCTGGTTACCCTACGTAAAAGTGGCAAGGGCAACATAGAGACCACTTCAAGATGACCTCCAACACCTGAAACGAGAGCCAAGGTCCTATCGCCCGATACTCAGCAGTCAAAAGACACCCGACACCTATTGCACGTCTTCCAAGCAACCTCTTGCCCGACAGCCCCACAAGCCCGACTCGCCGAAATGAGAGCCAAAAGCCTATCGCCCGATACTCGCTCAGCAACTACCTTGCGCAATACTGGGGCCATGTCTGCCTTGCCCGATACCAGAGCGTATCATTTTCAACATGAATTGCACCGGAGATCCCGTGAATAACTTTCTTGTCCAATATGAGAGCACTCCTGTAGCGTCCGGTGGATTTCCGCCCAGTATGGAATTCAGGTCTCTTTACGTATCAGCCACCAACCTGTGTCGGCCTCCAGCCAACCCGATAAGAGCCCCCCCCATGATACAAGAGTTCCCCCCCCACGATACCGTAAGCTTCAAAAAACAATGCTTTATCGGCAAAATCCTATCGCACGAGACTCCATGCAACAACCAAGCACGATATGAGAGCTCATCCTCTCCTACCCAGCCGCTCGCCCGATACACGGAATGTGTTAAACTACCGAAAGCCTATCCAATAAACAAACTACTATCGGGAACAGCCTATCGCACGATACTCCAATCCAAAGATATCGCACGATACGTGAGCCTGTCGCACGATATGTGAGCTGAGAGCTCATTCTCGCACGACACGAGATCTTGCTACTGTCCGACCTCAATTTTAGACAATTCAATGTTGAATACTCTATATGCCCTGCTAGTAGTGATATAGCCTAGGAAGAAAGCCTTATAGGATTTCAGATCAAACTTGTCGAGAGAATCCTTCATGTTTAAAACAAAACAAGGACATCCAAAAACATGAAAGAAATCAATAGATGACTTCCTACCACGCCATAGTTCATAGGGGGTTTTCTTTAAAGAAGGATGAGTGAAAACTCAGTTTTGCACAAAACATGACGTCCTAACAGCTTCAGACCAAAACTTCTTAGGAGTGTCATACTTAAGAAGCATGGTCCTAGCCATCTCTTGTAGCGACCTGTTCTTCCTCTCTACAACCCCATTTTGTTGAGGCGTACGAGGAGAAGAGAAATTGTGTGAATAACCAAGTTTTTCACAAAAATGCTCAAAAAGATCATTTTCAAATTCTCCCCCATGATCACTATGGATAGAAATGATTCGGCAAGAAGCTTCATTTTCAACCCATTTACAAAAGCTCGAGAAAACATCAAGAGTATCGCTTTTAGAAACGATAAAGAAGGTCCAAGTATATCGAGAGAAATCATCAACGATAACAAGACAATACTTAGAACCACGAAGCGTTTGCGTTCTCATTGGTCCGAATAGATCAATATGAAGAAGTTCAAGAACTCTCTTGGTACTCATGACTCCTTTGGATTTGAAGGAGGATTTGGTTTTTTTCCCTTGTGTACAAGGTTGGCATTCCTCATCCTTATCAAAGTCCAATTTAGGAAGTTTTCGAACCAAATCCTTTTTGTTCAACTTCTTCATTTGATGCAAATTCACATGACCCAAACAACGATGCCAAAGAGAAAGATCGTTTTTATCCACAACCAAGCATCTATTTAATATGGGCTTAAGAGCATCAAGAAAAATAACATAAAGATTACCATTTCTAGTTCCCTTATATATAACATTGTAGGAGAGGGAATCCAGAAGCAAGCATTCTAAAGAAGTAAACAATACAAGATATCCATTGTCACATAGTTGACTAACACTAATTAAATTGTGATGTAGGCCATCAACAAGAAACACATTTTTTATACATAGATCATTGCCTACATCATCCTCACCTATGACCTTACCCTTCTTGTTGTCCCCGAAGGTTACCGATCCTCCTTTCTTTTTCACAAACTTATTGAAATGGCTGATTTCTCCAGTCATATTCTTAGAGCAGCCATTATCAACAATCCATCTCTTTTTAACCTGTAAGAAAGAAGGATGTCGGAACCCAACTCAAACTTTGGGATCCGGGGTTAGCTTGGGGACCCATTTCATCTTTGGGTTGGTCCCCTTGGGCTTGTAAGGACAATAAGTGGAGTAATGGTCATCACATTTGTAATGAATACAAACCATAGGGTTCTTAGAGCCAAAATTCTCTCCATGGAAAATGGGAGGTTCCACACTCTTCTTCTTACCCTTGTTCTTGCTCTTTTTCTTACCTTTGGGAGCAGTCCCATCTTATCCCAAACCACTAGTACCAACATGTTTGGTAGAGTGTTCTAGGACATCATTGAGGGATTTCTTTCCCGAGAGAAACCGTTGCAAAGTAGATCTTAACTTAGCATTATCATCACTAAGATTTATAACAGTAGTAGAAAGACTAGCAAGATCTTCTCTAGAATGCAAAAGGTCGGCCTCAAGATAGAGGGATTTAGTAAGAAGGGAATCCTTTTCTAAAGTTAAGCTAGCAACTTCATTTCTTGGCAAAATAGGCCTAGAGGATAAATCACTAACTTGAGCAAGCAACTTTGCATTTTTAGATTTAAGCACAACAATCTCTCTTTGATAAGCATAGACTTCATCTCTCCTAGCATCATCAATAAGTTTGAGTTCCACATTTTCAATTTTAAGAACTTCAAGCTCATCTAGGCACTTTTGGTTTTCTATCTTAAGATTTTCAATATTTTTAAGATATACACCATTCTCAATCTCTACTCCATTGTATTGAAGTTCAAGGTCAAGAAATTTCCCTTGCAAGGAATCTATGCTCTTAAGATGCAAATTTTCATTTTTATCAATAATATCAATTTTTGCATAGAGATCATCAACTATCTTGTCTAATCTTTTCCTCTTAGATTTACATTTAGCAAAAGATGATTGGCATTCATTAAGCATATCAATGAGAGTTTCCTTAGATAGCTCATGCAAATTAGCATTGCTTACCTCACTTACCTCACTTACCTCATTTACATCTTCACTAGTGGAGGCCATGAGGGAAAGATAGCATTCTCCATCTTCGGAGCTTGAGGAGCTTGAAGAAGACTCCTCCCACACTACATGAGCTGCATCTTTGGATCTTCTCTCCTTCTTGTCTTTCCTCTTGTACTTAGCTTCTCTCTTGTACTAGTCATCTTTCTTGTGGCTGCTCTTGTGATGGCTCTTCTTGGCCTTTGGACAGTCACTCTTGTAGTAGCCTTTTTGACCACACTCATAGCATCTAGGAGTTGAGGAGGAGGGCTTTCTCTAGAAGTGTTTCCCCTTTGACTAGTTTACTTCATGCTCATTGGAACCTTCATCTTCACTTGAGGAAGGGTTGGGAGACTTCAAGGCAAGTTGTTGTTGCCGGACCATTTCTTCAACTTGTGCTTTGAAGGTTGTGTCCTTTATCTTCTTAGACTCTTTATATTCTCTCTTCTCTTCGTCTTCTTGCTTGTCAAGCCTAGGTTCATGGGCTTGGAGGTTACCAACCAGCTCCTCGGTTGACAACTCACTCAGCTTGTACACCTCTTCAATTGAAGTAACCTTAGGCTCCCATCTCTTAGGAAGAGATCTCAAGATCTTGGCATTGATATTACCTCTATCCATTACACTCCCAAGGGCTGCCAAGATATTCAAGATGACATTTATCCTAGTGTACATATCCGCCACTCTCTCATTCTTACCCATCTTGAAGTTCTCTAGAAGACCACCAAGCATGTAGACTTTGGCCTCCTTCACTTGCTTGGTTCCTTCATAGGTGACACACAATTTGTGCCATATCTCATGCGCCGTGTCCCAAGAAGAGATCCGGTTGAACTCGGATGGTGTAAGAGTAGCGTAGATGATGCTCACAGCTTTGGCATTGAGTTGAGCCCGCTTCATCTCAGCTTCCGTCAATGTGGTGATGTCCCCTGTTGGATCTTCATATTTGAGGTGGACAATCTTCCACATTTTGTAGCTCACACCTTGGAGGTAGAATTGCATTCTCCTCTTCCAAAATAGAAAGTTTGTGCCGTCGAAGACTGGAGGTCTCATGGAGAAGCTTCCTTCAAGGTTGAGTGACCCAAGAGCCGAATCGCCCATCTTCTCCTACTTGTTGAAGTAGCTTGGAGAAGACCTGCTCTGATACCACTTGTTGGATCAATGGGCTCTAGAGGGGGGTGAATAGAGCTACACACACTTCACAAAATCAATTAGACTACCAATTTAAACTTAGTGCAGAAACTAAACCAAGCAACAATTTGATGTCCTAATCTAGCATTCAAAGCAAGGATAAGAGACTATGAATAGAAAGCACTTGGACAGGTGGTTAGACTGGTTCCACATCCTAAACTTAGGAGCAATGTCAGTCCACTACCTAGAGTTGGTTAGACTCTAGGATTTGCAACTTGGTTCTCTTATAAATCACTATAAGATTAGAAGATACATAAACCACACAACCAAGGACTTAATTTCTCAAACTAAGATCTTCTACCTTTCCAAGGACTTACCCACAAAGCAAGATTCTTCAACCTTCTTCAAAGGACTTACCCAATCTTACCTTAGTCTCCAGCCTTGTAGGATTTACCTATCTCACTTGAGTTTTGCCTTGCACCTCTCCTTCTCTTGGAGAGCTTCTCCACGTTTCACCTTCACTAAGGGATCTGGAGCAGCAAGCTATCTTCACTCTTGAAGAACAACCATCATCTTCACCTTCACTCGGGGAAGACCAACAACAACCTCTCTTTTACTTAGAGAAGCAACTTCAATCAATCTTCAAAGGGAATAGGAGGTAGGAAGAGAGAAAGGAGAGATGTACATCATACAAGGGATATCTTTCATACACATGGACCTAACTCACTCATAACTCACGAATTTATCTTGAAGGTAGAGAGAGAAAGGGGCTCAAGGGCTTGGAACACTCTCAACTAGGCTAGAACCAAGTTTGCAATGGAAGAGCAGCTTGGAATGAACTCTAATGGGTTCTATTTATAGTTGAGGGTGTCCCTTTAAGTTGTGGGACACTTGGATACAAAAATAGCCATTTTTAGTTCAAGAAAATGACTCTATTTTTGCCCAAAACACTTCACCAACGGTCACATCAATTTTTCTGCAAATTCCGTATAGTGCAATCATTCGAGTTTCAATGGGGGTAACTCGACCGATTAAGTAAAAGACAAAACTGATATTCTAATGATCGATCGAGCTTGTCCCGACAAAACTTGACCGACCATTTAAACTCAAAATGGTCAGTGACCTGATCGGTCGAGTTCTGTGCAAGCACAACTCGACCGATGCAATCTTCAGAAAATCGACGAAGGACTGATCGGTCGAGTTTCAAGCCAGGGAAACTGGACCGACCAAGTTCCTGTAATCAATTTTCTAATTTGCATTTAAAAGTGATTAACACTTGGTGAATTTTGTCCCAAACATTTTTCTCTTCTAAGTTACAAGTTAATTCATCATTACAAGTGATTACATAGATGTTCTAAGGTCGTTTACATAGAAAACCCAAAATGCACACTTGTAGCCATTTTGACTTGAACTTGACCCATTCTAGGGCTTTGTATATTAGATCCTTTTCATGTACCTAATGCCTGCAAACAATCTTAAACACACATATTAGATACATATGAGTGGAATGGTTAAGTCATTATCAAAATATAGGTAATCTATAACCTCTAGGTCAACATATAGATGTATTGATTTTGTCATGTTACTATTTAGGCTTTCCTAAAATAAGATGGAGGTAGGGGACAATGGGACGCCATTGGATCCCAGATCTGAGG
This sequence comes from Alisma plantago-aquatica, assembly GCA_963693085.1. Taxonomy (NCBI): domain Eukaryota; kingdom Viridiplantae; phylum Streptophyta; class Magnoliopsida; order Alismatales; family Alismataceae; genus Alisma; species Alisma plantago-aquatica. Next base: position 1,830,551,101 of record OY856409.1, read on the forward strand.
GTCCAAAATTCACACCCAAAGAAAATCATTTCTAATCAAATTGGAAAATCATGACACTTAATAGAAATCCCTCCACTTTAGGGAATTTTGTAAAAATCACAACTCTCAAACCGCTTATTTAATTAATCCCAAAATTTATAGAAAAATCTATAATGACTTAAGATACTTGTGTGCCAAGTTTGGGACTCAAATTCGAAAGTATGAGAGACTTTTCTTCATAAGAAAGTTATCACTTATTAAGGAATATTTTATGCATATTTTCTCTCTCTTATTTTTTTATATTCTTTATTTGGATTCATTTTCCCCATAGAAACCTTTTGGATTCGAAATCTCATTCATGATGAGTCAGTAACACATATTTCCAAATATTTCTCCTATTTTCCTCAATATCTCAAAGTTCCTTCTTAATAACGCATTATTTGATTTTCTTCTTTTTCTTTTAATCATATTGGACTCATTAACATATTATGATCTATGAAATCACATTTATAAGGAAATATTGTAAAGGAAATACATTCCATACACATAAATCATACAGTTTTATAACCATACATTTTATTGGAAAATTGCATTTGCAACCATATGAACCAAAAAATTGGGGTTGTAACACCACCACTTCAGCGATCATGCTTGGATGAAGGTACAAATTTGTTAGAATAGTCCCATACCGTTGAGCTCTGGGGAGATCCTAGAACTTATAGGGTATGTGGTACCTTCACGCATTGCCAATTCGTTTTGGGTTGAATACCACATATTCTAATATGGTATCAGAGCGGACCCCACGAGACAAGTGTGAGGACCACACCCTACCAAAAAAAAAGAACAAGTGCAAGCACACAAATGTGGGTGCACTTGACTGGGGATGTTAGAATAGTCCCATAATACTAAGCTCTGGGGAGGTCCTAGAACTTATAAGGTATGTGGTCCCTTCACCCATTGCCAATTGGTTTTGGGTTGAATACCACCCATACCGCTGAGCTTTGATACCATATTAGAATGTGTGGTATTCAACCCAAAATCAATTGGAAATGGGTGAAGGGACCACATACCTTATAAGTTCCAAGACCTACCCAGAGCTCAGCGGTATGGGACTATTCTAACATCCCCCCTCAAGTGCAACCACTTTTGTGTGCTTGGACTTGTTCTTTTTTTTAGGTAGGGTGTGGTCCTCACACTTGTCTCGTGGGATTTGCTCTGATACCATATTAGAATGTGTGGTATTCAACCCAAAACCAATTGGCAATGGGTGAAGTGACCACATACCTTATAAGTTCCAGGACCTCCCCAGAGATTATTCTAACCAAATTAAAAAGTCCTCACAACCTCCTCGTCCTTTCAGTTTATTGAACATATGGTGAAAATGGGATGGATTCAGGAAGTTAGTGGAGGAATGTCGGGAGTACACATGTGGACGACAACCCATGATATTGTGTTCTAAAGAAGCTCCACAACATTAAGAAGACTCTTAAGAAGTGTTCTAAAGAAAAGGATAACCTTCCTAACTTGATGTATAAATCCAAGGTTAATTATGAGAATGCAGTGTTGGCCCTATGGCTTGATCCGCTATCCATTGAGACAATTGAAGTGGAGATGAAAAGTGAAGATAGGCTGAGAAATTTGGAGAAGGCTGAAGAGAAATGTTTGTGGCTGAGAAGTAGGATGAAGTGGATTGCTGACGGTGATCGCAATTCCAATATATATAATGTTTCTATCAAGAAAAAAGAGATGAGGGACTGACATGACTAAACTATACGTGTAAAACGCAAGCGTACACGTCAAAGTAATATAGGAAAACGAGGCCTGAATATCGAACACAGAAAAACATAATTTAAGAAACTACTACTAACTATATTTTGATCATCTTAATAGAAGAAAATTTTGATTTTAGAGTTATTAAACTAATTACAAGAAAGAAAACTAATTTAATAGTTTGGGATCAAGAAATTCTCTAGGACTGCGGTTTCACCACTGTCGACACTACAATATTTATCTAAGATTAATATATTTTTCTCCTAATCCTAGACAAAGAGCCTATAGCGAGAATTATCCACTCCCGTAGTATAATCCACTTCCTATTCTAATGCCATTCCATTTCCATAACAATTGGTTAATTAGTTAGATTCTCTACAGTAAACATCTGGGTAATATCTTCACATTCGTAAGCCACCTTTCCCAAAGTGCGATATAAAATGTGTGTTACTATGGATTTCATAGTAACATGCCCAATTGGTTAACCCTCCTTCCAAAGATATCAAGGATCTAATTAATTACCTATGGTGCACAACATAGAAAATTCAATATTATTTTATAGTAACATGCCCAAGAATAAGGAGTAAACAATATACTAATACAAAAGATCCATATAAAGTTTACAACCGGGGTACTCCCGGGTCCTAGAGAACACAAAGATTAGTCTGTCATGGTTTTTATGGACAAAAACATACTAGGAAGAAGGAAAAATATAGAGAACATAGAAAACCAATGAACCCCTTGGAGAAATGTGACTAGGATGCTCCACACCGATGAACGGATCTGTAAATCGTGAATTCTATCCACCAAATGTGTCTAGAACCTCCCAAACGTGTGGTTCTCCTTCTTGTTCTCTGCTCCCGTGTCATAGTCATCATGAAATGGAATAGAACATGATAGATTAGGTCTGTCCGAACTCTCCTTAAGTGAAAGAAGTGACTTTGGCCAAAATAGATCCTTAACCGTCAGATTAAACACCATCTTCAGATACGCCTGATCGGGAAAACTCGGTAGTATCGACTCTGTAAGTCGGTAGTATCGAGTATGTACTTCAAACCTACTCTCTCTCTTTGATGTGATTTTGATACTACCAACTTGTGAAGTTGGTAGTACCGAGTCTGTGCGACTCTTGTGGTACCTGAAAGGCACAAAAAACATACATAAGTACTTTGAAATATAATAAATCATTCAAAAATACTAAAATTATATTTTTTTGATGCAATTATTTAACACAGTATAATATTAATAAATCATGCAAAAATTAATATGAAAATGAATATTAAGTGCACAAAAGTTAATATAAAATAGCATGTGAAAATAACAAATATCCAGTACATCAAACTCCCCTAAGCTTAAATGTTGCTCGTCCTCGAACAACACACTTTTAGATCTTTTTGTGACCAGTCAGCAAAAGGATAGAATAATATAAATTTTATTTCTCAACTAATCCCACTTGACGGTCCCAAACGTGCCTTCACTAATCACGGAATAATCCACTTCTCTGTTGAGACCAAAAGCATTCATAAAAGATAACCACCCTTAGACCAATGACCACTATCAAGAGAGCAGTTAACATCATAATCAATCAGACTTTTTCTTGGTGCATTATGTGATTCCCTATTCTACATTGCTCTTTTCCTAACTACCAACTAATTGGAAGCAGTTCTCTATATAAAAATGAACGAGGAGAATAATCATTTAAATGCCCTACCGATAAGGCATGAAATAGGTGGTTGTGGAGATTCACAAGTAACGTCTAAATTATTTATGCAAAAATAAAACATGATGAACCTATACGGTGAAAAGAATGAAAAATTTATGAATTCTAATGCCTACTACATTGGTATAATGATGCATGAGTCAAAAGATGTCGTCAATTCAATAGACATAAATTTAAAGAAAATAATGCATTATGTGTATGTTTCCCTCATTTTTGTGAAGAGCTAAGGGCATCCTTTCTCCGTCTTAACTTCAAAATATTAACAACATTTTTTTTATTTTTTTCTTCTTTTCATTGGACCATTGTTCTAGCATGATAGAACGTTATGCTGGGGCTTTACTATATATCATTCATTTATTATTATTTTCTTCTTCTGAGGGTATGGATGTGTACCCCCACACTCAAATTTTGAAGGAAAATGATACCCACATGATATAGAAATGAATGATGAGAAAAATGCATGCAATCGATATGTAATTGTTTATGAAACTAGATTGATGTGTACATAAATTGTTGAAGTACAAATCTTGGTATATTTTTTCCAATTTTGTAACAAATGCAATAAAAGGAAACTAACTATCTTGCCACCTACTATGTTATGCAATACAAACAAGAGATAATAATTCGGAGTACTTGTTCATCTTAAGGTGGTGAGTCAATAATGAGTGGGGGATGGGTGGAATCATATAACTTAGAGACAAAGCCTTTCATGAATTTATGATAAGTCCCTCTCTCATGACCTGTGTATAGGGTAACCTTAGGATTTCTTTCTGAAACTTCAATTTAAGGACCCGTTAACTATTTGATCAACTTAGGCTCAAACCCCATCTTCATCTGCATTTCATGAATAATTAAGATGCATATTCATATTAAATATCCTTAAGCTGACTAACCCAAAAACTTCCTGTAAGTGAGATTACTCAAGTACTCACAACTAAACCCACAAAAAGATTTCCACTTTTCATAGAAAACTTGAAAGCACACATGATACTTGTCAAGAACAAACAAAATTTAAGCTTCATGGTACACTAGATTGATTAGGGATCCTATAAATTAAAAGCTAAAAACAAGTATAAGGGAAGATAAAGACGTTCCAACACCTAACTCCTATAAGCTTGCATTTTACCATATCTTCATAGTCAAGAATTCAAACCTAGAGGTGGAACGGGTATACTAGATGCTCTTTAGGATGGTGGAGGTCGATGATTGGTGGCTCTTTGGATCAAGTTGTGCAAGCATATATCCCTCTTTTTGGTGCCACTAATTTGTGTCTTTTTGGCATCAGGATATGACATTTTCTCTCCTTCGTTGAGCTTAGAAAATTGGTGCCCAACGTCATGTGTATCAGTGGTGTTTATAATTTTTTTCTTTGAAATTTGTCAATTTTTTGCTGACAAACTTGGTAGTACCGACTTTGAACTCGATAGTACCGATTTGGGCCTAGGATTCAGGTGATATTTTGGAAACTTGGACGCTGTCTGCACACTAAACAAGAGCATCAAGGTACCTTTTTACATCAACTAAAATCCAACATGGAAAATATGAAATGTAGCTAACAAAAACACCTAAACAAATAGTAAATGATAAAAACGGAATTGGGTTGCCTCCCATGAAGCACCCTTGTTTAATGTCCTAGGTTCAATATGAATGATCCTCCTCAGCCTAGGTTGTCATGGGATGATGGTGAAGATTCATCCAAAAGTCTGAACTCCACTCTATCATTGTCTATCCTGAGTGTCAAATAGCCTCTACCAATGGTAATGATCACATCGGCCATGGCTTGGAACGACCATCCTAGCAACATCTCAGACCCTTTCATTTCCTTCATATCCATCACCGCATAGTCAACCAGATAGATGAACTTCTCAACTTTAACGAACATGTCCTTACATATCTCGTATGGACTCACAATAGAGCCATCTAGCAACTTGATTTCAATGGATATTCTTGTTTCTTCTTTCAATCCTAACTTTTGATGGGTGGTAAGAGGCATGAGATTAATGCTTGCTCTCAAATCACATAGCGCTTGCTTGAAATGTTTTCCACCTATAGAACATGGGATGTAGAAACATCCTAGATCCTTCCTTTCCCTTGGCAACTTCCCCTTGATCAGTACACTCATCACCTCATCAACCTATACAATATCTGTCTTTAATCCGCCAGTTTTTGTTGATGATATCTTTCAAAAATCCCCCATATGCATGAATTTGCTCTATCACCTCCACCAATGGAAAATTGATGTGGAGCTTCTGGAAGATGTCCATGAGATTTTTGAACTGTGTTTCCTTTTTCCTCGGCTTCATACTATTTGGGGATGGCACATTAGAATTCTCTACTCACTTCTATGGGGGAACATATGGTACTTGACAAACTTCCTCCCCTAAGCTTCCTTCAGCACCACCTTTGAAATAGAAATTGGCACATCCTCTGTTGGTGATGTTACCGGTGGCTGTTCCTTCTTAATTGTGGGTGCCCCTTTATTGACTATGATTGTTCTACTGTGTAGTAAAACCTTCACCTTCTCTTGTTGAATTGGTACCCTCTCAGGAACTATAGTGGGTGATTTAATAGGAATGGGACCTTGAAGTTCACTGTCCACTGGTGTGTTGCATCCCCTTGGTAGTCACAATAGACTATGAGGAAATGGGACTTTAGGCACATACACCCAATTAGACTCCTGAGTGTGTTGCTTGAGTGCCTCCTCAGTACGATGTTCTCTCTCATTAACAACATAGATGAATTTTTGTTGGTGATGTTGATGGGCTACAACTACATTCCCAGGTGCTCCTTGCTGACCGAACTTCTTCAAAGAAGCTACTTCTGCTGCTAGCTGAGAAATTTGATATTCAATGATGTTGAGTTGGGAACCTTCATTTTGTAGCTCCCTCTATTTCTGACCCATAATTGCTTCGTTTTGGCTCACCAACTTTCCTAACATGTTCTCAATTTTGTCAATCTTGTTGGGGCTCCTATCCTGTTGGTACTGCTGGTGCATGTACATGCAATCTCTTCTTGACCTATAGATGATTTTACATTCTTCTGGCACAATTTTGTGGTGATGAGGTCAAGCTTCTCATTCAATGCTGAGGTGACTTTAGATTATTCAACACTTTTAATGGTTGTTGGGCATTCTCTTTCTTCACCCCATGATTAGTTCTTAGCCATGTTCTTCAGGATCTCATGGTATCTAGAAGGCTTTTTGTTCAAGAAAAATCTAGATCCTGCATTTTCTAGGGTGGTCCTCTCACCCTGATGTAGGCCATAATATAAGGTTTTTGTTTGGCCATATAAATATATACCATGGTGGGGCACCTTTCGCAACATGTTCTGAAAGCGCTCACAAGCCTCTGAGTATGACTCTTTAGCCTATTGCTTGAAGATGTAAATCTTCCACGTCAATTCATTAGTCTTGTGTAGAGGGAAATAACACTCAAAGAATGCATGTATCATCTGGTCCATGTCACTATGGATTTTGGCTTGAGGTTACAAAACCAATACTTAGCATTGTATGTCAAGGATGATCGAAATAACTTCAGGTATATCATGATGGCAGGAACTTTGTCTATCTTCACCATGTCGTAGCTTTTCCTGAAATTTCCGATGTGAGTCATTGGGTCTTCAGTATTGTGTCCATGGAAAGCCTATTGCTTAACTAACGCCACCAGGCCAAGATCGATCTTGCAACTTCCCACATTTATCGTGTGTTGCTTGATTGGCCCAAGTTGAGCTGTAGAGGATGATGCCTTGATCTTCTCCCAGATGGTACGTTCTTCTTATGCGTCACCCATATCTTTGGGTTGTGGATTTGCTATGGGACCATAATAAGTGGTTCATGTTTGAACCATGCACTAGTACCTAAAATTTGTGAATTCAATGTGAGAACAAGATACTATTGATTGAATCAAAAGATATTTTCAATTCAGCTTTTGGAAGAATAAAAAGAAAAACAAATTGGGTGGCCTAGAGTGGCCAGTTAGAACACTCATAGTGCTTGAATATGTTGTTTCCCCGGCAACAACACCAAAAACTTGACACGACTAAATTGTACGTGTAAAACAAAAGTGTACACATTGAAGTAATACAGGCGAACGAGGCCCAGATATCGAACATGAGGAAATGTAATTCAAGAAACTACTACTAACTACTTTTGATCAGCTAAGCCAAAGAAAATTTTGATTTGAGAGTTATTAAACTAACTGCAAGAACGAAAACTAATTTAATGGTTTGTGATCACAATGAGAAGAAATTCTCTAGGATTGTGGTTGTACCATATTTGACACTGCAAATTGAATCTAAGATTAATATATTTTTCTCCTAATCCTAGATAAAGATCCTGTAGTGAGAATTATCCACTCCCATGGTGTAATCCACTACTTATTCTAATGCCAATTCCATTCCCATAACAACTGGTTAATTAGTTAGGTGCTTTACAATAAACCTCTAGGTAATCTCTTCACATTCGTAAGCCACCTTTCCCAAAGTGTGATATAAAACATGTGCTACTATGAATTTCCAATCCTTAACCCTCCTTCTGAAGCTATAAAGGATCTAATTAATCACCTATGGTGAACAATTTAGACAATTCAATATGATTTCATAGAAACATACCTAAGAATAAGGAGAAGTGAAACATAGTAATGCAAAAGATCCATATACAGTGTATGATCGGGCTACTCCCGGGTCCTAAAGAACACATGGATTATCCCCTCATGGTTTCCATTGACAAAAATATGCTAGGAAGAAGGAAAAACATGGAGAACATAGAAAAACTAATAAACCCCCTGGAGAAATGTGACTAGGATGCTCCAAGCCGACGAATGGATCCACAAATCATAAATTCTGTCCACTGAACGTTCCCAGAACTGCCCAAACATGCAATTCCCCTTCTCGTTCTCTACTCCCGTGTTGTAGCCATCATGCAATGGAATAGAAAGTGATAGATTAGGTCTGGCCAAACCCCCCTTAAGTCAATGAAGTGACTTAGGGAGAAATAGATTCTCGACTGTTAGATTAAACACCATCGTGAGATATGCCTGATCGGCCAGACTTGGTAGTATTGACTCTGTAAATCAGTAGTGCCGATTTTATACTTCAAAGATGCTCTATCTCTAATGTGATTTTGATACTACCGACTTGTGAAGTCGATAGTACTGACTCTATGCGACTCTTGTGGTACCTGAAAGGCATAAAAAATGTACATAAGTACTTTGAAATATAATAAATCATTCGAAAACATTAAATTATATTTTTTGATGCAATTGAGTAACACATTCTAATATTAATAAATCATGTACAAATTAATATGAAAAATAATAATAAGTGCAAAAAAGTCAATTTTAAATAGCCTATGAAAATAACAAATATCCAGTGCATCAGGGACATTTTCTATGAATTAATAGACAACAATGGTGATATTGCAGGAGTAGAGAGGACATTGCTGATCGCGCCACTCAGTTATTCACCACACTTGACAATAATGAACACACCTACCTCAATAGTGATGTAAACCTACCTTACTGTAGGTGACATGCAATATTAATATGGACCTCTATAGAGAAGCAATAGATGAGGAAATTAAAGAAGTTGTTTTCTCCATCCGCTCCTCTAAGGCACCGGGCCCTGATGGATTTAATAGCTATTTCATTAAGATGATGTGGCCAACTATAAAAAATATGTGTGTATGGATGCAAAGTGGTTCTTTATAGGTGGTTCTATGGTCAGAGAAGTGAATCATTCTTTTATCAAGACGATACCCAAGACCAACAATGCCAAGGAAAGCACAGACTACAAGACAATCGTGTGTTGCTCAGTCATGTATAAGACTATCTCTAAGCTTCTCACCAAAAGGTTAAGGGAGGTTCTACCCCACACATCTCAGAGAATCAGAATACCCTTGTTAAAGGGAGGCATATGGCGGATTGTTCCCTCCTTGCTACGGAATTCATGTATGACTTCAATATGAAGAATTCCACTTCTATAGCCTACATGAAGTTTGGCATCAGTATGGTGTATGACAATGTTAATTGAGAGTTTCTGTGGAATTTTATGTCCTCTATGGATTTCAATCATATATGGATTATCACCTTTGAAATAGTATGTTCAAACATGCTTCTGATCAAAGGCATTTGTGTTGGGATGTTCAGATCATCCAATGATCTACGATTAGGTGACCCCCTATCCCCACTGCTATTCACTTTAGTGATGAAGGGCCTATAAAAAATGGTGAACACAACTAAAGAGAGAGTTCTAATCAAATATTACAAGGTAAAAGTGTTCAAATATATGACACACATCATCATTAGGGATGATGTGTTATTGTTCGCTATCGACAATTTTAGAAGGCTCTAGGGGTTTAAGAAAGTCCTTAGTAAGTTTGGGGACCTTACTGTCTCAATATAATCTATATTAAATCATGTGTGTTCCTCTCTAAACTATTTAATAATAGGAAATGCAGATTAAAATCTATTGCTGGCATGAAGATAGGTACATTTCATACTAGGTAGTTGGGGTTTCCTCTTATTGCGGGCAAAGATACTTACAAGGACTTTAGTGCCTACCTTGATAGTATTAGAATGATGGTGGAATCATGGAGTGGTTTGAAGATCTCACTGGATGTACAACTTGTTGTGGTTCATTCTATGTTACAGGCAATGATCCTCTTCTGGACAAGCATGGGGGAGTTACCTAATCCTTTCCTCCAGGGAATTCAGACTCACTGCCAATTTCATTAGGGCAGGCAGGAACCATAGTGTTGTGTGGGATAATATATCTAAAACTTACTTAGTTGGAAGGCCACATATCATTGTAGTTGAGGAGATCATGCAAAGATGTACTATGAAGAGGGTGGATAAATTTTTGAGTTCTCTGCAGGATGCTTGGGTTACTTGGATGAATCAAAGTTATCAATTTAATATCAGTTGTGATACTTCTTGTATCTAGAGGAGAATATGGAGAGATGTGAATGACCACCATCACCTGTATAGTGTTGATTTCAAGGGTAATTTGTCTCTTCATCACCCTTCACCATTTATTAACACCATTACAATAAACAACCCTATTGCAGGGTGGACATATATCATCTGGGGCAGGGCTCACTATCCCAAATGGAGTTTCTTTTGCTATATGGATATCCTAGGTAGATTTTTGTTTAAGGATAGGATTGAAAGGTGAGGTTACTGAGGATAGTTGTGTGATGTGCAAAGATGACAATGAATCCTCTAGGCACTTGTTTTTTTATTGCAAGTGCTCTAAACACATATGGAGGATCTCTACATCAACAACATATGGGGGCCTGATGTCCCTACCTACCTTGTTGATGCTCTCGTGTGGGCTATTGCCATGTTTTAACACAAAAAGGCTTTTAAAAGATCCTCTTATCTATGCATCACATTCCTTGGTTATTTTTTGTGGAACGAAAGGAACAAGAATCTACATGGATAGAAGAAGAGCAGTCAGAATGTGTTACTAGAGTCACTTGCTAAAAAACTTTGATGTCATGTCAAGATTAGACATGGGATTTTGTGCAGTGTTAATGCTAATACAGGTCTATACTAGGGGTTTTGTTTTTAAGTCCCCTATATATATTATTTGTTTTGGGCCCAACTTTTCGTGTGCCTTGCCTTGTTGTATAGTTCGTTATACCTTCTTTTTTGGTCAATATATTTATCCTATTCCAAAAAAAAGGTTCACTACTAACCAAAATACTACAAAGAGTGACACTAAAAATATTAGAAAAAACATTTTTCTAGTACTTACTTTGATTTTACATAATTCTCTAGAATATTTGATTTCCTATAAGTGTGTCTTTGGCAATTTTAGTTTCAAATATCTAACCTCCATAATTTACGTTGTTGTCAATGTTGAAGTTGAAGTAACTAGGCAACAATTGATGTGGGATGTAATTTGATGCACACTATTTTAAATCAATTTAGGTTAGGAAAATATGACAAAAATTATTTTGCACTACCAAATATGTATTAATAGTTGGTGTTGTTAGATCTAATTAAAGAAGAGATTATCTGATACTAATGTATAAAAATATACTTGTATTTTGGAATATAGCATTCACGTCAGAATCAAGTAGTTTAAAATTATAATTTTGATAACTTTTTGATAATAAAATAGTTAAATTCATAAAGATTATTTCACCTACATAATTTTTGATACTGAGAGGTATCACAACTTGTCAAGCGTTACAACAAAAATAAAAAGATAAGAAACGTTTACATCATTCTCTACAAATAAGTAACATACCATCTTATCAATTGAGAACTTCAATTATTAACTTTTAAACTAAGTGGCATAAAAATTTGTCTTATAAATTTAGTAAAAATGTGTATCTAATCAAAAATTATATTCATTCTTAGTTATAGGGTCTCTTAGAATTTATTATTAAATATTACATACTTCTTTCATATTTACTAGTGGTTTTTATATATTATCAATAATATTGAAAAGAATATATTACTAATATATAGGAAAAATATGAGAAAAAAAAGAAAATATATTGAAATTAGGAGTTGAACCAAAGAACAATTTCTGAGGAGTCTCACTACAAACTGCTCTATCATAGATGGAACTTTTTTCCAGTTATGATAATGTTTATATGTATGTATATATTCTCTCTCTCTCTCTCTCTCTCTCTCTATATATATATATATATATATATATATATATATATAGTCAGGCTAGAATACACTCGAGTGTATAGATTACGGCATAAAAAACTTTGCCTATCTAGACCTTGTCTTTCTAAAATCCAATCCTTTGAGCTTCATGGTTACAATAATAATAGGACACATACAAAATTTGAGATCATTTGGATGAGTGTAAGTCACTCATCTAAGGACAACAAAATCGACGAACAAAACTAATTTGAAATGTATGATTCTTGCCTCCTTTAGATGCACGGCCTATAAGTATCCAAATGAGCTAAAATTTATTATATAGTATTTTTAAAGATATTTAAGAAGATCAACGGTTTAGAATTTTCAAAAATTTACTGCATCTTTAAAAATGATTGATGTGTATAGTTCCTCTAGTACACTCGAGTGTACACTAGCCTGACTCTCTCTCTCTATCTCTCTCTATATATCTCTCTCTCTATATATATATAATATGCACACACATATATGTATATATATGTATACATAATTTTCAAAATATTTGGGGGCCATGACCCCTCTTGTCCCCCTTTGGATCTTCCCATGTGTTTGATCGTACCAAGCCACCATCATCAACTAGCCATATCACATGTTTTCAAATCTACAACTATAATGAAACTGATTGGTTTCAATTTGATGACATTTGAATTCGGAGTGCATTAATGTTTTTAAATGTAACCACATGGTTCTACATTGTATCTAGTGGGGTAGAGCTAGAAATTCAACTTGCGGTGGACATTGCACTTGCATTAGACGAAGGAGTAGGGAACAACAAGGATTTTCTCCTAAACGTGTTAAGTTTTTATACATAGATTGATGTGTTTTTCATAGACTATCATACTATAAAAGATGGATAAGCTTATGTAGGCGCAGACACCTACATGGAGCAAGCACCGATACTATGAACAGATCTTATGTGAGAAAACCTAGAGAACCAAAAAAATATGTGATTAAATGCTCTAAAGTCCCACAAACAAAGTGAAATGTCGGGTATTTGGACCCCAAACCATATTGTAACCTTCAATATAGTGTATGGGTGATAAAAACTCATAGTGCATGAGGGTGAGTTTTGTAGGAACTAAGGGCTCTAGAGGGGGGTGAATAGAGATACAAAATTTCTCACAAAATAGATTAGACCTTCAAATTATATCAATTAGGATCAATAGCTTAATGGAAATTTGAAGTCTTATCTAACAAGCATAGCAAGGATGAGAGAGATTGATAGAAAGCATTTGAAAAAGGGATTTAGAGTGGTTCCACACTTCAAACTAGAAGTGAGTCATTCCACTACCTAGAGAGGTTAACCTCTACGACTTTACAAGTGCTTTTCTCTATTATATCACCATAGAGATTACAACAATAGACCACCAAAGGACTTACCCATCCAACCACAAGGAGATCTCCATCTTAACAAGGAACTTACACACTAAGCTTGAATCTTCAGCCTTCACCTAGGTGTTACCCATTCAAGCTCAAGTCTTCCGCCTTGAAGGACTTTTCTTCTCCTTGTGGATCTTCTGCCTTTTCCTTCTCCTTCACTTGGAGAAGATCACCACATCTTCATCAACCTTGAAGAGGACCAGATACAGCTCCTTCTTCACTAGATGGAGCTTGCTTTAGCTTTTCTTCATGAAAGAAGGGGATAGGGAAGTAGTGGAAGATTGAGAGCTTTACATGTACAAAGGTGGAGCTCTCTTACAATAATCCTAACTCGCTCACAAATCACAAAATGAAGTGGAAACTAGAGAGAGAAAGGGGCTCAAGGGGTAGTAGCACACTCAACTATAGCAAGAACCTTGTGTGTAGTGAATGAGCAACCTTGGAATGAACTCCAAGTGGTCCTATTTATTGTTGGGGGTACTCCCTTGAGTTGGGGAACACTTAGGGTCAAATTATAGCCCTTTTTGCACAAGGCAACAAATCTATTTTCGTCCAAAAAAGTCACCAACGGTTAGAATCACTTTTTCTGTGTTTTTCGTATAGTACATTAACTTAACCGATCAGTTAAAATCACATTTGGTCAGTAACCCAATCGGTCGAGTTCTATGAATGCAGAACTTGACCGATTCACACATCATAAAATTGATCCAAGGGATCGGTCGAGATTGCAATTCGACCGATCAGCAGTCTGTGATCAATTTTCAAATGTGGTTAAAAAGTGATTAAAACTTGGTACTAAGTGTCCCACATAATTTTCTCATCTTTGTTAAAAGTCATATTATCAATACAAGTGATTACAAAATTCTTCTATGGTCGTTTGAATGGATTTCCTAATTATCACACTTGCATTGCTTTTGATTTGAACTTTAACAAGCTAGGGCTTGTGTAAATTGGTTCTTTTCATCTACCTAAATCTTGAGATCAATCTTGAATACACATTTTAAATACATATTAATGGAATGGTTGAGTCATTATCAAAATATGGACAATGTATAACCTCGAGGTCAACATTCTCCCCCTTTTTGACAATGACAAACCATTCCTCAAACATACTAAAAAGAATATTGAAAGTATACCTTTTCCCTGTGAATTAGGAGAATTCAAGATTTGAGCAATGTGAATTGCTCCCCCTCAATCTATGCTTACTTTAACCTAGATAATTTCTCTTTCTACACAAAGAAATATAACATGCATGTACTACATGATCCTTTAGCAAGTCACATGATAAAGCATATAAAGAATAAGAAAAGAATCACATAGGAAATAATAGCAATTTGATTGAGTTTCAAGATATTGAAATTTCTCTCCCCCTTTTGACATTATGAAAAAGGCGGGGAGGGGTGGAGGGCAGAGCATACAAACAGTCTTCTCCAAACACAACCAAGTAGATATTTAAACATGCAATCTCATAACATATACCAAACAGAGATGAGAGAAACATACAAGCTAGGTCATAATCAAAATATGGTGAAATATGGCACCAACTCATAAGACATAGCTGATCAAAGAGTAAGAGTGCACAGAAGACAGATTACAACCCATGAAGCATGTTCTCATAAAAGCAATTACAAGCGAGAATCGATGAAAGATAAAGATAAAATAATACATCTCAGATTATATGCCCAGATGTTTCTAATACAAAATAGCCTAGAAAGATATATATGATCAACAAACTAGACTAGAAACTAAGAAACATCTAGAAATCTAAACTGTCTGTATCCAAAACATCATCATCATCCTCGACATCAGGATCATAGTCGTCGTCTCCATCTGAAGGTGTAGCAGCAATGCCTTCATCACTGGAGTCACCACCAGAGCAATCACCATCATCATCAACATCCTCACCATCACCAACATCCTCATTAACATCAACAGTCTCAACATCAGCCTGGTCAGACATCTCCTTGTCCATAGAGGGACCGAAGCCACGACTGGGCCAATGAGCATTCTACTCATTCCAAGTCATACCAAGAGCATAAAGCTCATTGGCCTGAGGGAAGGAGGGAGCAGAATCACCCAAACTAGCAAGCAGAGTAGCTAAGGGGCCAACAGGTAACAGTAGGAAGACAGGAGAAGGACCACCAGTAGCAGAGGGTGTGGGAGCAACAACTAAGGTAGAGGCAGAGGGTGAAGCACCGGTTGTCGTGGAGGAAAGGATAGGCATGGATTTTTGAATGGTGGTCTCATTGATGCACACTCCCTTCCTGGCAGGTTTGTAGTGGAAGTCAGAGAAGAGTGATTTCTCAGTGGCGAATTCGAAAAGACAACAAATCATGGCAGGATATGGAGGATGGGTGCCACGGGTGTTCTTGCTAGAGTCAAAGCAAGTCATATGATGGAGGATATATCTAGACCACTTGACTCTGACGTTCTCTAAGATGCAGTACATTATTACTGCAGTGTTCTCTACAATATCTGTTTGATTTTTCTTTGGGTGGATGTTGCAGTTGACCACTAGGGCTAATATATGATTCCTGAGATCTAAGGAGGAGGAGGGTAGGGTGCTATTCTTCTTATAGGGAACATCAGGTTTCATCAGATAGTGATGGATATCAGGAAGAGTGATCACATTCTACTTGTAGAAACCTTTAGGATCCAATAGGTCAAAATACTCACCATAATCCTTATGCTAGGTGTCATTCTCATCAGATCTTGAAAAGAAAACATTCAGGATATCCTCAGAGATTTGATACTTCTTCCCGGCGATCATGGAAGTAAGGATCACTTGAGTATTTAGAGGATGTACAACGGAGTCATAATTCCAACACAAATTTGTATAGAATTCATGAACTGCTTTCATGCTAGACATTGAATTATGAAAGCAATCACGCTCGACAACCAGGGCAGATAGGTCATGAATAGAAAGCAACCTTTCCACTGGATCGATGATGGCTTGACGCTTAGGGCTAGGCTCAAATAGGGCTCTAAAAGGAAAATGACTCCTAGGAAGAAGGTCCTTATACCTATTTACAACCTCTATTGAAACTAAGAGAGTCTCATCGAATGGAATCAAGTGAGAGGATGAAGAAGAGGATGGTGAATTTTTAGGATAGGGTATATTTCTTCTATGAGAAGCCATGGAGGCACAAAGAAGGAGAATAAGAGAGCAAACATACAAAAAAACCACAAAAAACTTTCACACACTAAGGTAGAGCAAGGGGGAAGGTCTTTCTAGGTCGGATTAGGGCTAGGTTAGGGAAGGTAAGGTCTGGGGTTGAGATCTTAGGGATAGAAGAAGGGGAATCGATTGTCTATTCTCTAGTTGATAGGGAGAATAGTCGGCCGAATCCAATAGTTGGAAACAGCCCGCCGATCGGTTGAGTTCTGTGACTCTGAAACTCAACTGATTGGTCATTTTTCAACAAGCTCTTGGCCATGGATCCGTTGAGTTTGTCTTGGGGGAAACTTGATCAATGGTCAACCTGACCTAAAACCATCAAACTTAATTTCTAGCCATTTGAATGCTAATTAAATTTATTTTTCAAGTCCATTATGTATATTAGACATACTTGGGCACATATCACTCATCATTGGGTACTATTTTGCGATAAAACAGGCATTTATGAAAAATACCCAAAAACAAGAGAAACAAAGGCAAAATGAACATGAAAAAGCAATTTTAAGCAAGTTCGCACTCAAAGATGATCAAGATAGATGGAAAACATATAGGATAGATGACTACTAGATAGAAGGCATATCATATTCATCCAAAGTAGTTATAAGCAATTTTGATCTAACAAAATTAAATTACTCTCTAGCTAGAGGTTTAGTGAAAATGTCTTCCAACTGATTTTTCGTGTCCACATGCGTGATATAAATATCCTTCTTGGAAATGTGATCACAAAGAAAGTGATGGCGAACCACTATATGTTTAAGTCTACTATGCAATATAGGATTGTAAGACAATTTAATTGCACTAATGTTATCACAATAGATAGGAGAAGCATCAAAATGAATGTTAAAGTCTTGGAGCATTTTCTTCATGCATAGGACCTAGGCACAACAACTCTTGGTTGCAATGTACTCAGCCTCAGTGGTTGATAATGCCATGGTGCTCTGTTTCTTGGAGAACCAAGACACCAAGCATGGTCCAAGGAGGAAACAAGTACTACTTGTGCACTTTCTATCAATCAAGAAACCTTCATAATCATAATCACTATAGGATGTAAGAGTAAAGTCCCTTGACTTGGGATACCATAGTCCAAAGTTTTGAGTTTTGGCTAGGTACCTTAGAATCCTCTTAACAGCTATAAGATGAGATTTCTTTGGATTTGTTTGAAATCTAGCACACAAGCCAACACTAAACATTATTTTAGGTCTATAGGCAGTTAAGTAAAGTAAACTTCCAATCATACCTCTATAGAGCTTCCCATATACCTTCTCACCTTCTTCATCTTTATCAAGTTTTGCAGTGTTTGACATGGGTGTGTCCATTGTCTTGGTATTCTCCATCCCAAAGTGCTTAAGTAGTTCATTGGTGTACTTGCCTTGGTTGATGAAGTTCCCATCTTTCGTTTGCTTGATTTGAAAGCCGAGAAAGAATGTGAGCTCACCCATCATACTCATCTCAAATTCACTCTGCATAAGATAACTAAATTCTTTGCAAAGATCAAGATTAGTTCCACCAAAAATGATATCATCAATATATATTTAAATTATAAGAAATTTTTTACAAGTGTGCTTTAGAAACAAGATAGAATCCGCTTTGCCCATGATATAACCATGATCTAACAAAAAGTTCTTTAATTTCTCATACCAAGCCCTTGGTGCTTGTTTGAGTCCATAGAGAGCTTTTTGCAACAAATAAACATTATTAGGTAGATTATCATGTTCAAAGCCCGGAGGTTGTGCAACATACAGTTCCTCCTTAATGGTACCATTAAAAAATGCACTTTTAACATCCATTTGATACAAAAGAAATTTTTTATGACCAACAAAAGAAAGCAACATATGAATGGACTCAATTCTAGCTACATATGCATATGTTTCATCAAAGTGAATACCTTCCTATTGATTGTTGCCTTGAGCCAATAACCTTTCTTTGTTTCTTATCACTTTGACACTTTCATCTAGCTTGTTGCGGTAGACCCATTTGGTGTCAATGATATTTCTATCACTTGGTCTTGGCACAAGGGTCCAAACTTTGTTCTTCTCAAAATTTTCCAGCTCCTCTTGCATAGCTAGCATCCATTCCTCATCCCTAAGAGCTTCCTTGACATATTTAGGCTCTAGTTGTGAGATGAAGGCACTGTTGGCTTGTTATTTGTTGAATGCAGCCCATGTCTTCATTATCTCAAATGGATCACCTAAGATCAACTCCTTTAGATGATTCTTTGTAAACTGGGGAGTCTGATCCTTCTTTTCATCATCTTTTTCTTCTTCTTGAGCAACCACCTCTTTTCCCTTTTGGGTGATGTTGAGTTCTTTAAGAATAGGAATTACTTAATCTTCAACATCATCATTTGATACAATATCTTTGGGAATAGAGGGGTTAGTCTCAATAAAATGTTCATTAATAGATTCTTTTACTTTAGCAAGATAAACATTATAAACTCTATATTCCTTGCCAGTAGTGATATATCCAAGAAAGAAAGCCTTATACGATTTTGAATCAAACTTGTCAAGAGAATCCTTCATGTTTAAAACAAAACAAGGACATCCAAAAACATGGAAATACTTGATAGAAGGCTTCCTACCACACCATAGTTCATAGGGGGTTTTGTTAAGCGATGGATGCGTGAAAACACTATTTTGCGCATAGCAAGTGGTACTGACAGCTTCAACCCAAAACTTCTTAAGAGTACCAAACTCAAGAAGCATTGTCCTAGCCATCTGCTGAAGAGACCTATTCTTCCTCTCTACAACCCCATTTTGTTGAGGTGTACGAGGTGAAGAAAAGTTGTGTGCATAACCCGATTCTTGACAAAAATGCTCAAAAACATCAATTTTAAATTCTCCCCCATGGTCACTATAGATGGAAACAATATGACAAGACGCTTGATTCTCAACTCATTTGCAAAAACTAGAGAAACATCAAGCGTATCACTCTTTGAAATGAGAAAGAAGGTCCAAGTATATCTAGAGAAATCATCGACAACAACAAGGAAATACATGGAACCATGAAGCGATTGCGTTCTCATTGGTCCAAGTAGATCAATATGTAGAAGCTCAAGAGCTCTCTTAGTGCTAAGGACTCCTTTGGATTTGAAGGAGGACTTGGTTTTCTTTCCTTGTATACAAGGTTGGCATTCCTCATCTTTTTCAAATCCAATTTAGGAAGTCCCTTGACTAAGTCCTTTTTGCTGAACTTCTTTAATTGATGCATATTTACATGACCAAGCTGGTGGTGCCAAAGAGAAATATCATTCGAATTGACTACAAGGCATCTACCAACCACAAGATTAATAGAGTTAAGAACAATAACATAAAGATTACCACTTTTAGTTCCCTTATATATAACTTGGTAGGTGAGGGAATCTAGAATCAAACATTCAAAAGAAGTAAATAGAACAAGGTAACCATTATCACTAAGTTGACTAACACTTATTAAATTGTGATGTAGGCATTCCACAAAAAGAAAATTCTTGATGCATAAGGATTCACCTTCATCACCCTCACCTTTGACTTTACCTTTCTTGTTATCCCCAAAGGTGACGAATCCTCCTTTCTTCTTTGTGAAATTGTTGAAATGGCTTAAATCTTTATGTAGCCACTATCAACAATCCATCTATCTTTTCCTTGCAACAAAGGAGAATGTCAGTTCCCAACTCAAACTTTGGGATCTGGAGTTAGCTTGGGGACCCATTTCATCTTTGGGTTGGTCCCCTTAGGCTTGTATGGACAATAAGTAGAATAATGGTCATCACATTTGCAATAAGAACAAACCATAGGATTCTTAATGCCCAAAGATCCTCCTACAAAAAAAGAGATTTCCTCGCTCTTTTTCTTACCTTTGGCCTTACTCTTGCTCTTTGAGGCTCCCCCTACAAATCCCAAACCACTAATACCACTTTGTTGGGTCGAATGATCAAGGATTTCATTTAGGGAGTTCTTCCCTTTGAGGAATTTCTACAGGGATACTCTTAATCTATGGTTATCATCATTCAATGAAATAATAATAGAAGATAAACTAGATATACCATCCCTAGCATGCACAAGATCAGCCTCAAGACATAAAGCTTTAGTAAGATATGAATCCTTTTCAAGAGCGATGGCAGCAACATTAACACTAGGCAACAAAGGTCTAGAAGATAGATCATTTACTTGACTAAGAAACCTAGTATTTTCAGATTTTAGCATTTTAATATCTTTGATATAAACATCTCTCTCTTCTCTATGAGCATCAATAAGCAACTTAAATTCAGAATTTTTAGTTTTAAGCAATTCAAGTTCTTTTAGGCAATTTTGGTTCTCATCCTTAAGATTTTCAATGTTCTTAAGGTAGATACCATTCTCTAATTCAACCCCATTGTAGTGGAGCTCGAGATCAAGGTATTTCCCGTGCAAGTTATCAATACTCTCAAGATTGGTTTTCTCATTCAATTCCAAAATCTCAAGCTTAGCATAAAGGTCATCAATAATTTTTCCTAACCATTTTTTTTAGATTTACATTTAGCAAAAGAAGAATGGGTAGTAAGAATCATGTCAATAATAGCTTCTTTAGGCAGTTCATGAATGTTTACCTCACTTACCTCACCAATGTCTTCACTTGTAGAGGCCATGAGATCAAGTTGACACTCTCCATCTCCTTCGGAGCTAGAGCTGCTTGAAGATGAAGCTTCCCAAGCTGTATTTTCTACATTCTTGTGTCTCTTTTCCTTATTGTCCTTCCTCTTATGCTTGCTCTCCTTCTTGTAATCCTCTTCTTTCCTTGAGTTGCTCTTGTGGTGAGACTTTCTTGACTTTGGGCATTCACTCTTGTAGTGCCCCTTTTGACCACACTTGTAGCATCTCAGAGTAGAGGAGGAGGAGGCTTGCTTTCCCTTGAAGTGCTTGCCCTTGATTTAGTTAGCTTCATTCTCACTAGGGCCTTCATCTTCACTAGAGGAGGGAGAAGAAGTCCGACAAGCAAGTTTTTGCTGAAGGATGGAATCCTCCACTTATGCTTTGAAAGCACTGTCTTTGATCTTCTTGGCTTTGTTCTCTTCTTGCTTAGCTTCTTCTTCTTGCTTGTCAAGTCTAGGCTCATGGGCTTGAAGATTACCAATGAGTTCTTCAGTTGGGATGTCACCAAGGCTCCTCACTTCTTCAATGGAGCTGACCTTTGACTCCCATCTCTTTGGAAGAGTTCCCAAGATCTTTGAGTTGATGACACCTCTTTCCAAAGGAGTGCCCAAAGCAGCCAACCCATCGTGATGACATTTAGCCTTGAGTACATCTCCACAATGCCTTCTTTGTTTCCCATCTTGAATTTCTCTAGGAGGCTACCAAACATGTAGATCTTTGCCTCCTTGACTTGCTTTTTGCCTTCATATGTGATGCACAACTTGTCCTAAATGTCATAGGCGGTGTCCCATGATGAGATCCAGTTGAACTCCATGGGAGTGAGCGTTGCATAGATGATGCTAATGGCCTTTGCATTGAGTTGAGCCTCCTTGAGAGTATCTTCACTCCATGTTGCAACAACTCTGGTTGTCTCTTTGTAAGGTGTCACCATCACCTTCTACATGTCAAAGTTCATCCCTTGAATGTAGAACTACATTCTTCTCTTCCAATAGAGGAAGTTGGTACCATCAAAGACCGGAGGATGCATGGAGAAGCCTCCCCCTAGATTGAGTGAACCAAGTAGGTTGTCGCCCATGTTCTCGTCTCATGGGAGATTGTTGGAGAAGATCCTTAGCTTAAATACCACTTGTTGGATCTAAGGGCTCTAGAGGGGGGTGAATAGAGCTACAAAATTTCTCACAAAATAGATTAAACCTTCAAATTATATCAATTAGGAGAAATAGCTTAATGGCAATTTGAAGTCCTATCTAACAAGCATAACAAGGATGAGAGCGATTGATAGCAAGCATTTGATAAATGGATGTAGAGTGGTTCTACACTTCAAACTAGAAGTGAGTCAGTCCACTACCTAGAGAGGTCAACCTCTAGGACTTTGCAAGTGCTTTTCTCTATTATATCACCACAGATATTACAGAAATAGACCACCAAAGGACTTACCATCCAACCAGAAGGAGTCTCCACCTTATCAAGGAACTTACCCACTTAGCTTGAATCTTCAGCCTTCACCTAGGTCTTACCCATTCAAGCTCAAGTCTTCCGCCTTGAAGGACTTTTCGTCTCCTCTTAGATCATCTGCCTTTGCCTTCTCCTTTCCCTGGAGAACATCACCACCTCTTCATCAACCTTGAAGAGGACCAACTACAACTCCTTCACTCGATGGAGCTTGCTTAAGCTTTTCTTCATGAAAGAAGGGGATACTCAAGTAGTGGAAGATTGAGAGATTTACATGTACAAAGGTGGAGATCTCTTACAATAATCCTAAATCACTCACAAATCATGAAATGAAGTGTAAACTAGAGAGAGAAAGGGACTCAAGGGGTGGTAGCACACTCAACTACAGCAAGAACCTTGTGTGTAGTGAATGAGCAACCTTGGAATGAACTCCAAGTGGTCCTATTTATAAATGGGGGTGATCCATTGAGTTGGGGAACACTTAGGGTCAAATTATAGCCATTTTTGCACAAGGCAACAAATCTATTTTCATCCAAACAAGTCACCAATGGTTAGAATCACTTTTTTTGCATTTTCCGTACAGTACATTCGATCAAGATTCAATAAAGGTAACTTGACCGATCGGCTAAAAGACAACCCCCATTTTCAAACTATCGATCGAGTTTGTCATGGGAAACTCGACCGATCAGTTAAAATCACATTTGGTCAGTAACCTGATTGGTCGAGTTATGTGAATGCACAACTCAATCGATGCACACATCAAAAAATTGATCCAAGGGTTCGATCGAGATTGCAACTCGACCGATCAGCAATCTGTGATCAATTTTCAAATGTGGTTAAAAAGTGATTAAAACTTGGTACTAAGTGTCCCACATAATTTTCTCATCTTAGTTACAAGTCATATCACCAATACAAGTGATTACAAAATTCTTCTAAGGTTGTTTGAATGGATTTCCTAATTAGCACACTTGCATCGCTTTTGACTTGAACTTTGACAAGCTAGGGCTTGTGTAAATTGATTCTTTTCATCTACCTAATACCTGAGATCAATCTTGAATACACATATTGGATACATATGAATGGAATGGTTGACTCGTTATCAAAATATTTACAATGTATAACCTCTAGGTCAACAAGTTATAACCCATATCTCACTATGATTAAACATCATAAACAACATCACCAACAATGTTATGACACCAAAAAAATGCAAAATGGATACATGGGGAAATATTGATACCATCACCATAACCAAGACCTTCACCAATGAGCTAGAGCGTCAATCAATTGAATGATTAATAGTCTCATGTGGGAACTAAATCATGTCAGAATCCTCTTCAAAATTGTTAACACTCACTGATGAAGTTGCATCAGTGTCCTAGAAGATGGTGAAGGATCTTCAAGCTACCTCAAATTTAAGGATTGAACTAGCATCACTGGTAAGTTACAAGTAAAATCATAGGTATATTTAACTATTACTATCCATTAAAATAGAGTATTTTTTACTTCAGCTGTGAATCCATGATTAATATGTTTAATCCATATATGGCACACGATGCAAGCACCCAAGGAACTTTCATTCTTCCTATAACTTGTGCTAGAGTAGGGATCTATATTAAATAAATAAGATTGAATTATAACATGGTTTCTTATATTTGAGTTGTTATTGGTATACCAATCTTTCCATATGTACCAGGAAAAAATCAATAAAACATTATATAATTAGTTTGTTCATAATTTGGGTGGCAGATATGACATATATAGGTACCATGGAACCCTCTTATCATGTAAACAATACCAAAGTTTATGTTCTCTATAAACCATAATAAGATACAAACCTTTTTGGCACATTTTATATTCTACAAGTATTAATCATAACACGAATCACACCTCATTAGATAAAAAATGTAGGCTTTTGTTGAATGTGTAAATCTATGGTGGGGTTGGGCCAGGGATTACATAAAGTAATCAATATATAGATGAGTTCCAACTATTTTTTGTGTGGATTCTATATTGAGGAGGACACTAGAGAGGGGATATAGTCAAGAATTATGCTTTTACTATTTCTTGTAACTCTATACCCTAGTCTATTTTGTCTGAACTTCTGATCTTAGACCAATTTCATGACCAAAACTAGGTAGGTTCTCCCAACTAGATGAATAGGTGCAAATAGCTTCCTAGATGAGGCTAGCACAATTGTTAATATATCTCCAAAAATAATTAATATTTTATTCTAAAAGCATAAATATAGAACATGCTCCCCATGTCACCATACATTTAAGATTCCATCCTAGATACTTTTTCCTACCCTTTCAACTAAAGAGATGAAAACTCATTTGATCCTCTCCATATATACATATATAGTATGGATACATGATTGTAAACATATATTTACATGTTTTGAATAAGAAGTCCCAATTGCCCAAAATTTTGTAAATTATTAGCTTGTACAATGCAATTTAATATGTAATTCCCAGGTACTGGAAGTTTGAGTGAATATATCTACTTTTCATATTCAGGAACTTGATGTTGCATTGAAGATGTCTACAAATAGGATGATGTTTCACTCGTAATGGTTATCAAGAAATAAATGCATGCCTCTTTTTCTTGACACATTCATGTTGTCATGGATCATAACATGTCCAAGAAAACACAATGGGCATTCACAAGTGAGGTATCATTTCTTATTTTATTCTTAAGATGTTGCATATGTTCTCTTTTTTATCATATAGTCAAAATACCTCCTAAAAACCCACCATTCATTTTCCTTATCCTTCATTCAATTCATTTTAATTTCTCTACTTTTTACACTCAAAGTGTCTAAACTTTTGAGTTATATTGATCTGATTGCCGCTTTTGATCTTTTCTTAGATAAAATAATGTTTTAGTTATGTGATTCATATCAATGTTTACATTCATTTTCATATATGTTTAGATGGGTTCTCTTGACAAGTTCATGTTCT
Source organism: Alisma plantago-aquatica (assembly GCA_963693085.1). NCBI lineage: Eukaryota > Viridiplantae > Streptophyta > Magnoliopsida > Alismatales > Alismataceae > Alisma > Alisma plantago-aquatica. The sequence goes on from OY856409.1 coordinate 1,830,576,813, forward strand.
GTGAAAGATGGGACATTGAATTGAAGTGCCACCTTATACATGCAAGAAAACACAAAACCCATTGTGAACTCAAAAGAACTATTTGGATTAATATACAACTTGAGCTCTATATAAGAACTGAGTTATGTGTGGGGAAGAAATTAGGAACCCCAATGCATCTGAAACGGGTATTGTTTACTTAAAATGAAGAAAAAAATATTTATGGAGGAAAATATGGAGAAGTGTGACCAAGCTAAAATTTCCAAACATACATGCATAGAAATAAGAAAATAGGTTTAGAAATAATCATGGAATTCATGTGATCACACCATCACACCACTTTGGAGCCAAGAAAATGATAGGATAAAGAAATATACACATTGTGTTAGGACCTCTTCTACCAAATATTGGATCATTGTTGTCAATTCATTCTAGGTGTTTTATAGGCAAGCAAATATTTCTAAAGTGTATATAATGACCCAAATTTTACTTGCAATGATCTCAAATGCATTAATGAGATCATGCAAGAAAGAAAACCACAACTCAAAAAATTAGTGATCATGATTGGTTGGATTCACATGCCAATCATGCGCTTACACCATCTATGTATTATACTTAGGTCCATGTATATACACAAAGACTAAAACCATGTTGACCATAGTTTTGTTATTCACCCATTGACTTAATCTCATATTATGGGAGTAATAATATCAATTTTTATGGTCTTGAACCTTTTGAATCATATCACTTCAAAAGTCAAAATATCATAAAATCTACAATAACCACCAAATATATTGTAAGCTATAAGGGGAGACACTAGACTCCTATAGTAAATGGATTTTCTATTTCTCAAAACTAAAGGGACAATTTTATTTTAATGTTGATCTAGGGGATTGAATGTGTTCATAAAGTATTGAAGAAGTGACATCACATTAAGATTTTTGAAACAAAAAACAAATAAGTATTTGTGATCATCATAATGAAATACTCATGAATAGAAGTAGTTAGTAAACTATTACAAGAAAATCATTGTGTAAGATTGGGTGTTGTGGTCAATCAACTATTAAATAACAACACTAAGCATGTCGGGGATTTTATGTGTGTGTTTGTAAAATGGATATTTCATAGTATTACAATAATTTCCGCAATCAACTTTTGATATTTTCATCCCACTATATGGGAGTTTAATTTGGTTACCATATTTTTACTTGTATCTCTCCTCTTTTACAAATATAATTATTAGTAGTTGGAACACTCATATGAAATGGAATATAATAAAGAGTAGGGGGATCTATATAAGTTTCATGATTTTTTTACGACATACGATTACATGATTGTTTGCATGGTGAACGTATCTTTTGGTATATATGCCTAGAGAGCCAATCATATGATGATTTGTATGTGGCATTGAATACTTGATTTAATAATAATAAAGGTAATTCCATGTATTATGTTTGTCTCATTCATGAGATGTTGACAAAAACATAAGCAGATGTCTAAAGAATGTTGTTACTCGATGAGGTATGTCTTCAAGTACATGACTTGAAGAATGAGATCATACATATGCTAAGAGTACATACATTCTTGTTATGTCCCTAGTCAGATATTACTATGGAAGCAAAAATAGACAATAATAATACATAAGACTAGACTGCATGTTGACTGATGATAGAGTCTCATTAGTCAAGATATATGATATCAAGTATCTCACACAAGTACATGTTAGAGAACAGTGTATCAGGAAAACTCACTATGAGAGTGATACATGGAGACCATGAAATGGTAGTCAAAATCATCTCTCACAATGATGGTGGTGATTGTGGTTCTTAGACATGAAGTCACTACACTCATCACATGCCATTGGGTATACTTTGACATCATCAAACATAATCCTAAAATATGGGTTTCCATAAAGGTGATGATTTGGTAGATTTGACACATGGGGACTGAGTGTGAGAAATGCATATCAGATTTGTCCAGCCTAAAGGAGTTTGATATCAAACGAATCTTTATCAACAAGTATGATAATTGTATGGTCGTACTAATGTGGTTCAATATGTGATATGTGAACTCATATCCATCTCAGTCAGTCTGCTCTAATTCAAGAAACATGGATAGAACATTGAGAGGATGACGATTCCATGCCTTGAGTTCAATTTGGATATCATAGACAAAGGAACTATACGATCACTATAACACTAATCACGGATTGTAGGTTGAAGTTTTTATCCAATCTCTTTTCTTGTGATGTCATAATTTGCTATGGACATTCACTGCCAACGTAATTCTCGACCTATAGGGTCACACATACATGATACACTTGGATTAAAGGAGTATTTTCATGTATGATATTTAGATTGAATGATAAAGGTGTTTAGGTATTCAATTAAAAAATAGATCAACTGACTGGACTCAGAATCATCAAGTTTAAGTGTTGGAATGACTATTTGGAGTGTCAGGTTGATTAGAAATTGAATTGGCTGAGTTCTACTAGAACTGGGGCACAAGATAACTGTCTCACATGAGTGAGATGACCGTCTCATGTGGTGGTCGTGAAACAACTGTCTCGCATGAGCAAGACGACCAGTTTGTGGTCGTGAGATGACCAAATTGCGTAAGGTAGATGACCGTTTGTGGTTGTAAGATTCCTTGTTTGTGGGGAAATTCAATTGCATTAAGAATTAGTGTTGATGTCATGTTGTGCATTATTTAGATTCGAATTGCCAATTTGATGTAGAATAGGAAACTGTGCAAAATGACAGTCTTGCACATGAGGCAAATGTTTCATAGTGTGAGGTGACCATCTTATAGTTCACAAGTTCTAGAACATTCATGATTCCTGACCCTTTTACTCCCACACCAATCGGGAACCCTGACCCTGGCCTCTACAATAAATCAGGGATAATGGGGGCTTCCCAAGACACACAATTTCTCTAACAATTGTTGTCCTCTTTGTTTGTGGTAACCTTTAGAGATCCCAAGCAAGTCCTACCCATCAAGGGGAGGGACAACGAGGGAGAGAACAACTGAGGATCAATTGTGGGAGAGCATGTCGGTGACTAGTACACTGATAGAAGGGGACAATTCCTTCCCTTTGGCTCTGGTAGCGCAACATGGAGTTTCTAGTGGTCTGCGTGGACTACTATAGAGGCTGGAGACCATTGTTTTCCTCTTGGAAGATAGAGTCAACATGCCGCCCATGGAGAGACTACATGAGCCATAGTAGATGTTGTCCTGATTTGTTGTTTGTGGTGAAGACCAGGAGCTGCACAAACACTATCCAAGAGAAACTACATGATAGTTGCACATCTACAATGACGAGGAATATGTCGCGACCATGTATATCCTCAAAACCATACTTTCCATTGTATAGTTATTGATGTGGTCCACTAGTTTAAGGGAATATGACAATATAATTTTTTTTTGCTGCCTATATATGTAGCCTACTTACCTATAATGGTATCAGATCAATGTCAATCTACTATATTTTTGGATGATTGGTATGATTGGATTTTGGTTTTATCGTTTAATTTTTTCATAGCTTTTGAATAATTTGTTGTCTAATCAAATACCACAATAATCCCAAAATAATATATATGGTATATATATGCAATTTACATGCATCACCCTAAAAGTGAATTTTGACGGTGGATGTGTAGCATTGTTATGGCCAATAAGCCCTACTATCTTTGCATGGTTGTGTGGTTAGTTAATTCTATTTTATCTCGGTCTACATACTGAGCCTCTATCTTATATTTCCTATGTTAAGTGGTTCTTTCCTACCCTTACTCCCTTCGAATGTAACATGAGGTTTCTCTATGAACATGTAATAGTAAGATAGTTTACTTTCCTATTATCATGAAGAAGAAAGACATTCTGACGATGACAAACAACCATCTTGGAGATGAGCCGACCGGTTGGAGGACTAAGGAGGACCAGAAGGATGGGCCAAATTGTTCACCTGGTGGACCCAACTGATCTGCTAGAGGAGCCAGCAAATGGTGGATAGAAGAACCAGACGACCAGTGAGATGACCAAATGACCATCCAAGAGGTGAGTTGATTGGTCCAAAGGTTGAACCGAACAATTTGGATTGGCAAGCACTAATCTTCATCAACAATAGGTTTCTACATGTGATGTAGACCTAGGTTGTGGTAGTTCCTTGTGACTCTAAGGAATTATATTAGGCTGGCCATAACCATCACTTTTTGTTTATTTCTTATTTCCATTGTGGGATATAGCACGTCTATGATATGTACTATATATGTGGTGATTGGATAAAGTATATGTGTTTATAAATACAAAACCCCTCAAATAAAATATTAAGTCTAAGATGCTTTCCATTATCAACCCACATGAAAAGCTTGATCAACCAAGCATAGATTACGCCCTCACATGGTGCATTGTCTATCTCGTGGAAGTGTGAGGTAGATGTGTAGGTTGTGCCTTTTTAGGGTGCATATCTATCATGTTGACTATTGGGTCAGGCTGAACTGGTGATTCTTAGAGCATTTAAGCCCAGAGGCATATAGATGATTATGGAAAAGAGTTGCAAATATCATCTTTCTAAGAGTTGCATGAGATGTAATTGGAAAGTGTTGCCTACCATAATAATAGGCCACGAGCGCCAGGGTTGGTGGGGTATTGAATTAGTTGTTTTAGATCCTAGGCAGTACAAGATTGTATGCTGCAATCATCTATATTAATCCATGAGGGTTATAAAGTTTAACAAAATAGTGGGAGCGATAGTTAATTAAAAACTTAACTAATATCGTTAACTTATCAAATGAAACAAATAAAAAGTGTTTTGAAAAGTTGCAATATTTCCTTTTAGAATCTAATATCAAACACAAACACATTCAAATTGCGATCAGTCCTTTAGAAGGACAAAATAAGATAAACTTCCACTTATGTTTTAGGATGTTGAGAAGTGTTCTCAATCATGAGCAAAAGCTCTATGTCCTTATAAGATTAGTGCTAGAGGAACCCACTTCGAATCACCTAAAGCCTAAATGGATGCTTATTGGAAGCATGCAAATGATGCTTTAGATATTGAGTACCATATGCTTTGCTATATGAACTATGAGTTGCATGAACATCATGAAAACATGGACATTCTCAGCATGGTATCACATCTTGAGAATCATGTAAAGCAAGAAATATATAATATTTCCAAAGAGCTATTTGAGTGAAAACTAACAAATGGAGATCCAGTAGAGCCCCATGTTCTCAATATGATTGGGCAAGTGGAAGTGACATGGATTTCTCTTATGTCAAGAGTTGACTATGGATATTATTCTACAAATGTTTTATGAATCATATAGTCAATTTATCAAATGATTGACATGTTGATCCTAAAGCAAAGAAGAAGAAGGACAAATATGTGATGGTGATAAGTGGAAGTGAGTCCTAGGGCAAAGGAAAGACCAAGAAAAGTTTTCAGGCTAAGGTGAAGTCCATGTCTTCTTCACTCAATTTATGGAGAAGGGTAAGTGGAAAAAGGAATATGTCCTTTTCACTTAATAGATTAAGGTATGAAAGTGTCACCTGTTTGGACATTGGAAAGAATTATCCTCTTTATAGAGGATCTTAGGAAGAAGATGGGGATAGAGATCTTTACTTTAGGACATGAGAAGAAGTAAGCTAGAACTATATGGATCCAGGGTTGTTGCCTCTACAATTGAAAGTTGTCATTCATGGGCACATAACAAAATTAGTGAATATCTATCATGTACCTGCCATTGATGAAAAACATCATATGTCATGTGTGACAAGAACATTATGTTTCATCTTAAAAGATATGCAATTTTATGGAAATTCCCTGTGTCTCACAAACTGTGATGCCCCGATCCCCGTGCCATCTCTAATGACCCCGGAGACTGGGGAGTCACCCTCAGTAAACCACCCTTAACCTTTTCTTTACTTAGTGACTTAGAATTAACTTAAAGGAAAAACCTAATAGCTTGAATAACATCAGATTGTTATAAAACTATAGAAGCAACTTACCATTAACCTTACTTGGAAGAAAAACAAACTTACACAACATAATACATTATTCATGCAGAAAGTAAAACACAACAGATAACTGAAATCTAAACTACATATTACATTACATTCTCTCACTACCACACCACATGCCCATGGACCAAGGGGAAAGGACTAAGAGACCGCTATCTAACTATGAACTACCTTCTAAGAACTTGGGTGATATGATCCTTCAGCTTCCTCGTGTTGACGTTGACCTAAAAAAATGTTTCAATAGGTTGGTGAGCTACTAGCTCAGTGAATAGAATTTCACCCAACCATCGTAGATAACTCATTTATGTTTATTAATTGGAATAAAATTCAAGATAATACTATACTGATAAGATCTAAACAATATAATTTAAACAACATGACATGTCAACATAAACAACATGACATGTCAGCATTTCATTAAGAAAACAACTGCTGCAAGGCTGTAGATACGATTAAATAACAAAGAATACTAAAATATCATTTAAAGGACAACTGCAATGAAACTAACTCAAATCTTTCTTAACTCTTTAACTTATAAGAAACTCTGTGAACTTATTTGAATATATTTTATCTTATGCCCTGATCATATGTAGTATAATCTACATATGAAGACTCGTAGAGAACTACGATCCTACCATACAAGACTTAGCTGACACCCCAGGATAGCAAAGTCTGACTACTCTCCTGGTCTACAATAGGGAAACTAGCTCTCTGGCCTCGACACTCCTATTGTGTCGTAAACTAGACTGCTCCTCTAACCTGAGCACACAGGGAGTCAAGCCACCTATTGGATTTTCTGTACTCTAGTGCCACCAGGACTTCTGGTTGATGTTGGACACTACAAACTATAATTTAAGGAGACTTCCACTAGGGCTTCATCCCTCATACCACATATTCGTACATTCTGACCCCCGTATACTAGACGCACCACCAAGGTAGGTCGTTTCATCCCTAAGGCACAAACCTCTCATAGGGATTCTACGGTGGCAGGGCCCTTAAATCTATTATTTTATTATTCTAGAAAAGCTCTTACTACATTACATCTCTCTCTCTCTCTCTTACTTATTCTTGGCTGTGATGGAGTGGACTTTTGGAATCCAAATTGTTGAATGACATAAGTAAAATCATAACGTTGAATAATGTTGAGAATTCTAAGGTTTTGACAAAGTGAATTTTTTTATTGATGTTAATATCATGATTAAGATCTCTATTTTAATGCCTTCTTGAGGAATTAAATTTAATGGTAGAATAGCCGAGTTTCATCACCAAATTGGATTAGAATGTACCCTGAGAGATAGGGAAGCTATGGTTAATTTTGGGTGGCAATTGGATATTCCTAGAAGAAGTTATGAAGGTTTGCAATTTGAGAAATAATAGACATTTTGAGGATTTATAGATCCAAGTTGGTTTTAAATTAGTGTCAAACGTCCCTTTGTCTTGGGCTGGGCTGCGTGTTCTGGATTGTGGATCCTTCATCCAGTGGCTAAGGTGCTTGAGAAGGTAAAACCATAGATTGGCTTGGTGAACGGATTAATCATAGCTGCAACCTTTGGATCAGATGGTCATAAATATACCTCCGAGCTGCGATCAGGCTAGGCATCGTGGGTAACCAGAGTGGCAACTGTGACCACCGGTTTCTGGGACGTCGTGGGGCAGTGGGAACAAGAAGTTGGCTTGGCCTTCTCCCACATATCCCCTTTACCCTTCTATCGTGGCTCTTGGTGAGGGGTAGGAAGAGAAGGAATACCCCACAACCATCGTTCCTCAACCTCTCCACCTGTGTGCGGGATGAGGAAGAAGGAAGAGGGACGCTGATCCCTCGTGGGGTTTCCTGCTCCATGGCGGCACCCTGGAGGTATCTTTGGAGAAGATGAAAGGGAACCAGGTCTGGGCGCACGCATCCGAACCGCGAGGAGAAGAGTTGGAGGCGGCGGAGTCTCGCTGGGAACTCCCTTTCAGCGGCGGCGTGAGACAGATGGGGGGATTCGGCGAGCAGGACAAGACCTCTCGGCAGCGACAGCATGTGTCGAGAAGGTGACAGCTGCCACAACAGCATGTGAGGCCGGCGGAGCCGTAGAGAAGCTCTGTTGAGCTCTAGCCCCACAGATCGTTGGAGGGATAGCTTGCTCGGAGGAAGACAACCTGTTTCCTCTGTTTCACAGAGGAAACAGAGGATCGCTTGTAAGATCACGAGAAAGATGAAAGCAACCCCGGGTAACCAGATCCCCATGGACCCAACCGCAGATCCAGATCGGGCAGAACAAGTAAAGGAGGCGCCCCACCCTGGCCACGTGGCGGGCTCTCACTGGCCAGAACAAGGTAATTTCCCAATAAATACTCAGATCTTTGAAAATGTCTAGTAATTAGCTCGTTCATCAGAAAAATACAAACAAAGTACCAAAATTCTCAGAAAAATGAGTACAACACAATGAAAGCATAATATCAGGATTTTGATGAACTAATATCAGAGTAATCATGTAAGATGTAAAATGGTCTTTTGATGCATAATAAATAATAAACAAAGACCTAAAATTATAGAAAAATGTTAGTAACTCCATAATAATGTTTTTAAACCATATAATGTCTGTAATCATGATGTTGATGAACGAAAGCACATAATTTTCTTTATATGGCTAATTAGGGCTAATAACCCTAAATATTATGCAATAAATACATACATGCTCAATAATTGATGAAATTTACAGAATAAGTTATTATCTGTAATTGTAAGGTAATATGTAAACTTCAGATCAGTTTTATACACGAAATTCAAGTTATATGAAGATGGCCATTAATACATGTTATGAAACCATAATCTTGGTTAATGATGCAACCTAGGACTAATATGTGCACATTAAGGATATGGAACCTAATGTTCAGATAATAAACCACAATCTGGAACATAACATCGTTAACATAAATCCCACATAAGGATGAAGATAAGACAAGTAATAATGTATATATCTTAATGAGATAAGCAAACCCTAATATGAACATGATTAGGGTTAAGATGAGATGTATGATGATGGGAATCTAATGATAGTACATGATATGATCTTAATCAGGGTTGACCAAGATATAGATGACATGAGCAATATGTGATGATTAGGTTTCTCTTGATCAAGGTACGCCATTACCTCTTACTTGGCTTATTATACAATATGCTTGTGCTATATGCATAGTAAAATACTTGGCATATGATATTGGATGAAATGATTATTCTTGTATGATATCTTGCTTGATTTTCCATACTTATGGCTATGAACACTTGAAACATAATATATATGTTCCATTATATGAAAGCACTATATCTCTTTGGTAAGCATAGTGCTAGTGAGTGATCTATCTCTTTGGTAAGCGGATCACATGTACAATGATCTATCTCTTTGGTAAGCGGATCATAAGGCCTGAATGCATCTATCCCATTAGTAGGCGGATGCACGAGCATATAATGGAAAATGAGCTTAAAATATGTGTTCTCTTTTGTTAATGAATATCTTTGTGCAAGTATACGCTTTTCTTATATTATTATGTTACTGCCAAGTATTAGTTTTATCTTATTGCCAAGATATGATGAGAGGTAAATAAAAGACACGTAGGCGTACTCAGTACAGTATTCTTGAAATATTGTGCTGACGTGTACAACATGTAATCTTTTGTTTAGGTTGTGGTTATGCTCTTGAAGATCCGGGACAGTGAGAGTTGTATGGCGAGCTGATGTACAGGTGGACCTGTTGTCTTAAGATCCTGTAGTTTAGATGTAGTATATGTATATGTATAACTTACCTTTCAATATGTAATATCAAATGTTGTAACAATTCATGTTGTAATTATATGTTGAATGGTGAACATGTGTGTATGGTTTTATTATTGTTCATGTACATGTGCTACTGATTGTTTCCTTTTGACTTCCTCTGATTTTCTTCTTCTTAGCCTTATGTGTGTGTTTAAATTGGGATTCTCGTTGAGGTGAGGGTTTCAATTTGTACGTCACACATCAGATTAAGTTTTAGAAAATTCGGAGACGTCACAGGTGGTATCAGAGCATGAACAATAGCAAAGCCTGGCATTTGCTCATTATGCAACTCAAAACCAAAGAACCTTGAACTTAATAATCTTTAGGGTTAGATTAGCTGACTTTTAGAGATTAGATCTGACCTAGCCTCTAGGTTAGCACCTAGATGTCTGAGAACTAGGTCTAGAATGGTGCTTGTTGAGTAGCAAGTCCATAGATGTCGTTCTTTCCTTGTAGTGCAGCAGTATGGGACGTTGCACTATTTGGAAATGATGTGCATCAAGGGAAGAGAAACCCTAGACATATTGCGCACGTTGTCTAGAGTAGCTACACTAGTCTACACCATGTTCTCACCCTTTTCACTAGTTTTCATGACACTATACTCTCTACTATGTGTGGGACACTCATTTTCAGGATTTGGTTTTTGATTCCAAACGGATCGAACCTCGATAGTTTTCTCTGACGCTTATTTTATCGGAGAAAAACTATATAATATTTTATTATGTATATGTATTACAAAAATGTGTCCCCACACATGTACGAGTAGGAGGTGATCATGAAACCTAAGTGAAAGCGAATGACATCAGTCTAGAAGAGAGAGTAGTTCTAGATTAGATGTCTAGAGCCTTGTTTGATATATTATGATAGATGGAATAGATGATATAAGTTTTGATGATATGATGTAAGTCTACATAGATGATATAAGATGGTTACGATGATATATGTTGTCTTTGAGGACTTAAGTTCAGTTTTGAGGTTTTGAGATAAGTTTTGATGATGCAAATAAATAGTCTTTTATGAGATAAGATGTCTTAGGTTAAGACAAGGTTGTGAGTTAGCATGAGCCTCAAGCTCTTTCACAAAGGAGGACCTCTAGTGTTAGGACCAGTTTTGGGGTTGGCTCAAGAGAGAGCAAGACCCACAGAGAGAAGGTCAGAGAACCTAGACTCCAAGATATGAGAATTCTGAGATATGTGATATGATATGTCCTAAACTAGACTACTCCTGAGTGATTGAGATGAGTTTCTTTATGCATGATTCTTATAGTCTTGCTGAACCCTAGATGTCTTTGGGAGGACTAAACCCTAGAGACAGAGAGAGGCTCGTTATGTGCATGTGAACATGAACATGAGTGTCTGCCATCCGGGTGAGGGAGAGAGCCCAAGACCCTGGAGGAGGTAGCTATGTTAGTTTCTGTGAAGCCTCATGCTCGGGTTGGTGGGTTCCCTCATAGGAATCTAGTGGTGTATACAAGAGAGTTTTGGGTAAGCATGTTTCATGGGTAGAAGGCATGTGATGAGAACATCATGTCATAGCATGTTTTGGTTTGTTCTTAGGTGGCTCGAGCTTGTAAAGCTATCACTAGTGCCAATGAGGTTATCCGAGAACCTTAGACTAAGAGAGGGAAGATAAAGTATATGCATGTGAGATACTCATAGAATTGAGTTAGCTCAGAGAGTATGAGCGTGGCACTACCCTCGTGGTGGTTGGGAGAACCTCAATTGGGCTAGATAAAGTATTGATATATGTTTAATAAACCACTCACATAAGTTTGTTTAGCACAACCATAATATAATAAAGGTAAGGATGTGATCTAATCTTGAGATGTGATATAATAAGGTAACATGACTGAATACCTAGTCATGGTCTAATAGATATTAATGAATAAATGGTTAACCATATACATGAAGGATGATGATAATGTGATCTAGTTGGTTAACCAAGTGATGAAGTCACTAACAAAGTGTAACCAAACATGAAAGTGATGTAGAATCATATTAATGGCATATGACATACAAGGTGTTAATATTAGTGCTTAACAAATATGTTGAATATGTAGTAACAAATAACACAATATAATCATAGTGACACCTTGATATGATCAGTGGGATAAAGTGGGTTAACTATAGTTAACTTCCTCCTAAAAGGCATATGTTAATGATGAACATGTTCTAAAAATGAACTAAATCAAATTATTATGACACCTTGATGTATGGGTTAACTTGGGTTAACTCCTAGGGAACATGGTAATAGATGTAGAACAATAATACATGAGTTAAGATAAAGAAGCAACCCTAACATATGAGATATGTAATGTCATAACCTAAGCTTCTAAACCCTTGGTTGAGCCTTCTATGAAGTGAGGTTTCACCCTAGATGCTTTTGAAACCTCCTAAAAGTGGTTTGGACATAACCATGGAACTTTGTTTCGTGAATATGTTACACGTAGAATAGTGCCCACATGTGGATGAAAGCAAGATAAGGTTTTCCCTGGAAGTATGAGTATGGTGTACTTTCGAGGATGAAAGTTCCTTTAAGATGTATATGATGTGACAAAGTGGTTTTCTGGCTTAAATCTGAGGACAGAATTTCTTTTAAGGTGTGTAGGATGTGATGGAGTGGACTTTTGGAATCCAAATTGTTGAATGACATAAGTAAAATCATAACGTTGAATAATGTTGAGAATTCTAAGGTTTTGACAAAGTGAATTTGTTGATTGATGTTAATATCATGATTAAGATCTCTATTTTATTACTTTCTTGAGGAATTTAATTGAATGGTAGAATAGCCGAGTTTCATCACCAAATTGGATTAGAATGTACCTTGAGAGATAGGGAAGCTATGGTTAATTTTGGGTGGCAATTGGATATTCCTAGAAGAAGTTATGAAGGTTTGCAATTTGAGAAATAATAGACATTTTGAGGATTTATAGATCCAAGTTGGTTTTAAATCAGTGTCAAACGTCCCTTTGTCTTGGGCTGGGCTGCGTGTTCTGGATTGTGGATCCTTCATCCAGTGGCTAAGGTGCTTGAGAAGGTAAAGCCACGGATTGGCTTGGTGAACGGATTAATCATAGCTGCAACCTTTGGATCAGATGGTCATAAATATACCTCCGAGCTGCGATCAGGCTAGGCATTGTGGGTAACCGGAGCGGCAACTGTGACCACCGATTTCTGGGACGTCGTGGGGCAGTGGGAACAAGAAGTTGGCTTGGCCTTCTCCCGCACATCCCCTTTACCCTTCTATCGTGGCTCTTGGTGAGGGGTAGGAAGAGAAGGAATACCCCACAACCATCGTTCCTCAGCCTCTCCACATGTGTGCGGGATGAGGAAGAAGGAAGAGGGATGCTGATCCCTCGTGGGGTTTCCTGCTCCATGGTGGCACCCTGGCGGTAGCTTTGGAGAAGATGAAAGGGGACCAGGTCTGGGCGCACGCATCCGAACCGCGAGGAGAAGAGTTGGAGGCGGCGGAGTCTCGCTGGGAACTCCCTGTCAGCGGCGGCGTGAGACAGATGGGGGGATTCAGTGAGCAGGACCAGACCTCTCGGCAGCGACAGTGTGTGTTAAGAAGGTGATAGCTGCCACAGCAGCATGTGAGGATGGCAGAGCCGTAGAGAAGCTCTGTTGAGCTCTAGCCCCGCAGATCGTTGGAGGGATAGCTTGCTTAGAGGAAGACAACCTGTTTCCTTTGTTTCACAGAGGAAACAGTGGATCACTTGCAAGATCGCGAGAAAGGGGAAAGCGACCCCGGGTAACCGGATCCCCATGGACCCAACCGCAGATCCACATCAGGCAGAACAAGTAAAGGAGGCGCCCCACCCTGGCCACATGGCAGGCTCTCACTGGCCAGAAAAAGGTAATTTCCCAATAAATACTCAGATCTTTGAAAATGTCTAGTAATTAGCTCGTTCATCAGAAAAATACAAACAAAGTACCAAAATTCTCAGAAAAATGAGTAAAACACAATGAAAGCATAATATCAGGATTTTGACGAACTAATATCAGAGTAATCATGTAAGATGTAAAATGGTCTTTTCATGCATAATAAATAATAAACAAAGACTTAAAATTATAGAAAAATGTCAGTAACTCCATAATAATGTTTTTAAACCATATGATGTCTGTAATCATTATGTTGATGAACGAAAACACATAATTTTCTTTATATGGCTAATTAGGGCTAATAACCCTAAATATTATGCAATAAATACATACATGCTCAATAATTGATGAAATTTACAGAATAAGTTATTATCTGTAATTGTAAGGTAATATGTATACTTTAGATCAGTTTTATACACGAAATTCAAGTTATATGAAGATGGCCATTAATACATGTTATGAAAGCATAATCTTGGTTAATGATGCAACCTAGGACTAATATGTGCACATTAAGGATATGGAACCTAATGTTCAGATAATGAACCACAATCTCGAACATAACATCGTTAACAGAAATCCCACATAAGGATGAAGATAAGACAAGTAATAATGTATATATCTTAATGAGATAAGCAAACCCTAATATGAACACGATTAGGGTTTAGATGAGATGCATGATGATGGGAATCTAATGATAGTACATGATATTATCTTAATCAGGGTTGTCTAAGATATAGATGACATGAGGAATATGTGATGATTAGGTTTCTCTTGATCAAGGTACGCCATTACCTCTTACTTGGCTTATTATACAATAGCTTGTGCTATATGCATAGTAAAATACTTGGCATATGATATTGGATGAAATGATTATTCTTGCATGATATCTTGCTTGATTTTCCATACTTCTGGCTATGAACACTTGAAACATAATATATATGTTCCATTATATGAAAGCACTATATCTCTTTGGTAAGCATAGTGCTAGTGAGTGATCTATCTCTTTGGTAAGTGGATCACATGTACAATGATCTATCTCTTTGGTAAGCGGATCATAAGGCCTAAATGCATCTATCCCATTGGTAGGCGGATGCACGAGCATATAATGGAAAATGAGCTTAAAATATGTGTTCTCTTTTGTTAATGAATATCTTTGTGCAAGTATACGCTTTTCTTATATTCTTCTGTTACTGTCAAGTATTAGTTTTATCTTATTTCCAAGATATGATGAGAGGTAAATAAAAGACACGTAGGCGTACTCAGTACAATATTCTTGAAATATTGTGCTGACGTGTACCGCATGTAATCTTTTTCTTAGGTTGTGGTTGTGCTCTTGAAGATCCAGGATAGTGAGAGTTGTATGGCGAGCTGATGTACAGGTGGACCTATTGTCTTAAGATCCTGTAGTTTAGATGTAGTACATGTATATGTATAGCTTACCTTTCAATATGTAATATCAAATGTTGTAACAATTCATGTTGTAATTATATGTTGAATGGTGAACATGTGTGTATGGTTTTATTATTGTTCATGTACATGTGCTACTGATTGTTTCCTTTTGACTTCCTCTGATTTTCTTCTTCTTAGCCTTATGTGTGTGTTTAAATTGGGATTCTCGCTGAGGTGAGGGTTTCAATTTGTATGTCACACATCAGATTAAGTTTTAGAAAATCCGGGGACATCACATTGGCTTTGGTATCTCTATGGTATCGAGTCTATTTTTCTGAGACTTATAAATACAACATGTATATCATTTCTAACTTGACAATGACATATACTCAAACACTGTAATTTACTGAGAAATCAACATACTGTAAATGCAGGCAGACTAAAATTCTTAAATAAATAGATTACATGTTCACTTGACATTAATACACTACATTTATGCAATTGAAGCTCTTAATACATTGATAAGAGTTAATTACTTGATATATGAAAAATCATCAGTAACATCTGTAAATTATCTATAATTCCTCGAAAAACATGCACACCGACCCTAATACTGAGTTGTGCATCACATAACCCAATTAAGAGTAAATTACTTATCATGGCATGAATTATTGATAATAGATTAGAATTTCTTATGATATCCTTGAGAAACGTGTCGATTCATATAATTATTAATAAACTCACATTAAATATTACCGGGAGTGTGCAACTAGGTTTCTATTCAACCCTTTTTATGTCATTGTCATTTTTGTGAAATAAAGTATCTATTAACTTACAAAAAATGTACATCCTGGGTTTATACCCAAACTGTTTCGTTACTGGTCATGTGCTATTGAGTTTAACATTTAATTGAGCAATTGGAATTTTGATCAATCACGTATTTACACTAATCCAATTCACACATATCAATTAACTAATTAGCGTCGTGCAAGCGTTAATAAATAAAATGTGCAAATTAGAAATCGTGTAGCGCCGACACCTGGGTAAACTCTGCTACCCGCAAATACACCAATTCAACCAAAAACACCCGATTATTTGAGTTAAACGTGCTTAGTGAGTGAAATTCTACTCACAGTGGTCCAAGATGACCAAAATTGTCTGGAAACACATCTAGAGGCCAATTTCTGGGTGTCAGTAGGTCTTCTTCTATGATGGAATTGTTCTGCAACAACCTGCTTCATGCAGCAGGTGCGCACACTCACACACAGGAAGGAGGGCTCAGCTAAAATGACGCTGCTCGTGGCTAATTGTTGCGGATTCGAGATCTGGACCCTTGGCCGAGCTTATTGGTGATGTTTGGTGGTGCTAGCTTGTGCCCTAGATGGCCCCTAGCCGTCGTTGTAGATACTACTGCTCTTGCTAGATGGGACACCGCCCTTGCTAGTTGGGCTGCAAGTGATTGGAGTCGTGGATGCTTGCTGGCTTGAGGGTGCTGCGGAGCCGCCCCTCTGTCTCCCTTGGTTGTTGGCTGTGCCCAAGGGCTATTTGGCTGAGCCAAAGCACCTGGACACCGTCCACTACTGCTGTAGGTCGGGTGCCTTCTAGGATGGGGGAAGAAGAAGGGAAGAAGAGAAAGAAGAAGAAGAGGATGGAGGGGGTTGGGCGCTGCTGGAGATGAGGCTAGGAATCCCTAGTATTGCCCTCGCTCATCACCTCTACTGCAGGTCGATCGACCTGGTTTGGGTGCCACTTCAAGCGGTTGCTCTGTTCGTTCGGGTGAAGAAGAGATAAGGAAGAAAGGGAAAAGGGGTTAATAAGGCTAATAATTGGGTAAATTGCAGATTAAACCCAAGAACTTCAAATCATCATAACTTCCTCTCCGTAAGTCTGAATCGAGGGATTCTTTTTGCAAAATTTCAAGTAAGGAATCCAATAAAACCTAAAGGCATAAAAACAAAGCAACTAGACCATCTTAGATAGGTTAATTATCTTTGGTAATGAACTTAACAATTAACACTATAGTTAACATAAATTACCTTAAATGAATCAATCTCGTCTATTGATTCACATCTTAGCTTATCTTGATTAACCATGATGTTTAACAAGGTACTTAGAACTAATCAAGGTAATTCATGCTAATCGAAGTACTTACTAACTAACCTTGATGTGGGTTATAGCAATCTCCCTTCCTTATATGAATTTCATCCTGAAATTCCTAAAAGATAAAAAGAAACTTGTTACACATCTCTGACTCAAGCTCCCACGTGGCTTCCTCTAGGTTGTGGTTCCTCCACAGAACTTTTACTAATGGTATCTCATGATTCTTGAGTTTCTTTATCCTCCTATCAACTATTTGTACTGGTCCTTCAACATAGGACACATCTAATCTGAGCTGTGCATGTTCTGGCTCTATTATATTCTCTGTACTAGGGTAACACTTTTTCAGCATCGATACATGAAACATATCATGTAGATTAGCCAACTAAGATGGAAAATCCAACATGTAGGCTATAGCTCCAATCCTCTCAATGACAGGATATGGGACCATAAACCTAGGAGTCAGTTTTCCTCTCTTGTCAAACCTCAACACTCCTTTCCATGGTGAAACCTTCAGATACACTTCATCACCAACCTCAAACTCAAGAGGTCTACACCTCTTCTCAGTGTAACTCTTATGCCTGTCATGTGCAACTTTTAACTATTCTCTGATCAATGTAATCTTTTCTGTAGTCAATCCACTATCTATGGTCCAAGAATCTCTTTTTCACCCACCTCATACCAACATACATGTGATCTACACTTTCTTCCATACAGAGCTTTATATGGGGACATACCAAAACTGGAATGGTGACTATTGTTGTATGCAAACTCTATAAGGCTCAAGCGTTCTTCCCAACTTCCACAGAAATGCAAAACACATGCTCTTAGCATGTCTTCAAGAGTCTGAATGGTCCTCTCTAACTGACCATCTGTCTGCGGGTGAAAAGCTGTACTGAACCTCAACTTTGTGCCCAAAGCATGATGCAACAGATTCCAAAACCTGGATGTGAATTTAGGATATCTATCTGATATAATTGAAACTGGGATGCCATGCAACCTGACTATCTCATCCACGTATATCTTAGCCAACTTCGGGACATCAAAGGTTGACTTAATAGGAAGAAAGTGAGAAGACTTAGTTAGTCTATCCACAATCACCCATATCGAGTCACAACCTCTATGTGTCCTGGGCAACCCTACCACAAAATCCATTGTGATATGTTCCCACTTCCACTTTGGTATAGGAAGAGATTGCAAGGTACTTGTAGGTTTCTGATGCTTAGCCTTAACCTGCTGGCACACACTACATCTAGCCACATACTTAGCTACATCCTTTTTCATACCTGACCACTAGTACAACTCCTTCAGATTCATGTACATCTTAGTGTTGCCTGAATGCATAGTGTATATCGATGCATGTGCTTCCTCAAGAATCCTTTCTTTCAAATCACTATCTCCAGGTACATACAGCCTGTCATGCTGATACAACAAACCATCATCTAAAAACCCAAACTCTGGTCTTTTTCACTTTGTCAAATCATGCATGATTTGTTGTAACTCACTGTCACTCTACTGAAGTTCCTTGATCTGATCATAAAAAGTAGGCTTGACTTGCATCTGTGCAATCAAACCACTCTGCTCTGTCACCCCTATGTCTAAGTTTAACTTTCGCATCTCTACTAGCAGGTCTCTCCTAAAACATGCCATAAAGAATACATCAGCTGTTGAACTTGACTTCCTACTGAGAGCATCTACTACCACATTCACCTTTCCAGGATGATAATCTATCGTTACATCATAATCCTTGATCAATTCTAACCATCTCCAATGTCGAAGATTCAGATCCTTCTGGGTGAAAATATATTTTAAACTCTTATGATCTATAAACACCTGGCATGCCTCACCATAAAGATAGTGACACCATGTCTTAAGTGCATGAACTACAGAAGCTAACTCCAAATCATGTGTCGAGTAATTCTCCTCATTCATCGTAAGTTATCTAGATGCATAAACTACTACTTTGCCTTCCTGCATCAACATACAGCCTAAGCCTCTCCTAGAGGCATCAAAAAACATTGTGTAACCCTGTCTCAGGCAGGATCAACACTGGTGTTGTAGTCAACCTCTTCTTCAAGATATGAAAACTCTTCTCACAGTTGTCTTACCAGACAAATGGTGCATTTTTTCTTGTTAAGCGTGTCAGAGGTGACACTATAACACTGAAGTTCTGGATGAACCTCCTGTAGTAACCTGCCAATCCTACGAAGCTTTTGATCTCAGTAGGAGTCTTAGGCTGCTCCTACTGTAGAACAGCCTTGACTTTCTTAGGGTCAACACTTACTCCATCTCCTGAGATGACATGTCCAAGAAAAGACACCTCAGCTAACTAGAACTCACACTTACTGAACTTAGCATATAACTTGTGTTGTCTCAACAACTGTAATGCTATCCTCAGATGTTTCTCATGCTGCTCATCATCTCTGGAATAAATCAGAATGTCATCTATGAAAACTACTATGAACTGATCCAAAAAGGGTTTGAAAATCCGGTTCGTCATATCCATGAAATCTGCTGGGGCATTAGTCAGTCCAAATGGCATGACCAGAAACTCATAATGCCTGTATCTTGTTCTGAAAGCCGACTTAGGAATATCTGAAGCCTTTATCCTCAACTGATGATATCCAGATCTCAAGTCTATATTAGAAAAGATCATCGCTCCACACAACTAATCAAACATATCATCTATCCTTGGCAATGGGTACTTATTCTTGATGGGGATCTTATTCAACTATCTGTAGTCTATACATAGCCTCATAGTACCATCTTTCTTCTTCACAAACAAGACTGGAGCTCCCCATGGTGAAGAACTAGTTTGAATGAAACCCTTATCCAGTAAATCTTGTAATTGAATCTTGAGTTCCATCAACTTTGTAGGTGCCATTCTGTAGGTTGGTAGCACTATAGGTTGACTACCTGGCAACACCTGGATCTCAAAGTCTATCTCTCTTTCAGGAGGTATACCTAGAAACTCATCTGGGAAAACATTTGGGAACTCACAGACCACTGGTACATCCCGTAGGCTAATTGTGCTCTTCTCTACTTTGGTATCTACTACATGTGCCAAGAATGCCTCACAACCTTTCTGCAACATCTTATTAGCTACAATGGCTGATATGATACACGTAGGCAAAACTTTCCTGTCTCCTGAAAAGACACAAGAAAATCCACCCTGTTGAAAGACATCCTCCTTCTTGCAACAGTCGAGTTGAACTCGATACGTCTGTACGCAATCCATACCCAAGATAACTTGAAAAGAATTAATATCTAGGGGTATAAGATTAACCACGATGGTGTAACCACCAAAGGTCAACAAACATCTGGGACAAAACTCTGTCAGCACTATCGGTTCAGCTTACGAAACCCTCAACAATGACTCAACCGATAACTCTTGGGTTAACATGTTAAGCTCACAAGCTAAAGAACTCTATATAAACAAGTGAGTAGCACCCGTATCTATCAAAACTATAACTGAAGTTCTGTTAAATAAAAGCATTTCTCCTATAATTACTCGAGAAGAAATAATACCTTCTTGTGGTGTCAAAGAGAACAAGTGTCATGAAGCTCTTCCTCTCCCACGATGTCCTCATTGTCCTTCCCTAATACTGGGTGTTGCACCACCTTGGTAACCTGAAGCTACAGAGGAACCGAGTCCTCCAGCTTGAGCCTCTCTTGTGACATTTTGGTACTGTGACTGGGAACTCTGTGTTTCCACTTGCTACAACTGGGGACATTGCCTTCTAAAGTGTCCCAACTGTCTGCAGATATAACAACCCTGAAAATTTGCACCCCAACACTGACTGGAGTGCGACCTTCCACAGATATCACACATTAGTATCCCTTTTCTTGGCAAACCTATCACTGAGACCGATGACCTAGAAGACCTAGTTGGAGGTGTCCATGTAGGCTGTGTACTCCATCTTCTGGAATTGGGTCTTCCTCCACTTGATGAAAAACTAGATCCTTGTCTACCAAAACAACCAAGTCCTCATCCTATCTTTGAAAAGAAACCACCACCTCCTCTATATCCACCACTACTTTGTCCTTTTCTAATAAAGTCTCCAGATCTTTTCTTACTCTCATACTGCTTATCCACATTAACTGACTCTTCTACACGTCTCGCTTCTTCCACAAATTCCCCAAAGTTTTCTCTATCTCTTCGACCAATGGCTAAATCGGTGTGTCTAATCTCTGATCTTAATCATTCTTGAAATCATCCACACCTTTCTACATTATCGAGAAGAAGTTGTGGTCAAAAATTTTCCAACCTTGTGAAATGTGCCTCGTATTCACCAATTGTTGTACTTCCTTGTCTGATATTCTGCAGTTGTCTTATCTTCTCACTCAGAAAGGAAGGTGGGTAGTACATAAGATGGAATTCATCAACGAAATACTTCCAAGTCAATACCGTGTTCCTCCTTTCATCTTCCACTCCACACTGCTAGAGCTTTGCATCACCTTTAAGCAAATAAACTGCATGATTAATTTGTCTTTCCTCAGATAGCTCCATCAGACGAAACACTTTCTCTAACTGTCTCAGCCATTCATCAGCCACTACATGCTCCATAGTTCCAGTGAACTCAGTACCTCCAAGCTTCTTAACCAACTCATAGGATCTCATCAGATCCTTGCTTCTTGAGGTAGAAGCTCTCCTCTCCATCTTATACATTTCCCTAGTCTCAAGAAACATCATGTACATCCTTGATGCCTCATCCACATCATATCCACCACCTGGACCCATCACCTGAGGGCAAGTCCAATGTGGCTCTCAGCTTGGTCCTCATGACCATGGCCTCTTCCTGCCATCTACAATAGTATAACATAACACTTTCTGTTAGAAAATTGCAGTTAGAAGGAAAACACCTAAGTCCTAATCCTATTAGTCTCTTATCATCCCCTGACCTTGACTTAGAGTAACTACGTACCCAACTTATGCTCTGATACCAAAAAACTTGTGATGCCCCAGTCCCTGTGCCATCTCTAATGACCCCGGAGATCGGGGAGTTTCCCTCAGTAAACCACCCTAACCTTTTCTTTACTAAGTGACTTAGAATTAACTTAAAGGAAAAACCTAATAGCTTGAATAACATCAGATTGTAGTAAAACTACGGAAGCAACTTACCATTAACCTTACTTGGAAGAAAAAAAACTTACACGACATAATACATTGTTCATGGAGAAAGTAAAACACAATAGATAACTAAAATCTAAACTACATGTTACATTACATTCTCTCACTACCACACCACATGCCCAAGGACTGAAGGGAAAGGACTAAGAGACCTCTATCTAACTACGAACTACCTTCTAAGAACTTGGGTGATATGATCCTTCCGATTCCTCGTGATGATGCTGACCTAAAAAAATGTTTCAGTAGATTGGTGAGCTACCGGCTCAGTGAATAGAATTTCACCCAACCATCGCAGATAACTCATTTATGTTTATTAATTGCAATAAAATTCAAGATAATACTATACTGAGTAGATCAAAACAATATAATTTAAATGACAAGAGATGTCAACATTTCATTAAGAAAACAACTACTGCAAGGCTGTAGATACGATTAAATAACAGAGAATACTAAAATTTCATTTAAAGGACAACTGCTGTGAAACTAACTCACATCTTTCTTAACTCTTTAACTTATAAGAAACTCTGTGAACCTATATGAACATATTTTATCTTATGTCCTGATCATATGAAATGTACTCTACATATGAAGACTCGTAGCGAACTACAATCCCACCATATAAGACTTAGCTGAAACCCTGGGATAGCTAAGTCTGACTACTCTCCAAGTCTGCAATAGGGAAACTAGCTCTCTGGCCTCGACACTCCTATTGTGTCGTAAATTGGACTCCTCCTCTAACCTGAGCACACAGGCAGAGAGTCAAGCCACATATAGGCTTTTCTGTACTCTAGTGCCACCAGGACTTCTGGTTGATGTTGGACACTACAAACTATAATTGAAGGATAATTCAACTAGGGCTTTGTCCCCCGTACCACCTGTTGGTACGTTCTAACCCCTGTATACTAGACGCACCACCAGGGTAGGTAATTTCATCCCTAAGGCACATACCTCTCATAGGGATTCTACGGTGTCACGGCCCTTAAATCTATTATTTTATTATTCTAGAAAACCTCTTACTACATTGCATCTCTCTCTTACTTATTTTTGGCTTTGGTATCTCTATGGTACCGAGTCTATTTATCTGAGACTTATAAATAAAACATGTATATCATTTCTAACATGGCAGTGCAATATACTCAAACACTATAATTTACTGAGAAATCAACATACTGTCAATGCAGGCAGACTAAAATTCTTAAATAAATAGATTACATGTCCACTTGACATTTATACACTACATTTATGCAATTGAACTTCTTAATACACTGATAAGAGTTAATTACTTGATATATGAAAAATCACCAATAAAATATGTAAATTATCTGTAATTCCTCGAAAAACATGCACATCAACCCTAATACTGAGTTGTGCATCATATAACCCAATTAAGAATTAATTACTTATCATGGCACAAATTATTGATAATAGCTGAGAATTTCTTATGATATCCTAGAGAAACGTGTCGATTCACATAATTATTAATAACCTCACATTAAATATGACGGGGAGTGTGCAACTAAGTTTCTATTGAACCCTTTTTATGTCATTGTCATTTCTTTGAAATCGAGCATCTATTAACTTACTAATAATGTACAACCTGGGTTTATACCCAAACTGTGCCATTACTGGTCATGTGCTACTGAGTTCAACATTTAATCGACCAATTGAAGTTTTGATCAATTGCGTATTTACACTAATCCAATTCACACATATCAATTAACTAATTAGCGTTGTGAAAGTGTTAATAAATAAAATGTGCAAATTAGAAATTGTGTGGCGTCAACACTGCCCGGCACCAGGGTAAACATTGTTACCCACAAATACACTGATTCAACCAAAAACACCCGATTATTTGAGTTAAATGTGCTTAATGAGTGAAATTATACTCACAGTGGTCCAAGATGACCAAAATCATCTGGAAATGTATCCAGAGGCCAGTTTCTGGGCGTCAGCATGTCTTCTTCTACCTTGGAATTGTTTTGGAACAACCTACTTCACACAGTAGGTAAACACACTCACACACAGGAAGGAGGGCTCAGTTAAAATGACGCTTCTTGTGGCTAATGGCTGTAGATTTGAGATCTGGACCCTTGGCCTCGCTTATTGGCGGTGTTTGGTGGTGCTAGCTCACACATTAGATGGCCCCTGGTCATCGTTGCAGCTACTGCTGCTCTTGCTAGATGGGGCACTGCCCCTTTCTAGTTGGGTTGTAGGTGATTGGATCCGCAGATGCTTGCTGGCTCAAGGGTGTTGCGGAGCCGCCCCTCTATCTCCCTTGGTTGTTGGCTGCACCCAAAGGCTATTTGGCCGAGCCAAAGTAGCTGGCCACCGGCCACTGCTGTTGCAGGTCGGGTGCCTTCTAGGACATGGGAAGAAGAAGGGAAGAAGAGAAAGAAGAAGAAGAGGACGAAGGGGGTTGGGCGCTACTGGAGACGAGGCTAGGAATCCCTAGTATCGCCCTCATTCATCACCTCTGCTGTAGGTCGATCAACTTGGTTTGGGCGCTTCTTCAAGAAGTTGCTCTGTTCATTCGAGTGAAGAAGAGATAAGGAAGAAAGGGAAAAGGGGTTAATAAGGCTAATAATTGGGTAAATTGCACCCAAGAACTTCAAATCATCATAACTTTCTCTCCATAAGTCTGAATCAAGTGATTCTTTTTGCAAAATTTCAAGCACGGAATCCACTACAACCTCAAGGCATAAAAACATAGCAACTAGACCATATTATCTAGGTTAATTATCTTTGGTAATTAACTTAACAATTAACACTACAATTAACATTAATTACCTCAAATGAATCAATCTCGTCTATTGATTCACATCTTAGCTTATCTTGATTAACCATGATGTTTAACAAGGTACTTAGCACTAATCAAGGTACTTCATGCTAATCGAGGTACATACTAACTAACCTTGATGTGGGTTATAACACAAACTATACTTTATAGTTGTAAATATAAATGTGTATGACACATATACTAAATTACTTAATGGCTCAAAAAAATTGAATACATATAGCATTGTTATATAGAGAGAATAAATGAGAAACACATTTCCAGAATCCATATTATGGTTATCAAAAATCTTTTTGTTATTGGACCAATAGAGACATGCATATCTTATTTATTGTGCAGTATGGAAAAATCATCTTCACTAGATGTAGTGGGAGAGAAACTATTCTATTAGGCCTCATACATATTTATGTGTTAGAACTTTTAGAATAAATGCTTAAGGTAGTTACTAGTACCTCATTATATTTACTGATGTTAGAGTAGATTTGAAAATTTGCATATAATGAAATACCAGTATGAATCTCTTGAAGTATTCAAGGAGATCATAAATGAAGTACATAACTCACTTCATAAAAATATTAGGATACTTCAATGTGATCAATGTTGAAATATTTTAAACCAAGAGTTTGAGGACCTTCTGGGAGATCATGCTAGTGTATGATGATGAACACCACCAGAAACACAATGATAGAGTATCATGAAATTGTATCAAATAGAATCTATCACACCCTATTAAGTCATGGTGTGATTACCAATTAAAATCTAGCTCATCTTACAATTCCTTTAGGACACATGCTTTACACTAAACAATGTAACATAAAAATGGTTCAAAAGACACCATATGAGATATGACATGGGAGATGTCCCGATCTATCTTTTATAGTGATTAGGGATGAATACCTATATAAGAAAATTGTTTCTTAAAAGCCTTTGTCTACAAATCACACAACTATTATTTTGTTAAATACTACTCTTATCCCAATCCAACAACAAAGTGTTTGTTGGTTTGGATGATTGTATTCCTAAAGAGGAACTTAGTTCCAAAGGAATTAGTGTGAGTAAATGTAGAACTTGAAATGTTCTAGACAAACAAGAAAACATTGAACCTAAAAGAGGTATAGTAGGAACAAGGAGAATCACAAGCTATAGTGGAATCTCAAATTCCTTATGTAACACACAAAGCTCATAGTTCTAGTGAAACATGCCTAGATCTTGAAAGATTATGATATCTTCAAGAAGGTGGTTGGTTGGTATTATGTGACGAGTCAACTATCTACCTAGAAACTGTTGAGGGACCAGAATATGAAACATGGCTTGAGGCGATGAGATCCAACATGAACTCTGTGTACACCAACACAATATGACCTTGTGTTGGATCCACCTAAAGGGGTAAACCCATAGGGTGCATTTGGGTGTTTTTAAGAAGACCAACATGGAAGAGTGTATTGGTTGCAAAGAGTTTCAAACAAGTTCAAGTTGTTGAACATGATGAAGTCTTTCACCAGTTACCATGGTTAAATCCATCAGGATCATGCTTGCTATTACATCTTATTAAGACTAATGAAATTTGGCATATGGATGCTAAAACTACATTCATTAACTGCAATAATTATAAGGATGTGTATGTGTCACTGGCTAAAGGTTTTTTAAATCCAATAATGCAAATAAAGTCTATAAGCTACCAAGGTCAATGCTTTGATTGAAGCAAGCATCTCACAGTTGGAATCTTCTATTTGACAAGACAATCATAGGGTTTGACTTGAATCAGAATGAAAATGAAATTTTTGATTACAAAGGATTTATTGGGAGCATATTTATATTCCACACTATGATTTGTAATAACATCCTTATCCTACAAATATTAAAAATTGGAAAGGAAAGTATCTTATCTATGAAGGGTTTAGGAAAAGCATCCTATATGATAGAATTAAGATCTATGGAGATAGATCTAGAAAGCTTCTTGACCTAAGTAAGAGAACATACATTGGATAGCTGCTAAAGGGTTCACCATGCATGAATCAATGGGAGAGAACTTGTCCATGTTCCATAAAGTTAGTCTCTCAGGAGCCTAGTATGACAGTTCTTATGAAGAATGGGAACACATGGAATAGATGACATGTTCATTCACTATTGGATATATCTTGAATGTAGTGTTATGTACTTATCCTGTTATCTTGTATGTATTGAACATAATGAGAGAATATCTAGTTATCTCATATGTATTAGACATGATGAGAGGATATCCAGTCATCTCATATGCATTGGACATTACCTAACAATCTCGTATGGACATGTTGAGAGGGTATATGTCAAATTCTAGTGAGGGTCATTGGACTACCATAAAGAACATACTTGGGTGATTGTGAAGTGCTAAAAGGATCGGTTCCTTAATTATGGTAATAAGGAAGAGTTGGATGTAAAAGGTTACACCAATGCAAGCTTCCAAACTGGCAAATTAATAATCACAATCTAAACTTATGTTTGACGTTAAATGGGAACTATAAGCTAGAAAGGTTTTCGAGCTAATGATAATTGTTCATATCTATAAAAGAAGTTGAGTATCTCTGTGTTATGAGAACAACAGAGGATATTGTATGGATCAAGAATTTCATTTGGTCAAACTTGTGTAAGGTTCCAACCATTAATGACACAATAGAAATACGATGACAACAATGGAGCTACTAGGGACCAAAAAAAACAATGGAGCTACTAGATAGGTTGGGAATATCAGTTAGCATAGTACGACACTTCCATCTCATATGAGATACCGTACAACAAAGATATGTGAGAATTTCAAAATACCAACTTTAAGAAAATGTTGCTAAACCTGCTATAAAAGTTCTTGCGCAACAGAAACATGATGGACATGATATGATCACTTAGAATATGATTCGTGCGTGATAGGCACTAAGTGCAAGTGGGAGTATGTTGGTATGTATGCCCAAACAACCAATCATATGACGATTTGAATGTGGCATTAAATACTTCATTTGATAATAATGAAGGTAATTTTGTCTATTATGTCTGTCTCGGTCATGATATGTTGACACAAACATAAGTAGATGTCTGAAGAATGATGTTACTCAATAAGGTTTGCCTTTAAGTACGTGACTTGAATAATGAAATCATATGAATGCTAAGAGTACATACATTCTTGTTATGTCCCTAGTCAGATATTAATGCGGAAAGGAATAGACAACAGTAATAAAGAAGATTAGAGTGTGCGTTGACTGATGATAGTGTCTCATTAGTCATGAAATACGATATCAATTCACTCACGTGGTACATGTTAGAGAACAATGTATTCGATAAACCCAACATGAGAGTGATACATGGAGACCATGGAATGGTAGTCAGAATCATCTCTCATAGTGATAGTGGTGATTGTGGTTCTTAGACCTGAAGTCACTAAACTTATCACATGTAGTTGGGTATACTTTGACATCATCAAATGTAATCCTAAAATAAGGGTTGCCATAAAGGTGATGATTGGGTAGCTTTGACACATGGGAACTGAGTGTGAGTGATGTAAATGGGATTTGTCCCTCCTATAGGAGTTTGATATCCAAGGCCTCTTGATAAGAGAGATTGAGAAATGCACGACCATACCGATGTGGTTCAGTATGTGATATGTGAACTCATATGCATCTTAGACATTCTACTCTAGTTCAAGGAACATGGATTGTACATTGATAGGATGACAATTCCATGACTCAAGTTCAATCCGAATATCAGAGACAAATGAACTATGCAGTCACTATAACACTAATCACAGATTCTAGGTTGAAGTTGTTATCTAACATTCTAAATTACTTGGGTAACAATGATGTGTGACTAGGCACCGCTCTTTGCTTGTGATGTCATAATTTGTTATGAACATTCGCTGCCAACATAATTCTGGATATATAGGCTCACACACACATCATACACTTTGATTAAAGGAGTATGTTCATGAATGATGTTTATATTGAATGTTAAAGGTGTCTAGGTATTCAATGAAGCAATAGATCAATGAACTGGACTCAGAATCATCAAGCTCCAGTGTTGGACGGAATGTTTAGAATGTTAGGTTGATCATAAACTAAATTGGCTGAGATCTACCAGAACTAGGGCAAGAGACGACCATCTCATGTGAGTGAGATTACTGGTTCGTGATTGTGAGATTATCGGTTTGCATAAGCAAGACGTCCAGTTTGTGGTCGTGAGACAAACAACTCGCATGAGTGAGACACCCAGTTTGTGGAGAAATTTGATTGCATCACGGATTAATGCTGACATCATGTTGTACATTAATGGGATTCAAATTTCCAATTTCATGTAGAATAGGAAATTGCATGAAATGACCATCTCACTAACCAGGATGACCGTATGGCAAACAAGATGACTGTTTCACAGTGCAAGATGACTATCTTGCAGTTAGCAGGCTCTAGAACATTCATGATTCTGGACCCTTCTACTCCCACATCGATGGGGAACCCTGACACTAGACTCTGCTATAATAAGAATGGGGGCTTCCCAAGACACACAATTTAGAATTAGTTGCTCTGACAATTGTTGTCCTCTCTAGTTGTGGTAACCAATAGAGAACCCAAGCAAGTCCTACCTGTCAAAGGGAGGGATAATGAGGGAGAGAACAATTGAGAATTAGTTATGGGAGAGCATGTCAGTGACTAGTATTGTGACAGAAGGGGAAAAATCCTTCCCATTGGCCTGGTAGAGCAACATGGAGTTCCCAGTAGTCCATGTGGACAACTCCAAAGGTGGGAATCTGTTGTCTTCTGCTTGGAGGACAACGTCAACATGCAATCCATGGAAAAACTACAAGAGCTGCTACAAACGTTGTTCTTGTTTTCTATCTATGGTAAAGGCTAAGTGCTACAAAAATACCATCCAAGAGAAACTAGTTGACAGTTGTGCATCTACAATGATGAGGAATATGCCACTCGACTTTCTCCAAGATCTAATATATCCTCAAAACCATCCTTTCCATTATATAGTTATTGATGTGATCAGTTGGTTTATGGGAATATGGCAATAAAGTTTTTGTTTTTTTTACCTATATCTGCACCCTATTTCCCTACAATATCTATATTAATCATGTCTACAAGTGAGATATATAGATGTAAAATGACTGAAGAAACATTTTTGTGGTTAGACTACTTAAATAGTAATATATTCTATATAGCATGGCTTTTCATACCTATTAGATTGTTAATTTTAATTTTCTAGTTGAATTTGCATTTATCTTTGAAACACTTTACCTCAAATTAGCTCTATTCTATGACGTAAGGGTTAAGTTTTGTATTTTTATGGTTAAAATAGATAAGTTTATTCAAGATAAGTTGGTATTTACTTTTTTGAACTCCTTACAGGAAAGAAAGGAGTTTAATCAAGATTATAGAATTCAAATTGGGATTGATATGACAATATTATATGATTCCTTGGAGTTTGTCAACATATGAATTATTTATTTCATTAATGAACTTGATATGTGAAATTTATCTTTTTCTTAGATCTAGTAGAACAATGTAGGGAATATGGTGATAGAGATGGCAATGGAAACAAAAAATTTGTTGCCAGATTCCCCATTGACCAATGGATCATGCCAGTAACTATGAATGTGAATGAAGTTTGCAAGGCATATACTTAGTCCAGGAGTAAGTCCAATGAATATCCTTGCAGCGATGTGATTCTTTAGCAAGTAACACCTAGAAGGTTGTCCCTGGCAGCTTCCTAGTGTAGCACCATAGACTACGGTTCACAACATTCTCCTAGCATCTTGGCAATGACCTCAAGGCCTCTATTGTTTTCCATGTGGACCACCAGGAACTCATCGTCATGCTTCCTAGAGCCAACGAGATTGAGTTTACCCCTTAACATGCTAGTGTTGAATTATTCTCCCTTGTTGTCTCTCCCTTTTTATAGGTAAGACTTGCTCAGGTTCTCACGTTACCATGATTGTGAGGGGACAACATTTGTCAACATTAGTTGTGTCTTCTGAAAGCCTTGACTACTCCCCCCATATAGGAGGGCTAGGGCCAAGGTTTCTGACTTAACTGGGAGTCAAAGAGATGTATTATCACAAATTGTTTCATGTCATGAGTTGGTTGACTCACACTACAAGTCAATGAAATTGAATGTTTTCCTATTTGCAAACATATTGATGACTAATGCACAACATGACATAAGAATCAATCCTTGATCCAATTTTATTGGTCATTGAAATAGATGATTTACATGTTGAACTAGTCGATTTATACTCTAAACAGATCTATCAATATTCTAAACCAGTTGATCCATTTTGCAGTTCAACCAATGTTAATCCACATTGTTTAATTTGACTCAACACTTGAATCGATCAACTCAACACTTGAGTCGGTTGACTCAAATTCTTAGTTAGCCAATTTTCATCCAGTGATGTTTGTATGGAATACCTAAACACTTTAGTAATCAAGTTAAAACTTATTCACGAGTAAAATCCTATTGCAGGTGTATCCTATGCGTGTAAACCTGTAGGTACCAAGTTATGTTGGTAGTGAATGTACATAACTAGATAATTACATCACAAACAATGAATGGTATCTAGAACACATCATTGCTACCCAAGTAATTGGAAGTTGGAGAACAACTTCAACCTACATCCATGATTAGTGTTACCATGATTGTATGGTTCCTTTTTCACTGATATCTAGATTGGACTTGAGGCATGGGATCGTCATGCTCTTAATATTCAATCCATGATCCTTGAACTAAGGTAGATGATCTAAGATGCATGTGAGCTCACATATTATATATTGATTCACATGAGTATGACCATTCATTTCTTAAAATCTCTTACCAAGTGTCCAAGATATGAACTTTGGTAGGAGGGACAAATCTCATCTATATCACTCATAGTCAAGCCCCATGTGCCACAATGTATCCAAGAAACACCTTTATGGAAACTGTTATTCAAGGTTTGCGCTGGGTGATGTCAGAACACATTGAACGACATGTGATGAGTGTAGTGACTTCAAATACAAGAAATACAATGAGAGCTGATTTTGAATACCATTCAATGGTTTCCAAGTATCACTCTCAATGTGAGTATGTCTAGTATATTGTTCTATAAAAATTATATATGTGCATGGCTTGATGTCATATATCATCACTAATAAGAATTTTTCATCAGCCAACACACATTCTAGTCTCATGTATTATTGCAGTCTATATTCTTTGCACAATAATATCTGACGAGGGATATAACAAGAATATATATACTCTTATCATACATATGATCTCATTGTTCAAGTCCTCAACCTAAACACATATGTCATCAAGTAATATCATTATTTAGACATCTATCATGTTATTCTATCATCTCATAATTGAAAAAACATATAGATGGAATTTGTCTTTATTATTAATCACATCATGTACGTGATGTCGTATAACAATCATACTATGATTGGATCTATGGGAATACATAACAACATACTCCCACTTGCACTTATATTCAATCACCTAAGAACTTATTCCCAAGTGATCTACATGACCTTCATTCTTCTAATGTGAAAGTGCTTTTGCAAAGGGGTCAACAACATTACTTTCAGTTGGTACTCTACAAATCTTCACATCTTCTCTATGTATGATCTGTCATATTAGATGGAACCATTATACTATGTGCTTGGAATGCTGATATGAAGGGGGTTCCTTAGCTTGTGGAATATCTCCATTGTGTCACAATGTAACTCTACTACATCGTTGATGATTGGAACCACCCAAAGTTCAATGATGAACTTCTTGATCCAAACAACTTCCTTCATTACATTGGAGGCAACAACATACTCGACCTTTGTTGTAGAATTAAATCCTATTTCCGTCTTGAAACACTTCCATCTTACAACTCCATTATTGAGGTAAAACACAAATCCATTTTGCAATCTGAAGTCATGTTTATCAGTTTGAAAGCTTGCATTTGTGTAACCCTTTACCACCAACTTTTTGTCATCACCATTGATAAAAAATTGGTCCTTAGTTCTTCTTTAGTACTTAAAGATGTTCTTTACAATAGTCCAATAAAACCTCACCAGTATCTAACTGATATCAGGTTGTCATGCTCAATGCATATGAAACATCAAGACACATATATAACTTTGCATACATGATGATCTAATTGTAGATGCATATGGAATCTTACTCATGCATTTTATTTCTTTACAAGAACTAGGATATTGAGCTATATATATAGTAACACAATGAGATATGGGTAGCTTTCCTCTCTTTGATAACTTCTTCTACACTTTATCAATGTATGTGCTCTATGTTAGACCATGAATCCTTATAGATGTATCTATATAGATCTTTATTCTTAAGATCTAGGATGCTTCTCCTAAGTCTTTCATAGAAAATGCATTTCCTAGCCAGGTTATAGCATTTTTAAGGTGGGGATGTTGTTCCTCATTAATATTATGTCATCTACATATAATATGATGAACACAATCATGATCCCACTAACCTTCTTGCAAACACATGGTTTATCTTCATTTTGAGTAAAGCCAAAGTCTTTGACAATTTTGTCAAATCAAGGATTTCATCTCTAAGAAGCTTGCTTCAATCTGTAAAGTGACCTTTGTAGCTTGCAAACTTTATTGACTTCTTTTGGATTTATAAAACCCTCAACTTGTGGGATGTACACATCCTCAAGTAGATTGCCATTAAGGAATGCAATTTTAACGTCCATTTGACAAATCCCATTATCATAGTAAGATGCAATTGAAAGCATTATCCTAATGGATTAACCATGGAAATTAGAGAAAATGTTTCATCATAGTCAACACCTTGAACTTGTCTGAGACCATTTGTAACAAATCAACCATTATAAGTTGTACATTACCATCCATGTTAGTCTTATTATTGAAGATCCGCTTCCTCCCTACGGGTTTTACCCAGGTGGATCTACCAAGGTCCATACCTTTTTGGTGCATTTGGATTCCATCTCAGATCTCATGGCCTCAAGCCACTTCTTAGGCTCTAGTCCCTGAAAAACTTCTATTTAGGTTGTTGGATCATCATCTATGACCAACTCATCACCTTCTTGAGTCACAAGATAACCAAATCTTTCACACTCAAGGCATATCCTACTAGATCTATGAGGTTCATGAGTTACATGAGGAATGTGAGATTCCACAACAGTCTGTGATTCTCCATGTTCTTGTAGTACTTCTATAGTTTTAATGTTTTCTTGTTTGCCTAAAACCTCTCTGAGTTCTACTTCCCCCCGCTAATTCTTTTGGATATAAATTCCTTTTCTAAAAATACATGATAACACCCATTTTATGGATGCTAGAGCTTATATTTTATTATCAAAATAGCCTCCAAACCTAACTTCCTCTTCATTTTATTTTATTTATTGTGAAGAAATTATGCCCGCTACGCCCCTGACAATATTTCCCATCTTTTGCAGGGTTTTTCCTATTTTTCCACATTAAAAGAAGCACCAATGGGCCCATCAGGCCCATCATTAACTATGTCCCAGTCCCGACCCAGTATCTTGTGAGGTCGATGCGCCCTCTTAGCCATAATGGTCACCACTCACTACATTGGAAACTCGATGCAAGCGTGTCGTGCTGGAGTCCCTGTCCGCTGCAGCTCTCTACCCGATATGGTGTCTAACTCATCATGGTTCATAAACTGACGAGGTCGTTACCCGACATTGCCACCCCTCGGTGCCGCAGCATGATAAGGCTCCAACCTGCCAAAGTTGTACGCGATATGCTCCCTGCCCGACACGCTCATGGCCCGACACGCGTGATGGGCGATAGCCGTATCATCCCCCCCACCTGAAGCCTCAAGAATGGAGCCACAGATGAAAGACACGTGGGCCAATAAAAGCCACAAACTCCCATCAACTCACTGCCTATAAATAACAGATACAAGCCAATGATGGGACGGGTCAGACCCTACTAGAGCTAACCCCTAGAGTAAAGGAAGTAGTGTGTAGAGTCCTAAGGAGCCTTCCATACGATAAGTAGGTGAGCACACCCCCATCCCGAGAGGGATGGGAGGAGTTCACTTAGAGACCATTCTGGTAGCCACAAGCAGCACAATATGATCCTCAAGGCCACTTCAATAATGTCGGGTTCCTATCTGGGCTTTAACTCGAGACGGCTTGCCCACCTATACCCGAAACGAAGAATCTGAGAGCCTTAAGATAATTGTTAACCCGATATGTATCCTAACACAACATAGTACCCAACCCGATATGTTATATACATGTCATGGCTGCAGCCCGACACGGACAACAACCCAACATGACCATATCGGGCAGAGGTCCTATCCTGATACAACCCTTACCCGTCACGGTCCATGACCCGACATGGTCAAGGACCCGACACGGTTGTATCTCGATATGGCACTTACCTGGTATCAGGTTAGCATTATCTTAGGTGTCTGTTGTTGTGTACTTCAATCTCCTAAATCAAGGAGATAAATACTTATCTTCATTTTATAACATTTACTTTCATTTAATTACAACATTGTAACTAAACCATTATGTTTCTTTATGATTCTTGAAATCTGTGGAGTTTATCTCATATCATTTTATGTATGACTTTATTTTGTTAGATGATTTCTTTCTGGCATCTGAGTTCTAGTTTCATCTTTCTGATTCACGCTTTTGACTATCTATCAAATCATATTTCTTTTTTTGACTCCTTCGAGAGAGGGATGTTGTAAACTTCTCGAACTTGGTCTGATTCAGGTGTATGAGAGTACTCAGAATCAGAGCTGTGCCCGACGTATCTTTCTACATGAGTCCATTCCTGGTACCTTTGAGAGAAGGAACCCAATACATGGTTCATTGACGTTTTGTTTGAGAGAAGAGGATGCAAAATGTAGGCCACCACCACTTTTTAGGATTAAGTTTTCTTTCTTCATGCTTTACACCGAAGATAGTTTCATCTCCTCAGTTTCCTTTATACAAAAACTATCATAAAAATTGTGAAAACCCAAAATACCCAAAGCTTTAATCTTTCTAGTAACTCCCCTTGGAGACAAGTTTTAGTTTATATCTTTGTGATTCTTTTACTACAACAAACCTTAATCCTCTGACCTTTTCTATGTGCTTAGACAAGTAAAACTTGAGTTCCGACGTGTTGTTCTCATAGTCCTTGTGTTCAACCCCGAACTACTTCGACCTTGTGCTAATTGCAAGAGCTTAAGCATTCATGTGTTATAAATTACTAAAGTCTAATGACCTAGACATGTATCCATTTTTGAACCCATGCTTAAGGCTTATAAACTTTTTGGTGCCATTGCTGGGGACTCAGCAACGAATACCATTCTATGAATTCGAGTTTTACTTGCACTTTGCCAAAAACCTTGTACATATGCATATAATATTGCAGATACTTATTGCACATAATTTATATAACACACTCACACTTTTACATCCCTTCTTTTCAGGTACTTATTCATCTCTTCAAACCCTCCTATGTATGGAAAACAATGGATGAGGAAGCACTCGAAGCTCGATCACTTCATTCTTTTGTCCAAATTAGGGCAAATGAGGAAAGGAACCCAGTGGTGGAACAACTACTCAATGTGGCTAACTTTGAGATGAAGCCTACCTTTCTCCAGCTGCTGCAACACAACCGGTTTGGAGAAAACACCAGTGAAGAGAATCCTTACAACTATCTTACAACGTTCAAGAGGACCTATAAGAACTTCAAGATCAATAGGGTCCCGATATCTTCTATCTACACCCAGTGATTTCCTTTCTCCTTAAGGGACAAAGATCTGGAATGGTACACAAGTCTCCAAGATGGGAGCCTCCCTGATTGGGAACATTTGGCCAATGCTTTTATTGCTAAGTTCTTCCCTATAGAGAGAACAATAAAATGTCAAAATAAGATAACCAGATTCTCACAGAAGGTTTCAGAGAACCTACATGAAACATGGGAAAGAATCCAAGGCTATCAGAGAGAGTTCCCACACCATAGTTTTTATGAGCCCAAGCTTATCACCACCTTATACAATGGGTTGTGCATCAGAGAAAAGAAATCCTTAAATGTTGCAGCAGACAATGATTTCTTGGGCTCAAAGCCCAAAGAGCTAGGGAGATTATAAACAATATGGCCACAAATCAGCAGGATAGTGAGTATGATAGAGAATCAATGAGTCACTCTACCCTTAGAGAATTGAAGGTGATGGAAGCACTGGTAGCTAAGTTGGACAAGATAGTGACTAATGTTTAAGCCTTGAAGGAGCAGAGCTATAAAGGCAAGGTCCGACTAGAAGTGGTCAGAAGATGTGCCACATGCAGAGAGCCAGACCATCTTTCCAACTTTTTCCCACACACGGCTATGTACAACGAGCCTGATGACAAAAGTACAGAGAATGTGAGTTATGTCCAGTACTGTCGTCCTAACCATCCCATATTCTCATATGGAAACACCAGCATGGTAGAAATCTCTCACCAGCTGGTAGGTGGAACCTCTTCAGGTGGACATCATAATCATCAATGCCAAACATGTTTCCAACAACAGAGAATCTACCCGAACGTCCAACAAGGTCAGCAACAACGACTGTCGATGATGACTGAGTTAATCTCCTTCACCAAGAAATAGAATGATCTAAATGAAAAGCTACACAAGAGTTCCATAGACAGCACGCCATTACTCAAATTAATGGAGCAGAAAACGGGAGGGTTCTCGACTCAGATCGGGGAGCTCCAACAGCACAACAAACAAATATACCAGTAGCTGGCAGGCCTAGCCCAGAGTATCAGCCATCAGGTAGGGAAATTCCTGTCCAGCATTGAGGCAAACCCGCTAGGGAATGAAACTACAAAGATGGCCTTCCTGATATCAGGAATAGTGATACACTCAGCCGACAAGAATAGAGCAACAACAACAACAACACAAGTCAAGGATGTAACCCCCGAGGAATCAAAAGAAGTACCCACAAAGCAAAAGAAAGTAACCGTGAAAGGAGATGATGACATGACTTCCGAGGAGTGTCCGGACAGGTACGCACCTCGCTTACCTTTCCCACATAAGCTAGTGAACGTTCAATTAAAGAAAAGGTATGAGAAGTTCATGGCTGTCGTGAAAAAGTTGCACCTCTACATCCCTTTCTTGGATGCCATCAAGGAAATTCCCACCTATGCAAAATTTCTCAAGGACTTGATTTCAAGGAAGAAGAGAGGAGAAGATGTTGAGACTGTGAAGTTAGCATAGATGTCCAGTTCTTTTGTTAGGGCAAGTATGCCTTCCAAGAAGAAAGACCCTGATACGTTTGTCATTCCCTTCCAGGTTGGAGACAATGTGACCTGAAAAGTTCTAGCAGGCCTGGGAGCACGCATTAGTCTAATGTCGTTGTCGCTTGCAAAGAGGTTGGGACTTACTGATATAGTAAGTACAAATATGAGAATCCAGCTAGCAGAACACACCTTCACAAGACCTGTTGGAGTAGTGGAACATGTACCCATTAGGGTTGGGTAGTTCTTTATACCCTGTGACATCATTCTGATCGACGCCTTGGAAGATCCTAGCTGCCCGATGATTTTCCAATGATCCTTCCTTGCAATTGGTAGAGCGCTCATCAACATGGAGGTAGGGATGATAACAATCAGAGTCTGATGAGAGCATATTGACTTCAACATCTGTGACTGCATGAAAGCCCCCTCTTTCATTGAGTCTTCTTACTTTAATAAAAGCTATCAGCAACTCTATGATGAGGTAAGGGAGGAGAAGGTTATGGTGAACCCATTGATGCGTGCCTTAGTTGGCAACACACATGTGGTTGATGACCCTGAGGTGAAAGCACTCCTGGAATTTCTGGATGTCAAAGACTTGTCTCAAGCAGAAGGCCCAGTTGAGATGGTGATGTATGTTGCACTATGAAGCTATCCTACCAAAGAACCAGAGAGGAAGACCCCGCCCAAACTAAAAGTTTTGCCGAAAGGATTAGAGTACAAATTTATGGATGAAGAAGGAATAAATCCAGTTATTATCAACTCAGAGTTGACTGATGATCAAAAGGAACAACTACCGGTGGAGTTGAAGCTACGAAGAAAGGCCTTAGGTTACTCAATTAGAGACCTAAGGGGGATCAACCCTTCTGTGTGTATGCACAAAAGTCACCTCGAAGAGAATTCCAAATCCTACGCCCAACTGCAATGGAAACTAAATGTGAAGTTGCGAGAGGTGTTCAACTAAGAAGTTATAAAGCTCTGTGATATAGGAAACATCCACGCCATCAGTGACAATATGTGGGTGAGTCCCATTCAAGTAGTCCCTAAGAAGGGAGGTATCACACTAATCAAGGGAGACAATGAGGTTGAAGTTGCAACCAAGACTGTCACTGGCTGGCGGATGTGTATAGACTATAGAAAGTTAAACACTG
Source organism: Alisma plantago-aquatica (assembly GCA_963693085.1). Classification (NCBI taxonomy): domain Eukaryota; kingdom Viridiplantae; phylum Streptophyta; class Magnoliopsida; order Alismatales; family Alismataceae; genus Alisma; species Alisma plantago-aquatica. The sequence goes on from OY856409.1 coordinate 1,830,616,283, forward strand.
CCACCCACAAAGATCATTTTCCTCTCCCATTCACCGACTAGATGCTTGAGCACCTGGTCCACCATTCATAATTTTGCTGGTTGGATGGGTACTCGGGGTTGTATCAAATCCCCACTCATCCAGACAGTCAGGAAAAGACTACCTTCACCTGCATTTATGGAACCTCTTCTTTTAGAAGAATGCTTTTTGGGCTCTGCAACACACCCGCAACCTTTCAACTGTGCATGAATACTATCTTCGCCAATTTCTTAGAAGATAAGATGGAAGTCTTCATGGATGACTTCAGAATCTATGGTAGTTTTTTTGATGATTTCTTGAATAATCTATCTTTGGTGATGAAAAGATGTGAAGAACATAGTCTCACCCTTAACTGGGAAAAGTGCCATTTCATGGTGCAAGAAGGTATCGTTCTAGGACATAAAGTATCCAATACAGGCATCAAAGTTGACCAGTCCAAGGTGGAAGTGATTGCAAAGCTCCCTCCACCCACATTTGTGATAGGAGTCAGAAGCTTCTTAGGGCATGTCGACTACTACAGAAGGTTTATCAAGGACTTCTCAAAGATTGCAAAGCCGTTGTCAATTTTGTTGAAGAAGGATGTGAAGTTTGATTTCATAGAAGAATGCCTCACGACATTCTCCACCTTAAAGGGTGCTCTAGCCTCAACACCCATTATCCAATCGCCAGACTGGACTCTTCCACTGTTGCTTATGTGTGACACTATTGATTTTGCTATAGGCGCAATCCTTGGGCAAAAGAAGGACAAAAAGCATCACGTGATCTTCTATGTCAGTAAAACGTTAGACGAGGCTCAGATGAATTACACAACCACCGATAAGGAAATTCTAACTATTGTCTATTCATTTGACAAGTTTTGATCTTACTTGTGGGTTCCAAGGTGACTATTGACACAGACCATGCAGCCATCAAATATCTGATGCAAAAGAAAGACACTAAGCCTAGGCTGTTGCACTGGGCATTTCTTTTACAAGAGTTTGATCATGAGATAATCAACAAGAAGGGTACTGAGAATGTAGTTTCTGACCACCTATCCATGATCAAAGTGGAGGATGACCACCTGTTGTCAATCAATGAAAGCTACGCTGATGAGGCAATCTATGTTGCCCATATAGCTAATCTAGAAGGACCCTAGTATGTTGATATCTGCAACTATCATTCCTACAAACAAGTACCTCCAGAAATATCTTATAATCAGAAGAAGAAATTCTTCTCTAATTTGAAGTACTATTACTGAGATGAACCTTTGTTGTTTAGGCGTTGTGCTGATAGCCTCTATAGAAGATGTATACCTGAAGATGAAGCCCCAAAGGTATTTTTTTGTGTATCACTCCTCTCCTTATGGAGGACACTTGGGAGGTAAAAGAACTGCAACCAAGGTTCTCTGGTATGGTTTCTATTGGCCAACTCTTTTTAAAGATCCTCATGCCTATGTCAAAGCCTGCAGTGAGTGCTAGAGAACTGGGAATATTTCCCACATGAATGAGATTCCTATGTCTGAATGGATTGAAGTTGAAATCTTTGATGTATGGGGAATCAATTACACGTGAACTTTTCCGTCATCATATGGTTTGTAGTACATTCTAGTTATAAAGCCATACCCACTTGGGTAGAAGCCATATGGTTTCTATGGACTATGTCTCCAAGTGGGTAGAAGCCATACCCACTACCACCTGTGATGCTAGGTCTACTATAAAGCTTTTCACAAAGATAATCTTCCCAAGATTTGGAGTCCCTCGAACGGTGATCAGTAACGATGGATCACACTTTGCTGAAAAGCAATTTGAGTCACTCCTGCGAAGGTATGGGATTCGACATATGGTTGCTACCCCATATCATCCATAGACGTTTGGGTAGATTGAAGTTTTAAACAGACAAATCAAACAGATTCTGGAGAAGATAGTTGGAAAATCTCAGAAGGACTGGTCCACGAAGATGGATGACACTCTCTGGGCATACAACATGACACTTGGAACCACACCCTATCATTTGATATATGGGAAAGCATGTCATCTCCCTTTTGAGTTAGAGCACAAGACATTTTGGGCCATCAAGCATCTCAATATGGATTCATTCCTAGCCGACAAGAAGTGGTTCCTCCAGCTTCAAGAAATCAAAGAACTTAGGCTTCACACCTATGAGAATGTGAGGATCTATAAGCTGAGAACTAAAGTTTGGCATGACTCCCACTTGAAGAAGAAATATGTCAAGGAAGGCAACAAAGTTTTGCTTTTTAAATCTTCTATTTGACTTTTTTTAGGGAAACTACAAACTCGCTGGTCAGGACCGTTTGTGGTAGAGAAGATGTACCCCTCAGGAATGATGGAGCTGTATGACAAGGATGATCCTATAAAGGTCTTTCCAGTCAATAGACACCAGGTGAAAACGTTCTATGAAGACGAAGCTTTCACAAGGCGACCTGAGTTGCCCCTAAATGATGCCGAAGCCGCACCCGTTGATGAAGCCTACCAAGACGGAAGATGTCGAGATAAAGAAAAAACCATAACACTCCTTGGGAGGCAGCCCAAGTTCTTACTTTCTTAGGATAGGATGTTATTTCCTTTTCCTACTAAGAATATTCTAAACACTTTCATTATAATAAGGCCCTAGTATGTGAAGGTGCCATACGCACTGACTCTCACATTTTCTGGGCCACCGACTCAGTTTCGTTACCTTGATGTGTTATACTAGCTGAGGCTAAGGTTTACACTTAGGTTGGTGATGTTTTACATATCAAGTGCCTTTTACTTTAGTTTTCAGTTTCACTAAGGTTTTATGCCTTTTGAGCAGAATGCATGGCGCGCAGACATGTTAACCATATTTATTGCTCATGCTTGGTGTATCGGGTTATCGTTCCAGACAGAGTGTATCGGGCATGTGTTGCACACGTTGCATGATTCAGACCATGTATCGCTCTGTCAGGTAACATTCTTACCACACCGCGCCAGATGCAACGTGTAAACTTGTGTCGTACGCAAAATGCACCAGGTAACATATGTCGGATGACGCAACGCCTCCCTCTAAACCTCATGACATGGCATGATTAGACAAGTTTTACCTTGCTTTGGAAGGTGATTTGCTAGCATGCATGACGCGTGACCCCATTTTTGCCATTTAACCCTCTTCGCAGAAAACTATATAAGAAACAAGAGATTAATCATGTCAGTTTACCAAAGTTGCCAAGCTTCTGCACCCCGTATCGCACAATCTCTTATATCGCTCAAAGCCGTCCTAGCTCCAGTACCATGTTTCCTGCCTACCTCCTGTGTCGTGTTCACCATCTCTCTATCCCACAAGGTAATAACCCGTGTCGCATAGCCTCTATCACACATACCTATTGCCCAGTTGTATCACACACCGTTAACTCTTAGATTGTATCACACACTGTGTATCATGTTCTTGCTCATGTCGGGCAAAGCTTTAAATATGTATCAATTTTCCTATCACTTTGATTATGTCGAGTTTCCATCCATGTCGTGCGACACAAGTATGGAAAATCACATGTATCACACATTCCTCATCATGCTAAGAAAGTTTGGGGTGCCTAACAACACTCTCCAGGGTTTGCGCAATGCACGTGTCGCGCAACCATATCACGTCATTTTACTGCCGACTTCACAAGTGCATTGCTTTCTCTTATACTCGGTCCCGGTTTATCACGGGTATCATGCAAGGACGTGTCAGGTTTCTTTAGTATCGTTCACTTGCGTGTCGTGTGCCAGAAATTATAATGTTTTGCTTCAACCTAACAATATGTTTCCTAATGCAACTCGATACCGGTTTTTGCGGGTATCACCCAAACTGTATTAGGCAGTACCATTCTTACTAAATTTCAATTGTAACGATCCCACGTATCAGGAGGACACATTTTTTACTGAATAACCCTTTTTGATTTACCATGAATTGTTCATCTTTTTTTAGAAAATGGCATGTACAAAAGAGACTGTCATCCAAGTCGACAATCAGGGCTGGGGGATCAACCTCGAGGCCACTACAGTGGCCACCGCAGGGCAAAAATGCCCTAGCTTAGCAACAGTTGGTCCCTTTGACCCAAAAAATGTCCCTGCGTCGATGTAGGAGTAGCCCCAACTGCAATGGCGAACCCAAAGTTCTTGCCCGCTCTCTAGGGTGCTTCGCGCGAAGGGACACATACCACCAGAGGTGCTACCCCAAGTTGGCGGTAAAGGTCTACCGCCCGACCAAATTCTACCACCACACTTCCTTCCGGAAAATCAGTATCCTCGATAGGCTAGACAACATCCTCGAGGCTACCAGACTCAAGAAGCTCTGTTTCATCTTCTCCAACTTGTACACCGAGTTGACAAAGGAGTTCATCACCTCCATCCGTCGAGATCCAAACACCCCAGAAGAAAGCAAGAGGTACGACAAAGCAGATAGGCTGCAAGGGCGCCTCTACAACCAAGTGCATGAAATCACAGAGAGGTTTCTCAATGAAATCTTCTCCACCAGCGCAGCTGAGCAAGAGCTGCTCAACAATGGAGCCCGCATCAGTAGCAATTATGGCTTTGACCTAGTCAAGATATGGAAGAAACTAACGGGAGAATCCTCTTTCAAGCCCAGAAGTAAGGTAGCTGTGGTCCACTCCTGCTTCTGGCGAATCGTTCACAAGATCATTGCCAACCTGCTCTTCTATAAGTACAAAACAAGCAACCTGTACACTGAAGAGTTGCATCTGATCTGGTACATCATGGTTGGCAAGCCGATCAACTTGGGGCACAAACTGTTCAATGATCTTCACCCGATCAAGGATACCACCACAGAGTAAAATATGGGAGTAATCGTCAACCTGATCGCAGTTGAGCTAGGGTACCCAAAGGAGCTTCTCAGCCTATCCCAAACCAGGGGTGACAAAAAAATAGATATCAAATTCCTTACCAGGGCGACCATTATAAAGAAGGAGGGTTGCCAGTTTTTCTATAGGTTCACAAGAACCAACATCTTCCTACCCCTCCCAAGCTGCGTCAACTATGATGTAGAGAAGCTAGTCTTCACGATGGTAGAGGTCGAAGCTCTGACCATCGACACAGCCTACGCCACCAGTGCTTCCATCACCTTCGATTCTCCAGGGGTAGAGGGAGAGAACAACTGAGAATTTGTTGTGGGAGAGCATGTAGGTGACTAGTATGGTGACAAAAGGGGAAAACTCCTTCCCATTAGCTCTGGTAGCGCAACGTAGAGTTTCCGGTAGTCCACATTGACTACTCCAAAGGTGAGAGGTCATTGTCTTCCGCTTGGAGGACAACATCAACATGAAGTTCATGGCGAGACTACAGGAGCTGCTACAAACGTTGTTCTTTTCTGCTATTTGCGGTGAAGACTAAGAGCTACAAAAACGCCATCCAAGAGAAACTAGATGACAGTTGTGCATATACAATAATGAGGAATATGTCACTAGACTTGCTCCAGGACCAAGTATATCCTCAAAACCATCCTTTCCACTATATAGTTATTCATGTGATCTGTTGGTTTAATGGAATGTGGCTATACATTTTTTGTTTCTGTTGCCTATATCTATGCCCTATTTCCATACAATATCTATATTAATCATGTCTACAAGTGAGATATATAGATGTAAAATGACTGAAGAAACATTTTTTTCCGTTAGACTACTTAAATAGTAATATATTCTGTATAGCATGGATTTTTATACCTATTAGATTGTTAGTTTTACTTTTCTAGTTGAATCTGCATCTATCTTTGAAACACTTTACCTCACATTAGCTCTATTCTATGACATAAGGGTTAAATTTTTTGTATTTGTATGGTTAAAATAGATAAGTTCATTCAAGATAAGTTGGTATTTTGTGTTTTGAACTCCTTACAAGAAAGAAAAGAGTTTAATCAGGATTATCAAATTTAAATTGGGATTGGTATGACAATATTATATGCCTCCATGGAGTATGTCAACATATGAATTATTTTTTTCATTAATGAACTCAATATGTGAAATTTGTGTTTTTCTTTGATCTAGTAGAACAATGTAGGGAAATATGGCGACAGAGATGGCAATGGTAACAAAAAAATTGTTGCCAGATTCCCCATTGACCAATGGATCATGTCAGTAACTATGAACGTGAATGAAGTTTGCAAGGCATATACTTAGTCATGGAGTAAGTCCAACAAATATCATTCTAGCGGCATGATTCTTTAGCAAGCAACACCTGGACGGTTGTCACTGGCGGCCTCCTGGTGTAGCACCACAGACTACGCTTGACAACTTTCTCATAGAATCTTGACAATGACCTCAACGCCTCTATTGTATTCCATGTGGACCACCATGAACTCCTCATCATGCTTGCTAGAGCCAAGGAGATTGAGTTTTCCATTTAACATGCTAGTATTGAATTGTTCTCCCTTGTTGTCTCTCCATTTTTATAGGTAAAACTTGCTCATGTTCTCACGTTACCACGATTGTGAGGGGATAACATTTGTTATCATTAGTTGTGTCTTCTGAAAGCCTTGAGTACCCCCCCCCCCCATATAGGAGGGCTAGGGCCATGGTTTCCAAATTAACTAGGAGTCAAAGAGATGTATTATCACAAATTGTTTCAGGTCATGAGTTGGTTGAATCACACCGGAAGTCAATGAAATTGAATGTTTTCCTATTCGCAAACATATTGATGACTAATGCACAACATGACATAAGCATCAGTCCTTGATCCAATCTTATTGATCATTGAACTGGGTGATTTACATGTTGAACCAGACGATTTAGACTGTGAACTGGTCTACCAATATTCTGAACCAGTTGATCTATTTTTTATTTCAACCAATGTTGATTCACCATTGTTTAATTTGACTAGACACTTGAATTGATCGACTCAACACTTGATTCAGTTGCCTCAACTTATTAGTTAGCTAATTTTCATCCAGTGATGTTTGTATGGAATACCTAAACACTTTAGTAATCAAGTTAAAACTTATTCATGAGTAAAATCCTATTGCAGGTGTATCCTATGCGTGTAAACCTATAGCTCCCAAGTTACATTGGAAGTGAATGTGTCCATAGCTAGATAATGACATCACAAACAATGAACAATATCTAGAACACATCATTGCTACCTAAGTAATTTGATGTTGGAGAAAAACTTCAACCTACATCCATGATTAGTGTTTCCATGATTGTATGGTTCCTTTTTCACTGATATCTAGATTGAACTTTTGGTAAGGGATCATCATGCTCTTAATATTCAATCCATGATCCTTGAACTAAGGAGATGATCTGAGATGCATGTGAGGTCACATATCATATATTGATGCACATGAGTATGGCCATTCATTTCTCAGACTCTCTTACCAAGTGTCCAAGATATGAACTCCGGTAGGAGGGATAAATCTCATCTACATCACTCACAATCAAGATGCATGTGTCATAATGTATCCAAGAACCCCCTTTATGGCAACTCTTATTCAAGGTTTGCACTGGATGATGTCAAAACACATTGAATGACATGTCATGAGTGTAGTGACTTTAGATCCGAGAACCACAATCACCACTATCACAATGAGAGCTGATTTTGACTACCATTCAATGGCTTCCATGTATCACTCTCAATGTGAGTATGTCTAGTACATTGTTCTATAACAATTATCTATGTTCTTGGCTTGATGTCATATATCATCAGCAATAAGACTTTGTCATCAGCCAACACACATTCTAGTCTCATGTATTATTTGTGTCTATATTCTTTGCACAATAATATCCGACTAGGGATATAACAAGAATATATATACTCTTATCATACATATGATCTCATTGTTCAAGTCCTCAACCTAAACACATACATCATCAAGTAATATCATTCTTTAGACATCTATAAAGTTATACTATCATCTCATAATTGAAAAAACATATAGATGGAATTTGTCTTTATTATTAATCGCAACAAGTACATGATGTCGTATAACAATCATACTATGATTGAATCTATGGGCATACATACCAACATACTCCCACTTGCACTTAGATTCAATCACCTATGAACTTAATACCAAGTGATCTAACATGACCTTCATGCTTCTAATGTGAAAGTGCTTTTGTCAAGGGGTCAACAACATTGGTTTCAGTTGGTACTCTACAAATCTTCGCATCTTCTCTATGTATGATCTCTCATATTAGATGGAACCACCATACTATGTGCTTGGAATGCTGATATGAAGGAGGTTTCTTAGCTTATGCAATATATTTATTGTGTCACAATATAACTCTACTGCATTGTTGATCATTAGAACCACCCAAAGTTCAATGATGAACTTCTTGATCCAAACAACTTCCTTCATTACATTGGAGGTAGCAACATAGTCAACCTTTTTTGTAGAATTAACTCCTATTTCCTTCTTGGAACTCTTCCATCTTATAACTCCATTATTGAAGTAAAACACAAATCTATATTGCAATCTGAAGTCATGTTTGTCAATTTGAAAGCTTGCATTCGTGTTACCCTTTACCACCAACTTTTTATCATCACCATTGATAAAAAATTGATCCTTAGTTTTTCTCCAGTATTTAAAGATGTTCTTTACAATAGTCCAATAAAACTTCACCAGGATCTAACTGATATCTGGTTGTCATGCTCAATGCATATGAAACATCAAGACACATATATAACGTTACATACATGATAGATCTAATTGTAGATGCATATGGAATCTTACTCATGCATTTCCATTCTTTGCAAGAACTTGGATATTGAGCTTTATATATACTAACACCGTGAGATATGGGTAGCTTTCATCTCTTTGAGTTCTCCATGTTGAACTTCTTCTACACTTTCTCAATGTATGTGCTCTATCTTCGACCATGAATCCTTCTAGATGTATCTATATAGATATTTATTCCTAAGATATAAGACGCTTCTCCTAAGTCTTTCATATAAAATGTATTTCCTAGCCAGGTTATTCCATTTTTAAGGTAGGGATATTGTTCCCCATTAATATTATGTCATATACATACAATATGATGAACACAATCATGATCCCACTAACCTTCTTGCAAACACATGGTTTATCTTCATTTTGAGCAAATCCAAACTCTTTGACTATTTTGTCAAATCAAGGATTTTGGCTCTAAGATGCTTGCTTCAATCCATAGAGTGACCTTCGTAGCTTGCAAACTTTATTGACTTCTTTTGAATTTCTAAAACCCTCAATTGTGGCATGCACACATCCCCAAGTAGATTTCCATTAAGGAATGCATTTTTAACGTCCATTTGACAAATCCCATAGTCATAGTAATCTGTAATGGAAAGCATTATCCTAATGGGTTAACCATGGAAATTGGAGAAAATGTATCATCATAGTCAACACCTTGAACTTGTCTAACACCCTTTACAACAAATCAACCTTTATAAATTGTACATTACCATCCATGTTAATCTTATTGTTGAAGATCGACTTCCTCCCTATGGGTTTTACTCCTTAAGGTGAATCTACCAAAGTCCATACCTTTTTGGTGCATATGGATTCCATCTCAGATCTCATGGCCTCAAGCCACTTCTCAGGCTCTAGTCCCTTAATAACTTCTATTTATGTTGGTGGATCATCATCTATGACCAACTCATCACCTTCTTGAGTCATAAGATAACCAAATCATTCACACTCAAGGCATATCCTACTAGATCGATGAGGTTCATGAGTTACATGAGGAATATGGGATTCCACAACAGTTTGTGATTCTCCATGTTCATGTAGTACTTCTATAGTTTTATTGTTTTCTTGTTAGTCTAAAATGTCTTTGAGTTCTACTTTCCCCCTGCTAATTCTTTTGGATATAAATTCCTTTTCTAAAAATACTTGATAACACCCATTTTATGGCTGCTAGAGCTTATATTTTATTATCAAAATAGCCTCCAAACCTAACTTCCTCTTCATTTTATTTTATTTATTGTGACAAAATTAGGCTCACTATGCCCCTGATAATATTTCCCATCTTTTGCAGGGTTTTTCCTATTTTTCCAAAATAAAAGAAGCACCAATTGGCCCATCAAGCCCATTAGCAACAAAGTCCCTGTTTCGGCCCAGTAGCTCACGAGGCCGATGCACCCTCTTACCCGTCACAGTAACCACCTGCTATGATGGGAACTTGACGTGGGTGTGTCATGCAGGAGTCCCTACCCACTATCGCTCTCTACCTGATATGGTGCCTAACTTGTCATGGTTCATAAACCGATGAGGTCGTCACTCGACATGGCCACCCCTCGACGATGCAGCATGACAAGGCTCCAACCCACCTCAGTTGTACGTGATATGCTCGTTGTCTAGCATGCTCATGGCCCAACACGTATGACGGGAGATAGTCGTATCATCCCCCCATTAAGCCTCAAGAATGGAGCCACGGATGAAAGACACGTGGGCCAATAAAAGCAATGAACTCCCATCAACTCGCTGCCTATAAATAGCAGCTACAAGCCTACGATGGGATGAGACACACCCCACTAGAGATAACCCCTAGAGTAAAGGAGCTAGTGCGTTGAGTCCCAAGGAGCCTATATGGTGATAACTAGGTGAGCACACCCCCATCTCGAGAGGGATGGGAGGAGTTCACTTAGAGACTGTTTCTGTAGCAGCAAGCAGCACACTATGATCCTCAAGGCCACTTCGATAATGTCAGGTTCCTATCTGGGCTTCAACCCTAGACGGCTTTCCCACCTATACCCGACATGAAGAACCTGAGAGCCTTAAGATAATGTTAACCCGATATGTATCCTAACTCGACACCATACCCAACCCGCTACAGTTTATACTGTCATGTCTACAGCCTGACACGGCTAGCAAACTGACATGACCATATCGGGCAGAGGTCCTATCCCGATACGACCCTTACCCATCACAGTCCATGACCCGACACAGTCAAGGACGCGGCACGGTCATATCCCGATATGGCCCTTACCCGGTACCGGGATAACATTATCTTAGGTTTCTATTGCTGTGTACTTCGATCTCCTAAATCAAGGAGACTGATACTTATCTTCCCTTTACAACATTTACTTTCATTTAATTACAACATTTTAACTAAACCATTATGTTTCTTTATGATTCTTGGAATCTGTGGAGTTTATCTCATATCATTCTATGCATGGCTTTATTTTGTTGGATGATTTCTTTCTAGCATCTGAGTTCTAGTTTCTTCTTTTTGATTCATGCTTTTGAGTAGCTATCAAATCATGTTTCTTGTTTTGACTCCTTCGAGAGAGGGATGTTGTAAACTTTTAGAGCATGGTTAGATTCAGGTGTACAAGAGTACCTAGAATCAGAGTTGTGCTCAACTTATCTTTCCACATGAGTCCACGCCTGGTACCTTTGAGAGAAGGAACCCAATACATGGTTCGTTGACATTTTCTTTGAGGGAACAGGATGCAGAATGTAGGCCACCACCACTTGTTATGATTAAGTTTTCTTTCTTCATGCTATGCTACAAAGATAGTTTCATCTCCTCAGTTTCCTTTATACAAAAGCTATCATAAAAACTACTAAAACCCAAAATACCCAAAGCTTTAATCTTTCTGGTAACTCCCCTTGGAGATAGGTTTTCGTTTAATTCTTTGTGATTCTTTTACTACAAGAAACCTTAATGCTCCAACCTTTTCGATGTGCTTAGACAAGAAAAACTTGAGTTCTGACACACTGTTCTCTGTTAATGCTTCATTTAGCACTTACAATCACTAAGATTGTTAATCCTGGAGTTTTAAATGTTTTAACTTTCTGGTTAAGGCTAGTATAGAAAGGGTTGAATCCCAAAGGACAACTTTTAAAGATTGTTTCTTAAAAACCCAATTTTTTTGAAGAACTATTTTTTTTATTATTTTTTGTATTTTCAGATTTTAAATGGAAAGTAAAGATTGGGATGGGGGTTTGGTTGATTACACTAAAACAAGAAATAAACACAAAGTAACAATGTAATAACAAGAATTTATTTTTCCGCTGTCACAAGGAAAAGAAACAAATAATTGTTAGCACAAGTAGACTATTGTGAATGGAAGAGACTAGAAGTAAAGAAAGAAATCAACGAAGGTTGAAATCAAAGGGAGAGAATCAAGGCTCTTGGGGTTTTCACCACCTTATCCTAGGCAAACGATTAATCCTTAAATGACGAGTTCAATGAAGGCAAGTGAATTAGAAATCGACTAAAGATGATCTCCACATGATGCCATTGGTCCTGGTGCTCATGTTTCTTAGTTCATCATCCTAAAAAGAGAAAATCTGTGATCATTTCAAAACTCTTATGCGATTGAGATTGTTGTTCTAAACCAAAATTTCCAAGTTCATATCCATTCAGATTAACTTTTGATATTATCAATTAATCACTTTTATATATCAACTAGTTATCAATATCAAAAGCCATCTAGAATCATTTCAGGAGAAATCGAAAGCCATGGCTAAGGGTTTATTCCCCTTGCCTCGATAAGGAACTACTCACTCATGGAGAAGGAGAAAAGAGGGACGGAGGAAGGAATTGATGTAGCAATCTTCGAGTCTTACAACTACTGATCCTCAATTAGAGACAATGAATATGGATGCCCCTTCCTACCTTGCTTGATTTCTCAAGAGAGGGGAGGAGGAGAAAAGAAAGTACTAGATCTAAACACAATGGAATAACGGAATAAAAAAAAACATGTAACAAAATTTGCAAGGCTACTTTATTTCAGAACTAGAAGAATACAAGAAAATTTTCTCCAGAATGCTAATACAAGAGAAAACCCAAGATGCCCCAAGGAGGAGGAAGTGCCCCTCCTTTTATAGGAGAGGGAGGGGGCACTTTTACAATTAGGGTTAAAAGTTTTGAGGATGGCGGTTGATTTTTTTAGCTGTCTGCGCGCCGCCAACTGACAGGTTCAACAGTGAACCGATCGGCTGGCACTGGTGGAGGGCGGCTGCCAAGCGATTGACTACCAACCCTGATTAGGGTGGCGGCACAGTCAAAACCTCTCAGAGGGACGAATATCTTCCCATCATTAGGGCTTCGACTGAGCATTTGGTATTGGGAATAGGGAGATCTGGCTGGTCGTCTGGTTGAGAGAAATGATCAATGCTGGAATGAAAGACGAGCGGTTCTTTTACTCAGACGATCAGGTCAAAAGAATGAAATGATCAGTTGGTAAGGCCAGACGATTAGCTCAAGTTCTGAAACTGCAATAAAATGCACAAGATTGTCAGATTTTTGATAAAAATGAGAAAATATTAATTTGTGCAATTTCAAGAGACAAGTTGAGTATTTCTATGTGACAAGCTTACTAATTTGTAGAAAAGAAGTGTTGAAATAGCACTCATCAAAATACCACGGACTTAAAGTTTTGCTTGTCCTCAAGCAATTGAAAGATCAAAATGATTCAAAGATTTTGGAAATCAAGTTCATCCTCCCTAGATTAGCAATTCTTCTATCCTTTTCATGGCCAAGCGACCCATCTCCTAGAACCACACTTTGCGAGATCTATGTTTCTTATGAAAACATTTTTCATAACTTAATTTTTTAAACTTATACTTTGTAAAGATAGTCTTGATCTAACTTGCACTTCGACACTCAATTTTCAATTTTTTTTGGGTTGATTGTTGTATGGGAATAGAGAAATTTGAGGTGTGATGGAAGAATCCCTCCTCTATTTGACATGGGATATATTTTTTATGGACTTGTGATTACATTGAACACAATTTTTTGTGTACCTTTTTTGGTATCTTTTGATGGTACGCCCCTTTGTGGGGTATGGAAGAAGACATGCCAACCCGGACTTAGAGTTTGGCGTGCGATTTATTTTTCTCGTGCAACAAAAAATGATTTTTTTAGTGTTGATGCATAAGATAGAAAAGACATGTAGCTACATTATATGAGAGTAAAAAGCATAAGTTAATCTAATGCTAAAAATAAGAAAATGTTCATTTGATTTTATTTGATACTCTAAGGCTTGCAACCGTTTCCAAGAATTATTTACATGATCATAGGGAACTTGATATTTCAAAGTTTTTTGAATAATTTGGAGAATGCAATTGTTTTAACAAATTTCATTTTTGTAGATAAAATACAACATTCGGACGACTAGATAAAGGCCTATGTTTGAAAGAAAAATAGTGAAATACAAAATAAAATGCAAAAAGAAATGCTGAAAAGGGAAGATAGAGGGTGGATCACGTACCACCCACCCCCACCCTGGACATAGAATATTTCTCGGCCCAAGCAAACTCTTAGAATGAGATGGAGGGAAGAGTCACTGTGGTGGAGGGTGTTGCTGGTGAGAGTAGTAGTAGTTTCCCCAATAAGGAGAGTCAGGACCTGGATAACTCTGTTGTGCCCCGTACTCCTCATATGTTGGTCAAGTAGGGGCATAGTGACCGCAGTCCACATGCCAAGACTCCTGCGAACGCTGCATCAGGTACATATGATTGAACTGGTGGACTTGTCTCTACTACTCGTGTTGAATCTCATCTAGCTGAGACTGAACCTCATAGAAGTCGTAGGGCCCGACATCGTCATCTGCTCGTCGCCTAGTGCGACGTCTAGAAGGTGGCAGTGGTGGTCCAGTGTCCTCATCGTGAGCCTCTAAAGAGTGGCTCCTCCTGTGAGGATGTGGCTCAAGGACGGTGTCTGGGTCTGGATGCTCCATATTGAATCTCTGTATATGGCTTGGTAGATCAGTTAAATCATAGACATAGTTTGCTGCTGCAAACTGCGAATGTAACAAGAGCTGGAGGACCACCTGAGTGTCTTTAAACAAAAGGTAATAAACGCCCTCAGTGCCCAAACAGATAAGCCTACTATTCTTCAAATACTAAGTGTTGATGAGGTGATTTTTGAGCTCAAGCGGAGGAAAGGTGATGTGGGTGTAGCCCAAAAAGATTGTGTGCTGGGTGACATAGTGGCCGATACGAAAAGAAGAGGAAGTGGCTCAGCTGGCTTGGCTACCAAAGTGGTCAAAAATAGCATTTTCCCAGTTAAATGGCTCTTCATGTAAAAGACATCAGAGAGCATAAAGTTCTACTTGAGTGATTGCTCCCTGAGTACCTTCCCGACTGAAGTGCATGCTAAGATGTGGTGAAGGTAATAGATCACCGGTTGTGGATGCAAGAGGCCTTGGGCCCATTAGGAAGATGAGGTAGAAGCCCGATGATCTCAGCCCAAAACTTGTCTCTATCATAATTTTCTGGGTAGGAGTTATGAGAACGTGCCATACATCATTCTAGCCAATAATCATCTCTTCCATCGAGGATAAAAGAAGTGATTTGTCTGGCCGAAGACTCTAGATTTTCCCCAAAAATTTAGAATTTGCAACTCGAGTTTCCAAAAGAACAGTGTAACCTACGGTAAGTGCTCAAAAACTCGAGGTTATGATCACAGTATACATAGGTGACATGGTAGGGAAAGATATGGATGTGGTTTCTGCATAGGATAGTGTCAGTAGCGTCGCAGATTCCCAAAGCATCTAGGGTTGTGACGCACGACCAACGAGGAAGGGAAACACTGATTGTGTACATCTCCTTATAACGCTGTCGGTGCTCGATGCTAGTGAACTGGTCATAGCTACCTGGAATGGGAGCTATATGGGGTGAACGGGGGATGGTGGAGTCTGGATCATTGGAGGCCTTCTGAGTTCCCTCCATCTCATGGAGAAGCTCATCCGCCTCATCAATGTCATGGCTCATCTGTTCGGCCTACTCAGGGGAAGACTCGTCAATGGGGGAGGGTGTGCGTAATTGGATTCCGGGATGAGAACTAGAATGGAGAGGAGGGTCTCTAGAAGAAGATGCAGAGGCCTTACCCTTTCCCTTGCGGAAACAGTTAAACATGCCTACTGCAGAGGATGAGTCGATCAGGTTGCTAGTGAACTGAGTGTCTGGAAAAGATGAAATGCTCATCTGGACTACAAATTGAGCGTTTTGATGGATTCAAACCGGGCATCTGGAAGACCCAAGTGGACAGCTAAAAGTGAACCTAAGCATGCAGCAGAGCACGCCGATGGCCGACTCGACGAGGAAAAAGGGGTGGTGGTGATGCACAGTAGGTCGCTCGTCCGAAGCAACTGCCAGTCGGGTGGAGATGGAGTCGGGTGGTTTCTTAGCTAGGTGCGCAATTGAGTGGCCCAGAATTGGGAGGAAAGTGGTGCGGACTGGGCGTCTATGGCTACAACCATGCGGACGGCGGCAGCGGGGCCGAGCGGGCGCAACAATGGGGCCAAGCAGGCGGGAGAAGCTTGTCAGGCGGCTTCTACTGCAAGCGAACGGTGGCTAGGTGAGTAGATGGCCCGAGCGGCTTTACGGCCAGGCATCCGGTTGAGAGCCAGGCTAGTCATCTATAAAGCTAGGCCTGAGCAAACATAAGGGTCTCTAGGTTGAGTGAGGAGTGAGTAGGGAGAGCGACGGCTAGGGCATGCGAATGAGACAGGAGAAGTAGCTTGCCTCGGGTTTCATTTTATAGAATGATGAAAACTTTGAGCCAATCAGTTGACTACCCAGCCGATCGGTTGGTTCTCCTTGGGCGCCGATCAAGAGAAAGTAAAGGGCACCGATTGCATGAAAGTTTTGGGGAATGGTTGGGGAACAAGTCGAGCGGCTGGATTCCCAACTGATCGTTTGAGATGTCAAGGTATCAAAAAATCAAGCTCGAGTTGAGTGGTTGGTCGTGGTAACCGGTCGGCTCAATAATAGATAAGAAGGAAAATAGAAAGTAAAAATAAAAAAAAGAAAAATAAATGAAAAAAAGAAAGAACAAGAAGGGAAGATAGTGTTGGGCTGCCTACCATCTAGCGCCTTATTATACATCGTGGGTCGAAAAGGATTAGATAAGTTAGATTCCTGGGAAGTTGTAGGGTTAGTTAGGTTCAGGTCTGCCAAGGGTGGATATTTGGTTGAGTCTGAGGTGACGACATCTTCAGTAGTGATGTATCTTTTACGACAGTGTCCATTGACCTTAAATTCACCCAAAACTTTATCCCAGAGAAGAAAAGCGTCGTGTGGATACGCACACTTGACAATGTAAGGGCCATACCATCTCGACTTGAGTTTTCTTGGGAAAAGTCATAATCTTGAGTTAAAAACTAAAACTTGATCCCCTTCTCTAATGTCTTTGCGCTTGATATGACCATCATGCTACATTTTGGTTCGGTCTTTGTAGATTCTTGCATTTTCATAGGCACTCATCCTAAGTTCATCAAGCTCATTCATTTGGAGAAAACGTTTCTCTCCAGCCCAGGAAAGGTCAAAATTCAAACTTTTAATGGCCCAACTGGCTTTGTGCTCTAGTTCTATTGGTAAGTGACATGACTTACTGTAGATTAGTTTGAAAGGGGTGGTACCAATGGGTGTTTTATAGGCAGTAAAATATTCCCACTGAGCGTCATTTATTTTTAATGCCCAATCTATCCTAGTGCATCCAACGGTTTTTTCTAAAATTGATTTGATTTGTCTGTTGGATACTTCTACTTGCCCACTGGTCTGAGGATGGTAAGGAGTGGTGACTTTGTGGTAAACTCCATATTTTTTCAAAAGAGCCTCAAAATGTTTCTCCAAAAAAGGGGATCCCCCGTCAGAAATGACGATGCGAGGGACTCTAAATCTAGGAAAAATGATATCTTTACAGAGTTTCTTAACCGGTTTAGAATCACAAGTTTTAGTGGGTATGGCTTCAACCCACTTTGACACGTAGTCGATTGCGACTAAAATGTAAGAAAAACCAGAAGAAGAAGGAAATGGGCACATGTAGTCGACCCCCCAAACATCAAATATCTCTAATTCCTTCCAGGAAGTGAAAGGAATTCAGTTATGCTTGGAAATGTTACCCGTCCTTTGGCATTGGTCACATGAGATCACATAATCATATGAGTCTTTGAAGATGGTGGGCCAAAAGAATCCACATTATAGTACTTTTCTAGCTATTTTTTGGGAACTCATATGGCCACCATAGGGGCCAGAATGACATTGTTCCAAAATGGCGATGCTTTCTTCGTTGGAAACACAAAGACGATATAAACCATTAGCACAAAGTCTAAAAAGATAAGGTTCATCCCAATAATAATTTACAAAATAGTTTATAAAATCGGCAAACCAAGGGAATTGGGAGTCTACCTTAAGCAATTGGTCATCGGGTAAGGATTCATTTATCGGGTTGTCATCAATGGGGCTATAGCTAAGTCAAATTAGGTGATCAACCATGACATTTTCAGAACCCCTCTTGTCTAAGATTTCTAGGTTGAATTCTTGCAATAACAAAACCATCTTATGAGTCTGGGCTTGGCATCTTTCTTGGTCATGAGGTAGCCAATGGTTGCATGATCAGTGTAAACAACAACCTTTGAACCAACAAGATATGAGTAAAATTTATCGAATGCATAGATAATGGCTAGCATTTCTTTTTTAGTGACTGTGTAATTTTGCTGAGCTTCATCTAAGGTCTTGGATGCATAATAAATGACGTGGTGTTTCTTGTCAATTCTTTGTCCTAAAATGGCACCAACAACAAAATCACTAGCATCACACATGATTTCAAAGGGTAAGGCCCAATCATGAGAACGGATGATAGGAGTGGTGGTGAGAGAATTTTTCAAACATAGAAAGCTCTCCATGCATTCCTTATCAAAATGGAAAGGCACATCCTTTTGAAGAAGATTGGTGAGAGGTTTTGTGATTTTGGAAAAATCACAGATGAATCGCCGATAGAACCCGACATGTCCTAAGAAGGCTTGGATGTCTTTGACTGAGGTTGGGGGAGGCATCATGGTGATGACCTCAATCTTAGCTTGGTCTACTTCAATGCCCAGGTTGCTCACCTTATGGCCTAGAGCGATACCCTCCTTGACCATGAAGTGACACTTCTCCCAATTAAAGACTAAGTGTGATTGAATACATCTATCAAGGATTAGAGAGAGGTTTTGACGGCAGGAATCAAAACTGACTCCATAGATGGAGAAATCATCCATGAACACTTCCATGATAGTTTCAGTTAACCCTAAAAAAATAGCAGACATACATCTTTGAAAAGTGGTCGGTGCATTGCACAGGCCAAAGGGCATTTGTCTAAAGGCGTATGTACTAAAAGGGCATATGAAAGTTGTTTTCTCTTGATCTTCAGGATGGATGGGAATTTGATAAAAACATGAGTAACCATCTAGATAACAAAAGTATTGTTGATGAGCTAAATGTTCAAGAACTTGATCTAAAAGGGTAGATGGAAGTGATCTTTCGTAGTGGCTTTTTTGAGCTTCCTGTAGTCAATGCACATTCTACATCATGTGACTGTGCGAATGGGAATGAGTTCATTCTTCTCATAATGAATGACAGTAGTCCCTCCCTTTTTAGGAACAACTTGAACTGGGCTGACCCATGGGGAGTCGGAGATGGGATAGATGATTCCTGTAGTCAAAAGTTTGATCACCTCTAGACAGACTACTTCCTTCATATTTGGGTTGAGTTTTCATTGTGGATATTGAGAAGGTTTGTGGTCTTATATCATATGGATTTTGTGGATAAAGATGGATTGATCTATTCCAACTATGTCTGTCATTTTGTACCCCAAGGCAGATCCTTTTTTCCTAAGTTTACCCATAAGTTTGTTTTCTTGTTCGCGTGGAAGAGTTTATGATGACTGGGCACAATTCTAGCTCATCAAGAAAAACATATTTTAGACCTATGGGGAGAGTCATCATATCTGGGGCCTTCGGTGGTTCGGGTTTATCTTTTATGGTGGAGATCATTTTAAGGTCCTCAATCTCAACACATGGGATTTCCTCAAAGTTATCCAAATGAATCTTGAGTTGATTTAATGATTCATTGTCAAAATCACATTTAGTGGGGATAGTGAGGGCGGTGCGTAGGGGGTCATCAACTAATTCCCATTCTTGCCTTAGTTGGGATAATTCATCAATGCAAGCAAGGAGGTAGACTTCTTCATCAAGACTAGGTCCCCTCATGCTTTCAAACACCCTAAACTCAAGGTTTTGCTTCCCTAGCCTTAACAAAATGGTGCCAGCCTCGACATCAATTAACGAACAGGCAGTGGCTAAGAAGGGACGTCCGAAAATGAGAGGGTAGTGTAAATCTTCCTTGATGTCCAAGATCACAAAATCACAAGGGACATATGCATCATTTCCAAATTTTACCGGAATGTCTTCTATGATTCCCATGGGTTTGGTTGTGGATGAGTCTGCTAGTTGGATGGTCATGGTTGTGGGTAACATGTCATTGAATCCTAGTCTTTTGCAAAGGCTATAAGGCGTGATGGATATACTGTCTCCTAAATCTGCTAACCCTTTTCTACAAGTATTGTCACCCAAGTAGCATCCTATTCCAAAAGAACCTGGATCCTTCTATTTTTTAGGCATCTTACTTAGGATAATGTCTGAAGTGGTCCTAGAAAGTTTAACAGTCTCATATTCTTTAGTAACATACTTCCTAGTCAAGAGAGATTTCATGTACTTGGATCACGTGGGCATGTTAGCCAAAGCATCAAGGAATGGAATGTCGACATGTATTTTTTTCATAGCATCCCTAAATTTCATGAAATGGGCATCAAGTCTTTTTTGTTTGATGCGGGCTTGGTAAGGAGGTCGGGGTTTGTAGATTGGTTCTTTGTCTTCTACTTGAGGGATTTCGGGGGTGGGGGTGGATGGTTTGAATGTAGCTTTAGGCTCGACAATGACCATGTCCTCATCCTAGAATTCTAGAGGTGGGTCTAGAGATTTTTCAGGAGGTGGAGGAGTTTGCACTTTTCCCGAATGAGTAGAGACAACCTTGAGTTGTTCGGGATGTTTGGGGTTGCTTTTGGGCTGCCCTGCAAATGTCGCGGTAGGAGGTTTCTGTTGGGCAAACAGATGAGCTAGTTGGGTGTCCGTCGCCTTTTGATGAGCTTGTTGAGCAACGATGATTTGCTCCAAGATAGCTATCCTTTCGTATGATGAAGGGGTGGTGGTAGGGACATTTGGTTGAGGGGGTGGTTGATTGTGATTTTGAGGAGGAATGTTTAAATTTTGAAATTGTTGTCCTTGATATGGTGGTCGGGTTAGATAATTTCCTCGGTAATTTCCTTGGTTTCCAAAGTTCCTTTGATTGTTGTATGGGAATCCAGGTGGTGGTCGATTGTAACCTTGAGGGTAGGGGGGATTTGTTGGGTTTGGAGTTGGATACAGTTCTCGGCACCAGAAGGGTTCCCATATTGAAAACCAGGGTGGTTTCTAGTTTGGTTGGAATTATAGTAACCTTGTCCAGGTATGGTATGGATTGAATTGAGGTCCTATGGTTGTTGTCCTATTTTAGGTTGCATGGGCATGTTGTAGAGATATTGACAATGGAGGGTGGTATGGTCGTATCCTTGACAAATACCACAAATAGAATCCATGGCTTTTATTTGTTGGGGTGACTCCCTAAGGGTGACCAAGGATGACTCTAATCGATCTTGTTTTAAGGCAATTAATTTGAGGCTTTCTGCTATGCTTTGGATATCATTATTAACTTCTGCCTTGGCTACCTTAAGGATTCCACCAATTCCTCTTCTAGCCCTTGTTTCAGAAGCCCATTTGACTACTTCCCATGCGCTAGTCAAACTTTGATACATGAAATTTCCTCCATATGAGGAATCGAGAAAGAATTTGGTATCATCATCAACACCACGGTAGAAGATCTCTATGAGTTGGGCTTGAGAGATATCATGGAGGGGGCACGTCCTTAGTAAGTCTTTGAACCTTTTCCAGGCTTCTCCTAAAGACACTCCCGGGGACATGGAAAAGTGAGTTATTTGACCCCTAAGTTCGTAGGTGAGAGATGGGGGGTAAATTTTTTCAAGAAACTTGCTTTGTAGAACTTCCCAAGTTGTGACATGGTCTTTGCTCTCCATAGTGTTGTACCAACTACTAGCTTGGCCGGAGAGGGAATACTTGAACAACCTAAGGCGGATGGCATCTTTACAGACACCAGGAAGTTTATTCAGAGAGCAAAGGTCAATGAACCTTTGGAGATGATCTTGGAAACTTTCTCCATTGTTGCCTGAGAAGGGGTTGTATTTCATCATGGTGATCCATTGTGTTCGGATCTCAAATTGTGGAGCAATGATGTTAGGAGGTATGACTGGATGTTGTGCATAGGCAGTTTTTGGAACAGAAAAATCTTTTAATAGTTTTTGCCTTTCGGCTTCCCTCCTATCAGCTTCTATGGCTTCTTGTTCGGCCCTATAGGCTGCTCGTAAAGCAGCTTCTCTTTCCTCATGTTTGGCTTGGATGAGCTCTCTTTGAGCTGCGAGAGCTTGGTTGATTCTACGAGTGACTTCTTCTTCATTCATTCTTGCTAGATTTTGACGGTTTAAATGATGAAAAGTCCTTTCTATTTCCAGATCAAACGGTTGAGAATCAACGTTCGGGTGTCGCATGCACGAATGAAGCAGTTAATCGTGTGTAGGAAAAAATGGACTGCCGGAATGGAAACTTGGCAGAAGGAGGAGTAGCACTTCCAGAATGTTACTCGGAAGGCATAAAAAAGGAAAAAAAAAGTTTTTTAAAATTTTGGGGTTCGAAGAAAAAAATTTGTTGTCCCCGACAATGACGTCAAATTGTTAATGCGTTATTTAGCACTTACAATCACTAATATTGTTAATCCTAGAGTTTAAACCTTTTAACTTTCCGGTTATGGCTAGTATAGAAAGGGTCAAATCCCAAAGGACAACTTTTAAAGATTGTTTCTTAAAAACCCAATTTTTTAAGAACTATTTTTACGTATTTTCAGATTTAAAACAGAAAGTAAAGATCGGGATGGGGGATTGGTTGATTACACTAAAACAAGAAATAAACACAAAGTAACAATGTAATAACAAGAATTTATTTTGCCCCTGTCACAAGGAAAACAAATAAATACTTGTTAGCACAAGTAGACTATTGTGAATGGAAGAGACTAGAAGTAAAGAAAGCAATCAATGAAGGTTGAAATCATAGGGAGAGAATTGAGGCTCTTGGGGTTTTCACCACCTTATCCTAGGAAAATGATTAATCCTTAAATGACAGGTTTGATGAAGGCAAGTGAATTAGAAATCCTATAAAGATGATCTCCACATGATCCCATTGGTCATGGTGCTCATGTTTCTTAGTTCATCATCCTAAAAAGAGAAAATCCGCAGTTGTTTCAAAACTCTTATGCGATTGAGATTGTCGTTCTAAACCCGAATTTCCAAGGTCATATCCATTCGGATTAACTTTTGATTATCAATTAATCACTTTGATATATCAACTAGTTATCAATCTCAAAAGCCATCTAGAATCATTTAAGGAGAAATCGAAAGCCATGGCTAAGGGGTTATTCCCCTTGCCTTGATAAAGAACTACTCACTCATGGAGAAGGAGCAAAGAGAGATGGAGGATGGAAGTGATCTAGCCATCTTTGAGTCTTATGACTACTGATCCTCAATTAGAGACAATGAAGATGGTTGCCTCTTCCTACCTTTCTCGATTGCTCAAGAGAAGGGAGGAGGAGAAAAGAAAGTACTAGATTTAAACACAACGGAATAAAAAAAATAACATATAACAAAATTTGCAAGGTTACTTTATTTTAGAACTAGAAGAATACAAGTAAATTTGCTCCAGAATGCTACTACAAGAGAAAATCCAAGATGTCCCAAGGAGGAGGAAGTGCCCCTCCTTTTATAGGAGAGGGACGGGGGACTTTTACAATTAGGGTAGAAAGTTTTGAGGCTGGGGGCTGGTTTTTTTGGTTGTCTGTGTGCCGCCAACTGACCGATTCAGTAGTGAACCGATCGGCTGGTGCTAGTGGAGGGTGGCCGCCAAGCGATCGACTGCCAACCCTAATTAGGGTGGCGGAATAGTCAAAATCGCTTGGTGGGACGAATATCTTCCCATCATTAGGGCTTCAGCCGAGCATTTGGTATTGGGAATAGGGAGATCTGGTCGGTTGTCGGGTTCAGAGCAACGATCGATGCTGGAATGCAAGACGAGCGGTTCTTTTACTCAGACGATCAGGTCGAAAGAATGAAACAATCGATTGGTAAGGCCAGATGATCGGCTCAAGTTCTGAAACTGCAATAAAATGCACAAGATTGTCAAATTTCGGATAAAAATGAGAAAATATTAATTTGTGCAATTTCAAGAGACAAATCGAGTATTTCTATGTGACAAGATTAATAATTTGTATAAAAGAAGTACTGAAATAGCACTCATCATTCTCCTAGTCCATGTGTTCAACCCTGTGCTAGTTGTAGGAGTCTTAAACATTAGGGTATTTTAAATTACTAAAGTCTGATGGCCTAGACATGTCTCCATTTTTGGACCCATGTTTAAGGCTTATCAATACATCATTCCTTGAAACAAACACTTTGTTGTCATATATAGTAGAAGAGTAGTATCCTTTGGTCTCCTTAGGATATCCAAAAAAATAACATTTATCTAATTTGTGTCCAAGCTATTCGAGAAATTGCTTTCTCTCATAAGCTTCACATCCTCAAATCTTCATAAAAGACACATAGAGAATCTTCCCATACCATATCTTATATGGTGTCTTTTGAACCTATTTTGATGGTACGCAGTTTATTGTAAACATTGTGACTTATATAGCATGTCCTTAGAAGGAAGTGAAAAGACTAGCAAAACTCATCATTGATTGTACCATATCTGGCAATATGGGGTTTCTTCTTTCTGATACATCATTATGTTGTGGTGTTCCAGGTGGTGTTCATTGGGATATGATGTCAGGTTCTCATAGAAGGTCCTCAAACTCATAGCTTATATACTTTTTACCTTGATTGGAATGAAGTCCTTTAATACTTTTTCCAAGTTGGTTATGTACTTCATTCCTTAAATCCTTGAACTTCTCAAGGGTTTCTAACTTATGTTTCATCTAGTAAACATAGTCATACCAATTCATCAGTAAAGGTAATGAATTATTGGTAACCACCTCTAGAATTCGTCCTAAATTTTCAATATACATCATAATGTATGAGTTCTAATAGATCACTTTCTCTCTCACTGTGTGCAGTGGAAGTCAACTTTGTCATCTTGCCGAAAAAACAAGATTCACATGTTTCAATTGACTTAAGGTTAAAACAGTCTAGTTAACATCCTTATTGAGTCTAGAAATGAGTTTCTCATTGATGTGTGTTAGACAAAAATGCCAAGAGTATGTTTTGATTGAGTTATCGATTTGTATTCTTTTGGTATTCACATTATAAACATGTGTCTCCAGATCTAGAAAATAAATACCATAAGACATCGTGGCACTTCCATAAAGTATTTCAACTTTAGAAATAGAACATAAACCATCCTTTAAAAGAAATTCAAATCCTTTCTTGTCCATACAATATGAAGAAATGATGTTTCAATTAATGGAAGGTACAAAAGAGCAGTTCTCTAACACTATTACAAGACCCATGGTCAGAGATAAACGATAGGTTCCAACTATGGTGGTAGTAACTCTTGCTCCATTCACAACACGTAGTTCGATCTCACCCTTTCTTAAAGGCTTACTTCTATTCAGATCCTTCATATTTGAACATATGTGAGATCCACATCTAGTATCTAGTACCCAAGATAATGAACTAAACATATATATCACCATAATGAGTAACATACCAAATTTTGGTACTAAATTAAAATTTAAGATACTATACATAATCCTTTGAATTTGAATTTCCCTTTTGCAAAATTTTCTCTTAATTAGATTATTTTGAAATTTGAGCACGAAAGAATATACAATGTTATCTCATTTTGACTAATCACCCAATTTGAACCCCACATTTGAACACTTGAACCTATTGATTGTAATGGAATCACTCTAGTATTATATTTATATTTTAAATATTTAATGATTGAACTAAGTAAGAAAGAAAAATTAAATGGCCTACTCAATATCATATTTAAAGATTCATAATTTTTACAATTTTATTGAATACAAATCAAACCTATGGTTAAAATTTTGGGAAACAAATATTAGTAACATGGGAGTTATGAATTATTGAAGTAAATGTGAATATAATAAAAGCTATCAAAAAATTGTCTATGGTCTTAACCAGTCAAACAAGGTTTGATCTAGCCCCACGCACAGTGGGTCCTTCTTCCATGTGCCCAACGACGGTTACAAAAGAGAACAATGAGTGATTGCTCCCCCTCTCTTCTGTCATTACCCTACTTATGTTAACTACAACCCTCCTTTAATTATGTCCCTCTCCCAAATGGAAATGGTGGCCACCTAATGGAACCCTAGAGGGGCACCCCACGACCCTTCTACTCTGTAAAACAAAAATGGAAACACAATAATAAAATCCCCTACAGACCATTGTTGCCTTGTCCATTCACTAACCACCACCTTCCCCATCTTGAACCTGAAAACCCTATCATATCTCCCACACACTATATCACCTTATCCCATTGACACCAATGAGGGAGGAAACTGGCAGACCTAAACCTGAAATTTCAATGATGATATGCAATTAACAAAGTCGAAGTATCAACCATCATCATCTCTCATGCCATGGCAACTCTGACCTTTCCATCACCAATTGACTGGAAGCCTCATACCCATCTTGTACCCCACTGTTGATCACACTACACCATAATAATCTTCTCCAGCCGTTGAAACAACAACAAAGCCATGATCCTTGATCATGTAGACACCAACCCATTAAAATGCCACCCCATCACCAGCAACTCCATAGGACATCTGGGAATCTCAACGACTTCCTCCCTTGGACTAGGCAACACTGGGGTCCATGATCACCTGGATCCATAGACTTCTTCTACACTGCACCTGGTATGGTGGACAGAAATCAAAGGACACATCCAGTTTCCACCGTCTATGCGACTAGATCCCATCAGAGCTTGTTCACTCATGTGAGCACAATACTACATACTAACCCTATGCATGCCACATACTCAAGGAGTGTTGGCTAAATGGACATCTATAAATCCCTTTGTTTTGATTATGACAAACATTTCATTCTTATTAATCTAACGTGCTACTTGAGTGTGCAGGATGACAAAGCAACAAGGGAAAATCTACAAGCTTACATATTTAAAATTTCATGCAATGTAATCACTGTTGTAAAAACTTGTACAAAAATATAATGTACAAGTACTTAGAATTGCATGTAAATCCAGCGTTAGATTCTCCCTAGCTAAACACCACAGTTAGACAAGTCATCCCATTCAAATAGGATTACTTATGCACACTTACACACATAATTAGTGCCTAAATTGAATCCTTGAAATAGGGTCAATCTCGGTCGACAATCTCCTCGACCGAGACACTCTCGGTCGACAATCTTCTCGACCGAGAAAGATCCAAAGTAGCCGTTAGACACAACAGACAAGTTAGTTGGCAGTTGAAGAAAGACGTTGCAAATCACTTGTTCCAGAGAGCCTGTCGGTCGACAAAAGTTCGACCGAGTAGGTGTCTCGGTCGACCATTTGTCGACCGAGATGGTCTCTGACAGCAACTGCAGAATTAATTAATTAGCCGTTGTTAAAGTAACAACTTTGTACCTAACGGCTAGTTAAGCACTTAGAAACCCCTAGAAGTTGTCTAGAACGTCCTTAAGCATCCTTAGGCCATTCCTATAAATAGGACAAGCCATAGGACACCTAAACTCACTTGTTTTACACTTGCTACACTTGAGAAACCTTTGAGTATACTTTGTGCAATCTGTTTGTGAGCAATTTGAGCATTGTGACAATTGGCCATTTCATTCCTTAGCTCATAATTCGTGTCCTATAGGCTAGTATCTCCTACCCACTGCAATCACAAGTTCACATACTTGGTTAGGAGATCTATACGCTTGATCTAGGCAAATCAAGCCTTGGTCTATAAAGGATAAGTTGTAATTTCTATTTTCTTTCTTGTTCCCTATTATTGTTTGTACTCTCCTTGCTACTCCTAGGTTGGAGGTTGCAGATTGTAGAGGGTGAAGATCTTCTTGGCGAAGAAGGAGACTTTGAGCTACTTCAGAAGGCTGGTGCAACGGGAGGTTACTTCTAGAGAGGAAGGCTACTTCAAGGGGGAGCTTGGAGTTACTTCATAGAAGGCTACCTCAAAGTTGGTGCACCTACTTCAGGGTGAAGGCTGTTCAAAGGGTGTAAAGGAAAGTATTGTATTTTGTATAAATCCTCGAGAGGTAATAAAATAAATACTTTCAAATCCCGGTTGGGTAAGCAACCGGGTAGTGGACTGACAACTATAGTATTTGATATAGTTGGAACCACTCTAAACACCTGTCTCTTTCATCTAATTTCAATTGTGGTTGTTTGAATTCAATAAATTGTTAAAATAATTCAAAAACTCTATTCACCCCCTCTAGTAGTTTTTCAATTGGTATCAGAGCAGGCTTCAAGGAACCCTAACAAGGTCTTGAAGAAGGGAGGGTAGTGGTGATTACAACCACAACAAAAGGTGCTGCTTGGACAAAGATACAACATAATGCAATTGGTGCTTAGGTACAAGCCACCCAACAACTGGATGCCCATGGAGATCTAAGAAGGAAGATGAGAACAGAGATTGTCTCATTGCTACAACTAGCGAGGAAGAAGAAGAAGAGGTAAGTCTTTTTGATTTATCTAAAGAAGAACTAGTTGCTAGCCTTGAAGAAACACATATAAAATATGTTGAATGCAAGAAGAAATTAAAGAAGTCAAATAAAGCAAATGATGAATTACATGCTAAACTTCTTGCTATTACATCCGAAAATGAAGATCTTAAAAAGATCATTGAAGATCATGATATTAATATAAAATCTATAGAGGCAAATTGTAATCTACTTTCTTTAGAGAAAAATAATTTGCAAAGACAAGTGAATGATCTTCAAAAACAACCTATTTTGTGCAACCATCTAGATTATGATTCTATTGTCAAAGAAAGAAATTTATTGTCATCTAATCTAGATCAAGCGAAACTAGATATTAAGAAGAGAATGGAAGAGATTGCCAAGTTACAACAAAAAGTCAGTAATTTAAATAATAATGACATTCTTGATCAAATCTTAGATAATTCCTATCATCAAATTGGGAGAAGAGGACTAGGTTATAAGCCTAAAGGGAAGTCCTATCAACCTAGTTGGAAAAGGTCACAAACCCATCAATCTATATATGTACCTAAAGGAACAAATACATTTTTACCAAAGAACAACCTAGAACAAAACCATAGAAAACGACTTGAGGTTGATTCTATATGTTGCCATTATTGCTCACGTCTTGGACATTACTCTTTTTCATGTCCTTATAAGAGAAAAGATGTCGAGTTAGTTTGGGTTCCAAAACCTCCAAACTAAATGAACGAAATCAAGTTGAGATATGACCAAAGACATTAGTTGCATATTTCTATGTCTATCTCAACTCAACATAATGAGATTACAAATGTAAATGAAATTAATATTAGTTTATTCCCTAGATGATTTAAAGTTCAAACTGAAATCATGCTTAGTCAAATGAAAAGAAAATTCCTATTTTCACATGATTGTTCGTAAAAGTATTTTCTGGTCTATTCATATACTAATCATGTAATGGAATTATCATTGTATGCTGTTATTATCATTATACCATGCTTTCATCATTGGGTGCACATAGATAATGAAAATTGTATGCATGGATCCATGAAAATATATAGGCAAGCAAAATGATTTATTAGTTATATGTTATTGCTTGCAACACATAAAGATAAAAATCCATAAATTAGTATCTTTGAAGATTTGAGATAATTAATTGTACCTTCAATTAAGAATCTTAAGTATTATGCTTCAGCTTGACATTTAATTAAATGCAGATATTATACTCAACATATTCAATCTGAAAATCTGCAAAATTAGCCTCTTGGTCAAAATAAAATTTGACCAAGGGGCGCTATGGTCGTAGTCAAATTCGACCTAAAATAAGTTTGACATAATAACTATTTGGATATCCTTTTATGATTAAAAGAATAATTAATTTATGATCACAACTTGTCCCAATATTGTCAATAATAAATAAAAAATGCAACCTTTAAAATTGTGGCAAAATTGACAAGGATCTATGACAAAATTACTTAAAACAATTATGAAACAAATCCAGACACATTCTCGGTCGAGAAACTGTTCGACCGAGAACACTATCGGTCGAAAGATCGTCGACCGAGCAGGTTTCTGTTGTCAAGTCTGCAATAAAACTGAATATATTTGCAAATCAATCATGTTTTCCTTCATCATGTTGAAGATAAAATTGACTAATTTTTTTTTCACAACCGCTTCCACTAGATCAATTTAACAAAATTAAGAAGAAATTACTTATCACTTCTTTGGAAGACGTTTTCTTTGATATTTGTGCTACTTAAACAAAAACTCTTGTTTACATTTTTGGCTTTTAAATGGACATCTTTTTCATTCGATTTGATGGGATATCTAATTAAGGGGAAGTTTTTATTCTTAACGGTTATCTTTTTGAAATGACAAAGGGGGAGAGATAAATATAAAACTAAAATCTAATAATTATGTAAAACTCAATTAATGAGTTTCATAAATAAACTCTTGGCTTTACATTAAAAGTTGCTATATTCCCAAATGATCTGGATTTCATGTTCCATAATTCATGGGGAATAATAAGCACACATTTTATACACAAGAGAAAAAGCTACAAAAGGTAATCTAAAGGTATGAAACTCATATGTTTTATATTTCCTTTATTTATATTTTGGAAATGTTTGTCATCTTCAAAAAGGGGGAGATTGTTGGCTAAATGGACATCTATAAATCCCTTTGTTTTGATTATGACAAACATTTCATTCTTATTAATCTAACGTGCTACTTGAGTGTGCAGAATGACAAAGCAACAAGGGAAAATCTACAAGCTTACATATTTATAATTTCATGCAATGTAATCACTGTTGTAAAAACTTGTACAAAAATATAATGTACAAGTACTTAGAATTGCATGTAAATCAAGCGTTAGATTCTCCCTAGCTAAACACCACAGTTAGACAAGTCATCCCATTCAAATAGGATTACTTATGCACACTTACACACATAATTAGTGCCTAAATTGAATCCTTGAAACAGGGTCAATCTCGGTCGACAATCTCCTCGACCGAGACACTCTCGGTCGACAATCTTCTCGACCGAGAAAGATCCAAAGTAGCCGTTAGACACAACAGACAAGTTAGTTGGTAGTTGAAGAAAGACGTTGCAAATCACTTGTTCCAGAGAGCCTGTCGGTCGACAAAAGTTCGACCGAGTAGGTGTCTCGGTCGACCATTTGTCGACCGAGATGGTCTCTGACAGCAACTGCAGAATTAATTAATTAGCCGTTGTTAAAGCAACAACTTTGTACCTAACGGCTAGTTAAGCACTTAGAAACCCCTAGAAGTTGTCTAGAACGTCCTTAAGCATCCTTAGGCCATTCCTATAAATAGGACAAGCCATAGGACACCTAAACTCACTTGTTTTACACTTGCTACACTTGAGAAACCTTTGAGTATACTTTGTGCAATCTGTTTGTGAGCAATTTGAGCATTGTGACAGTTGGCCATTTCATTCCTTAGCTCATAATTCGTGTCCTATAGGCTAGTATCTCCTACCCACTGCAATCACAAGTTCACATACTTGGTTAGGAGATCTATACGCTTGATCTAGGCAAATCAAGCCTTGGGCTATAAAGGATAAGTTGTAATTTCTATTTTCTTTCTTGTTCCCTATTATTGTTTGTACTCTCCTTGCTACTCCTAGGTTGGAGGTTGCGGATTGGAGAGGGTGAAGATCTTCTTGGCGAAGAAGGAGACTTTGAGCTACTTCAGAAGGCTGGTGCAACGGGAGGTTACTTCTAGAGAGGAAGGCTACTTCAAGGGGGAGCTTGGAGTTACTTCATAGAAGGCTACCTCAAAGTTGGTGCACCTACTTCAGGGTGAAGGCTGTTCAAAGGGTGTAAAGGAAAGTATTGTATTTTGTATAAATCCTCGAGAGGTAATAAAATAAATACTTTCAAATCCCGGTTGGGTAAGCAACCGGGTAGTGGACTGACAACTATAGTATTTGCTATAGTTGGAACCACTCTAAACACCTGTCTCTTTCATCTAATTTCAATTGTGGTTGTTTGAATTCAATAAATTGTTAAAATAATTCAAAAACTCTATTCAACCCCCCTCTAGTAGTTTTTCAAGGAGAACTAACCTCCCAACAATCATGTCCCCTCAAAAAGGTACCCTCCTCTTTCTCATGTATTCATGTTTACAAACAACTAAAAGAAATCAATACCCTACTATACACATGAGCTAAATATCAGATATTATAACAATCATAGGTGATGATCCAATAGAAACTCACTAAGGGGGAAAATAGTAATTTCATCCAATAAATATAAAATAACCCTAGTACATTCTTTCTTTCTAGATTCTTAAGGAAATCACATCCTTGATCTTTGTGTGCAACCAGATTCGAAATTCTTGATTAGAACACGTACTAAATTCTTAACTATTTATTTGAACTATTTGCATCCCTCTTGAATTTCATATATCTATAATTTTGCAAAGTGGTGAACACATTTTGTTGTTAGTCTTTCCCTCTTGTTCAAGTTCAACATGACTAAATTGAATGTTGAACATTGAAAATATCGATTGATTTTGATATTGGCACAAAAACTCAAAATATCAGCTAAGTGGTTTGGCTCACTAGATTTGGCAGGTCACATCCCCCAACCCTACATAGTGGATAATGGAGAATTAGAAGTCCACAATACTGGTTACCCCCATAGGAGAAAGTGTCCTTCTCTCATAGAGGGGAGAACATTAAGAACCTAGCCAC
The DNA here is from genome assembly GCA_963693085.1 of Alisma plantago-aquatica. NCBI lineage: Eukaryota > Viridiplantae > Streptophyta > Magnoliopsida > Alismatales > Alismataceae > Alisma > Alisma plantago-aquatica. The sequence continues at coordinate 1,830,649,035 of OY856409.1, forward strand.
TGGTGAAGACAAAGTATTAGATTGATTGTGCCAATGGATAAATATTTTCATTTTGAATAATTTGATATCTTGATATTAGTTTTGAGAAAATTCGTTCCATTTTGAAATCTTGATATTACTTTGAGAATCTCTTTATTGTATTCTAGTTACCACTTTGAATTGGTGTACCTTTTTTAAACTAGCATGGTAACTTGATTACTTTTGTTGTTCCCTTAGTCCATCAAACAATCTTACCTAGATTTGATCTCATAACTATTTATTTTTAAATATAGCTCAATAATTGGATTTATTACCAGCCTAGATGACCTATATTTTCCCTTCATGGGGTCCATGTGTGGTTTTGTTCCTTCAGGAACTCATGTACAAGTTATACAAGAAGGACTAGAAGAGATGTGTAGGACCCGTCCCTTGTTGAAGACTAGATAGGAATCCATGCCCATTTTTAATACTTTGTAATCATATTTGTAATCTTCTACAACTATGATACAAAGAATGTTTATAATAAAGATTGTTTGTACTTTCGATACATTTTGTAAATATTTGTTCGTAAAGATCGAGTCTTTACAACATGGTATCAGAGCCATAAATAGTCGATATTCATGCATGTCTCTTGGAAGTTAGGTTAAATAACTAGTACACCTAGAATATAGGTAAATAGTTCACTATCAAACCTAAATCTGTGTACCCTACCTACCAAAGATAGAAATAAAAACATAAACAAAAATATTTTTCAAATATATCATTCAATAACATCAACATGTAAGTAGATTGAGCTTATATGTCTAAGGAAGGATGTTTAGTGCAGGTTGGCATAATTATTCCTAATCCACTTTGGTGGTGGTGGGGTTTTCTCACTTTGCATACCGTCCTGGCCAAGATAATTTTTTTTATACTTGGGAGAAATCATAAATCTTAGACGTTATTGTCAACACCAACTTATGATGTAAAAAAATAGAACATGTGATTACAATTGTTGAACAAATTAGTAGTTGTAAGGTGAATTATTGTACTATAATCCCTAAGTTTGAATCCATGAATCACCTTTGATAGTAAAGCTACTCCAATGACCATTTAGGTTCCATGTAAATCTTATTTTCACTATTGAAGCAAATAGTTAATATAGTTAATGTTTGCAAATGTGATTGTAACTAACTCATTGCACTGACACTGACTATTTTAAGTTTAGCATTGAAATGTTTCCCATTGAAAAGTTATTTTCTTTATAATATTATATTAACAAAATATTATTTTTATGGAATTTTATTGAGCTAAGTCACAATCAAGTATGTATGAGAAAACCCTAGAGGTGAAATCCTAGAGTTAGTGAAGGACACTACATTGTAGTTGACATGTCCATTGATATTTCTAGTTGAATCCTATTAAGAGGTGGAGAATAGTATTTGACTAGACCACGGTCGTGTTGATTTTGAGGACAAAATCATTTTTTAGGGGTCAAGAGTTGACATACCATATTTTGGTACTAAATTTAATTTTGAGGTATTATACACTAACCTCTCAATTTGAAATTTTCTTTTGCAAAATTTCACTTCATTTATATAATTTTTAAATACAAGAACAAGAACAATATACAATGTTACATCATTTTGACCAATTCAATGAATTTAGATTCCACATTTGAACACTTTAACCTATTAACGAAATCATTGCATTGGAATCACTCTAGTATTATATTTATATTCTAAATATTAATGATGGAAGTAAGTAAGAAAGAAATATTAATTGGCCTACTTGAAATCATATTTAAGAGATCCTTTATTTTTACATTTTTTTTAAAATATAAATCAAACCTATGATTACAATTTTAGGAAACATGGCTTGTAACATGTGGGTAATGAATTATTGAAGTAAATGTGAAAATAAGAAAAAGAATTCAAAAATTAGCTTAACCGGTAAAACAAGGTTTGACCCAGCCCCACACATGATGGGTCCTTCTTTCCCCACTCCTAACAATAGTTAAAACTGAGAACGGTGAGTGATTGATCACCCTCTCCTCTACCATTACCCCACATGTAAAGTGCAACCCTCATTTACCCCTATCCCTCTCCCCTACAAAAATGGTGGAACCCTGGAGGGGCAACACCACCTGCAAATTAGAAATAAAAACATAATATTGAAATCTCATGCAGACCATCTTTTACTTTGCCCATTGACCAGTTGTCAACTTGCCCATCTTGAAAGCAAAAACCCTAGCATATATCTCACAAACTATATCATCCTATCCGCTTGACAACATTGAGGGAGGAAACCAGAAGAACTAGACCTAAAATTCCAATGATGATCTACAATTAAAAGTCAAAGTATCAACCATCATCATCCCTCTTTCCATTGAAACTCTAACCACTCCATCCGTGACCGACCAGAAGTCTCAGACCCATACTTCACACTACTTCTGATCATGCTACGCCATAACAATCTTCTCCAACCGTTGAAATGACAAAAAAGCCATGATCCCTAATCATGAAGACACCAAGACTTAACAACACCGCCTCATCTCCAACAACTCTATAGGACACCTGGGAATCCTGACGGTTACCTACCTAGGCCTAGACAACACTGAGGGTCCATGATCACCTGGATCCAGAGACTTCTTCCACACTGCACCTGGTAGGGTGGACGATGATTAAAGGGCACATCCAGTTGCCACCATTCATGCAATCATTGCACATCAGATCTTGTTCACTACTCCAAACACACTACTATAGACTAACTCTACACAAGACGTTGACTCAAGGATAATTGAACCCCAAAGAACCATGGCTGTTCCAACATTGATGAGGTACCTGTCCCCTTCTCCTATATTCAGTTCGACAAACTAGCTAAAAGAGATCAGTGCCCTACAGATTATAGAATGTGGTTTATACACAGACCTGACTTTACTGTATTAAATAAATTGGGGTATATGTGTTACCCTATGATTTGTAATAGAAAGCAAAAGGAATCAATGTGGAATATATAGTCATACATACACATTGCCACTAATTCCTATAGTTACTATATTTACACCCAAGCATCACTAAGATACCAGGGTAATTTATATTTAACCATAGTCACAACCTAGATAGATACATTAATCTTGTTTAACACATAGGAATATATGTATGATCTAGATGACATATATAGAGGAAGTAGTATATCACTATAAGTTCAAGAAAAATGATAAAATGTAATACAATCCATAATCTCAAATTGTATCCTTCAATAGTTGGCCTAAAATTGAGTATCTCCAATAATGACTCATATAATGAATATTGCAACCTTATAAATGGATAAATGAATAAATATAAATATGCTTAGAGAAAAATATGGGAAAATTTAATTTAATGGTTTTATACCCTCTTTGTAACTAAAATATAAACATTGAAATCCATAAAGGAATGGAAACCAATTAAAAAAAATGTTCTTACAATAGAAACTTGTATATCATATGTACATGCACATTGTCTACACTAGTGTATTACTTAATAAGACATGTAACATATGAATACATGAATCATGTATATAAAGAGAATGGGTAATGATTAAAATATCATATGTGACCACATTTACAAAGATGATTACTATACAAATGAGCTCAATATGAGATATTATAATAAACATAGGTCATTATCCAATATAAAACTCACTAAGCGGAAAAATAATAATTTCACCTAATAAGAACCTAGAATGTGATTTTCAAGCCAATAAATGTCAAATAACCCTTGTACATTCCTTCTTTCTAGATTCTTGAGGAAATTGCATTCCTTGATCCTTGTGTGCAACCCGATTAGAAATTCTTTATTGGAACATGTACTAAATTCTCAATTCTTTATTGGACTATTTGCCTCCCTCTTGAATTTCATGTATCTATAATTTTGCAAAGTGGTGAAATTGTTCTTAGACTTTTCCTCTTGTTGAAGTTACCATGACTAAATTGAATGTTGAATATTGTTGAGAAATTGAAAATATTGATTGATTTTGATATTTGCACAAAAAATTGAAATATTGGCTAAGAACTTAGGCTCACTAGATTCGGTGGGTCACATCCCCCAACCCTACACAGTAGAAAATGAATTAGAGGTCCCTAAGTGTTGGTTACCCCCATAGGATAATGTATTATTCTCTCATAGAGGGGAGAATGCTAGGCACCTAGTTTTAGGGAGCCATTCTTACCCTAATCCCAATCCCACTGTCTGAATGGGAAGTGATAAAAGGATTAGAGCTCCCATCATTTGTGGCCCGAAAATTAGAAACATATAAAATGCAAAAAGAAAATAACATTCTTCGTAATTGAAAATGAACCAAAATGTTTATTACATAGGGCCCGTAGGCAACATTGAAATAAAGGTGTAGATGAGGAAACTAAACCAACAACTACATCCCTTTAATATTTGCTCCCATGTAGAGTCCAGGTTGATGTAGCAGTCTTTATTTTGAGAAGATAACAAATGAAGTAGATAGTAGGTGTATAGTCTTTAGTTCTTTGAATTTTCTAAAATCAAGAAAATCATGACACAATTAATGTAATTTCATGGTACAATATTTAAAAAACAAGTGAAACAATTTTATATCAAAATAGTATACTTTGCAAGACTTATATTAAAAAATAGTCAACAAGCGATTTTCCAAAACAATATTTGTTCAATAAGATTTTATTACAAGTTCCCCATGATGCTGATATCGAAAAGAATACTTATATATATATATATATATATGTATATATATATATATATACATATATATATGTGTGTTAGTGTGTGTGTGTGTTAGGAAGTGTGTACTGGCTGGTACATGTATCTTACATGTACCAGCCATTAAAATAGCACATGTGGAGTATGTTGATAAATTCCAACCATATGGATTGAATTAATACTATATAGATTACATATGTTTAAAAAATCATAACCATATCTCATATAGATCATGAGATATAGAAATATATCATTCAATGGTTTCTGAAATTTCTACAACTTACAATTGATTAGAAAATATACATTTTCATTTGTTGGATAATCTACGAATATCAGATTGTGGTGATTTTTTATAAACATCTTATATAAGGGGTATACTTTACATGCATAAGGTTGGTTTATTCAGTAGAATCTTACAATCATCATAAATGAAGGTGGGTACATGTACTCGGGTACACAATTCTTTTAGCTATATATATATATATATGTGTGTGTGTGTGTGTGTGGCTCCATTGCCCCAACAAGTTGGGGAAGGTCCCCATGCTCCTTATCTCCATATGTGGATGGAGGTCAATTGACATGTACAAGTTCGAGATCAATCAACATGTACAAGTTCCACCCTCTACACGAGGAGGTCACTTGTACTCAATATCAACAAGTATTACTGGCAGTGATAAGGGGTAGTATCATTTATGTTTTCAAGTTTGTTGCAAACTTTAATATAGAAAATTAGAAGACTAATTATTAGGGAACAATAGTTCAAAACAAATACATAGCCAAGTATACGTTTCAAGTGGTACATAAAATGTATCATCAATACCACTAGTCCGGTCAAAGAGGAGGTATAATAGTGTACCTTCTTGGTTGATATTTAGAGTATGGATTCCAAGAAATAATAGATCAACCCCTCAAGTCAGATCCTAGATCAACAAGATTTGGATAAAGGGTCAAGATCATGATGTTTAGAGGAACATGTTTAAATATTCAAGATTAGGGTTACCCATTCCTATTTAACATTGGGGTTAGGTCATTCACTTATGATCAACAATATTTCAAGATATCATACATTTAGTCAAGTGTCAAGTTTATTTTCGAGTATGAATGACCTACCTAGGTATTTTAGGAACATATAAGCTAACACTAATTATTATGATAACTATTCAAGTCATTATCAAGTATCTAATCATAATCATGATGAATTTGAATCATTTGTGTTGAAGATTAGACCAGTTTTGGATGATGTAAACGTCATGGATCATATATTAGGTCAATAATCAAGGATTTCACAAGATTTAGAAAAATCATAATACTAAAATACCATCATCAAGATTAATCATTGCTTTAGGGTACATGATTCATATTCAAGAGTGGATAAGACAACAAGGTTCGATCTAGATGATTAGTTAGTAAAGTTTAATTTTAGTCTCTCAGGATAATCAACGAAGTCAAATATCGGGGTTTCCATAGATGAAATATAAAAATAGACTCATTAGATAAATTGAAATGCATAAAGAATCATGATTCACAAGAATTCTTCATTGATTCCTTAGTTTTTTTTTATCAAAATTAACTATTGGTTCACCATTTTTGGAGCTTGAAATCAAAATATTGGGTTTAGCAAGATTTGATCAATTAATCTGAATATTCAATAGAGAGATGGTACTTACCAGAAAAGGGAAAAAGTGTTGTATGTTGATCAACCAGTCAAATGCTGACCAACACCCCAATCTCATAGCTGGGAGGGCTCTTACTCCTTGGCACATGAGTGAAGGGAGTTAGAGAGGGATGGTGTGCGAGGTGTTGAAGCCATTGGATCTCAGTCAGATGTTCGTTATTGACCTGAAACAAGGGATGTGATTCTGTCACCCACAATTGATATCTTACACAAGGTAAGGCAGCACTATGGTGAAGAAATGACCAGAGAAAAAGTGGTGAAAGGGAGGAGAGTAAGACAGTCGAGGTGAGGGTGCTGGTCGAGATTGTGGGAGCAGGCCGAAGGTGGATGTGGGGTTTTTATGGCTGGATGGGGCTAGATTTAGGGTTTACATGGGTCACAACACCCATGGAAGTGGCCAAGTGAAAGCCTTTCAAGGGTTCTTGAAACTAGTCAGTTTTAAGTAGATAAAGGGCTAGATTGGCATGAAATCATGAGACAAACCTTTCCATTCATTTAGATTTTCAAAATAGGTCGGTTGTGTTGATTACACTGTTGGTCACATTAACTTTTTCCCTCAATCAAAGGGAGGTAGGATATAGACCAACAACCATTAGATTAGGCCCTGATTTGTGGGAAGCTAATACAAGGGCTGGGGTTCATCCCCAAAGCAATCTATGGATCACTAACATGGAAAAGGTTGAATAAAAGGGCAATTTAAAGGGATTTTTAACACACTAACTTCAAGAATTCATAGAAAATTGTAGGAATGTCCAATTGAGGTGAAATTTGGATCATAGGTTCAAAAAAATGTTTAAATCGTTTAAAAAAAGTTTGATAACCAAAGGACAAAGTTACATGGGAAAGTATACATCTTTGAATAAAGTAACAAAATAACCTAATTTGTAGTGTCATAAAGTGTATAAAATCCACATTGATCATTATATTTCAAATTTGAGTATTAAGGTTGATCAAGTAACCAATGAAAAATAAATTAAGGTCATGAGTGAACATAATGAGGGAAAAATTGGAATTTAACAAAGATAAATAAAAAACTCACATTATGACATCCTCCCCTCCATAATAGGAATTTTGTCCCAAAAATTCAGAGTTCCTTGAAAAGGTCAGAAAATCTTTCCTCCATGTCTGACTTCAACTCCTAGGTAGAATCATCACATACATGGTGCTTCCACAACACCTTAACCATATCGATCTTCTTATTTCTCAGCTCCTTGGTGTGCATATCAAGTATCTTGACTACAACATCCTGCTATACAAGGGTGTCCTTTAATTCAATTGGTTCATGATTGAGGACATGGCTAGGGTCCTTAACATATCGCTTTAGGTTCAACACATGAAAGGCATCGTGCATAATGATATATTGTGGAAGTAAACCTAACCTATATGCACATTCCCCAATATGGTTTAAAATTTCAAATGGATCCACATATCTGGGGCTAAGTTTTCTTTTGTTCATCGCAATAGCTCGAATTTGTCAAATCTTTAAAAACATGTTCACCTACCAAAAATTGAGTATCAGTCATGTGTCCATCAATATAAGACTTCTAATGGTACTATGACCTTTTTAGTCTTTGCTTGATTAGGTTGTCATTATCAGAATAAAGTTGTAGTTCCTCAGACTTCAGAATTCATCTTTTGCCTACTTCATCTCAGTAAAGTGAAGACCTACATGAGCTTACATTTAAGGCTTCATACAAAGGCTTGCCTATACAAGATTGGTAGCTATTTTTGTAGGAAAACACAAAAAGACAAAGATAGTGGTCCCATGAACCACTCCAACCAAGGACACATGATCTCAACAAGTCTTCTAGAACTTGGATTGTCCTCTCAGACTGTTCGTCAGTTTGTGGATGATATGTAAGACTGAAGTTTAGCTGAGTCCCCACAAGTGAGAAGTGAATTTTTCATCGTGATCATACACAATAGATATAGGAATCACATGCAAGTTGACTATCTCATGAATGTAAAAGTATGCTAACTCTGGGTCTTTGGTGGTTGTCTTGATCGAAATAAAATGGGCCGATTTAGTCAGATGATAAACTACAACCCAAATGGCATCACACCCTTTCCTGGTCCTGGGTAGACCCACCACAAAATCCATGGTGATATGTTCCCATTTCCATTCAGGAATAGGTAGGGGTTTTAGAAGACCTCCTAGACGTTGATGTTCAGCCTTAATCTGTTGGTAGGTCAAACATTCTGTCTTCATATTCCTCCACTAAAAGTGCTTCTGTAGATCCTTATACATTTTAGTAAATCCAGGATGCACTTATATTTCAACCCGTGAGCTTCCCGTAGAACCCTTTATGTCATATATGAATCCTATAAGACCCATATGCATGGTTTGTATCTGATTCTATCATCCATACTGACTGCCAGATGTGTCTAGGGTTTCTCTAGCATCTTAGTCATCTCTTCAAGACTCTTGCTATTCTTTTTGGCTGATAAGATCTTGGATTGAAGGCTTGGTTTGACATGGATACTTACCAATATGAGGACATCTCTCATATGCCTCAGGGCCCAAGGGGACATGACTTCCATGTTTCATCATTCGATGGTGAAAATGGTAGCACATTTATCCTACTTCCTATTGAGTGCATCGACCACTACATTTGCCTTACATGGGTGGTAGGCAATGGTGAAGTCATAGTCTTTGAGATACTCAAGACATCGTCTCTGTCTAGGATTGAGACCCTTCTGTCTCAGGATGTACTTCTGACTCTTGTGGTCAGTGAGGATGTTAAAGGTGTCCCCATACAAGTATTGTCATGATATTTTCAGAGCGTATATGATGGCAAAAAGCTTGAGATTATGGGTTGGGTAGTTGACCTCATTTGGCTTTAATTGTTGAGAGGCATATGCAACTGGCTTCCTATCTTACGTGAGGACACAACCTAGGACAAACCTTGATGCGTTGGTGAAGATGACAAATTCAACATTTCACTCCTTCGATTAGACGAACCACTCTCCTTTCCTATAGATATTTTTGAGGGGCAAGGCGGTCTTGCTGAAGTTGGGGATGAAGCGTCAGTAATAACCAATACGACCTCAAAAAACTTTGAATATCAGAAACATTTTTGGGGGCTTTCCACTCTAGAAAAGTTAAAACTTTAGCGTGGTAGAAATTTTTCCACCAGAAATTATGCGACCCAAGAACACGACTTTAGAAATACATAACTAAAATTTTGACAAATTTGCATAGAATTTCTGAGATTGGAGGATATCAAGAACTTTGCAAAGATGAGTACAATGTCACTTAGTGTTATTTGAATATATCAAGATGTCATCAATGAAGACCACTACAAACTTGTCGAGGTAAGGTTGTAAGACATTATTCATCATATTCATAAATACACTAGGATGTTGGTTAACCCAAATGGCATGGCCAAAAATTCATAATGCCTGACCGGCCTAAATCGTGCATCCTAAGATTGGAGGCGGATTTGAGGTAGTCGAGCTTTTACATTTATAAGCCTGAATCCTTCTAGGCCCCCACAACTTTGTTTACGGGGTCGAAGTAGATATACGGGGTCGAACCCAGGGACAAGGGGGTAGTGTTGAGAACCCAGAATCGACACGCTACACTCCGGCAGGTATAAAGAGACTATAAATTCCCCAGGAGGGAAGCATAAAATGTCACAAACAAAACAAGAAGACTATCTCCAAGTGGAGTTACTAGAAAGATTTAAGGTTTTTAGCATTTAGCAGTTTTTAAGGGTTTTCATGCAACAGAAACAGAAAGATAACACTAGAGCTAGAGCAAAGTACGAAGGATAAAACTACTGCAAGACAAGCAACACCAGTACCATCCTGCACCCCTCCTCTCAGAGCGGGTACCTCTAACCAAGCCTCGACACCCCCTCTCGAGGTTGCTGGGCTCAAAGTTAGAGTTGAATGTTACAAAAAGAACTCTGTTCCAGGCACTCTCGTACTCTAGAATCGGACCAAACACTAGACCCACAACACAACTCTCGAAGTTGTTGTGACGGGAAAACACGATTCGGTAGCTAAGCGAAACGCGATCCAAAACATGCAAGCTAGAGTTCAGATATCAAGCATAGCAGTCATCCAACATATTGCACCAAGCTTAGAGTAGCAAGTAATTAAGAATTTCCATTTCTATGAACATTAAAGGTCTTAATTACAATGCATAAGTAAAGAATTAAATAATAGTATTAAAGATAGGTGTCTCCTTCTTGATGTAGAAGGAAGACAGGCTACAGTAACCATCCCGCCCGATATCGGACAGGGACCGAACCCGATACAGCCGTGTCGGGCAGCACGCTCTCTCAAGCGGCACACCGTGACGGGCGACTGCATCCTTCAAGGACCTGGCCGATATGCTCAAGTCGGGCGGCACACCCTCTCGGGCGGCACGCATGACCGGCGGAGCGTATCAGTTCGATATCGTGTCGGGCGCGGAGCTGCGTATCCTACTGTCGGGCACTGGTGTCGGGCACTCGTGTCACACATCTACATCGGCCGATATCGACTCCCAGTGTCGCCCGGTACAGTCCTAGGTGAACCAGTCCCCTCCCTCTCGGGATGAGGAAGAGCTCACCTAGTATCGCCCGGTACGAACACTGGAGCACGATACGCCTGCTCTCGCAGCCTCCTCTGAAGATCACTCGACTATCCGAAACCTAAAGTGACCAAGCTTGTCCGAACTGTCTAAGCTTGGTCACTTCAGGTTTCAGATAGTCGAGTGATCTTCAGAGGAGGCTGCGAGAGTAGGCGTATCGTGCTCCAGTGTTCATATCGGGCGACACTAGGTGAGCTCTTCCTCATCCCGAGAGGGAGGGGACTGGCTCACCTAGGACTATATCGGGCGACACTGGGAGCCGATATCGACCGATGTAGATGCGCAACACGAGTGCCCAACACCAGTGCCCGACAGTAGGATACGTAGCTCCGCGCCCGACACGATATCAAACCGATACGCTCTGCCCGTCATGCGTGCCGCCCGACTTGAGCGTATCCGCCAGGTCCTTGAGCGATGCAGTCGCCCGTCGCGGTGTGCCGCTTGAGAGAGCGTGCCGCCCGACATGGCTGTATCGGGTTAGGTCCCTGTCTGATATCGGGAGGGATGGTTACTGTAGCCTGTCGTCCTTCTACATCAAGAAGGCGACACCTATCTTTAATTCTGTTATTTAATTCATTACTTATGCATTGTAATTAAGACCTTTAATGTTCATATAAATGGAAATGCTTAATTACTTGCTACTCTAAGCTTGGTGAAATATGTTGGATGACTTCTATGCTTGATATCTGAACTCTAGCTTGCATGTTTTGGATCGCGTTTCGCTTAGCTACCGAATCGTGTTTTCCCATCACAACAACTTCGAGAGTTGTGTTGTGGCTCTAGTGTTTGGTTCGATTCTGGAGTACGAGAGTTCCTGGAATGGAGTTGTTTCGGTAACATTCAACTCTAGCTTTGAGCCCAGCAACCTCGAGAGGGGGTGCCGAGGCTTGGTTAGAGGTACCCACTCTAAGAGGAGGGGTACATGATGGTACCGGTGCCGCTTGTCTTGCAGTAGTTTTATCCTTCGTACTTTGCTCTAGCTCTAGTGTTATCTTTCTTTTTCTATTGCATGAAAACCCTTAAAAACTGCTAAATACTAAAAACCTTAAATCTTTCTAGTAACTCCACTTGGAGATAGTCTTCTTGTTTTGTTTGTGACATTTTATGCTTCCCTCCTAGGGAATTTATAGTCTCTTTATACCTGCCAGAGTGTAGTGTGTCGATTCTGGGTTCTCAACACTACCCCCCTTGTCCCTGTGTTCGACCCCGTATATCTACTTCGACCCCGTAAACAATGTTGCGGGGACCTAGAAAGATTCAGGTTTATAAATGTAAAAGTTCGACTACCTCAAATCCGCCTCCAATCTTAGGACGCGCGATTTAGGCCAGTCAACTTTTTGGCGCCGTTGTCGGGGACAAGGCAAAAATGGTACTGTAGACGAATCCGAATCCACTAACTACACTCCCGTGCCTCAAGCTTAGAAACGAGCTTGATAGCACCCTTTTTCTCTTCTTTTGTTTCCTTTTAATGCTATTTATTCTTAGCCTAGACTAAATAATTCAATTTTCTGACTTGATTTTTGGTGCCTTTCTTTCAGGAACCCTGAAAGAAAGATCCCTGTACCACCGAGATCCGACACCATTTGACCGATCGACTATGCACAATCGTCGACATCATGCCTCCCCGTGTCAACCCGCAACAAGTTGAAGGTCAACAACAGGGAAGGCCTAGGGATGAATCACCTCCGCTGAGTGGCAACGATCGCTACGACGGAAATGATCAGCAGGAAGATCAGGAATCGGAGCACTCCGAGGAAGGCCACCCCCATGTCAGGCGTCGTCACCGTCATCGACACAGGTGACACCAGAACCAAGAACAACAGGGAGGCAGCAACAGTGACGATTCAGACGAAGAAGAAAAGACTTTAAGGGAGCTAGCCTCCACTAAGGCAAACAATTCCAGATGCCCTGTCATCATTCCGTGATTCAACGCCGCAAACTTCGAACTCAAGCCGTATGTTATATCTATGATTCAGAACAAAAGCTTTAGAGGGAGTTCTAAAAATGACAATCCCTATCACCACTTGGATGCTTTTAAGAACATATGTGATACTATCAAGATGCGGGGGGTTCCCCAGGAGGTGATCTATTGCAAAGGCTTCATCTTCTCCCTAGAAGATAAGGCCCTGTCCTGGTATCTTGGGTTACCCCACCAGTCTTTGAATGGATGGGGGGCATTGGCGGACGCATTCGTAAATAAGTTCTACCCAATTGAGAAGACAGTGAGAAATAGACAAAGGATAACTTCATTCATGCAAAAGCCTAATGAGAATCTCCATGATGCCTGGGAGCGGTATCAAGAATATTAGAGGGACTGCCCTCACCACAACTACAAGAAAGGGTTCTTGATCACTACCTTCTATAACGGCCTAACTCCCGAAGAAAGGGTTTCATTGAACACACTAGCCGGAAGTGACTTCCTGGGGAAGAAGCCGAGCAGGTCCGAGAAGATCATCAAGAACATGGCCGAGCTGCAAGCCGACACTAACTATGACAGATCTGACCGGGGCCAAGCTAAGAAGGTTAGTGAGGGACCTTCTTTTGAATCCAAGGCGCTGGAGACAATCACTTCTCAGATCCAAAGGATAGTTATGGATGTAAAGCAGCTGAAGGAATCTGGCGGAAAGGGTAAGAAACATGTCGAAAAGGTAATGAAATGTGTAACATGTGGAGAAGGCGGACACGGGGTAGACAATTGTATCTACACCCAACCAGACGCATCAAGCGATACCGAATCTGATGATGAGGAAACTGAGAAGGTGGCTTTTGTGAATTTCAAAAGGCCGGACCATCCTGGTTTCAACTATGGAAACAAGGACGCAGCTAAAAATTCACATCAGTTGCAAAGCGCCTCCAAGCAACCTTAGGCTTTTGAGCAAAGGGGAGGACCAAGCCAATACCCCAAAAACACTAATTTCCCATCAAACAAAGGGAACTTCCAAGCACAGGGGAAGTATCAAGGGCCTAACCGAGAACAAAGCAAGGGCACGGGCCAGACAGACGTTATTGGCCAGTTATTTGATTTTGTTAAGAAGCAAGATACAATCAACAATCAACTGGCGCAGAGTGCGTTATCAAATTCTGGTGTCTTGAACTCGTTGCAGGTACAACTGGCAGACATGAAGACGCACCAACGCCAAATCGACCAACAGCTAGCTCAATTTGCTGAAATTGTGAAGAACCCATCGGGAAGGATTCTGTCCAATACCGAACCGGCGAAAAGAACAGGACAATGACCGCAGAAGCGGGGATAAAGATGCAAGAAAAAGAAACTTTGAGCATCCAACTGAAGACGAGAAACATAGCGCTTCTCCGGAGGCAACCCGAGTTGTCCTTTTAATTCCTAGAATAGGACGTTTTTACTTTCCTGCAAGAAAAACATTACAAACATTTTGGGATGTAATAAGACCCGAGTCAGTTCATGCGCCACATGCGCTGACTCTGTTTTTTGGGTCACTGAAGTATTCTATAGGATGGGATGGGTAATGCAAGCTGAGGCCAGGACCCTAGTTTCGGGCCAGTGATGTTTTACTCCTCAACTGCTTTTGTTACCCCTTTTTGTTTTCAAGTTTCCCTTTTTCTTTCTTCTAGCTTTTGCCCCGAGGGTCGTAACGGAAAGCAACCCTTCCAACAGGATATGCGCAACATCATGCAAATAGTGTTTTCGGGCATCGCTAAATCCATGACAAAAGATGCTCCTAGACGGCATGAGCCTGTGACGATCGTGCCAAAGAACTGATCACCCTTAGGCCGACGGATGGACTGCCTGTCTCGGGAATGAATTGCCCTATCGGCCGATGCATGCCCGGGATTGCTTGCCGTACTTTCACCGCCGAGTTTGAGTTTGCTATATATATGAGAACAAGTTTTACCGTATCGGGCTACCTGAATTACTGTGTTCGTACTCCCATATCGTGCAAAGAACTTGGTTCTTTTTTCTCCCGTGTCGCGCGACACCCCCCCTTGCCTTCGTAACGCGCGGAAGTCCCGAACTCTATAAGGTACAAACCGACAGACCTATCGCCCGGTAGATATCGCCCAGTAGACCTATCGCGCGGCAGTCTATGCTGCCCGAAACGTTTTCTGTTAACATGTATAGATTATCGACCTTGTTAACTGAACGGTTTCGTATCACCCGACATACATATCGTGCAACATGCCATGTCAGGCGATAGTCATGTCATCCATTTTCGTATCGTCCTGAAAGTTTTGTGCCAGGCGACACGCTGTTTCCTTTTTATATACGAGCCGTATCGGGCATCTTTTATCGCCTGACACGGCCGCGCATTTGTCGCCCTATCACCTTGTACCGGACGATACTCGTCCCTAGTATTGGCTGCATGACTTCACCTCAAAACCTTGTATGTCTCCCGATCCTGAGAGGGGGGGGGGAGGCCAAGGAATCTTTGTACAGAAAAACACCGGACCACACATTTATTCTTTATTATATACTTCTTTCAAAAACCAACATATTTGATCAAAGTATTTCTTTTGTTGTCCTACAGAGATGGCCCACACCAAGATGACTGTTGTCCCCGTTGACTCCCAGGGTAGGAGGATCTACCCCAAGACTGCGGCTGAACCTTCCAACGCCGGGCGGAAGCGCCCGAACCCAAGACCAGTCGAGGCCTCTACAATAGAAAAGAGGGCCAGGGTTGGAGAAGTGGCAACTCCAACCCCAATTTTAACTCCAATGCCCCCAGCAGCAGCAGCAATCCCAGAAGCCTTGGCGGTGAGTTTTGAGCCAAGGAACGACGAGCATACTCGCCGGTACGCTGAGCTGGTGCCCAAAATCTACCGCCCCAGCAGGTTCTGCCATGAAGCCTCATTTGCTGATCTGGGAATCGAGAAGTGGCTGAAGGCCGTCCTCGCCACGGCGGGACTGAAGAAGATCTACTTCAGCAGGTCTTCCTCGTACACTAGGCTGACAATGGAGTTCATGTCTTCCCTCCACCGGGTGAGAAATTCACCGGCGGAGAGAAAAGAATTCGGAGGGCCAGACAGACTCCAAGCCCGACTCTACAACTCAGAGTGCACAATCTCCGAAAAGTTCCTGAACCGATCTTCTCTTCAAGCGAGGAGGAGAGGAACCTGATGGACAATGGTGAGAGAATCACCGAAGGAGACGGGTTCGATCCCGTGAAGCTCTGGAATAAGTTAACCAGTGAATCTTCGTTCAAGGCGGGAAAGAAGGTAACTGCTATGCACTCATGCTTCTGGAGGATAGTACATAAACTGGTGGCATGCCTCCTGTTTAGCAAGTACGAATCCAGCAACATATACACGGAAGAGCTCCAAGTCATGTGGCACATAATGGAGGGCCGAGTGAATAACCTCGGACGTTTTCTACTGAACAAACTACATCCGATGAAGGAAGCTACCAAGGAATACTGCATGGGTGGCATCGTCAACCTAATCACAGTAGGAATCGGGTACCCAAAGGAGCCGCGTAGCCTTTCAAGGACACAAGGCGATGAGGTGTTTGACACCAAGTACTTGATGAGGACCAGCATCAATTAGGAAGGAGGGGGGAGACTATTTCTATAAGTTCGCAAGGACAAATACACTCCTCCCGCTCCCTCACTACGCCAACTACGACGTAGACAAGTTGGTGTTCACTACAGCCGAGATTGAAGCTGTAGAAAAAGGCGCAACCCCCACCACAGCCAGCAAAGCCTGAGAAGGGGCAGTTCCAGAGCTACCGGCTACAACTGCCAGTAGGGTTGTAGTCGCTCCAGCTATATCAGCCGCCGCCTCAACAAGAAGGGTGGTAGATGACAAAGAACCGGTGATCGTTGGGGTCACCGAGACAGAAACTTCGGGAGCTACCATAGAAGAGACTTCCGCAGCCCCTGTCATCCTTGAAATGCCTGTAGAGGCAGAAGAAGAACCTGAGCCAAACACCAACAATGCGGTGTTCACCGAGACCCTGAGGATGGAGCTCGAGGGAGCTCAGCTGACACCAACGCTGCAGCCTGTGTTGCCTTTTATAGTAGGAGAGGAGGTCGCCGACAGTGCAGAGGTGAACCGAAGTTCGCCCGCACCACAGCCGTCCCCTCGCCGACGAAAAGGCAAGGCGATAGCTGCTGAAGTAGCGCCATCGCCCCGCCTGGCGGCATCGGCAACGCAAACTGTTTATGTAAAGTCTACCACGCCTGGTAAGCCATCGCATGAGAAAGAGGTCACGAGGACGGAAGGAAGATCTACCGGAGCTTCCCCGTCGCTCGGTATGACGCTCGGGCACGAGCTCGATAGGTTGTGGGAGGTAATAGATACCAACTCTGACATTTGTATTTCCCTAACCCGCAAATATGCGTCTGTTCAAGACAGGCTGAGCATCCAAGAGCGAAAGCTGCTGAGTGGACTAGAGGCCGTAAATTCAATAATGCAACAAGTTCTCCAACACCTTGATAAGATCGAGGAGAGGCTGGATTGAGGGGACGATCATCCGCACCGAAGCCAGCCGAGACGGTCACTGTCACCTCCGAGCCGTGGCTCTCCATCATCTTCGTCAGGGTCTCCCTCGACATCAGTGTCACCTTCCTCCTCCAGTGGGCGATCCTCAACGCCCAAGGAGGGGACACAACCAAAGTCCACCAACGGAGCTCCAGCAGGACAGACAAGCTTTGTAGGTCCCGAGGAAGAAAATCCCTCAATCCCCCTGGATGACGTTGAAGATGATAATGGAGAAGTCAGCATCGGGACAGACTCTTCAGACGAGTCGAAGGGAGAAAAGGGAGACATGTACGCAGCCAATGAAAGACACTTCCCCCGAGGTAGACGCTCGATGGCAGACATGTTTCGTGAGCCATCGGAGATACCTTCCTTCGAGATGGCCGACTTCGACAGAAGGGCCATCGGCTACCTGTCGTTCAGAGACCAGAAACTGCTAGACAAGGTCCTAAGATTGCAGGCAGATGAAGAAGACGTCGTCTGGAGCGACAGCTACTTCTCCGTACGACGGGGAACACTCCGCAACATGTTCCTCTCAACGGCCGTCGTCAGAAAAAGGCTATTCAGGGTCCTCGAGAATGTTATAATAGAAAATATCGATAGTAGGACAGGTCGGAAGAAAATATACTGCGCCACCCCAACCTTGGCGAGAAGGTTGATGTGCAGAGAACTAGACTCCTCTGCGGTGTCCAACATGCTGCAGCACATTGACGAGCACAACCCTAACCTCGTGTTGGCACCGTACAAGCACCGCAACATATGGTTCCTCTGCATAGCAGATCTAAGGAACCACGAAGTCCAGCTCCTGAACTGCAGCCACAACGAGGTGCCACACTCTAGGATCGCCTTCAGCCGCCTGGAAGACAAAAACATGAGGCTTCTACCAGTGTGTCTTCAAAGAGTTATCAAGCGAGGAGCCAAACGCCACGGCGGCATTTGGAACTTCTTTTCTATTCGCAACTTCCCCGTCCAGGCTGAAGAGGGAAGCAGAAACAGCGCCTTAGTCATCTTAAGTTCCATTGAGGTGCTCAGTACATTTGGCAACTTGAGGGCCCTTAGGGGCCATTGTTTCTATCAACGCACGGGCACCTATGTCATGTTGCTAATCAAGGACAAGCGCTATTTCCGGGACACTGGGGTACCGGAGCAGCTGCTGGACAGTGACCTAGATGAAGACTCTTCTCAGTCCAGCAGCCCCTCAGAAAAAGAAGAAGAAGTGGTGACCATCAAACATGGGGTAGGCAAGGAGCTGATGGTCCTTAAGAAAGTGCACGGGATGGAAGAAACTGCTTCGCCGAAAGACACATAAGGGATGATCAAAAACTTCGACCGTTTCTCGTACGCTGCGCTCACACAGGAGCAGGTAGATGTAATCCTTATGAAGTTAGCAGATTCTACCCCGAGGGATGTCATTTACAAGGAATGTCGTAGTCCCAGTTGATGAGCTAAGGGACGTGGTTAAAGAAGGAGGATGTTTGTCGGTATCGGTATTAACCGCTTGCGTCCAAATATTACAACCAAAGTTCGACCATGCATATATAGCCCATCCTATGCTGTTTAACAACGTTTGCCTAGCCGACGAAACAGGAGCACAGAAGCTTTTTCTGGAAGAGTTGGAAAGCGGAGTCCCTAGCCAAATCTTTCTGCCAATTCTTCATTATCACCACTGGACGCTCCTGACGGTGTACACCCGGCAATGAGCAGGAATCTTTTACAACAACTCGGACGGCAACAAGAACCATCCAGTGCCGTGTACATCTGAACCGCTGTCATCCGTCGAACGCTTAACTCGGAAATACTACGACGGGGTGACAAAGATGATACAACCATTCCTGGACACACAAGCAAACAAATGGCACGAGCTTCAGTTCTGCCACCGCAGCCCACAACAGATCCCATTATCCAACGACTACGGCATCCACGTCCTGGAATGGATAGCGAATAAAGAGATGCCTGACCAGCTCCATCACATCGATTACCACAGCAAAAGAGGAGAATATGTGTGGGAGCTTCTATCTGACGAAGGCACGCTCATCGGCTAACCCTCACTGGATTAGCATTACCTTGCCTAATCTACTTCACAACTCTGGGACAGAGTGTGGAGTAAGTTTGGGAGGGTACCATGGTACCAGTGAGGGAGGTACAAAATTCTGTCAAATTTTCTAACTTAATCTTTTGATTCCCTTGTTCATCATGTATACATATACTTGTTCATATAAAACTCTTGGATACATATACATGTTCATATAAAATTTTGAAATTCTGAAAAATTTTGCTTATTCTGTTCCCATGCATATGTACAAAGTAGTTATAGTAGTAAAAACCTGATGCAACTGCTTGCAAAGTTTGTTCTCTGTATGTTTAATGTGATGCAAGTTTTGTTATATCTTTCTGATAATGCTGCTTCAAACAAACAGAAGATTACATTTTTCCATGACAAAATTTACGAAAAATATAATAATCTCGCAAACAGCTAAGAGACAGAGTATGGAGAAGGAAAAAAGCTGCCCAAACAGCAAGTATCTCTTTGTTTCCCTTACCCGACAAAAATCCTAAAAAGAGAGAGAAACCTTATGAGAGTGAATAAAAGCATGAGAGTTGTGCCCAATAAAAGAAAAAGAAAAAAAATATATACACACACTTGTTTTCCAAAAGTACCCATCTTTAGGCATGGTAGATCCGGGGCAGTGGTACGTAGGATGTGAAATCACTGCTCTAAAGCCAACTGGCTTGGACTGCAGGGACCACTTGCCCGTTAACGGACCCTTGCCTGGATGGACTGATGGGAAATAAGAAGAAAACCCAAAAAGCCTTAGCCTACCCTATACACAACTTTCTGCCCCGAAAATAAAGCTGTTTGGTGTGGAAGCTAACTTCGGAATCATACAACAACGTCTCGTCGAAGCTGTAGAGAAATAATATTACTTAAACAATAAGGCAGGAAAAACAAAAATCTTTTGTTCGTAATGAGACAACATTATCTCTAAAGGCATTACAATACTTGTTTTACCGCTTAGCCTGAGA
This sequence comes from Alisma plantago-aquatica, assembly GCA_963693085.1. NCBI lineage: Eukaryota > Viridiplantae > Streptophyta > Magnoliopsida > Alismatales > Alismataceae > Alisma > Alisma plantago-aquatica. Next base: position 1,830,669,457 of record OY856409.1, read on the forward strand.
ACTATACTGCGTAAGAGGAAGCATCACTAAATAAAGTTTAAATATTGATTGAGGACAATCAAAACGCTAAGTTTGGGGGAGTTGATAACACCAAATTTTTTGATTTTTTGGCCTTTATCCTGTTATCAAAACTGCCCTTTTCTTCCTTTTTCCTCTCTTTTATATGCATTTCTGAAATAATTAGCCAAGCAATGCTCTCAGTCCAATATTTCTATCTTTTGCAGAGTTTCCTCCTATTTTGGCCCATTTAGCACCAATAAGGCCATTCCGGCCCCCGATACACACGCTGACCGGCAAGGCTGCGCGATACGACGACGTGCGACGCAAGGATGCCGCGCGAGAAGGTACCGATGGATGACACGCCTCTTTACCCGACAGCGAGCCAGGCGCGCCACAACTACTCCATGTGCCGCGTGATATCGGTCGCCCACCGGCAGGCGCCTCTCGCCACGACGCCCGACAGCCGACCTCCTTGTGTCGAGCGATACCGGGCGACACCCGCTTCAGCTGACCACCAACTGAACGGCGGAGAGGAGGATACATGGCGCTTCGAGCACCATACCTTCTCCCAACCAGCTGCCTATAAATAGCAGCTACAGGGAGCCGAAAAGACAGCTTAGACTTATTTGCGGGCCGGAATGGCCTTATTGGTGCTAAATGGGCCAAAATAGGAGGAAACTCTGCAAAAGATAGAAATATTGGACTGAGAGCATTGCTTGGCTAATTATTGCGGAAATGCATATAAAAGAGAGGAAAAAGGCAGAAAAGGGCAGTTTTGATAACAGGATAAAGGCCAAAAACATCACAAAATTTGGTGTTATCAATGCCCATACGAAGTTTGAAAGGTGGTCTTAGGGATGTCTCCATCCTTAAACTTGAGTTGGTGGTAACCCAGAATGGAGATCAATTTTTGAAAAGACATGGATAGAACAAAGTTGATCAAAAAGGTCATCAATTCTGGGAAGCGAATATTTATTTTTCATAGTATCTTGGTTTATCATATGACATTCAATGCACATGCAAAGAGATCCATCCTTTTCCTTGACAAAGAGAATGGGTTCTCCCCACAAAGAAGTACTGGGGAGGATGAAACCCTTGTCTAGCAATTCCTACAATTGCTTTTTCAATTCAGTCAATTTAGTGGAAGCTATCCAATAGGGTTCCCAAGAAATAGGTGTGGTATCGGGTTCCAAGTTAATAGAGAGATCAATGTCATGATCAGGTGGTAGCCCAAGGAGCTCCTCAGGAAAAACACTCAGGTACTCACACACTATATCAATGTTTTCTAGGGCACTCGTATCAGGGTTGACTATAGTTACAGTTGCTAGGTATGCTTTACACCCTTTTAATATCAAGTTATGTTCTTTGATCAAGGAAATAACAATGTTTCAAATTCTATCTTTCTTTCCAGGAATTACAGGAATTGGGAGGTTGGGTTTAGAAATGATGACTTTCTTGAAACGACAATCAATCATAGCATGATTTTTATGAAGCCAATCCATCCCCAAAATAAGGTCAAAGTCTTCCATGTCTAAGAGTATAAAATTTGATTGAAGATTATGATCAACATACGATAGAGGGACTTTTTCAACTATATAGTAGGAGACTTTCATCTTCCCCATTTGGGGTAGTTACATCAAGTGTGTACCATACGTCTCGTGTTTCAAGATTGAGCATAGAGGCAAGACTCTTAGACATGAAGGTGTGTGTTGACCCAAAGTCGAATACAATGACAATAGAATGGTCATAGATTTGCATCATACATAGATATACATATATTTGATGTAAGGTGTTTGAACAAGATAATCATGATACAATGTTATGGAAATAGTTTCAAATTTAAATCGTACCTTCCATGAGTTTGTTCCCATTGGCATTTGCTTCATCTTCATTCACTGTAAAGACACACACTTGTTGGTGCTCACCCTATTTGGCTCATGTTGGAGGAGGGTGAGGGAAACTGTCTCTGAAATGTCCCTCCTATTTTTAGAAGTGGCAGACTGGAAACGAGTATTGCATTTTCCATAATAGAGGTCACCATAGTTGCGGCAAAGAGGAACATTGGGATTTCAATCTTGACCTCTATTTGGGCCACGATTCTGATTCTGCGTAGGGCCTCAATTATAGTTCTGGTTCTAGCCTTAATTGTAGTTCTAGGTAGGATTATTTTTGGGATTCTTCTATCAGTTTCTATTCTTATTTCCACCATTATGGGGTTTCCCTTTCTACTCGGGCTTTGCGGGCACAACAATAGTAATCCCTAGGTAGGTAGGGTAGGTAGTGGCTTCATGTGTCCCATCCCCAGGTTTCTCTCCATGTATAGGGCATGGTCATATGCTTCCTAAAAAGAGGTAGGTTTGGATGAGGAGACAAAGGCTTTTAGGTTTAGGAAGATCCCATAAATGTAATGGTCTAGTTTCTGCTCTTCCATGTGGTTGGCGACATGCCTCTTCAATATATGAAATTGTTAACTATACTCAACGATAGTATTGGTACCTTGGATAATAATAAGGAATTGTTTCTATTTCTCTTTTCTTTCATAGGTGAGCCAAAAATGGTTGGTGAAAATGGTTTTTAAGGCTTCCCATTTAATAGGGATGACCTGTTGTGATCGGACATAATTTTCCCACCACAACTTGGCCACCCGTTTCAACTGGTAGGTAGAAAAACCAACTTTGTCTTGTTCAGGGCACCTAAAAACCCTAAAGGTGTTCTCCATAGACACAAGACAAGCATCAACCTTACTAGGACATCATCCTTATCCTCATTATAAAAGGCTTATGGGCTAAGTTTTAGGAAATACTTGATGGTAAAGGGTTTTGGGTTATGGGTGGGGACTAAATATGTTGTATGGACTGCAAGGTTATGAACGAAATCCATAATGGATTTTTGTTTCATTTCCCACTCCCCCATATCTGTGGTCTTATTGGAAAAACTAACACCCTCATCATCATTCATGAAAGGTTTCTTTCCCTTAACTTTGGTTCCAAAAGTTCCTTCACCACCCCTATTTGTTATAACCTCAATTTTTCTTGTATGAAATAAAATGCAAATTTTCAAATAAAATGAATTTTAATGGAAAATTGTGTGCTTTGTTTTAAAAGAATGGATTGTTTTGCAAACTTTTCCTTGGATGCATGATTTTGTGGTTTATATTGTTTTAATACATCCAATAATGACAAAGGGAAAAGAGACAAAAGAAATCCCATAATAAGTAAAGGGAGGAGAAATAAAGGATAATTACGTGCATATGTGAGAATTATGTGGAATTCTCTAGAAAGTGGTATGGATGACCACTATTCATTAGTTTTTGGTTCCTTTTGATTTCTAATGAGAAGAGAAATCAAAACAAAGAAAATCAAAGAGAAATAAAGAGAAAATATGAAATTTAATTGTATAGTATATGCCATTTGAATGGATGACTTGCATATGAAGAAAAGTATGTTTTATATTTTAGTTTTGGTTCCAAACTATGCACAAAAGTAGTTTAAGTCATTAAAGAGGTTCCCTTAAAATTTGGATTAAAAGGATGCATGGTTTAGGAGATATGCATTTTTGAAAATCCATAAAGTGAAAGGATAAAGAAATGAATGCATTAAATGTCACATATTATTTTGATTCCTAAAAGAACTATAATATGGCACACACAATGGAAGCCATTGGATCTGAGATCCAATGGCATGCGTGCATCGTCCAGTTCAAATTGGATTGGGAAAAGAATAGTGAGAATGAGAATTACAATCTCAGATTTCTCACAATCTAATGCATGTGCAAGCAAGATACTTTCTTTGTTGGCTTAGAGAGAGGATTATGAGAAAGTCAATCCTAGGTTAGGTAGTTTGAAGGGTTCTAGAGGAAACACCCAAACTCCTCAAGAGATCAGATGGCGGCAAGGGTTGGGAACCCCAAATCAGACCCCCCACATCTATAATAAGACCCCAATTCAACTCACCAAGGTCTCACGATTCTAATCGACGGCTTTCTAGCACATGTAACCCTCTTGGTCTCTCGATATCCCTATGCTCTGGCGATCTCTCTGCCGTGGACCTCCACGAGTTGAAGGCTTTGATTTCATTGGAGACAAGGAACATGAACCCTCAGATCTAAGTCAAGCACTGACCGTAGAAGGAGATCAATGACTTAGGCTGATCTCGAGTCTCGAGAGAGTGTTAGTGGGCCCAAGTGACCACCACCACTAGATCAGAGTCAATCACTAACCGTGGAGATAATCCAACGATGGTTGTTTTTTGAAAAAAGTAAATAAGCCGTCTGTCTGAATAAAACAATCCAAAAAACAGTGTTAACTTAATAAATCGATTAAAGATGGATCCTTTGGCTAAAAAATAATACTAGATAGTGATTTTTATTTGAAAATTCTATAGAATCCAATAGAAATGAATTTGAGGCCTAATTCTGGTTATAACTCAAAAATCATGTAAATGTGCTACCTTTAATGCTTTTAATTAATTTAAAACCCTAAGTTTTGAATATTTAAGGATCTAATGATGTTCCCTGACTTTTATTAGAAAAGTTTATCCTTTTGACATAAAAAGGATAGATTAGATCTAATTGGAGGATATTTGCTCATAATTTGCTTAAAGTTAGGGTTCCATGAGTATAAAAGTGCATTAATGGACTTAAAAACCCTAATTTTGATAATTGTGAGGTTTAATGGTTTTAAATATGGAAATTAATTGGGAAGGCTTGAAAATGGTGTTCTTGGTCTTATTTGTGGATAAAAGCCCTTAGTTTGGATGATTTGAGTAATTAGGGTTTTGATGAGTAGAAAAGTGATTTTAGGGATTGTTGAACAAAAACGGGTAATATTGGAAGAATGTTTGGAAACCAAGAACCCTAAGGAAAGCCTAATAAGGCTTAGAAACCTTAGAATGGAATCCCAAGTCAATAAAAGATGTTTGGATGTGATAATAAAATTTAGGTGTTATATATGCTTTTGAGGATCAAGTTGTTTGATCTACACTACTACAGAAATTGCTTATAATGTCACTTTTAAAGGCGTCAGTTGTATAAATACACCGACACCTAAAACCTAAAGGCTTGGTTAAAAAACAGACATTTATCTATGAAGGGCGACCATATACGGGTATCGCTTTTATTCAATGTCATTTCCCTAATAATAAACCGATGCCTAAAATTAACTGCCAAATCCAAAATTTCTAGTGAAAAAATTACCTCCAAAATTTAACATATGGCGTTGGTTATTAACTATTAAATCGATGATGAAAGGTTATTCGCGAGACAGAAATTGGGCACATTTGGGTCGTCGGTTTTACTACAATGATCGACACTTAGGGGTTTTCCCGCGCTGTTCCCAGGAAATTTTTCACACCCTTTAAGCGTCAATTTTTGTGTGTAACCGACGCCTTTAGTTTTATGTGTCAGTTTTTTGGAATAACCGGTGCCTATTATTAACTTAATAGCACCCACATGAGCCAGGCACTTCCCCTTCTCTGTTTCATCGACTTCGCGTGTTTAGGTATGGAGAATTTCACCTGCTCCAGTTGCCGCCTCCTCCGCCGTTCCTTGCTACTCTGATCGCCGCCTCTGCCGTCGTTCGTTGCTCTGGGAGCCGCCGTTCCTTGATCCTCTATACGTCGGTGCCTTCTCCTACTCTCTGGATGCCACCCTTCTTTGCTAGCTCCGGCGCCTGAGCCTGCTCACCTTCTCCTGCATCGTGGTTCATTGCTCTGGCACCTACCCCTGCTCTCTTCTCGCCCCTACTCTCCAAGCCACTGCTCTCTTGCCCAGGTAGGTCGTTGCCCTTCTTCTTTCTCCACCTCTTCTTATTCCTTCTCCCTCTCCTTACCAAATGGATTAAAGCAAGACCACGACCGTGTGGGCTGGTCACGGTCGTGGCTGTGTTGGCCCACCACGGCTGTGCTGGCCATCACGACCATGGTAGGCCAACACAGCCACGGTCGTGGCCTTGCTTTTATCCATTTGGTAAGGAGGGAGTAGGAAGAAGAAGATACATTTGCAATTGAATACTAATGCTTCACCTAATTCTATAAATTTTGATGCGTGTTGAATTAAGATATTAAAACCCTAATACACATTTCACCATAATCTTGAATTAACTATATTGCTGAAATCTTATGATCAACCTATGTAAGATATTAAAACCCTAATGTTAAATCTCTAATTTTGTAGTGATGTGTCACCCTAACATCTACATGAATCCCTATTGTATGATGTAGATTGATGATAATGCATGAGCTAGTTTGAAATTTTGAAATCAATTATGAATCTCTCCATCCCTAGGTTATACAAATTTATGTGTAATATTTATCTTGATGATGAACATGCATGGACACTAGAAATGTTGAAATGAATGTTATAGAATGACAACACATGTATTTGTTGGCCTAGAAACCCATCCAAGATTTACTCATTAGGATTAAATCTTGGATAGTACCCAGTTTGGGACTGTTCTTGAACACATAATCTCACTTAGGATGTAAGTGTATAATGTGTATTTGGTTTTCATGAAAATTTCGGCAGCATTTCCCCGTTTGTTCTCTAAGTACATATGTACTTAGAGAACAATGAGGAAATGCTGCCGAAATTTTCATGAAAACCCAATACACATTATGCACTTACTAGTGATATTAGGTGTTCAAGAATGGGATAGGTGGTACACATTTATTATATATAAGAATGACAACACATGTATTTGTTGGACAAAAGATTTAACAATGCAAAAACTCTAATCTGTTAACCCTAGATCCTAATCTTGTTGTAATATATACTTGTTTTCTCTTTGATCATAGAATGGATAGATCATGGATGTCCATTTGCAATCGGTGCACCCCAGAGTTTATTTCTGGTCTTGACCAGTTTATTAGATTTGCCGAGGAACATAGGAAACAACCTGGAGATAGGTTCTACTTTCCATGTAGGCATTGCGGTAACAACTTGAAAGTCAGCATTGGTGACGAAATCAAAAGTTATATCATGTGCAATAGGATTATACAAGGCTATACAGAATGGCACTGGCATGGAGATTTCAAACCTGAAACCAGTGGATGTCGATAGCAGTGCTTGTGTGGAAGAAGAAATTGCCTCCGATGACGTAGATGTGAATGAACCAGTTCCAGTAGACATTGTTGATGTGATGCTGGATAGTTGTGGGGTAGAGCACACTGATCCACCTCCCATTTTTAGAAACATTGTGCATGATGCTGAGATATCATTATACACAGGTTGTACTAAGTTTATGAAGCTTAGTGTTGTGTTGAGATTGTATAAGCTGAAAGCTAACAATAGATGGAGCGATAAAAGCTTCACGTCATTGTTGTCTTTGTTGAAAGAAATGCTTCCTAAAGGACACGAGCTGCCAATCTCAACATACCAGGTAAAGAAATTGTTGTTCCCAATGGGAATGGATGCCAAGAAGATACATGCATGCCTGAATGATTGTATATTATTTCAAAAGGACTATCTGGATTTTAAAGATTGTCCAAAATGTGGTGTGTCACGGTATAAATTGACGACTTCGGGGGAGTCCAAAACTGGTTCTCCTGTCATGGTGATGTGGTATCTACCTATAATATCACAGTTTCAACGCTTGTTTGCCAATCTGATAGATGTGAAGAATTTGAGGTGGCACGCATATGTTAAGAAAAATAATGATGGGATCCTACGACATGCGTCTTATTCCCCACAGTGGAAGAAGATTGATCTATTATACCCTAAATTTGGTGAAGAAGTCAGGAATCTAAGACTTGGGCTTTGTACAAATGGGATGAATCCATACGGGACATTGAGTAGCCAACATAGCACTTGACCAGTCATGCTTGTTATATACAATCTTCCTCCCTGGCTGTGTATGAAAAATAAGTATGTAATGCTGTCCTTGTTGATATCGGGCCCTAAACAACCTGGAAATGATATCGATGTTTATCTTGAACCTCTGATTGAGGACTTAAAGAAACTCTGGGGTGAAGGTGTGATGACCTATGATGCTTCACGAAGAGAGACATTACGTTTGCATGCTATGTTGTTTTGCACTATTAATGACTTTCCAGCATATGGGAATTTTTCTGGATATAGTGTCGAAGGAGCTAAAGCGTGTCCTATATGTGAAGAGAACACTAACTCAACAAGACTAAAACATGGCGGTAAGACTGTACATCTTGGTCATCGAAGGTTTCTTACAAAATTCCATCTGTATCATAGGAAGCGCAAATCATTCAATGGATTGAATGAGGAACGAAGTGCACCTAAACCTATACCAGTGGAGGTTGTTTATGAAAGAGTAAAAGACTTTGTCAATGAATTTGGTAAGAGATCACAATGTACTATGGCCACACGGAGTGACAAATCTTTATTCAAGAAGAAGTCAATATTTTTGGATCTTCCTTATTGGAGTTCTTTGATAGTCAGACATTGTATCGATGTCATGCATGTTGAGAAAAATGTCTGTGATAGTGTCATTGGTACATTGTTGAATATACTAGGTAAGACTAAAAATGGGATAAAATCCAGACTAGACCTACATGAAATGGGAATAAGGTCAGAATTAACAAAATTACGTGAAATGGGAAATCAGAGAACATACTTACCTCCTGCTTGTTACACATTGTCTAGAAAGGAGAAGAAAGCTTTTTGTGAATGTTTGGTAAATGTTAAGGTGTCACAGGGTTACTCATCCAACATACGTAGATTGGTATCAATGAAAGATCTAAAGTTGATAGGTCTTAAATATCATGATTGTCACACTCTAATGCAAAAAATATTGCCTGTGGCAATTCGATCTATATTGTCAAAGCATGTAAGGTTTGCAATCACCAGACTTCGTTTCTTTTTCAACAGTCTGTGTAGCAAACTTATTGACCCTGATACTCTCGATAATTTGCAAAGAGAAGTGGTTGTTACCCTATGTCAACTTGAGATGTATTTTCCTCCTTCGTTCTTTGATATCATGGTACATCTTGTTGTCCACTTGACTAGGGAAGTGAAAATGTTGGGACCAATTTTCTTACATTAGATGTATCCCTTTGAACGATACATGAGTGTTTTTAAAAGTGATGTTCGAAACCATTATCGGCCTGAAGGGAGTATTATTGAGGGTTATGTGGTGAGAGAGGTTATGGATTTTTGCAATGACTTTCTCAGTGATAATGACACTCCTGGTATTGATAAGAATATTGAGGAGCAATTAGGCAAAGGAATTTTGGGATCATGGGTGGAAGTAATCAGCCGTGAGCAGTTGGAACAAGGTCACTTGTATATTTTACACAACATGGACGGAGTGAGTGTTTATATCGAGGAACATACCAATTTCATCAAGAGACAATATCCTCGAGCCAATACAATGTGGCTTGCTAGAGAGCATAACAAGACATTTATTAAGTGGTTTGAAGATAAAGTCTTACATAAACTATCTCAAACACCATATGATATTACTGAAACTATCAAATGCCTCGCCTTTAAACCAAAATTGAATGTTATGTCTTATAAAGGGTATGACATTAATGGATTCACATATTACACAAAGTGCCAAGATGATAAGAGTGTCGTCCAAAATAGTTGGGTCACCCTTCAAGCGTCGACTATGTTTTTGCAAGTGCAAAGGATAAGAGTCTACATGAAGCTAAAATGTCATATTACGGTGTCATTGAAGACATATGGGAGTTGGACTACATAGATTTTAAAATTCCGCTCTTTAAATGTAATTGGGTTGATAACACCAAAGGAGTTATAGTGGATGAATTGGGTTTCACTTTAGTGCACTTTGAAAAGATTGGCAAGAAGGGTGAACCATTCATATTGGCATCACAGTCGAAACAAGTATTTTTTATTGATGATCCTACAAATGATAAATGGTCAGTTGTTCTTCATGGTAAAAGACAGTTCATTGAAGATCCTATAGATGAAGAAGAGTACTATGATAAGTATGATGACTCCAGTCCATTCTCAGTTGGGTTGCCAACACCAGCAAATATTGAAGCTAATGATGACTTGCATGTGAGCGGAGATCACAATGAAGGATTGTTAATTGATAAAAAATCGCAATATTAGAGGCATGTTTATATTTTTTATATGTTTTATTTTTCTAAATGTGAACTTTACAATGTGAATTACTTTACAATGTGAATGTGTACTTTACAATGTGAATTTTACAATGTGAACTTTACAATGTGAATTACTTTACAATGTGAATGTGAACTTTACAATGTGAGCTTTACAATGTGAATTACTTTACAATGTGAATGTGAACTTTCAGATGGCTGAGCATTCTCCTGATGACCGTGTTGATGACTACCATGAGGGTGAGGACATCAATGTGCCACCTCACAATGTAAGTTTTAAAAATATATCATATATTTTTATCTATATGTCCATTTATAGTTATATCATGTAAGTGTGTTTATTTTGTCAAATTTTAGGTTGATGATGCACATGTACCCTCTGAAGCACTTGAGGCACTTGATTACCAACACCAAAATGTTGACAAGAGAAGGGGCATCACTATGTTGAAGACGTTAATAGCGCTAAGGAGCAATGGACCCAAACTTGTTGTGTATTTTGATAATGCAGGAAACGCAATTGGAGTGAATCACAATTTGTTTGTTTCATATCTTGGGTATGTTACTTGTAGCCATTGCGGTTGTAAGATAGATTCTTGGCATAAAGTTCCTAAGGGGAAGAAAGATGTAATATGGAAGGATTTATGAGTGAGTTATTATTAATTTGCAATTCTATTTTGTAGATTACTAATTTTTTGGATACTAATTAATAGCAATTTATTTTGCAGAGTATATTTGCATTGGATGAAAAGCTGCATCGTAAATGCGTGATGCAATGTTGTGGGAGAGTCCTAAGGAACTATAGGACAAATCTCACCTGAGAATACATAAAAGAAGGTGAAAAGAGGAAGAAGACAACCACTGAACAGTGGAACTTCCTGGACCAAGAAGAGTGGGACATGTTTGTTGCTTCAAGAAAAACTGATGAATTCAAGGTATTAGGCGTCACTCCCAATTTAATTAATATATGTTGTATTCACTTATTCAAGATTAACATTTAGTGTTACTAACCAAATCATTACTGTGCATACTAACTAGGCCCTCAGTGAGGCGCAAAGAGCAAGGTGTGCACTGAATGTGCATGACCACACAATGGGTCCAAAGGGGTATGCAGGCATTCGCCAAAGACTATAGGCTGAGTCTACTGCTCAGTCTATTGCTACTCATGAGTCCTCTACTATAGGTACCACACCTCTTCCTCGCCATGATGTCTGGATAGGTGGGAGGCAAAATAAGAAGGGAGAAATAAGGAAGCCTGCAACTACTGAGGCGGCTGCAAAAATGGTAAAATACAACTCTTAGAGCAATCATTCGAATATTGATTATTTGTGTTGTTTACTTAATTACAAATTTTTGTTTTGGCAATTAGACGGAGCTGCACGAGATGAGAAAACAAGGCAAGTTCATCCCTGAGGGCACAAGGGATGAATTGACAGTTGCTTTGGGTAACCCAGAGCATCCTGGATGTGTTAGGGTTGTAGGCACTGGTGTGGGCATCAAAGTGTTCTTTAGACCATCCCAGCGCAAACATGTCCCAAAAGTGGGAATTTCACAAGAAGAGGCAACCTATTCTTTCTTTAGAATGTTACTGTAAAAGAGAATTCAATAATCAGAAGCTAATGTTTCTTTTATCCATGTATAGGTAGATAAGATAGTTGATAGGAGAGTTGATGAAGTAGTTGATAAGAGAATCAAGGAAGCAGTTGATAATACACTCCATGAAGCAATGAGCAAGTGGCAGGCATCTCTGACTGCCACTCAGCAGACAGTACCTATGGCATCCAGTTCTACTCCTACTGTAGAGGTTGGGAGTAGTAATCATGTAGACCCACCACGTAGCACATCTGCTGTAAGTATTTTTATGACATAGTAACTAGTCTTTTCAAGATGATATGTTTTCAAGATGATATGTATATATGTATACAACATTCTTTACACAAATTTGTAGGGGTTGAAGCCATGTCATCTAAAAAGTAAAGAATATGTCGTTGCAGAGGCGTCAGCATACCCATCCCTACTAGGGCAAATGTTTCATGGGTCTCCATTACCAACTGGTTGGGTTCGTGTGAGCCCATTACATATATTCCCCAAGTGGATGGATCTTGTATTGCCATATGCCCACCCAGATTGTGAAATGCTTGGCGAGGTAGAAGGCAGAGTGATATTGTGGCCAAAAGCAGATGTCCTCTATACTAAAAGTGTATGGTAAATTTACATTACGTTAAATTGTTAGTGTGTGTATATGATGTCAATTGATCTGAAATTATATATATATATATATATATATATATATATATACAGGTTAAAAAGAAGACACCCAGAGCATCTAGGCCTCCACCTCCACCTCCTACATTGCCAAGTTGGGTTCCACATGACCTACCTATCCCGTTAGTTCCTAATTGTAGGGGTATGGCAATATGGTTAGGCGAACATCATATAAATTTCCCTATAACTGTTTCTATAGATGAGGATGCTACATGTCAATCATATGAAAGAAGACTATTTATACAAGATATTTTGGAGTTGTTTCGATATGATTGGCTGAATACATCTGCGATAGAGCTATGGATAAGGTGATATCTTCTTTATACATCCATATACGTTGTGTAGGATCTGGTGATCTGGTTTCTTATATATTAATGCATATGTAATACATGTTTTGCAACTACTTAGACAAGATATGTGTAGATTTTTCATTCGAACATGTAGGATTTTTTATTCCATCCTTGATTAGTCTAGTAGCTAAAGACCCTTCTTCAGTTCAACAATACTGTTGTGATGCTTTTACAAATTTTGCTCAAAATAACAAGACGGTGATAATAGCTTCATTCAATGTGGAGTAAGTTTACTTTGCTTATAATTTGGAGTTAAGAAAATTACATTTTTATTGTGGATTTTGAGTTATTAATTTTTAACTTTTTTACCTCTATGGGTATGCATTGGGAGTTACTAGTTATTGTCCCCGAGACATTCACTGTCTATTATCTAGATCCTAGGGGGACTAAATTGAATTCAAAATATGGACACACAATGAAAATGACATTATTCTGGTGAGAAATATTTCATTTTCATATCCGTTAACATATGTTATTACATTACTATTTAATTATGCAATGTACTATGTTACATTAACATGTAGGGGTTAGATGAGTTCAAAAGGGTTGGGGGAAAGGTCCCCAGGATAAAGAACCGGCCATAAATTTGGAAGAACGTGGAAGTAAGTTCCTGACTGCAATTTATATATTATTTATGTGAACAATGCTTAATTAGTTATATTTTTAATATTTTGTATGTTTCAATTTATAGTGTGTTACACAAGACAACAGATGAGCATGTGCATACTATGTGATGCGATTTATGCACATGATTATCAAATATGCCACAATGGACATCGATACCATTCCTGAGGTATTATATATAGTCTCATTAGATAATATGAAATATATCAATCTTGTTTATATATTATTAATTATATATACATCATTCTCTTTGTAGGTGTTTAAAACTGACCACACTATAGGAAAGGTCTTACTAGATGTACATGCTCCCTATACGACGGAAGAACTAAATGATGTAAGAGAAGAATGGGCAAAAGCCATACAAGTAGTGGGGTTTTTAAAATATAATTGGGATGTTGATAGCGAATAATGACTAAAGAATGATATTTTGTAAATGAATTTCTAAATTGTAATATGTGTGAATGTTTCTACATGTCTGAATGTTTCTACATGTATGAATGTGAAAATGAATGGAACTGTAGATTGCTACATGAATGTTTCTACATGTGTGAAAATCGAATGGAACTGCAGGTTGCTAAATGTGTGAAAATTAATATTGTTAATTTTGCAGGTTTGTAGCCTGTTGTTGGCTGATATCAATGGATGTTGTAAAACCTGTAGTTCATAACTAAACTTTAGGTTTCTCATCCTGCGACCAGCCATAGCAGGCCTGCAGACTGATAAAAAAAACATACAATAGGCGTCGGTTATTTGAAAAAACTAATGACACATGCTTACAATGCCAGATAATAACTAAAACGGACACCTAATGAGACCAGACACCACGACCGTGCTGGCCAACACGGCCGTGGCACCATGTGATATGGCATCGGTTATCAATAAAAAATCGACACTGATGGTGCCCTAAATGGCGCCCTTTCTGTAGCGTAAAGGTTTATGACATCGGATAATAGCTAAAACTGACGCCTAATGAGACCAGACACCACGACCATGCTAGCCGGCATGGCCATGGCAGCAAGTGATATGGCATCGGTTATCAATAAAAAACTGATGCTGATGGTGCCCTAAATGGCGCCCTTTCTATAGCGTGAAGGTTTATGGCGTTGGTTTCCGTAATAATAATTGACGCCTATATCCCCCTGCTGGCACGTTTTCGGTGGCGCACAAAGGTTTCTGGCATCAGTTTGGAAACTAAAGCCTAATGGTTTGCCTTTTAGCAGTGCCCATATAGGTGTCACATTGAAACCGACACTAAAGGTCTTAAATAACTGACACTAAAGGTGGGTTATGTACTAGTGCTATTGCTTGGCTTGGTTGATTTGACTTCTTCATTGGTTTAAGATATCTTACTTGGTTTTGAGACTACCTAATTAGGTATGTGGTTACACTTACGTCTAAACACTCTAGTTCAATGGTGATTTCTGAGGTTTTATCGATGGCTTGAAATTGAATGCTTGGATGAACTTTAATTCTTGCAATCTATAAAGTGACTATGACTATCACCTTATAAAGATTATACTTGCTCAAACCCGCATACCACCTTAAGGATTTATGAATGAAAAGATGAGTAAATTCATGGAGATGACTAAAGGACCAAGCCCTAGATTGGAAAGGTCATACCAAGCCCCAGGTTGGGAAGGTCATAAGTGGTCAAGCCCCAGGTTGGGAAGACCCAATGCCACCTAGATCCATATTGAGAGGTGGCTAGTGAGATACCTAGCTCTAGATTGAGAGGTAGCCTAACGTCTGATGTAGTGACAAAACTATAAGAGAGGGTATACCAGAGGTTGGGTAAAAACAATTGAGTAGTTATGAAGAAAATGTAAATTTTGGTTTTGTAACAAATAATTGTTGTTGTTCTGTTGTTACAATTAAATGCAAACATTGTCTTCCCCCACATACCAGTATAATTTTTTATACCAACTATCATTTTTTTTGTCAGTGTTTTAGGGTAATATGTAGTTATGTCTACAAGCTTAATGGAAAGTGGATATCTAGTAAAGAGTGACATTAAAAAAGAACAAGGCTGAATAATGTTCAAAAAATTATAGTTAGCTAGTTCTATAAGGAAAGAACGACATCTAAAGACTTGATACTCAACAAGCACCAGTCTAGACCTAGTTCTCAGACATCTAGGTTCTAACCTAGAGGCTAGGTCAGATCTAGTCTCTAAAAGATGACTAATCTAACCCTAAATGTCAGGCTTTGCAATTGTTCATGCTCTGATACCATATGTGACGTCCCCAGATTTTCTAAAACTAAATCTGATGTATGACGTCCAAATTGAAACCTCACCTCAGTGAGAATTGCAATTTAAAAACCACACAGTAGACTAAGAAGAATAAAATCAAGGGACTCAGAAGGAAACAATCAGTAGCACATGTGCATGAACAATAAACAAACCACAACACATGTTCACCATTCAACATATAGTTACAACATGAATTGTTACAACATTTGATATTACATATTGAACAACAAACTTATACATATACATGTACTACCACTAAACTACATGATCTTAAGACAATAGGTCCACCTATACATCAACTCTCTATACAACTCTCACTATCCAGAATCTTCAAGAGTATAACCAGAACCTAAACAAAAGATTACATGCGGTACACGTTAGCACAATATTCAAGAATATTGTACTGAGTACGCCTACGTGTCTTTTATATACCTCTCATCATATCTTGGAAATAAGATAAAACTAATATACTTGGCAGTAATAGAAAAATATAAGAAAAGCATATACTTGCACAAAGATATTCAATAGAAAAGGAGAACACATATTTTAAGCACATTTTCCATTATATATCCATGCATTTGCCACCTGAGGGAATAATGCATCATCATTGCTACCAAAGAGAATGAGATGTAAGGACTTATGATCTACTACCAAAGAGTTAGATCATTGTACAATGTGATCTGCTACCAAAGAGAATGATCACTTTCCAGCTCGATGCTACCAAAGAGAATTAGTGATTTCATATAATGGAACATATATATTATGTTTGATGTGTTCATAGCAATAAGTATGGAGAATCATGCAACATATCATACAAGAACAATCATTTCATCCAATATCATATGGCAAGTATTTTACTACACATATAACACAAGCATATTGTATAATAAGCCAAGTAAGAGGTAATGACATACCTTGATCATGAGATAAACTTAATCATCACATATTCCTTAGTCATCTATATCCTTGTTAAACCTGATCAAGATAAGATCATACACTATCATCAAGTTCTCATCATCTTACATCTCATCTTAACCCTAATCGTGTTCATAGGGTTTAGCTTATCTCATTATGGTATTCCCATCATTATTACTTATATTCTAGTCTTAGAATTATCTTATTGATGTCATATTCCATATTATAGTTCACCAATTGGATATACTCATGTGTCACATTATTATGTGAACACATTTAACATTATGTCACTTTCATTAACCACATCAGGGTTACATCACATGTATTAAGGATTCTCTTCATATAACATGAATTCTATGCATATAACTGATCTCATATTTATATATTATATTTCAGTTACATATATGAGGGTTTTTTGTAAATCTCATCATTTATTGATCATGCATGTATTAATTGCATCGTCTTTAGTGTTATTAGCCCTAATTAGCCATATTAATAAAATTATATGCTTTCGTGCATCAACATGGACATAACTGACATCATATGCATTATAAACATGATTATAGACTTACTGACATTTTTCCATAACTTTATATCATCATATGATATTTATTACTCAAGAACTAAGCATTAAACATCATACATGATATCACTGCGATTAACACACCAAAAGCCTGATATTATCATTCTATTGTGTTCTACGAATTTTTCCAAACATTTTGATACCTTGTTTGTATTTTTCAGATAAACGAGGTAATTTCTATGATTTATATATAAACTGAGTGTTTTTGGGATTTTCTGAGATAATTACCTTATATGGCCAATCAGAAGGTGACACATGATTCTGTCTGGGCACAGCTCCTTGGCTCCTAGCCGCACTAAGCTGGCAGGCTTGTTTCTGGGCCACCTGGGATCTGGCCGGTTTGGGTTGGTTCCCTTGATTTCTTCTCCTTAGCATGGTGTGGGGTGTTTAAACTGGGATTCTCACGGAGGTGAGGTTTAAATTTGGACTTCACACATCAGATTAAGTTTTAGAAAATCCAGGTACGTCATAGGTAAAGTTCTAAAATCCTATTTTTGATAGGTATGTGAAAATAAAAGAAAATTATCCTTCCTAAAGCTTAATTGTGGTAGAATTTATTAATTCTTCTTCATTATTTGCAAAATGAAATGATCATGTTTTGGGATAACGACTCTAGATTCTTGGCCTTCCTTAATTGGGGGTTGCCAAAGGGTGGGGTCGTTATATTATTGTTCCTATTTTTTGGGGGCATTTGTAAGGGTTAAACTGATATACATTTTCTTATTTAAATTTTCAAATCAAGGATATAACAGATCATTGAAATATTTGCAACTTAATTCAAGCTTTCTCAAATTATTTTCAAATTTTAGTTCCTTCTTATCCTTAGACTATCCAAAATAGAGAGAGTAATATATCAATTCATGACATTCTAGTGAGAGCGAGAAGATGAGAAGTCATCCTACTTTCTTCTAATATGTGGCTCGAGTAGTCCTTCAAGAAGAGAAGAGATACCAGAAGATTCTATAGGGTTATAGGAAGTTCTTTCATCCATTTCTAGATCCACTAAGGCCAGGTGGAGTAGGGGGAACCCCAACCAATTTGAATACAGATAGGGGGTGATTATGATAGAACCCCCTTTATGCTCTTTATAGGCACCTCATTTTCACCATAGTGAACTTTAGGGATTCCTTGGTTCATCGATTAAGAACATCATTTCATTAATGCACATGAGGTGTGTTATGGATCTGATACCAACTATCATGAAACCATTCTTACCCTTATCCCAATCCCACTGTTTGAATGGGTAGTGTTAAAGGAAATAGAGTGCCTATCCATGAGTGGCCCGAAAATCACACACTGATAATATTGCAAAAAGGAAATACCATTCTTCTTTATTGAAAATTAGCCAAAATATTTATTACATAGGGCTCGAAGGAAACAAAGAAAGAAAGGTGCAGATAAAGAAACCAAACCAACAACTACATCACTTTACTATTAGCTCCCATGTAGAGTCCAGGTTGACATAGTAGTCTTTATTTTCAGCAGATAACAAATGAAGCACATAGCTGGTGCATAGTCTTTAGTTCTTTGTATTGCCTAAAAACAAGAAAATCATGAAACAATCAATGCAATTGCATGGTATGCTATTTAAAAACACGTGAAACAATTTTATATCAAAATAGAATACTTGGAAAGACTTATATTCAAAAATAATCAACAAGTGATTTTACAAAACAATATTTGTTCGATAGATTTTATTACAAGTTTCCCATTATGCTAATATCGAGAGCATGCTTATATATTTATGTGGCTCCATTTCCCCAATGAGATGGGGAAGGTCACCATGCTCCCTCTCCATTTGAGGTAGGAGGTCAAGTAACATGTACAAGTTTGGGATCAATCAACAATTACAAGATCCAACCTTCAAATGAGGAGGTCGCTTTGTACTCAATATCAACAACTATTACTAGAAATCATAATGGGCAATATCATTTATGTTTTCAAGTTTGTTGCAAACTAAAATATAGAGAATTAGAAGAATAATCAGTAGGAAATAGTAGCTCAAACAGATACATAGCCAAGTATACATTGCGAGAGGTACATAAAATGTATCATTAATACCACTAGTCTAGTAAAAAAGGAGGTATAACAACATACCTTCTTGGTTGATATTCAGAGTATGGATTCCAAGAAATAATAGATCAATCCCTCGAGTCAGATCCTAGATCAACAAGATTTCGATCAAGGGTCATGATCAGTGGCGTAGCCACAAGGAGGCATAGGTGGGAACATTCCCTACCTGTGTTTGTTAGAATGTACACTAATCAAAGCATATTTTTAACAAAGTTTGGAGAAATTACATGCAATATAATGTTCTGTGCCCTACCCATTCACCTGCAGCAACAAGGTTCCCACCCCTTGGATGACTTCTTCCTCTTCCACTAGCCAAGATCATGATGTTTATAAGATCATGTTTCAATATTTAAGATTACAGTTACTCATTTCAATTTAACCTTGGGGTTGGGTCATTCACTTATGATCAACAATATCTAAAGATTTCCAACATTTATTCTAGTGTCAAGTTTATTTTTGAGTACGAATGAACTACCTAGGTATTCCAGGAACAGATAACCTAAACCTAATTATTATGATCATTATTCAAGTCATTATCAAGTCTCTAGATCATCATCATGATGAATTAGCATCATTTGTGTTCAAGATTAGATTAAGTTTTGGTTTATGAAAATTCATTGATCAGATATTAGTTCAATCAAGAAAGTCATTTAATCATTGGTTTAGGATAAATGATTCATATTCAACAGTGGATAAGCCAAAAAGGTTAGATCTAGATTATTAACTAGTCAAGTCTAATTTTAATATCTCAACATAATCAAGAAAGTCAAATATTAGGGTTTCCAAAGATTAAACACAAAATAGAGTCATTAGATAAATTGTATAACAAAGAGATCAAAATCTAGGGTTATTAGTGAAATTTATATAGAATAAGGCTCCACAAGTATTTTTAGTTGATTCCTTGGGTTATTTTAATCAAAATTGACTATTTTTTCATGATTTTTGGAGCTAGGAATCAAAAGATAGGGTTTTTGCAATATTTGATCAATTAATCTAAATATTCAGTAGAGAGAAGGTATTTACCAGAAAAGGGAAAAAGTATCAGTTGTTTATCAATCGGTCAAATGTTGAACAACACTCCAATCTCATATATGGGAGGGATCCTACTCCCAAGAATGTGAGTGAAGGGAGGTAGAGAGGGCGGGTGCACAAGTAGTTGTTGGATCTCAGTCTGATCTTGAATGCTAACCCACATCGAGTGCTGGGATTTCATCGCCCACAACAATATCATGCACAAGGAAAGGATGGGGTGTGGTGAAGTGGTGACCAGATAAAAAATTAATAAAAGAGGAGGAGAGCAAGAGAGTTGAGGTGAGGGTGTTGATTGAGATCGTGGGAGCAGATCAAAGGTGTATGTGGGGTTTTTGTAGTTAGATGGGGAAAGATTTAGGGTTTAGAATAGGTGACATCACTCATGGTGGTGGCCAAGCAAAAAAGTGTTTGAGGGGTCTCGAAACCAGTTGGTTTGAAGTAGATTAAGGGCTAGATTGGTGTGGAATTGTGAGACAAACCTTTCCAATCATTTAGAATTTCAGAATGGGGTCGTATTGCATTGATTACACTTTCAGTCCCATTGACTACTCCCTGCAATCACTGGGAGGTACGAGATGAACCAACGACCATTAGATTAGGTCACATTCCATAGAAATCCAATCCAAGGGCTGGGGTTCGCCCCCAAAGCGATCCCTCCATCGCTGACATGGAAAAGGTTTAACATAAGGGCAATTTCAAGGGATTTTTAAAACATTAACTTCAAGAATTTATAAAAAATTGAAGGAATGTCAAATTGAGGTGAAATTTGCACCATAGGTTCACAAAAATGTTTTGAACATTTAGAGAAAGTTTGAGAACTAGAATACAAAGTTACATGGGAAAGTATACATCTTTGGATAAAGTAATGAAATAAAATAATTTGTAGTTTCATAAAATGTATAAGATCCACATTGATCATTATATTTAGAATTTGAGTATCAATATTGATCAAGTAGCTAAGAAGAAATGAATTGTGGTAATGAGTGAACATAATGAGGGCAAAATTGGAATTGAATAAATATAGAGGAAAAGCTCACATTGTCACACATATCTACTTTCAAAGACAAAATATTTGATTGATTGTGTCAATGGATAAATCTTTTCATTTTAAATAATTTGATATCATGATATTAGTTCAGAGAAAATCATTCCATTTTGAAATTTTGATATTAATTTTATAATATTTTTATTGTTTTCTAATTACCACTTTGAATTATTGTACCTTTTTTAAACTAGCATGTTCGCTAGATTACTTTTGTTGTTCCCTTAGTCCACCAAGCAATCTTACCTAGTTTATATCTCATAATTGTTTTTTTTAAGTATAGCCTATAAGTAGATTTAGTATCATCCTAGCTGACCTATATTTTCCTTTTGTGGGGTCCATGTGTGGTTTTGTTACTTAGGGAACTCATGGACATGTTATACAAAGAAGGACTTGAAAATATGTGCAAGATCTATCCCCTGTTGAATACTAGATAGAGATCATGGTTAATCCTAAAACTTTGTAATCATATTTGTAAGTTTCCGTGACTCAGATGTAAAACATGTTTGTAATAAAGATTTTTTGTACTTTTGATACATTTTTTAAATAATTGACCGTAAAGATTGAGTACTTACAAAACCTATATACCTGAAGTAGATATAAATATCCATTAATTTATCTTCTTGAGTCCCTTCTAGAGAAAAGGACAAATTCCTTTTGCACTTACCCTTCTGCTTATCTTGAGTGCAGAAGATTTGGAGTTCTTATTAGTCTCAGAACTCTTCTTGGCCTTGCCTTTGTCCTTGCACTCCACTCTATTAATCACCATCATAGTTTGTCCTTCTTCATTCATGATTCAACATTTATCAACATGCCAAACAATTCTGACATCAATTAGCCAAGTTACTCCAGTAATAGCACTCGATAAAATGGTTGTATGATTCAGGAAATCATTGTAGCATCATGTAAATGACCTATTCTTGTCCTAAAGGAAAACCTAGTCTCTATACATTTTCCACATGCCCAATCATATTGAGTACAAGGGGCTATACTGGATCCCTCTCCATCAGTTTGCACTCAAACATTGCTTAGGAGACATTATACCTTTCTTGAATTGGATGATGCTTAAGATGTGTTACCATTTAGGGAATGTCCATTTTTTCATGTTTTTTATGCAACTCATAGTTCATATTGCTCAGAAAAATGTCTTTGATATCTGCAAAATCATTGGCATGCTTCAAGTAAGCATCCATTCCATCCTTAGGAGCATTTGGATCAGGTTCCTCTAGCATTGGTGTTTCAAGGACATAGAGCTTGAGCTCATGAGTGACAATATTTCTCTATGTCCTAAACCAATCATGGGAGTTATTCTCATTCAACTTATCCTTCTCAAAGTCCGATCACAAGGAAAATGTGTTTTTGTTTTCCAATTTTTTCTAAAAAAGAAATTTTCATTTTGTCAAAACACTTTTGATTTGATTTGAGTAATATATAAATTTAATTATATTAATTAAGTCTTTGATTAATTATCACACCCACTAAATTTTCAAATTGATATCCCTCACTTATCAATTTGGGAGATTGTGTCATACAATCATCTAGTAAGACAAGATCTAGAATAATTAAGCTATTACCCAATTAACACAACAATGTCCATAACCAATTATTAAGGTAGACAAAATTTTCGAATTGCATCTTATGAAATTCTTGAATAGATCGTATGCACAACTCCTTGTTGTAGTCCATATGTATGCTTATCAACATTTAATATCATTAAGGTCACCTAGTTAATCCTGACCCAAAATCCAACATGATAGTAATGCACCCTACTTAGCAGACCCACATAACTACCATTACACATCCACGAGATAGATGATACACCACGCTTTCCATGTCCTCGCTTAGTCGATCAAGCTTCTCATGTGTGTTTCTTATGGAAAGAATCTAACACTTAATATTGGATTGAGGGATTTATATTTATATAAATACATATACAAATTCAATCACCATATACTTATAATATGTATCATATACAAACTTTTTCCACAAAATAAACATGTAATCATAAGATACAAGCGATGGTTATGGCCACACTAATGAAATTCTTTGGAGCCACAAAGAATTGCTACCTGTTAATGTCCAAACCATATGTAATGACATGTACATGCATAAATCTATCCTAGAACTATCTTGGTCGGCCAACTCAACCCTTAGAGTTGTTCAGTTGGCCTCCTAATCTGTTGACTGGTCTTCTTGGTTCAATTTATTGGCTTCAATCTCAAGTAGTGTGCGGACACCTCCAATCAATCAGTTAGGCCATCAGTCAATCGATCGGCTCCTCCTCTCATCAGGCCTCCTTGGTCCTCCAATTGTTTGACTCGACTTCTAAGTCATTTGACTCATCTGGTACATAAAACCTTCTCTCTACCAATATAGGAAATAAAACTATCACTTTCCTATTTAACTTATTACATTGTAAAAGTGAAAGATTGAATTCAATTCAAGGGTATCATAGGGCGGAAAGCATTAACTTACATATGGAAAAAGAGAGAGAGGTTCGATATCCAAAGTAAATAAAAAAGACTATAATAAAACCATTCAACATGCACATATATTCAACATCTATTGGCCATAACACACTTATATCCACCATCGCAACAATTTCAGGACGACGTGTGTAAATTGCACATAATATCATACATATAGGATCTATGGGACATTCCCTAGTGTATGTGGTATTTAATCGGGTATGCCCATTAATAATTGAAATATTTACAAAGTACGTAACAAATAAATGATAAAAACAAAAAATGATCATGTTGATTAAATCCCTAAACATAGTAAATTGGTGTGGCTCTCATACCACTATAAGAAAAACTGGTGATAGAGATGACAGTGGAAACAAAAATTATATTTCCATATTCCCCATTGACCAATGGATCACATTAATAACTATTAATGGGAAGGAAGGTTGTAAGGCATTGACCTATTCTTGAAGCAATTCCAGTGACTATCCTTGCAGTAGCGTGCTTTTTTTGTTTGTATTACCCAGACAGTTGTTGGTAGTGTAATTCTAGTGTAGCACGACTGACAATGATTGATGATATCCTCCTATCATGTTCGCAATGTTCTTCACTTTTCTATGATAATCCATGTGGACCTGTAGGAACTCCTTGCCGTGCTTGCTTGAGCCAATGAGAAGGAGTTTGCGCTTTCAATTGTCAATGTACTAGTGCTAACTTGCGCTCCCATGTTGTCTCTCCCTTTTACAGGTATGACTTTTGTGACAACCTCAATTTTCTCTCACTTTTGTTATACTATTTTCTCTTAGTTTTTGTGTCCCCAATCCACTCAATTGAGTTAGATTTAGTAGTTGGATGTGTTTTGATTCTCTATTAGAGCCACATTGCTTTTATATTTTAAGATGTGACATTACTTCACATGTTTTGATCTAAGTTGGAACTATATTGCATGTCATTCGATACATCATACTTGACTAAAATATTTTGACCCACATTATTAAAATACATTTGAACCATAATTCTTCCTTTGTTGAAGGACTCTCACTCTGATGGTGAAGGTTCAAAATCTCTTCGATCAGAGTATCAGATCAAAATATATAGATGTTAGAAATTTTGACTTTATTTAGCTCATTCCTTGTGCTTTATCCTGTGTTTGGGCCAATTTCAGCCACTTTGGGCCCTAAGTTGAAGTTAAGGCCCATCTGCTTGCTCCCCCTTCACTATCTCCTTTAGAAAAGTATCAAAGGGTAGGAGTTGATCCTCTTTCTCCTCTCCAAATCGGGAAATGATGGGGAACGAAGGATTGAACTTAACCCAAACCCCTTACTCCATTTAAGGCCCCCCCTTTCCAACCTTGCTTCTTTTCACTCTCATTCTCCTTCTTAGTTTCCTACCTCCCTACCTCTTAATCTGAATCCTCCCTTCTAGCACAGTATTAGGACTAACATGGGTGTCGCATCCTACTCCACTCATCCATAGAAAGGAGGTCAGACCCTAATGTTGGTGCATCATCACTGCCATGGGAGAAACAAGTCCTTCTTTTGGCTTCCTTTGCACTTGTAGCTACCCGTCCAACTTCTACATGCCTTGAGTCCATGGATACCACTATTGCTAAAGGGATAAGCCAGTAGGTCCGATAGGCGCTGAGTAGCAGGCCACCCAGTTAGTAAAGACTATATCCATGATCAGGACAGTGTCGACCTCGTGAAGAAGATCTGCAAAGGACCTCTTGTAACCATCATAGATGGTCCATGGGGTGCGTCGGGAAGGTATTGAGGCACCCCTATTAAACCTCTATTCGTGGTGTGGAAATAGGGTATTTTCATGTGGGTTTTTGTCGAGCAAAAGGGGCATTTCCTCGCCGAGGCAGTGCATGCGGGAGATGTTTAACCGCTGTTGCGGTTGGATCAACTCAAGGGAAATTAGTGACCGTGCGGCAGGAAGTGGTGAGCTGGTCGGTGACTGCCACTACCAAAAAAAACCATAGACTTAGGTTTATAGTTATGCATGCTCTACACTAGATGGACTATCAACGACCCAGACAAGGGGCCAAATGATATAAGTAACACCTCCATTATTTTGTATAGTCTTTGTATGCAAGTTTTACAAAATACATATCTCCCAATTTATAAGGACAAATTGGGCAAAACAATATATCAAATCGATCAGCTCGACGAGACCTGCAACTTGGACATAGTTTTAGATCCCAAATTCTATCCCTTTTTCTTATTTTGACAATTATGTGATCCAAAACTATGTTGACCATATTAAGTTCACTATTATGGTAAATATTGGATATTTGATGCTCAATCTGCTTCCTACACCTCAGATCAATAATTTTTATGAAAATGGAATACTACGAAAGATGTGATCACCATTCTTGATCCTTGATTGACTTTACTGCACTAATGTGACATGTGTGTGAACTTTAACCCTAAAACATTGATCATTTGCTAATCTTTCTCCATTGATATATGAAACCCATCATAATGTCAACATTTAGTAACCTTTAGATGCTATATGACATGCATGTACATGAGCACTATACTTCTTCACCCCATATCAGGCCTAATGCATGAAAGTGACACCATTGTGGTGATGAATGAGTATACTCTAATCGATGGTGGAATGTTGGCCTTCCTATGCTTACAAAACTTTCAGATCTCTAACATTAGTTATCTTGTGATGTATTGTGACTTTAATTCCTATACTCAACCCACTTGATCTATGATGGTGTTGGAATGTTGAATATAATGATGGACCTTATGAGGCTAGACTTAGGTGACCATCCACCTATCTTTGGATAAGCTTCTTATGTGACTTTCTTTTGTTGATCTAAACCATGTATTATAATTGGTCCTCATGTCTTGATAAATGTTGACCATGTTTGACCTATTGTGAGGCTTATGACCTAGGTATGTGCATAAGAGATATGAATCATGAAATAGCCACGTAAAATAGATGGAAGCTCAGAATGGCATGAAACATGAACCACACCTTCATGATGATCTCTAAATCAATTAAAGATCGTCAAATATGTAATTAACCAACTTTGAACTTAACTCGGTCTAAACCCTAAAATGAATCTAGTTAGGGTTAATGATGAGAATCTACTGCATGCACATAATCTTGTTATTAATCAGGTGTTGCTTATGGCTAGATGATCAAGGATAAGTTAAGTTATGAATCTCTGAATCAAGTAAGGGCTTAAATTAGTTATATGACTATGTCTTTCTTGCTTGCAAATTGATATGTAGGTATGCTTGTTTATTTGCTTAAATATTGCCATGTAGTATTCTAGTATGTATCGGTGCTTGTCTAGTCTTGTTGTTTTATAACTTGCAAACATAATATAAAAACTCCACTATACAATGTTGAAGTAGGGTTAGCTCTTGGTAATGGCCTCAAGGTCCCTCATGTATAGAAGGGTTAGCTAATCTTGAGCAACCTTATGAATCCTTCCAATGGGAAGTTGATCAAAGGCCTTATGAATACATGATATGATGGTATAATTGGAGTAAAATGACATAAAACATGAGCTCCCATTTTGCTAAGAACTGAACTTGTTTATTCTTGTTTGTTTACTTCTGTAGATCTTTTCAAATAATGCAAAGATTATGTATATGTATCTTTTAGCCTTGTACTCGACACCTCATGTGTTTGACCTGCCTTGTTTCACGTATTTTATAGGTTTAGAGATGGATAGCAGTTGATGGGCTTGGTGAGCTATGTCAGGTGTTTTTGTTGTAGATCCCTAGTATACATGGGCATCCTTGTAAAATTGTACTCTTGAATATGTAACTAACATCTTGTAATAAACAATGTTTTTAATATATCTTGTTGAATGTTGAGACTATGATTGGTGCTTTTACCTTGTTATGTGTTCATGTATGCTAACCATTTCATGCTTCTGCATGTTGTCTTTGGTATTCATTTGGTTCATGGGACTGGGATTCCGGTTTTGTTATAGATGGTATCAGATAATGAACACTAACTATACCAAACATTTCTCACACGAAACAAAATCTAAACATAACCTTACATCTCAAACCTAGAAACTTAATGAGTTGTCCTTTGTGGACTAAGTTTACTTACCCTCTAGGTTAGAACCTATATGTTTTAGAACTAGGTGTTGATTTGTGTAACCCTTAGAGTTGTTCTTTTCTCCTCCTTCTATCCTATAGTATGGGCTATAGGTTCAGGAGGGTGAGAAAAGGGAGATCTTATCCTAACCCTAGACATATGTTTGCGACATGTTCTTAGGGTAGCTACACAAGTTTGCACCATATTCTTGCTAGTTCTTTAGGTGTCATGGCACTAGAATTCCTAATGAGTGTAGTAACTCATTTTGGTTTTGGTTTTGTTTGAATGGAGTATAGTGGTTTCCATCGCCTATTTCAACGTTGGAGAAAACCTATTTCAAGTATTAGTATATGTACATACGAATTGTTACCACACATAGAATGGCAGTGAGATCCATGTAATATAAGAGAAAGAGATGTAACATCAAGTCCTTATGAGAGTGATTACATTATAGTTGTAGTCTCTAGAATTTTCTAGGGCCATGATAATGGTTAGACTAGTAAGTAGCCTACATTACCTAAGTTTTTGTTGATGATGATAATGATGATGATGAAAGGAGGAATATGGAGATGACAATGTTAATGTAATGTTATTTGATGTTCAAGATGATTCAAGTTACGTTTGATGATATGATATGAGGTTTACCATGAAACCCTAGCTAAACCTAGCACCTTGTACGAGACATGTGACTTGGTTGATAAGAGTGGGTTGACATGCTTTCTTGTACTAGTCTTGTATATGATGAAATATGACGTGTGACATATGGTTTGAGGCCAATATGGTCCTCAATCTCTTTACAAAGGAGGACCTATAGTATGTGACATAAAAAAAGGGTGACCTCTTAATATGAGTCAACCTGCCACAGGAGAAGGTCAGAGTACCTAATCTCCAAATTTGTAAAATGTCGAAAAATATGCATGATGAAATACATGATGAGGAGTCCCTATCTAGAATACTCCTAAGTTTATGAGTTGAGTACCCTAGTTTGCGGTCCCTTGAAAATGTTTAATCCTAGATTTCCTATGAAAAGACATTACCCTAGAGAAAGAGGCAATAGTATATATGATGATTTCTATATAGGTGAGGGAGATGTCCCAAGACCCTAATATGATCTACATGATGTGTGATATCCATGACGATCCTTATACTCGGGTTAGTGTTTTTATGTAAATGAATCAGGTGGTTTCTCTCATTTAGTATGTTGGGTAAAAGTTGGAACAGGTAGATGTTGGTGGTTAGCATGTTTTACCTTGACATAGTTAGGTCTTAGTTGGAGTGCCTTGAGCTGGTGGATCTCTTTCTAGATACAAGTGAGATAATCATTAAACCTCAATGTTGATGTTAATGTTGTCACTTATATGATGAATGGCACATGAAATAATCTCACTTAAGGAGAAAATTTGATATATGTATGATGAGCCATTCTCATAATCTAGACCTAATATGAAATAATACCTCATGTAAAAGATGTAGATTTTGGAATCATGAACTTGATATGATGATGCCTACAGATCTTAGCTTGAATAACCAAGGGTAACATGACTAATCTCATACCCAAATGAAAAATGGTTAACTCGATATGACGATTCTCTTAGGGTCATAACTCGAATAAACATGATGAACAAATTGCTTAATTTCATATGCAAAATGAGAAATGATGAATACAATTGGGAGGAAATTAAACACGCATGATATCTAGTATTATGATGAAATACCCATTTGAAGTTGGTCTCGTTTGGAAGTCATGATGATGAATATGTCCCATTGAGAAATCAACACCATAGTTTTGATAACACACCTTGAGATTGTATGAAACACAAATAAAGCCCCAACTTGTTAGGAATAAGGGTTATGGAACCCTAATGTCAAAATGATGTCGTAATATGATAAAACACCATGTGACATGTAGAATAGAGATGAGTACACTCTTGATAACCTATGTGTGCACCCCATGATGGTGGATGAGTTGAAACCTATGGGATGGTTAATGGAATACGAAGGAAATGTACTTTGACTCTTAACTATGATCTTGGTTGAATTTCGAGGACAAAATTTCTTGTAAGGAGGGAAGGATGTGACAACCTCAGTTTTCTCTCTTTTTGGTTATACTATTTTCCCTCAATGTACGTGACCCCAATGCACTGAATTGAGTTAGATTTAGTAGTTGGATATGTTTTGATGCTCTATTAGAGCTAAATTGTTTTTATATTTTAAGATGTGACATTACTTCACATGTTTTGATCTATGTTGGAACTATATTGCATGTCATTGGATAAATAATCCTTGAATAAAATCTTTTTACCCACATTATTAAGACACATTTCCACCATAATGCTTTCCTTATTGAAGGATTCTCAATTCTTAAGGTGAAGGTTCAAAAATCTCCTCGATCGGAGTATCTGATCAAAAGATATAGAAGTTAGAAAATATGACTTTATTTAGCTCATTTCTTGTGTTTTATCATGTTTGGGCCAATTTCGGCCACTTTGGGTCCAAAGTTGAAGTTGAGGCCCATATTCTTGATCCTTCTTCCCTTTCTCCTTTAGGAAAGTATCGAAGGGTAGGAGCTGCTCCTCTTTCTCGTCTCCAAATCAAGCAATGGTGGGGAATGAAGGATTGAACTTAACCCTAATACCTTACTACATTTAAGGCCTCCCATTCCAACCTTGCTTCTTTTCACTCTCACCCTCCTTATCAGTTGCAAGCCTCCCGCCTCTTACTCCGAATCCTCCCTTATGGCAAAGTTGCAGGGCTAACATGGGCATCACATCTTGCTCCCATCAACCCTAGCAAGGAGATCAGGCCCTGATGTTGGTGCGCCACCGCCGCCATGGGAGAACAAGTCCTTCTTCTGGCTTCCTTTGCACTTGTAGCTACCCGTACAACCTCTTCCAACCTTGATTCCATGGATACCAATGTTGCTCAAGGGAGAATCCAGTAGGTCTGATAGGCACTAAGTAGCAGGCCGCCTGGCTAGCAATGACTCCGTCCACGATCAGGGCATAGCCGACCTGTGAAGAAGATGTGCAAAGAACCTCTTGTACCCAACTTAGATAATCTATGGGGGTGCGCTGAGAAGGTAGCGAGGAACCCCTATTAAGCCTCTATTTGTGGTGCAGAAATAGGGGAGTTCTACATGGGTTGTTGTCTGGCGAACGGGGCATTTCCCCACTGAGGCAATGTGTGTGGAAGATGATGAACCGTTGTTGTGGTTGGATCGACCCAAGGGGGATCAGTAATCATGAGGAAGGAAGTGGTGCGCTGATCGGTGACCACCGTTTCCCAAACAAACCCCAGAATCGGGAGCATAGTGGCACATGCTCTCCGTTAGATCGACTATCAACGACCCAGACAAGGGGCCAAATAATATAGGTAACACCTAGACCTTATTCTATGTAGTCTTTGGATGCAAGTTTTACAAAATACATATCTCCCAATTCCTAAGGCCAAATTGGGCAAAACAATATATCAAATAGATCATTCAATGAGATCTATAATTTGGACATAGTTTCATATCCCAAATTCTCTCCCTTTTTCCTATTTTGACAAATATGTGATCCTTGACTGTGTTGACCATATTAAGTGCACTATTATGGTAAATATTGGATCTTTGATGCTCAGTCTGCTTCCTACACCTCAGATCTATAATTTTTATGAAAATGGAATATTAGGAAAGATGTGAACACCATTCTTGATCATTGATTGACTTTAATGCACTAATGTGACATGTATGCGAACTTTAACCCTAGAACTTTGATCATTTGCTTATCTTGCTCTATTAATATATGGAACCCATTATAATGTCAACATTTAGTAACCTTTTGATGATATATGACATGCATGTCCATGATCACTCTACTTCTTGCTTGTCCACCCCAAATCACGTCTAATGAATGAAAGTGACATCGTTGTGGTGATGCTTGAGTATACTCTAATCGATGGTGGAATGTTGGCTGTCCTATGCATACAAATCTTTCATATCTCTAACATTTGTAATCTTGTCATGTATGGTGACTTTAATTCCTCTGCTCAACCCACTTACTCTATGATGGTGTTTGTAACACATAATTGTCTAATGTGTTGGAATGTTGAATACAATGACAGACCATATGAGGCTAGACTTAGGTGGCCATCCACCTATCTTTGGATAAGCTTCTTATGTCACTTTATTTTGCTTATTTAAACCATGTCTTATAATTGGTCCTCATGTCTTGATAAATGTTAACCATGTTTGACCTATTGTGAGTCTTATGACCTAGTTATGTGCATAAGAGACATAAAATCATGAAATATCCACGTAAAATAGATGGAACCTCAACATGACATGAAACATGAACCACACTTTCATGATGACCTCTAAATCAATTAAACATCATCAAATATGTAATTAACCAACTTTGCACTTAACTCGGCCTAAACCCTAAAATGAATCTAGTTAGGGTTAATGATGTGAATCTAATACATGCATGTAATCTTGTTGTTAATCAGGTGTTGCTTATGGCTAGATGATAAAGGATAATTTAAGTTATGAATCTCTAAATCAGGTATGGACTTTAAATAGTTATATGATTATGGCTTTCTTTCTTGCAAACTGATGTGTATGCTTCTTTATTTTCTCAAATATTGCAATGTAGTATTCTAGTATGTACTCAATGCTTGGCTCATCTCATTGTTTTATAACTTACAAACATAATATAAAAACTCCATCATACAATGTTGACACAGGGTTAGATCTTGGAAATGGCCTCGAGATACCTCACGTATAGAAGGGTTATCTAATCTTGAGCACCTTTATGGATCCTTCCAATGGGAAGTTGATCAAAGGCCTTATGAATACATGATATGACAGTATAATTGGAGTAAACTGACATAAAACATTGGCTCCCATTTTTCTAAGCACTTAACTTGTTTATTCTTGTTCATTTACTTATGTAAATCTTTTTAAATTATGCAAAGCTTATGTATATGTATCTTGTAGCCTTGTACTCGGCACCTCATGTGCTTGACCCGCCTTGTTTCATGTATTTTATAGATTCAGAGATAGATAACAGTTGATGGGTTTGGTGAGGTATGTCAGGTGTTTTTGTTGTAGACCCCTAGTATACATGGACATACTTGTAAAACTATACTCTTGAATATGTAACTAAAAGATTGTAATAAGAAATGTTGTTTAATATATCTGGTTGAATGTTGAGACTATGATTGGTGCTCTTACATTGTTATGTGTTCATGTATGCTAAGCATTTTACACTTCTGCATGTTGTTTTTGGTATTTGTTTGGTTCATGGGACTAGGATTCCGGTTCGGTGACTACTTTCTCAGGATCTCACATTACCAAAACTCTAAAAGGACAAAATTTGTCAGTGTTAGTTATGTCTTCTGAAAGAATTCACCACTCCCTTTATATAGGAGGGCTATGTCGAGAGTTTCTAGATCAACTACGAGTTTGACAGACAAATTTTCACAAATTTCTAGATGTTGTAGGTCATGAGTTGTAGGACTCAACTTTTGAGTTGGTCGACTCACACCCCAATTTGGTGAAATCGAATGCTTTCTTATTTGTAATCATATTTGATATTAATAAACAACACGATGTCAACATAGATCCTTGATCCAATATTATTGATCATTGAACTGGGTGATTCACATGATGAACTGGTAGGTTTAGACTCAGAACTAGTCGGTCATATTCTAAATGGGTTGATCCATTTTCCTATTTAGATAATGTTTATCAAATATTGTATAAATTGACTCTACACTTGAATTGGTCGACTCAACACTTGATTCGGTCAACTCAAATTCTCAGTCAGCCAATTTTCAGTTGGTGTTGTTTATATTGAATACATAACCACTTAAGTAATCAAGTTAAACCTTATGCATCATTAAACTCCTATTCCTAGTGTACCCTATGGATGTGACCCTATAGGTCCCAAGTTACGTTGGCAGTGAATGTCCATAACTAGATTATGACATCACAACCAATGAGTGGTATCTAGCAACATATCGTTGCTACCCAAGTAATTGGAAAGTTGGACAATAGCTCCAACCTACATCTATGATTAGTATTATCATGATCGTAAAGTTCCTTTGTCACTGATATACAGATTGAAGTTGAGGCACATAATCATCACCCTCTTACTATTCAATGCATGTTACTTGAACTAGAGCAGGTTGTCTAAGATGCATTATATCCATAAGTTTATTAGTCTCTCTTATCAAATGGACATGATATCAACTCTAGGAGGAGGGACAAATCCCATCTACATCACTCACAATCAATCCCCATGTGTCAAAATGTATTTGAGCACCACCTTTTGCGATAACCCTTATTCAAGGTTATGTTAGATGATGTCAGAACACATCAATTGACATGTGCTGAGTGTAGTGACTTCAGGTCTAAGAAACACTGTCAATGTGAGTGTTGATTCTAGCTATCGTTCAATGGTTTCCATGTATCACTCTCAAGGTGCGTTTGTCCAATACACTGTTCTATAACAAGTACCTATGTGCTTGGAATCATATCATATATCATGAATAATGGGATTTTTTCACCAGGCAACAAACATTCTAGTGTTATGTATTATTGTTTTATATATTCTTTCCACAATAATATCTAACTAAGTATATAAAAAAAGACATATACTCATGTCATATATATGATCTCGTTGTTCAGGTCCTCAACCTAAATGCATACCTCATCGAATATTATCATTATTTCAACATCTATCATGTTATACTATCATCTCATAATTTAACAAACATATATAAATAAATTGCCTTTATTTTTAATCAAATCAAGAACATGATGCCATATAACAATCATCATATGATTGGCTATATGGAAATACATACCAACCAACAAGTATATAGATGTCGTCTTATACAACAAGGAAATTTTTATACGCCTATCATGGTAAATTCCCCAAAATTAGGACATTCATTAGAAAAGTATTATTAATATGTTTCCATTATTGAAGCAGTTTGATTAAAAACTCCATCTATCACTTTTTCATTGATTCTCTTGTTGACTTTATGATGTGAAAATTTTAATGTGTCAATGAGAAAAGTATATGATACTATGTATAATGTAAAAAAGGAAACATGTTAAAAAGAAATGACACATAAGAACTCCAAATTTATCCTCAAAACTATATATCATGACTTGAACTTATACCTCTCTTCCATGAACACATGAATAATCGTATATAACAAATTTCTAAAAAATGAAACTACATAGACAATTAATATATATATATATATATATATATTTTTTTTTTAAAATAGAGCTATTAGTTATTCATTCTGCACTCTATTGCGGACAAAATAGTTGGAATATCCACATGGAATCGGTCAAGGAACCAGTGGGGTACATTAGAAGTGAAGCTAAGAGAAGTTTTACAAGACCTAGAAAATTTTGCCAAGCTGTCCGCAGGAACATTGAACTCATGTGGAATATGGTGTATAACCTCCTCAGGTGAGTGTCCAAGAAGATTCCTGACTTCCCTACTGTAGGCCAAGAACTTCGGTGGGGTTTTTTTTGGATATGATATGCCTAATGGCCACCATGGAGTCTGAGAAGATACAGAAAGAATCCCAGGATCTGTCCTTGCAAAGCTGCGCTCCCAGCAAGATAGCAGCGATTTCACTCACAAGAGGAGAGGTGGATTGAATGGTTTGATAGACGTCGAGGATGTGGGATTCGTTTGCCTGAACGGCATGAATCTCGATGGCCACGGTACTCTGCCCAAGTTGGTAAGATGCATCGAAGAAAACATAGACCGACTTGGCAGTGATCCTTGTGGTGTTGAGGTACGCAGTAGGACGAGCTATGGGAAGCTCCTTGGGAAGCTTGAGAATG
Source organism: Alisma plantago-aquatica (assembly GCA_963693085.1). Classification (NCBI taxonomy): domain Eukaryota; kingdom Viridiplantae; phylum Streptophyta; class Magnoliopsida; order Alismatales; family Alismataceae; genus Alisma; species Alisma plantago-aquatica. The sequence continues at coordinate 1,830,705,047 of OY856409.1, forward strand.
GATTCCGCCCAGAGTCAAATGAACTCCACCTTCTTTGTGACATGTGTGATTTGATTTTGGTGAATTTGTAGGTTCCGGCATGACTAGATATGCCAACAGGAAACTACACGCAGGGTGGCAGATTCGACTAGCGCCATGATGCACTGCCGGAGCCAGTCGTTGGCAGGGAGAGCATGATGGTCTTCGTTAGGAAACAATAGGTTCCACACAACCCGGCTAGACGGGAAGTCCCGAAGAGTATGAGTCATAGTATCCTGGCCATTATTGCAAATAGGGAAGTCCTCAGACACCTCCATGTGTCGACGCCGCTTCTCCATATTCGTCATGAGAGAATCATGCATCATGATCCAGAGGTGAATTTTTATGCGCTCCGGCAGATTGGCTTGCCAAATATTCCTCCAGTGACCAGGCGTGGATACCTCCTTCTCACGTCTAATCCAACGATAGACTGATCTGGTAGAGAACAGCCTACTTTCTTCGATAGGCCACGACCAACCGTCGTTCCCTGAGCCGGGGCAGGGTGGAGGAAGGGTAGAGATAGCTATCCAGGTGGATTCAGGAAGGAATCAATGAATGAAGTCCCAGTCCCACCCTCTTGTGGGAGAGACCATGGAATCAACTGTAAGATCGCTGAGATCAGGAGGAAAAGTCCAGTTTGGATGGGACTCTAGTATAGAGTGGTCGTCAATCCATTTATCGTTCCAAACGTTTGTATTTTATTCGCTATTAATGACATGGTGACTAATCTCAGAGACCCTAGTGATATTCTTCTTGATGATGCTCCAAGCCGGGGAGCTAGGCACATATTTGATCCTCCCATTGGTGGTGTATTTATCTTTCATCACCCTGACCCAAATATTAGATTGGTCGGAGATATAAGTCCACACATTCTTAAACATTAGAGCTTTGTTCTGGTCTTTAGCATCCCTAATGGGGAGGCGGCCGATATTTTTGTTGGACGACACCTTGGTCCACGCAACCATGGAGGATTTCCTTTGAGAGGATGTACCAGACCACAAAAATCGACGAATGTGTTTATTGATGTCATCACAGATGCTCGGCGAGAGCTTAACTGTCTGCATGGTGTAGGTAGGAATCTCCTGAAGAGTGGATTTGGCCAGCATCACCTGACCAGCAAGGGACAGATGCTTATGCATCCAACTATTCATTCTCCTCTGTATGGAAATTAGGATGTTTCTATGGGTGTCCTTTTTGACATGGTGGTGTAGCACAGGTACTCCGAGGTACTTCCCGAGGTCATCAGTCTAGGTATCTCCCAGATTCCTACATATTCTGTTCTTCAGAGTTTGGGGAACCTGCTTGCTAAAGAAGCAGTGAGACTTGGGTTTGGAAATGGATTGTCTGGATGCCAAGGAGAAGTCCTTAAGAATAGAGGATATGATCCGGGCCTAGGCCATAGAGGCTTCACCCAGTAAAAGGATATCATCGACGAACAACACGTGAGAGAGCTATAGGCCATCCCGAGAAAGGGTGATGGGCTTCCATCTGCCTGCGTCCACAGAAATAGAAATGGCTTCACTCAATCTTTCCATGTAAAGGACGAAGACATAGGGACTGATCGGGTCTCCTTGACGAACACCTTGGGATGCTTTAAAGGGGGGAAGTGCCTCGCCCTCCCAAAGGATAGAGGTCTCACCCTTTGTGATGATTTCCATAATGACAGTAGTGAGTTTAGCAGACAGACCAGTACGCTTCAGGATGTCATGAATAAATTCCCAGTTCATTCGATCGAATGCCTTCGCGAGGTCCAGCTTGATGCACATCAGGGGCTTCCTGGTAGATTTGGATTTCATAGTGTGGATAACCTCCTGGACGAGGAGTATGTTGTCGCTGATGCGTCGACCCAGTATAAAGCTTGATTGAGTTGGATTAATACACTCATTCATGAAGGATTTGAGCCGCTCAACAATCACCTTGGAGATAATTTTAAAATAGCTATTGTTCAGAGAGATCGGTCTCAGGTCGCTGCAACACTAGGGCATAGGGACATTAGGTATGAGAACCATATAGGAGCCTGCCATGGTGGGATCGATGCGTTCCGAGGAGAAGGCCTCCTGTACAGTAGTAGTAACACTTGGCCCAACAATCTCCCAGTTATGCTGGATGAAGCCGGAATGAATGCCATCAGGGCCGGAGGCTTTCATAGGCGCCATGGCGAAGGCCGTCCTTCTAATCTCATAGCTATTCGGGATAGAGTTTAGGTCGGTGAAGGAAGCTTCAGGAATAGCAGGGAAGGTACCCAGGTAAGAACAAATCTGTGTAGCTTGCGTCGGGGTATGTTGAGTCAGAAGCTGGTCGAAGAAGCTGTGAACAAGACACTTGGTTTCATCGCAAGAAGTTGTCCAACACCCATCCTGTTTCTGGAGTTGGGTGGTTTTGTTGTAGTGCCTTCTAGCTTGGACGAAGGATTGGTAAAATTTAGTATTGAGGTCGCCAGCCCGAAGCCAGTCGATATGCGCCCGCTGCTGCCAGTCAACCTCCTCTTGAAGAAGGATATTATGAAGACGTTCCTGAAGAGGCACAATAGGGTCCATAAGTGGAGCAGAATTCATGGTTTGGAGATTCACCTGGTGTCTGCCAATGTCATCGAGAAGACGACATTTCTCCTTGTGATGACGGGTAGTATGCTCAGAGTCCCATCTAGAGGCTGTACGCGTGAAGCCATGGAGCGCGTCCTGGAAGTTGCTACCAGGGGCCCATAAGGACATCACCCTTTCCTTAAAATTGGGAGCGAGGTTCCAACTTTCCTTGGTCCGGAAGCGAGCACGCCTAGGTGACTTGGTTCCACAGGACATAAGAATGGGATGATAGTCCGAGTAAAGATGGGGAAGAACCATAGAAGAGCCTTCCCTAAACCTTTGGATCCATTCAGAGTTTGTGACGACTCGGTCGAGCCGCTCATAAAGCTACTGACGCTTGAAGGTGAAGAGGGGACCTTGGGATTTCAGCTCAGCCAGCCCTGTGAAGGCAAGGAATTCATGGAAACGGCAGCTAGCGCGTCTGTCAAAGTAGGAACTACCGCGCTTTTCGTTAATGTTAAGAAAAGTGTTAAAGTCTCCCATCACTGCCCAAGCAGTGCGAGGCACAGTAGACGAGATCTCCTCCAACCTTTCCCAGAGGAACTCCCGTGTAGTAGCATTAGGGCTACCATACACAATGGTTAAGAACCAATCGCCGTTGACATGGCAGTGCACAAGTTGGCGATGATTGAGAATAATCTCGACAGAGCAGTTAAATTGATTCCAGGCAATCCAGATACCACCTAAAAATCCATTAGCTTCCACCCTATGTGATGAATTATAGCCAAGACGTTTGATAATGTTGTCTACAGTTGGACCACTACAACGGGGCTCCACGATGGCCGTGATGCTCACCTTGTGGGTAGACTTCATTTCACAAACTAAACGAATCTTCCTGTACAGGCGTGCACCTTGGATGTTCCAGCAAAGCACGTTCATAAAGGAATTATTGAATAGCTACACACAATCCAATGGACTGCGGTCCTTCATCCATGTTGGTCTCCTCTGAAGGTACCTGGGAAGCACCTTCCAGGTGTTGTTGGAATTCCAGCACGTGCTTGGCGTGGGGGGTTAAATCTGTCGTACCTTGAGTTGTCTCCGATCGCCCTTTCTTGCGGACTCAATCAGGGCTCTGGGTTGCTTGGAAGATAATCTTCCTATTCCGTAGCATGACATACCCACTGTCATTTCTGCTGTGGCATGCGATATGCTTACTGGAAGGGTTGAACGCGGTTTCTTGGAATTGTAACTCACCGAATTCCGTCGGGGGTGCTTCTCTACCTACGCACACATTATTCCCAGTGAGCAACAGAGCTGTGTTGGCCGTCGGTTGAACGGGTGCTTGTTGTGGTGCTGCAGGCGGGGATGCCAATGGAGCATCCGCTTGGGTTGCTTTAGCGGCGGCCTCCTTCTGATGCAGCCATTGCTTTGCCTTTTTGCTTAGCACATGTTGAAACCTGTCGCCCTCATCGACTGGTATGGGTTTTTCTTGTGAACCACTTGCCTGGCCCTGCTGGTCAGTTCGCGTCGCCGCAGGTGGCTTCGTGGCAGTGCTTCTTCCCGCCGTATTAGCCTTCCTCCGCTCAGGCATCTTCGCATGAATTGCATCGGTATAGCTGACCGTCAGAAGTGGGATAGGGATAGATATGGTGCCCATATCACTCGGGGGAGTGGTGCCATGCTTGCACTCGCTCGCGACATGACCCAGACGACCACATGTCATGCAGAATTGGGTTAGGTTTTTATATTCTAGGCAAAACTACTCACCATTGACGAAGATTGCCGGAAGTAAGGGTTTCTAGGTGTCAATATCTACAACAATCCTAGCAAATTTGCCTCGATTGCCCATGAGGGTATTTGTGTCCAACTTGATGGTTTTTCCAACAACATTACTGATGTTGATTAGGAGTTGATTCTAGAAAAGGAAGACGGGGAGGTCCGCAACCCTAATCCAAACACATAGTTTGCGAGGGATTTTCTCTGAGGGCCTGAAGGAAGGCGACCAAGACTGGATGGAAAGCTAATTTCCAAACACAGTCGACGGGCCTCCCAAAAGCGCCTTCTCATAGTCCTCTTGATTGCCCAACTAGACGATGTAGTATCCGTTTTCAAGGTCTATTATCCGAATTTGCGCCGTAGGTTGCCACGGAATGTTAATCTTGTTCACCAAGGCTTGGAAACCGATTGTGATCCCAATGGATTTTACCACCACGGCGAACTGACATGGAGCTAACAGAGGTTGGATTGATTCTGGCTTGACGGAGAAGGCAGGTAGGACGCCCGAGAGATCGACCAGGATATCCGCCACCGTAACGGTGTCAGGCGATACAAGATTAGTATATGAAAGAAGTCCAAGGTCATTTCCAACATGGGCGTCCCTGTAGCTACGCCTAGCAGTAGTGGCCTCGGGTTGTTCCTGGCTCATGGAGACATCTCTGGGAGTGGTATCGACGACATGATCTTCCACAGTAACAGTCGGAGCTACGCTGCTCCTCTCCTCCCCTGGACGGTGGGTGTTGAAGGGTCCTGGGCCGCGTCCACCACGGCTGCCTCCGCGGCCGCCACCGTGGCTCCCAAACCCTAGCATCAAGTGACTTGTTTTTTTTTACATATACAATTAATATAATGTGTAATAAAAAAATAAATAGAAGTGAATAATTCTATTATCCTAATGACTATAATGTCTTCATATAGTTGCATAATATTATTACTTTATACTATTCTAATATGAATATTGAATCTATTCTTCACACTTCATTCAGAGTGCTAGATCAATATCATCCATACGTAATAGTGATATCATCACATGACTATGTATATATTCAGTGATCATGAACAAAATGCAAATAGAAACAAAATTTTAAGAGAATTAAACAAACAAGATCCATCCAATGCACCGATACTTGAATAGGGTTTTCAAGTGTTTCTTCATCATGTAAGGAAGACGTACAATATAACGTGTACGCTCATAGTATTTCTAGACAATCTAATCTTATTTAAAATATAATATTTCTAAATCAGGGTTGAAATGCAAGCCAAACGCTATGAAATATGCTCGATATGTGCATGATGTCAATATTTTGCCTCTAGTAGAATCCTTGATTATGTAGCTCTGTAATTTTACTAGAATTCCTCTTTTTCTGTGCCTAACCTGGTGTCAAAGTAGTGTGTTCCACATCATTGAGTGCATTTCCCAATTATGGTGTGACTATGCCTATTGTTGTTGACCTCTCCATGTTGAAGTAGTCTATTTGTAAACTATTGTCCTATGGGTGACATTAATGGTGATGTCATTTTGTGCTAAACAAGTTCGTCTCACAAATGCATCTACATATTATCCTTGAGTACCAACTAAGGAGGTCAACAGTTTCTAGTTTCTTCATATATATCTCTTTTAGTTTCTCTTAAGGTTTCTCAATTCTTGGAGGAAACAATGAGAAAATCTAGATTGCATATCTTGAAGCCTCCTCCAATATTAGATACATAGAGGAGAGGAAAGGATAGGGTTTCCTAAATCCAACATGACAAAAAGCCTTTAAAACCCCTCATGGAAAGAGGGAGTTGACACCCATTTGGACTTGTTGAATAGTCCATTCCATGAGTCCTATTGTTGTGTAGACTTTCCTCTTTCAAGAAGGAGTAGGCCTCTAACTTCTAGATATATCTTTTTCCAAATCTAGATCCATGTCTATATCTAGGTCCTCGAAACATAATTATTAGGTCTCTAGGTCTAATATAACAATTAGTATTAGGACCATATCATTTTTTTTAATCTATCTATATGTGTGTGCCCATGTAAGCATCATACTACATGGCATGGATTCAATTAGTAATATTACCACCCATTACCAACGACTATATCTAGATAAACATTAATTCTTCACATGTATAAGGATTATATAACAAGACTAAAACATGAATAACTAATGTTACCATGTTTTATAATCCCTTTTTCAATAGTAACCATATTGAACTAGAGGCATGGGCATGTCATCCTCATCACTTCAATCTAAGTTCCTTGATATCAAGTAGACTAAAAATATACATATGCTCCGAAGATAACATACCAATTCTAATGAGAATGACCACTTTTCTAGTCTCACTCTTATAGAGTCCAAGTATATCACTGTCATTATATGTGTGGAATAAACTCTTTCAAAATCACATTGAATGTGTACGATGAACATCAGACACCTAATCATAACTTTATTGCAGCCTTCTTTAAGATCTTGTTGAGTAGTGTCAAAGTGTGAAGATCATCATGTCCACATTATATTGAATTTTGGTTGAAGGACCAGGATACCATTATTACAATATAGAATTTATTATGACTATCAAAAAGTGATCCATTAGTCACTCTCAAGGTGGGCCTATCTAGTACACTTGTTATTTGACACATTCCTATGGGTCTGATTTAAAACTTGTTACTTATCCCCATGGGACATAATGGTCATAAATTACAACATATACTAGGGGCATTTAGGAATATTTTCTTATGATCCATTAGGATATTATGCTCAACTAACATACTCAAAGTCCCATGTCTTTGAACCAATCACTATAAGGAAATTTGTTGTATATATTAACATCTTAATAATAAATGTCAGCTATAAAATGGTATTTCATTATTAACTAAAGAAAAGTAGAAAATATCCATGTATCCATCATGTAATGATTCATTTTTAGTATATATAACCAAGAATATTTCCATCGTGATAAATCCAATCATTCATGTATATAAAACCAAGAGATCAAACATGAAAATAATGCTTTTGTAGAAACAATGCTTTTTTCAAGGGTTCAACACTATTGACCTTTGTTGATATCATGTAAATCTTTATGCTTGGTTTCTGAATGATCTCTCCAATGAGATGGATTCTTTGTATAGTCTACATATAATTGTGATGTGATTAAGCTTCCTCAGCTTGCATGATATACCCAATTTTGTTACTGAATATCTCTACTCTTCAACAACACTAGGTACAACTCCAAGTTCACCTATGAACATCCCAATCCAAGAAACTTTCTTTCCAACCTCTGATGTAACGATATATATAGTTTAGATTGTGGAATCATCTATTGTATCTTACATGGAAATCTTCCAACTAGAAATACCACCAATAAGGAAAACACAAACATATTGTAATTGATTTTCATCCTTGTCAGTTTGGAAGATCGAATAAATGTAACCCTTTACAACCTTCTTACTTACCTCCATGTATCAAAAACAAATCCTTAGTTCTTTTCAATTATTCAGGATGTCCTTGACTTCTTCCTAGTGACCTTCACTTAGATATGCATGTATTATCTTGTTAAGAACAAGGTATAAGAAACATGTACATGTGAACATAATATTCCATGCATGATAAATCCAATTATAGGAATATGTAATCTTATTCATGTGGTCTCTCTCTTTTTAAAATTATGGAAAATTGGCCTCTTACAAATACTTATATCATGAGACATGATTAAGTGACCTTTCTTAGACTCTTCCATTCTAAACTGCATCAACACCTTGTAGTGTACGCACACTCACTTTAGCTAAGAAGACTTTTACATATATCTTTATAGATCTTGTTACCTATAATGTAGGTGGATTCACCTATGTATTGCATGAAGAAACTATTTCCCAAATACATCTTCAATATATGCATACACAGGACAACATTTTTCATTAGTAGTATATCATCCACATACACTATGAGGAAAACTTTTATAATACCACTAACCTTCTTATATATGGAAGGCTCATCCCATTTCTGGTGAGGAAATAATCTTTTAATGGATCATCAAAATGAAGAAATTTTGAAATCTCTTTCTTTAATCAATATATTCACCTTTGTAGTTTAAAGAACTTACCAGGATCCTTCAGAAATTCAAAATGCTCACATTATGTCGTGTAGACATCCACATTCCATTCAGGAACATGGTTTTGACATCCATCAACCTGATATCATAAACATGTTAAGTTACAATGACAAGCATCATCTTGACAAACTTGACCATAGAAAGTGGTGAGGAAGTTTCATCATAGTCAACAGTTGAAGTGGTTAGAAACATGTTGACCAAAAAAGAAGTTAGAAACATTTTTGCAACAAATTTCTCTTTCTATGTCTATACATTGTATCCATGCTTGTTTTCTTATTTAAGTCCTAATTACACCCAATGGTATTACCCCTTTATGTGGTTCCACCAAGGTCCATACCTCATTAGCAAACATAGAATCTATTATTGATCTCATGGCCTTGAGCCATTTATGAGATTCTGGTCCTAGTTATATTCCTTGTAGATGGTTGGATCATCTTGATCCATGACTAACACGTCACCATATTGAGTCATAAAGAAAACCAAATCTCTTTGGCTCATGGTGAATCCTAATAGATGGATGAGGTTCATGTATTTATTTTGGGGGTGGTTGTGCCATAATAACATGCAGTTCCTCCACACGTTCCTCCTTGAATTCAATTTCATGCTGGTGTATTTTTTTTTACAGTAATCATGCTGGTGTATATTTAACATTTTGAGATAAAATTTCCTCCTATTAGTATTTGTAAAAATAAACTCCATATCTAGTAAAATACCCACTATATAAACAAATGCATTGATAAGGGATGAAATATGGATATACCATCACAATGTTTCCTTAGGATACCCCATTTGATTACATTTATTAGACTTGGTTCCCTGTTTCTTAGTATGTGAATCCATAACATAAGCTTCAAAACCCCAAAAATTCATAGAAGACATATTGTAATGTTTCTCGGTTCTTATCTTGTATAGTATCTTTAGAGCCAAATAAGAATGAGTGCACTTAAGTATAAAGGTGGTGGTTTGAGAGCATGTTTTAAGATGAAATTAGGAACTTTGTGCATGATCATCATAGGTCACATCATGTCCAACAATGTTGATTCCTACTCTCAAAAGCACCATTACATGGTAGTATTCTAGGAAAAGTCAATGGTTATACAATATCACACTTCTTTATAAGGTCCTCAAACTCTAAGCTCAAATATTCACCACCTCTATCCATTTGGAGAATCTTATAATTTTTCCCAATTTGTTTTCTACTTTATTTCTATGTATGTTGAATTTCTTAACAAGTTATATTTTGTGTATCATAAGATACACATATCCACATCTACAGAAGTCATCTAATCAATGTGATGAAGTATTGATATCCTCCTCTGGCTACTTAACCAAAAGAAGAAGATACATTGGTATGTGTGAGTTCTAAAAGTTTTAATTTCCCTCTCATGAATTATACTAAAACGATCATTTTCAATCTTTCCTAATAAACATGAGTAGTGTGTCTTTAGAGATCTAAAATAAATTAATTCTAGGTATCCAACCTTGTTTAGAAACTTGTTTATCATTTGTATGGATCAAGAAACAATGCCAAAAGTATATCATATTTGTGACAAATCATATTAGTAATTTGGTATCCACATCACTAATATGTTTCTTGATAACTAAATCATAAACACCATAATGTATTAAGGGATGACCATATATAATTTTATCCAAAATTATATAGCATAATCCATTGTTTATAAGGAATAAAAAAAGAAATTGTCTAAGAAAGTCACATAACTAATATTTTTGCTTATCACATTTGACACAATAGAGATTCTTTAATGCAATTACAAGTTATGAGGGAACATATACACTATATCCTCCTATGATTTCAATAACAATGTTTTCCGCATTAGTAACTTGTATCCCCCTTAAAGAAAGCATCTTTCACATTACAACATATATGACTCTCTATCAACTATCCAATACGCATGATGTAACAAGTAGATAATTTTATTTCAATAGATTATATACCCAACATGGAGACCTACATCCCCTTGTACTTCTTATGATCCTCTATTAAGACCTAGAAATTCCTCTTTTAATGTTCAGACTTGTAAAAGTGGTGATAGTTTCCATCCTTGGCACACCTCCCATTTTCAAAATAGCTTAATATTAAGACTTTGGGTTAGAACATTTCTTATTTTTCTTCTTTCCCTTAGTCTTTCTCTTCACTGTATTGACCAATAAAACATATTATGTATTTACATTCTTCATATTTAACTCACTTATTTGCAACATGGTGAGTGATTATGGCAACTCTTAGCCATTGCATTGATGTTATAGCTCATTATGAATTGGTTGTAAGATTCAGAATAAAGTCTTTTGGATCAAATTGTCTCCTATTCTTGTCCCATGAAAAAAAAGGTTCTCACACTCCAAATCATCTGGATCATATGCATAAAATTTGTATCTCCCTTTGTCAACTTTCTCTAGAACCAATACCCTTCATATGCCACCCCTCTAGCAACTAGCATGGACTTCAAAAAATGCCCGATATGTCCAATTATTTCAAAGTTCTTCATTTACTCCTTATTATTATGTAGGTAATGGATAATGGACACTATCATGAGGCATGATACATCATCATATTTACTAGAATACATATTTCATGCATCTCTATAAGGCTTTGGCATATTTGAGCAGGCTACTTGGAAAAATGATGATCTAGTGTTTTGATCATATGCTCATGTTTGAGAACAATCTCAAGTTTTAATGCCAATTGACAAAGATTGTATCATTGTGATTTAACTTGTTAATGACTAATTACAACAAAGGATTTAATTTTTCTACCATGTGATATACAAAGAAAAAAATAATGGATTAATATTTATCATATACATAGAAATAATCACAAGATATAAAGATATGTGAACTATAATGACCTCCTTTCTCAGCCTTCCCTATCGTATGGAAGGTTTAGGTTATGTCAGTTTTCATTGATAACATGCATAAAAAGTGATCGAAAACTTGATTACTTGGAATATTCAATCATGAGGGGACACTTAGACAATCCATTTGTAATAATGATTGTTCTACATTCCCCCATTCTTTGTCATCCATGTATAATATCCTATATATAGTTTTTATTCAACTATTACAACACATGAAAGTAAATACTCCCATCTCAATGTGTGACCACCACTATTAGCATCGTTGAACAATGTGTTACCACCACTTCCTTCTCGATTCTGTTGAATGGTGGCCTAGTTGGTCTTTTCACTGCTACGAACGACCTAAGATAAGGGGACCCCTTGTCCCCTATGTTGTTCACCTAATTGATGGAAGGTCTAACAAGAATGATGAGGGTTGTAGAAGATAATAGTAAAGTGAGGTTGTTCAAAATAAAGAATGTCAGAGTCTACTCCCATATCATCTTTGTCGACGATGTCATGATCTTCTCCACCGGCCATGCCAATAGAGTGCGGGAATTCAAAGTTGTGATGATGAAGTTCGGCCACCTGACGGGTCTTTACATAAGTACTATCAAGTCCAGGTTGTACCTCTCCAAGTCATGCAATGCAAGGAGGGGAAGGATTCATAATTCCATTCAGATCAAGTTGGGTAAGCTACCCACTCGATGCATGGGCACCCTTATGGCTGGCGGAAAAGGAACCACAACAGATTTCATCCATTGCCTCGATATGATGAGAACTAAGATCGATGGGTGGGTGGCCTGTCGGATTTCTATGGCTGGGAAACTGGTTCTGGTCTGGGATGTCCTCCAAGCGATGATTTGGTTTTGGTGCGATGTATGTGATGTGCCCCTTCCTATGGCGGATAGCCTCAGACAACTCATAGCTAATTTCATATAGGGAGGAAAAGGCCACGGAGTGGCTTGGCATACTATTGCCAAACCATTCAGTCGTGGTTGGCTGAATGTTACTGACCCTAACTGGATGGCAAACCAGAGTCAATGCAAAAGAGTTGATAGGCGCCTGAGACATAAGGATAATATATGGAGTAGCTGGATGATGGGAAAATATGGAGGTTTGCAGAATGGCTATGACAGTAGTTCCCCTAGGATTTGGAGGAACATGTGTAAGAAATGGCACGAGATGCAGCGATGGTATAGTGTTGATAGTCATGGTTTGGTCAGCTTGATCACTCCTAGGACAAGGCCATTATCAACATTAGTACTGGGGAATAGGTAGCATGGCACAAGCTACTGTGGAATCAATTCCACATGCCCAAGTGGAGTACTACTACCTATAGGGCTATCCTCTCTAAACTTCCTACATCAGATAGACTTAGAAGATGGGGATTGCAGATCAAAGCTAACTGCAGTCTATGCAACGCTGAGGAGGAGAGCCACCACCACATTTTTGGTAGTTGTAGGTTCTTTAGGAGAATCTGGGCTATAATCTACCTAAAATGTGAATGGGGGCATATTTTGGAAGATGATCTCCTTAGTACTGTAAATAAACTTAATGAGAAGTTAAAGGCCAGAAGTAGCTCGGTTGTGTGGGGTTTTTTCTTGACTGGTGCCTACTACTACGTGTGGGAGGAGAGAAACAGTAGAAATCATGGTAGGTTGGCTTGTGATGAGGAGAAGGTAATTGGTAAAATAGTGATGGCCTTAGCACGTGCTATTAAATGTAAAGAAGGCTTTGCCTCAGGTCTGTCTGACCAAGCTAAAAGACACTGGGGTTTTTTGTAGATAACAACCTCATGTATACATCTTGTATTTTGTAGGTCATGTTCACAATAGGTCCTTTTGGCAATATATTTACCTATTTCCAAAAAAAAACACATGAAAGTAAATATTGGGTTGTGTTTCAAGGGAATTGGATGGGAAGACATACATATGGAACAATAGAGAAAGTACACCACACAAGTTGTATTATGAATTGCATACATTTAACCATAAGAAAAATGAAGAACTCATACTTCCACTTTGGTCGTGCATGATCCCAAATATTTTTAACATCAATTTGGATTTACATATGTACACATATATATTATCAAATCATATATGACCATTATGATATTAAGTGTGACATTCTCATTACTCTTACACATAATCAAATCAATAATATGATATATTCATTCCACCGTTGTCCAATCAAAAAATGTTATTTAAATTTAAAAATACAATAAAGGCAATAGATGTAGGTTTGATGCCATTGTTGGCTTAAAATGTGGTTGAAAAGATTCCCAGTATCATACAAGCATGATATGTCTAATGTATCCATATTGGCTTATGGTTTACAAGTTTCTACCTTCTCTTGGAAGGAATTCCAAGGATTCTACCTATACGCTCATAATAGTTCCAAACTTCATGATCATATGTTGAGTTTGATATCACAAAATAAGGACTGAGATGTGATCCATAATTTTTTATCTTTCCTCGATATGATTGCAAAAAATAAAGGTTTTTTAATTGGAAGAATATTGATTTTGTAGATCTCTAGTGGATATGGAGTGCTTGATTCTATGTGCCCTACCTAATGAAAAATAGCACACTATGATGGAGGGTGTGGGTCCCACTGATGGAGTCAAGGTGTTTTCTCTTATAGCATGGAACAAAGTCACAAGTAGTAAGGAGAATAGTGGCCCATGCATCAAGTCTTTGAGAGAGTGGAACCAAGCATTACTTTTTAAGAATTCTTGGGAAGTCACTACTAGCATAAACATGATCTGGTGTAAGCTTATGGTTAAGAGAAGCAGTAAACATTCAAACAAGAAGATGCATAATTTATCTAGTCTAGGAAGACCTACGTTGGAGGGGAACAACTAATTGTTAATAACCCCTCCTTGGAACCTATAAATGGAAATCATACCTCCTTTTGGCATGATATTTAAAGGATAAATGGAATCCTATTGTGAGGGGTAGCAGTCAAGCCTGTTCCAGACAAGATAAGTGACCTACAATTACAAAGCATTGTTCTTGACAATGGCAGTTGGGATAGTGAATTCCTCAAAGAGTGGAAACCTAGTGAAGTGGTTGACAAAATGATACAAGTCCAGCCACCTTTTCCTTGTGAGGATAAGGACATGAGAATGTGGGATCACACAAAAATATGCCTCTTCTCTACAAAGTCATCTTATAAAGTCATTAAGGTAGACTTGGAGAATAGGAGACAAGGTGAACGGAAGGCGATATGGGATGCTATGGTTGCAGGAGAAGTCAAAATATTTATGTGTCTTGTAATCTATAATGCTATTTTGAAAAGATAAAAAGAACAGAAAGAAAGATGGCCACATATAGCATGTGTGGACGTTGCAAACTCAACAAGGAATATGGTCTCCATGCTCTAAGAGACTGCACTGATATCAGAGAAGTGTGGAGTAACATATTCAATGATAGATTTCCATTGAATTTATTATCTTCCTCTAGTATGGACACATGGATTCAGAAAAACGTCAAGAATAAAGCTATGAGTACCTTGATCATGAATGGATGCCATTACATATGGAGGAATCACAATCTACTGGTGTTTGAATAAAAGTCTCTTACCATAGAACACCAACCTCAGTACATTAAGAACCAAGTGGAACTTAGCAAAGCAACATGGCAACAAGTATGTACTAACAATAGAGTCAAGACATGTGACAAATGGCTCAAGAAACACAAAGGGTGGCTGAAGTTTAATGTGGAAGCAACTTTCAAAAACAAATATGCAAGCTTTACAATAGTACTACGTGATGGAAAAAGAAATATGGATGTGTGGTATGGGATTTAGGAAACAAGTCGATGATGATCTGGAAAGGGAGACTGAGGCAATCATCCTTGTGTGGAGTGGCAGAGAAGATTTTTTCCAATGTCATCGTAAAATCATATTGCAAAGAAGGTGTTAATATCTTATCTGGTGAAGGGAATGCGTGACCAAGATTAGCAAAAGCCATAAGCAGGAGAAAGAAGATTTGGAGAGAGTACTGGAGGATTTTACATACAAATATAGAAAGGAACAAGGTGGCTGACCATTTGGCCAAACATCATTCAAAACATCACATAGGGTCAAACTGCTATGTTAGACCACCAAAGGGTCTGTGTTATTTACTTATAAATGAATGTAATGGCAGTAGTACTACCAATTCTAATTTTACTAATGATATTCTAAATTGTACCCCATTTGATAATCAACTTGCAAGAGGTGGGTGAGATGAAGCACCTTCTGACTTTCCCCCCAAAAAATAGCAAGTTCTGTATATGGAAGACATCCCATTAGATCCAAAATTCAAAATATATTGGGAAAGGCATTAGTGAGTTTTATAGTATCCTAATGGTCAAATTATCCAAAATACACCATATGGGCATGTGCTTTCCTTTATATCTTTTGGTAAGGTAACCAAGTAAAGTTTGTAACTAAATTATGAAATATGTCTTCCCATACTGGGAATCTATTGAATGGTTTCCTTTTGACAACCATGCATATTTGGCCCATTGGTATTTGTCATAAGAAGTAGAGAGAATAGGATTATGTATACTCATGCATATGGCAAAGGAATGTTTGAACAACCTGTATATTCATGCATAAGGAAAATGAACAATGGAATTAAAAGTGATTAAAGTTGGATGGAAATGAATTTTGAAGACAATTTGACCAATGATGGATCTTTGTGAAGGCAGTGTATAAATACACATGCTTATACCCTTCAAGGGAGATAATCTCTCCCTTTCTCATCGCCTTCCTTCACCTGATCCTAGGGTTCTGCCTAAAACCCATGTAGGGCTTCACAGGAAGCCTCTCTTTCAACTAGGACATGGTATTTAGCCTTTGTATCCCACAATGAAACTGACCTAGCACTTGTCATCTAAAGTTTTCCAGACCCATCATAAGACAATTCTCAGATGAGATTGCAAAATGGTAGTACCAAGCAAAGATGTGGTCCCTATCCAGGGATGAGGTTAGGATATATTCCATCTCCTCCTTCCATCCTACAATGCCCCACCACACAAGGAGCAAGAGGAGGGGAGTGGCCAACCAGTACACGGTCGTAGGTCCTAGGTGCAGAGGAAACCACGTTGGAGGAGTCATGTCCTCAACCTTTAGGAGGATGGAAATATGAGGGAAAGGAACTAGAGAGCATGGTTTTGTCTCCATTAGTGGAGAAGAAGGACCTACAATTAGGGGATTCATATCCTCAACCTTTAGGAGGATGGAGATATGAGGACAAGGAACCAAAGAGCATAGTTTTGTCTCCATGAGTGGGAAGAAGGACCTACAAATCTTGACGATGAGATCCTGGAAGATTTATGAACAAATGTCGAGAAGGGGTACCATGGTAGTACCCTATGGACGAGGAGGAGGAGGCATCGATAGATAGAGGAATTGACCACCAAAGGTTGGGCACTGGTTGTTGACATTGACACCATGTCATGTGTCGTGCTAAAGAAATCCCCATCACACAAGGATTAGGATTCTGGGAGACCTGGAAGCCCAGCTAGTTTGGACCATCTGACATAGACTCACCTAAGAATCGGGCTGCATCTCACATAGTTAATACAACCATGGGTCTTGGGTGGCGTTGCCCAATATGTGTCTGCCATTTGACCCAACATATTTTATTTATATTAAGTATATCTTCAAAAATTGTAAATACTAGGATCGTCCATCAATAGAAAAATTATATACCAAATGGATCAGGAAAAAAGGTGGAATGTGAATAAAATATAATCGAGATCTAATTATAACAACGATTCTAAAAGTAGGACCAATACATGATTAATTTCCTATTAAAGCATGTAAACCTCATGTTCTGGTTAAATAGATTATTAATCATGTTAAGACATTTATCTTGAATGTAACTGATGATTGTTGATTAGTTTGGCATTCCATGATGACCATGATAATAATGATGATAATTAGGGTTTTTAATGTTAATAATCATGCATGAAGAATTAGGGTTCAAAGATCCTAACTTTCTATGTCATTAAGTAACATAATTGAATCTAGTATTCGTTATACAAATGAATGATAGATTTGGTAATTAGGCTTTCACCCAATGTATAATATGTGATGGAACTATGGTTTGTACCCTTATTCCTTATCCAAACCTTAGACAAACCTAAAACCCTATATTAGGACCCAAAGGTTATAAACTTAATATAATGATGGTGACACTTTAGGATTTGCATACATCCTATTAAATGTCAAATTTCTTGTATTTATGTTTGCTTACTTGATTGGATGATATGCTTAAATTATGACTACATGATATCTATTGTTTCTACATTGAGGTGCGTGGTTACGATTATGACTACTAGTAATATTATTTTTCGATGTTTTCTAAGGATTTCCCAAGGAGTGAATAATAGGTTGTTGGATGATTATTTACATTATGTTCAATTATAATGTCACTATCAATATCACATAAATAAATATATCATATTCTGAAACCTAAGATGACATGTGTCGAGGGGTGATGCACATGAGCCCTAGAGGGATAGTGGTTACACCCATGATAGAATATCAAGTACGGGTTAGAATATGTAAAGAAACTTCCAGTTCTTACTTGTAACAAATTGATTGATTATATGTTGTTATGTACTTGCACACTTTTGCTTGTACCCCACATACATAGTATAGCAGTATAACTACACGATGTTTTGTTTCATGATATTTTAGGTTATTCCCATAAAATTCCTAAAGAAAATTAAGCTAAGTAAAGGATGATTAGATAGATACTTCTTATCATATATACAGTTCTGATGATAAAAATTCATGTAACTCCTTAGAGAAGCATCTTGCAAATGATATTTGAATTAATGGTAATTATTTGCTATTATTTCTTATATGGTAAAACTTGGATCCTTGGGAATTTTAGGTAATGGATCTCAACTTTAAGGTCATTCCTTAATTGGGGAATGTTGAAAAGTGAGTCCGTTACAGATCTTATCATCCTAAATGAGTTCATTTTGCAAATTGATCTCCATAGTATTCATATGAGTGCCAATTGAGGAGCTCTGGAGCTTCCAGTCTCCTTCTCTCTCAATCTCTTTGAGTTACTCTTAGGTTTCTAAATCAGTAGAGGGCCTATTGAGAAAATTGTGATTGCATGTCATTAAGGTCTTCTATCATATCATATATATAAAGAAGTGGGTAGGGTAGGGTTTCTTAAACCTAATTTTATAAGGCTTTAGATCCCCTCATGGACTGAGGTAATCTACCACACAATGGGACCATAGAATGCCCCATTCTGTAAGAAGTGGTATGATGCGTCCCTAACTTCTAGAAAGTTGATTTCCCAAGTTTACAAGTATATTTAATTCTAGGTCCTAGAAACTTACTATCAAATCCCTATAGATAAAGTTAAAGTTAAGATTAAAAATTTGTATCCTCCAAATATCTCTACATGTGTGATTATGTAGGCAATTTTATATAAAAATGGATTAAATAATCAAGATTATCATCCGTAAGAAATGAACAGTCTTTAGCTACACATCACTTCTATCCAAGTAGAATGATTAGTCAGAAAAGACTTAACCATGAACGATCGTAACTACCATGTTGTATATACCCTTTTTAGTTTATATCTTGGTTTAAGTAAAGCCATTGATACGTCATCCTCATCATGTTTAATCTATGTTCCTTAATCTCCAATTATAATACAAAGAAACATATTTTTTCACTATCAAAGATTGACTCATATGAAAGGAACTCCATGAGGTTTCACCAAGGACATCCATGCCAAACCTATTCCGAGAAAGCCAAGAAAGTAATCAGTTACTTATTCCCAAATGAAGGCCTCCCACTGGACCAATAGATTTTGGGACCTGGAGGACATGGATGACGATGAAGAGGTTCGTGAAGTTATCGACACAGATAGTGTCTCTATAAGGGTTACATGAAGTGGAAGTATTGACTAGAGTCAACGGAAGAAGAGTGGCAAGAATTCTAAGAAATCTGGAGAACTAAATGTGTCCCAACATCACATGGCCCCTAGAGGAGTGTAAGATCGCCCAATAGAACCACCAGTGGCCTCAAGTTCCAAGCTGTATCTCACAGTATATGTCCCTCCCAGCGATGAGGTGCTAGTCAGGAGGTAAACCCAGGTCCATTCCTTTGTCACAATGTCTTTCAATGTAGGTGACACATGCATGGATTATGTGAAGCACAGAAGTCCAAATAAATCCTCTACAAGCATCCATATTAGGAATAAGAAGGTGGTTGTTACACCCAGATCTCACAATTACCACTAATCATGAGATTAGGGTATATATTGAGGATTTAAAGTAATACAAAGATCACCCTTAACTTTTTCTTCTTTTTCAAACTCTTTGTTTTCTTGCAGTGAACCACATAAACTAACTTTACAAGAGAATTAAACTTTTATTTCTCTAATGTAATCTCAACATTAATGATACACATCCATACATTCATTATATTTCTCACACTTCCATGTACATATGACATGACAATCATTTGCATTCTCTCTTATTAAGGAAACAAACATACAAAACATCATTTACAACTCTCTCACATATGTAAAAGGACCTAGAGTGACACGGACCGACTGAACTTAACTATACTCAGACTTAACTCTTGTGGCAGATCTACTCTAATGCAATGATATCTTCTTCAAGTCCATGTGATTTCCCTAAAAATTTTGAGTAGAGGGGTGATCCTACTCGCTCAGTGAATGAGTACTTCAAAGATATAGTCTAAAGCACTGATATAATTATAGATATACTTTTGAGCAATTGATATCAATTATAACAATAGAAAGCTTAAGAGACTCTAATAATTGACAATCATAAATATGGTAGGATACTCTAAATATCCATAATAGTGAATCAATATATGAAATGCTTGATTGATCATAAAGAGAACTAATAATTCAGAAACATACAAAGAATAATTGAATAATTGTTCACACTCATTGACCTCTCATTCATTTTATTATGCCCTGATCATATGTAGTGTACTCTACATATGAAGACTCGTAGTGCACTACGATCACACCGTACAAGACTTAGCAGACACACCTGGGAAATGCTAAGTCTGACTACTCTCCTGGTCTGCAATAGGGAAATGGCTCTCTAGCCTAAACTGGACTCCTCCTCTAACATGAGCACACAGGTGGAGAGACAAGCCACCTCTTGGCTTTTTCTGTACTCTAGTGCCACCAGGACTTCTGGTTGATGTTGGACACTGCAAACTACAATTTAAGGAGACTTCCACTAGGCTTGGTCCCCCGTTCCACCTGATAGCTCATTCTAACCCCCGTATACTAGACCCTGCTAGGGTTAGGTCATTTCACCCCTTAAGGTGCAGACCTCACATAGGGGTTCTACGGTGTTCAGGGCTCCTAAATCTATTATTTTATTATTCCTAGAAATCTCTTTCTACATTGTACCCTTCCCTTACTTATACTTGACTGTGGTATCTGTATGGTGTCACATCTACTTATTTGAAGTTATAATACAACATGTATATCATTCTAAACTTGGTAGAGCAGTATATTCAAAACATTGTAATATACTGAGTAATCAACATACTATACATGCAGGCAGACTAAAATTCTTAAATAAATAGATTTCATGTTCACTTGGACATACACACTAGAATCGTGCATATCAACCCAAATCTTGAGTTGTGCATCTCATAACTCAATTAAGAGTTAATTCCTTATCATGACAAGAATTATTAATAATAACTAAGAACATTGATATCACAATACTTGATTCATTGAACACCCTACCCTTAGGGTTTCATTTAATCACCACACATGCTACAAAGAAAGGTGTAATACATCTATCACATACTTTTCAAATCTTTAAAACACGTGATACATGGGATCTCAATCCCTTATCACATTACTAGGAATTCTCATCCCTTCACATCATTATCATGATTACTGGATATGGGTATTCAAACCCTTAGATCATCACATAGCATTGTTACCTCTATAACAGGTAACCATTACCTCTTGGTCATTAGACCAAGGTATTCACTTCACTGGTTGTACAAGTATTCTCATGGCTCACAAGGCCATCACACATCTTGTCACCTCTCACTAGGAAACAACTTATTCACATGACCCCCCATAAAGATTTCATGTGACATAAACATTCATTGAATAAAGACTACTATCAACAAATCATATAAAATCAGTATATGTATGAAACCTTGGAACTGAGTTGAATTTGGGTTTCCATGCCATTCACTAGGATATCATGCATCAATAATAACATTGAATAAATAAATTTATTCATGTCAAGAAAATCCCTTCAAATAGATTTCATGATATCTATTCACAAATATCCAACTTTCCTCACATCTAGGGTTTCACCCTCTTTACTATGATATCAAACAAGCATTATTACTTTAAATGAATCAATATAGTATTTGACATATATGTACTATGAATTTAGATAAACAATCATTCATAACCAAGTGGATCTAGATAAGCAAATTTCTCTATTTACTTATACAACAAATTTCAGTCATAGACAAATTCCCTATATTTTAGTTTATTCTTATAACCTATGTGAATACTTAGGGAATTTTCATTAGGATGTATTGTATACAATTCTAATATGATTTTATCATCTGAAATTCATCCAAATAGAGGAAGAATCTATTTCATATCATTTTGTAACACCTTAGAACAAATAGACAATTCAAGGTTTGTAGTCGCATACTAAGAATTACAGATTATGGATGATTTAACCAATTTTCGTGCAATATACTGTTTAAAGGAAGTTCCCACTCGCCCTAAGGTGTGAAAACACCTTAAAAATGTATCCCATATCTAAAAATCTCAAATCCATATCAAATCCCTAACAATTCACTCGATTCTTCTTCCTTTCAACTCGGAAACCCTAGAAATGAGGAATTATGAAGAAAGAGTGAGAAAAGGGGAAGTTTTGATACCACTTTGGATAAAATCAGAGGAGGGATGGAATTTTGATATGTGAGAGAAGATTCACCATGAAACTATATCCAAAGAAGCTAAACTTACATGATTTCATCATTCCTCAGACCGCAAAACCCTAGGTCAGCATCTCCATCATTTTCTGCTCTCAAACACTAACTCTCCCTCTCTCTCTCTCTCTAGGATTTTATTTATCTGGATTGAATCACGAATTTTGAGAGCTCCTCGTGTTAGGTTGACCATATAGAGAAATTGAGCTGCTTGGATCAATTGCACTTTGACCCCTCACTAAACGTTTTCTTATTTCAACAGATTTTTTTATCATAAAAAGGTTTCTATAATTTGTGTATTTCAGAGATCAAAAATTCTCCAAAAAGTATGATAATTTATAATGGTGTGTATAACTGAATTATGAATCTTAAGTTAAAATTTTAGATCATTACAAGCTTCTGTTAAATAAATAAAAATCGAGTAGTGCACTGCTATCTAGAATTCTACAGAAATGTCAGTTACTGTAATTCGTCTATTGATAAGGCCTAAACACATCCAAAAATTATGAAAATTTTAATTGTTGTTTATAATTGAGTTTCAGATCTCCAGTTAAAATATAAGATCATTTTGAGTTACCAATAAATAATTATAAATTAAAAAATATACTGCTGAACAACATTTTATCAGCATTGTCGGTTGAAGTATATCTCGACCGAGAATGACTTTCAAAGAACATCCAAAAATTCTGAATTTTTTCACTGAAATGCACGATTGAGTTATACATATTATATCCAAATTTAAATTAAATCCAAATTACATATAAAATAAGATAAATTATTTACCGTACTACTATCTTTATCAAATTCCATACTCATGTACCATCAAAACCCTAATTTCAGCCAACTAGGGTTTCTATTTCTCAAACAATAGAACACTTAACATTCTTATTAGGTTTAAAACATCATAATTTAATTATCATCATTAATTAGATTTATGAAATGATCAATCCAATTAAGCAGATAATCATCCAGGTAAACCCTAGTTTACCAATTAAGCTCGGATACAGTCATAATAGTGGTCCATGCAGGGGACCCGAGAGTGCATCCACAAGGAAGAGAGGGAAGACTATCCATCCCTAGTCTTAGAGAAGGAGGCACAGGAGATGGGGATGTCCACATTTGAGGAAGGATATCCATTAAGATTATGAGTTGGAACATTTAGGGTATCTATGATGACAATCCCCAAAACACTTTAAAGAATTTACTCAATAGATATCAAGTTTTTGTACTGGGTTTTTATGAAACAAGATGCAACAGAACCATGGAAAACTCAATCATTTAGAAGCTGGATTTTATACATTCCCACATGGTAGAAGTAGTGGGGTTCACTGGGGGATCTGGGTGTTATGGAAGGCTAATGTGCAACTCAAAATTCTTCTTTCCTATAAATAGTTCATTCATTTCTTCTTCGATAAAAAGTTCTATTGCATGTTCGTGTATGGGGGAAGATGAGAGGTAGTAGAAATTTCATGTGGAACCATCTCACACTGGTAGCACCATCCATAGACATTCCTTGGGTCATGGTTGGTGATTTGAACGTGGTTATGTTCTAGTCTGGAAATCTTGGAAGTGCAACCTTCGAAAAAGCTAGCAGTAAAGACTTCATTGATGCGGTGACAACCTACAACCTCCGAGTTTTAGATACAAACAGAGCCCACACTACCTTCAGAAAGGGTCTACTCCATGAAATGATGGATAGGGTGTCTGGGAATGGGCCATGGCTTGACTCTGGCTTAGATGACCCAATTCTCATTATGGAATGAAATCATTCTGATTACACACCTCTTATGATAATTACCTCTATTCCACCTCAAAAGCAACCATTTTCATCTAAGATAGCCACAGGTTGGGAGGAGATGGATGGCTTCAAGCAATTCCTTCAACACAACTGGGATACTTATACCTCTTTCTATCAAGTAGGCTTAGAGTTTTTGTGTTCTTCCTCAACATGGTTTAAGAGGAGGAAAATAGAAGACAGAAGGAAGAAGGACCGACTTTGTAATAAGATTCGGTGGAATTAATTAGAACTTGCTCTCAACTTTGATTTCAATATGGAAAAGGACACAATATCCCTTCAATCTGAGTTGGACTCAACTCTTAGAAGGGAGGAGATGGATTTTCTAAAAAAAATTGAGATGCACGTGGGTGAAGCTCGGTGACAATAATCCCAAATACATGCACTCTATTGTGAAAGAAAGAAGAAGAAGGAACAACATTTTCAAACTAAAAGTCCAAAGCGAGACTTGGGTGGAGGAAGGTGATATCTTGAATAATTTAGTCCTATCTTTCTTTTCTAACATGCACCAAGAACATTGCCATAAGGAAAGGCATTTTGCCAGTGTCACCTTCATAGGAGAATTTTCCCCTCTTAGCGAGTAGGAGAAGATGAAGCTAGCTAGCACCCCTAGAGCTGATGATATCTGGGAAGAACTCCATGCCATGGCACCATTCGAAGTGCTTGGTTCAGATGGAATGGATACATCCTTCATTCAAAATAACTTGCATGTTCTGTTGGTATGTATGCCCTGAGAGGCAATCATGGGATGATTGGTGGGATGCATTAAGATTGATTTGATAAGCACCAAAGGCAGGCTTCCAATTCATTCTGGTTCAGTCATATGAGATAATTATAGAACATATTGAATGTCTAGAGAATGACAGTACTCAATGACGTATGCTTTCAGGTTAAGGACCTGAACGATGAGATCATACAGATGCTAAGAGTGTGTACATTCTTATTATGTCCCTAGTCGGATGTCATTGTGGAAGGTAGATAGACAACAATGACACACAAGACTAGAGTGTGGTGTTGGTTGATGAAAAATTCTCATTAGTCATAATATGCAGATATCAAACCAAACACATAGGTACTTGTTAGAGAACAAGTGTACCAGACAGACCCATTATGAGTTTGACACATGGAACCATGACATGGTAGTCACAGTCAGTTCTCACATTCATGGTGGTAGGTGTGATTCTTTGACCTGAAATCACTATACTCAACACATGTCGTTGGGTACACTTTGACATCATCAAACGCAATCCTGAAACATGGGTTGTTATAAAGGTGATGATTGGGTGGCTTTGACACATGGGGCTTTTGAGGGGTGAGTGATAGATATGGGATTTGTCCCTCCTAAGGGAGTTTTATATCCACGACCACTTGGTGAGTAGGATTGAGATAGATGTGCACATGCATGTGTGAATCAGTATGTGATATTGATGTCATACATATCTCCTCCAATCTACTCTGAGATCAAGAAAGTGAGTGAACGTTGACATGATGATTATTCCATGCCCTGAGTTAATTCGGGATATCAGTGACAAAGGAATTATACATTCACAGTAACACCATTCATTGATTGTAGGATTGAAAGTTTCTCTCCAACTTTCTTTTTCACTTGGGTAGCACTGATGTGCAACTAGGCACCGCTCTTTGCTTGTGAAGTCATAAGTGTTATGGACTTTCACTGCTAACGTGAAATGGGCCTATAGGGTCATACACATAGGATTTAACCTGGAAGAGGAGTTTATCCTCAAATGATGTTTAGATTGATTACTAAAGGAGTTTAGTAGTTCAATTAAACACTCAATCAATCGATAGCTCAATATCATAGTGTTCAAGGTGTTGGACCGATTGATTAGAGTATCAGATTGATTGGAACTGCAATTGACTAATTTTCAAAGTCTACTTCCGCAACTGATTGGCTCATAGGGTTTTTCCGATCGACTCGGGTTGATGAACTGATCGGCTCAAGTGGTGAGTCGATCGACTCATGTGTCAATGAAACGATCGGCTCAATTTTTTAACCGGTTGATTCGTGTGACCAACTGAGAATGTTTGGAAAGTCAGAAGGCTCTTCTTGCAAATACATATTTGTTTCACCTGTACAAATTTGATTGTTGGACAAGGACAAATATTTGATTAGTTGAAAACAAATATGAAAGTCAATTCGAGTTGGACCAGGACCACGACCCGATCGGATCAGGTGTCCCAACCGATCGGTTCAAGTGTGAACTGATCGACATAGGTCCCCAATCGACCGTTTCACGTATGAAACGATCGTTTCAGCTGACGCAATTGGTTGTTTTGTGGAAAATCTCGAACCCTTCTACTCCTGCTTTAATCCCGCATTGCCCGAGGTAGAGAACCCTGTCCCATGACCCTCCTATATATAGAGGTATTGGGGGCTTCTCAGTTATAACAACTCAGAAAACCAATTGCTCTGCAAAGTTGTCTTTCTCTCTGGTTGTGGCAACTGAGAGAGCTTGAGCAAGTGCTACCCGATAAGGGAGGCATAGCAAGGGAAAGACAACCATAGAAAAGTGACTGGTTACAGGAGAGTGTGTCGGTGACTAGTACGCTGACAGGAGGGTGTGACTCCTTCCGATTCCTTGTGGGACAAGGAGATCGGATTTCCATGTGGTCCGTGTGGACTACTTCAGAAATGCGAGATTTCTGCCGCTCAGAGGACAACTATCAATCCCGACAGTCTCGGTGAGACCAGGAGCTGCACAGACACCGTCTGAGACCGGAGGTGAAGACCACACAAGCCGCGAGGTAACATCGCCGAGCAAGCATCGGGACAAGGTATGTCTCTGCAAACCATCCTTCCTATTGTATAGACGTTGACGCGATTCCTTTATTCTGGGTTTGGGAGAAGAAATTTTTTTGTTTCCGCTTCCTTCTCTATCTCCCCTATAACCCAACAGTGGTATCAGAGCCACGTTAACTAGCCTATACTTTAGGATTATCGATGTGATCGATTTTGGTTTGTCACCTTTATTTATTGCATACGATGCCAATAAAATTGGCTTTATGCATGTCCAATCCTAAATCCACAAATCCCAATATACATATATGATATGTAATATGAATGCACTCGATACACGTCACCCTTAAACGAGTTTTTTGGTGGATGTATAGCGTGGTTAGGTCCAGTAAACCCTAAGTATGTGTGCTTGGTAGAATGGGGTTGCTTCCATCTCGGTCTGTGCACCGATTTCCTATCTCTTATTCCTGATGTAACTCGAGATAAATCGAGATTTCTTTCCTAACTTTGCTCCCCCCCAATGTAACTCGGGGTTTCCCAATTAAATGTAAATAGGATAGATCTTTTTATATTTCCTATTATGTCAAAGAATGGAGGACAATCTGACAATGACTGAGATGATCGGTTCAAGGCGTGAACCGATCAGTTGGTGATCCAGACGATCGGCTCGAGAAGCAAGACGAGCGGGTGGTGACCTAAGGAGATGCATGATGACCATGCCAACTGATCGGTTGGAGGAGCCTACCGATCGGCTGGTGGCACCCAGACGACCGGCCAGGGTGAGCAGGTCATTCATGTGATGAGTTGATAAACTCATATGGCTATAGCACTTCATCATGGATAGGTTGCATGTGATGTATACCTAGATGACCGTGATTCCTCTTGGCTCAAGAAATCACATTAGGATGTCCATAATCATTGCTTTTATCATTTCACATGTTTTCTGTGGGATATAGCAAGTATATGATATGTATTATATATTGTAGTGATTGAATATGTATATGTACCTATAAAAACCAAATCCCTCATTAAATATTAAAGTTTTAGATGCCTTCCAAATGCGACACACATGAAAAGCTTGATCGGCCAAGTGTGGGCATGCCCTAGCATGGTGCACCGTCTATCTTGTGGAAATGTGAAGGATGGATATGTGGGTCTGCCCTAGCAGGGTGCATATTCATCGTGTTGGCTTTGGGTCAGACTTAACAAGGTGACCTAGATAGGATCTAGCACCTTGAGGCATAGAGGTGATCATGTCAGGGAGTTGCATATGACAACTTTCAAGAGTTGCATATGATGCAATTGGCAAAAGTTGCCTACCTGGAAGATCTAAGTTGTGGGTGACATCCCTAGTTGGTCCATGACTCAGAGGATTTTAGGATCTTGACCCACTAGAAGACTATATGATGTAATCTTCTGAATTGATGGTGAGGGCTATCAATTTGAACAAAAATAGTGGGAGCGATAATTAATTAAAGTCCTAATTTTATCGTCAACCTTTCAAATCAATCAAAATAAGTCAAAATTGAGTTTTGGACTAAATTGCATATATTCCTTTTGTAGTACAAATGACAACAAACAACAATCACTTTTCATTGTGATCAGTCCTTGAAAAGGACAAGCTGAATGGGACTAACTTCCACGACTGGTTTAGGACATTGAGAATTGTTCTCACTCAAGAGTGAAAGCTCTATGTCCTGGATACTCCAGCTCCAGAGGAACCTACTCCTACTGCACCAAAGGCAAAAAGGGATGCTTATAAGAAGCATTCTAAAGATGTCATTGATGCAAAGTGCTTGATGTTGTGCTCCATGAACCACGAGTTGCAGAGACAACATGAGAACATGGGTGTCATTGAGATGATTCAACATCTCAAGAACATGTATGAAGATCAAGAACGACAAGAGAGATATGATGTCTCCAGGGCATTGTTCAGGTGTGTCATGACAGAAGGAGATCTAGTTGGTCCTCACACGCTCAAGATGATTGGGTATGTGGAGAACTTGACGAGACTGGGATTTCCCCTGAGCCAAGAGTTGGCTACTGACGTGATATTGCAATCGTTGCCAGAATCCTACAGTCAGTTTGTAATGAACTACAACATGAACAACTTTGACAAGCCATTGACAGAGTTGTTAGGCATGTTGAGGACAGCCGAGGCACAAATGAAGAAGGACAAGCCTAATTCAGTGATGATGATCAACAGTAAGAAAGGCAAGTCCAAACGCAAGGGCAAGGGCAAGGATAAGAAAGGTTATGATGCTAGCTAACAGCCCAAGCCGTCTTCAACTCCCAAGGCCAAGGGCGGCGTGACCAAGAGAGGAAATTGCCACCATTGTCAAAAGCCAGGACATTAGAAAAGGAATTTTCCACTCTATCTAGAAGAACTAAAGAAGGAGGAGACAGACGTCTCCACCTGAAGGTGTCATGAAATAAACTTATAACACTTTTTAGGTATATGATACCATGATATAAAGTGTAAAGCACCCAATAAATGGGGCAAGTGTTGTTGCCATAGATAGGAGTACTTTCGTTTTTTTTTCAGCCTTAAAGGCATGTAATAGAGTTATGAACTGCTATTTCATATTTGCCAATGGATAGAAACACTTTAATTTTGCATATTGTATGACAATGATGGAAATTTATAAAGTTGATGTTTCAATCTTTATGGCAATGCCTTGTTTATCTTGTGGTACTTGGTATGCGTAAGATAAAATGATACCTAAAAGTTATTGATAACTCAAACAATCAAATTATCATAAATCATGAGAAATTCACTTCTAGTTTCCATATGATGGATAAATCTAGACTCTTTTGGTTAGAGAACCAGTAAGAGACATGAATCTCTTGGACATGATCAATCTTCACTAGTCATAGTGGGACATTGATTATCCTATTAGGTATAATACATGTGATGTATTTACATAACTATTGTACTTAATTCTAGTACTTCAAATGGTGTTTAGAGAAATACCAATATGAATATCTTGAAGTGTTCAAAAATATCATAGATGAAGTATGAATTTGCTAATGTGTTAATTCTTGATGAGATCAATGAATGAAATACTTGAACCACATGTTTGAGATCCTTATGAGTGATTATGATAGTGTATCATAGTAAACTCATGATTAATGCATGGTGATGTCTAAATCAACAAGGAGTCATACTCTAAGGAGTTAGAGGATGATTATCAAATAAGTTATTTCTTCTTAAATAAAGAATACCCTACACTAATAAAGGACATTAAGAATCACAAAGAGTTGTGAGTTCTTATATCCTTGACAGATACACCCCGATTATCTATATGATGAGCTGGTCATGTGATGAGTCAACTATCTAGATGAATATGAGGAACCGGATTTTGAGTTATGACAATTACATCCTAAATGACTTCCATGTGAACCATAAGGCATGACCTTGATGGTAGCACCCATTGGGATGAAATCCATAAGTGCGAATGAGTCTTAAGCGTTAAGACACATGGATAACATTTTGAGAAGGATGATTCTTGTTGATTGCAACTTAATGACTAAGAGATTTAACATAAGGATACTAAAACTGCATTCCTATAAGGAATAAAACAAGGATGTGTATGTTACACAACCTATAAGGTTTATGAATCCATTAATTCAAATGAAGTCTATAAGTTACAATGGACTAATCAATGTGATTGATTGAGTACAAGCAGATCAGAACTAGGATCTTTACTTTGATAATATGGTCAAAGGGTTTGACTGATATGACAAAGATAATGAAGGGATTTGTGATTTAGTGGGAGAGTATTTGCATTCTACATGTTGATGTGAAATGGAAATGTTCTAGAATGGAAATCCAAAGTGGAAATTATCTTTCGGGAAGAAAGAGATGTTTCTTATGTGATAGGAATAGAGATCTATAGAGATAGTTCTTGAAAACCTCTTGACCTGAAAAGAGAAAGCATACATTGGCAATCTATACTGAAGGGTTCAGTGGGAGAAAACTTGTCCATGTTACATGGAATTAATATCCCAAGGCCAAGTGTCCAATTCTTATGAAGAATGGAAACACTAAGAATAGATATGGATCTATCATGTATGAAATAATCCCATTGTCTTTCATGTATGGACATAGCAAGAATAAAATGCATTCATCATCTTGTATGTAGGACATGATAATATGATGTGCTCATCCTGATAACTCATATGTGGTACATGACAAATGGATGTTTGTCTAGTTCCAGTAAGGGTTACTGGAATACCATTAGAACTTGATTAATACTTGAGAAGTACTAGTTCTATGGAAATAAGGAAGGGTTCACTGTAAAGAGTTACACTGATGCGAACTTCCAAAAAGGACAAAAAATTAATCCCAAAATATATATGAGATATATAAAAGTGAATGTTTGTTGATAATTGGAAATGTTCCAATAAAGCCATTTAAAAGGAAAAAGCCGTGTATCCATGTGTTAGAGAACATTAGTGGATGCTATATGGATCTGGAAGTTCATGAGATGAACATATAGATATTCCAATCTTTGATGATAAGTAACGAGTACTCGATCATGCAATATGGCTAAAGGTTAGCAAAGGAATACTAAATCGCATCTTACGACAACTATATCTCATACGTGTGACGTACAATGAAGAGATGAGAGACATGCAGTTAATACCGACTTTGGTAAGGTGTTGCCATAACTCACTATGTTAGCACTAGAGCACAGTAACATGGGGGACATGTTTGAAGATCACTATGAATATGATTCAAGGGTGATTGGCTCACAGTGCAAGTGGGAGTCTGTTGGTATGTATGCCCTGAGAGCCAATCATGGGATGATTGGTGGGATACATTAAGATTGATTTGATAAGCATCAAAGGCAAGCTTCCAATTCTTTCTGGTTTAGTCATATGAGATAATGATAGAACAGATTGAATGTCTAGAGAATGACAGTACTCAATGATGTATGCTTTCAGGATAAGGACCTGAAAGATGATATCATACAGATGCTAAGAGTTTGTACATTCTTATTATGTCCCAAGTCGTATGTCATTGTGGAAGTTATATAGACAACAATGACACACAAGGCTAGATTGTGGTGTTGGTTGATGACAGAATCTCATTAGTCATGATATGGAGATATCAAACCAAGCACATAGGTACTTGTTAGAGAACAAGTGTACCGGACAGACCCACCATGAGTTTGACACATGGAACCATGACATGGTAGTCACAATCAGTTCTCACAGTGATGGTGATGACTGTGATTCTTTGACTTGAAATCACTACACTCAACACATGTCATTGGGTACACTTTGACATCATCAAACACAGTCCTAAAACATTAGTTGTTATAAAGGTGATGATTGGGTGGCTTTGACACATGGGGCTTTTGAGGGGTGAGTGATAGATATGGGATTTGTCCCTCCTGAGGGAGTTTGATATCCATGGCCACTTGGTAAGTAGGATTGAGATAGGTGTGCAAACGCATGTGTGAATCAGTATGTGATATTGATGTCATACATATCTCCTCCAATCTACTCTGAGATCAAGAAAGTGAATGAATGTTGACAGGATGACTGTTCCATGCCTTGAGTTCATTCGGGATATTAGTGATAAAGGAATTATACATTCACTGTAATACCATTCACGGATTGTAGGATTGAAAGTTGTTCTCCAACTTTCCTTTTCACTTGGGTAGCACTGATGTGCAACTAGGAACCACTCTTTGCTTGTGAAGTCATAAGTGTTATGGACTTTCATTACTAATGTGAAATGGGCATGCAGGGTCACACACATAGGATTTAACCTGGAAGAGGAGTTTATCCACAAACGATGTTTAGATTGATTACTAAAGGAGTTTAGTAGTTCAATTAAACACTCAATCAATTGATAGCTCAATATCATAGTGTTCAAGGTGTTGGACCGATTTATTAGAGTATTGGATTGATTGGAACTACAATTGACTGATTTGCAAAGTCTACTTCCCCAACCGATCAGCTCACAGGGTTGAGCCGATCGGCTCAGGTTGATGAATCGATCGGCTCAAGTGGTGAGTCGATTGAATCATGTGTTAATGAAACGACCGTCTCAATTGTTGAACCGATCGATTCATGTGACCAACCGAGATCATTTGGAAAGTCAGAAGACTCTTTTTGCAAATATATATTTGTTTCACTTGTACAAATTTGATTTGGACAAGGACTAATATTTGATTAGTTGGAAACAAACATGAAAGTCAATTCGAGTTGGACCAAGACCATGACCCGATCAGCTCAGGTGTCCCAACTGACCGGTTCAGGTGTGAACCGATCAGCTCAGGTCCCCAACCGACCATTTTAGGTATGAAACGATCAGTTCAGCTGGCGCAGTTGGTTCTTTTGTGGAAAATATTGAACCCTTCTACTCCTGCTTTAATCCCACATTGCCCGGGGTAGAGAACCTTGTCCCATGATCCTCCTATATATATATAGGGGTATTGGGGGCTTCTCAGGAACAACAACTCAGAACACTAGTCGCTCTATAAAGTTGTCATTCTCTCTGGTTGTGGTAATCGAGAGAGACCGATCAAGTGCTACCCGATAAGGGAGGTACAACAAGGGAAAGACAAGTGTAGAAAAGCGACTAGTTGCAGGAGAGTGTATCGGTCACTAGTACGCTGACAGGATGTTGTGACTCCTTCCGATTCCTTGTGGGACAACGAGATCGGAGTTCCAGGTGGTCCGTGTGGACTACTTCAGAGGCGGGAGATTTCTGCCCCTTGGAGGACAGTTGTCAATCCTAACAGTCCCAGTGAGACCAAGAGTTGCACAGACACCATCCAAGGCTGAAGGTGAAGACCATGCAAGCTGTGAGGTAACGTCGTCGAGAAAGCCTCAGGACAAGGTATGTCTCTACAAACCATCCTTCCTATTGTATAGACGTTGACACGATTCCTTTATTCTGGGTTTGGGAGAAATTTTTTTTTTGTTTCCGCTGCCTTCTCTATCTCCCCTAAAACCCAACATGTTCTTCATAACTAGGTTTGCAAACTCGTTCAGGCTCCTTTAGAAGGCTCCTCTATTGAGCCTCGGAGCGCGGACTCAACTTTGATATTGATTCCAAAAGTTCCATAGCTAGAATCCTATTCACAGTTGCACCCAATATCTCTCAACAATGTATGCACCAAACTTCTTTCCAAGGACATCGCAACCAGACTAAAGCCTTATCCGCCGTCGTGTATTTCTCCCTTTCAATCAAGCTTTGTGTCGGGGTGCAAAATAGGTGACAACATAGTTCTAGTTCAGGAAATCATCCACTCTATGGAGTTGAAGCACTATAGGAAACATTATCTTCCTATTAAAATTGATCTCACGAAAGCTTTTCACAAAATGAGTTGGCCTTTTATTCAAGATACAAGATATTTTATGCAGAACATCGATTCCACACAACTTGATCGAAATCATAATGCAGTTGATCACAACAGGAAATACATTTGTCCTTTGGAATGGAGAAATCATTGGCTCCTTTATGCCGTCTTGTTGTGTGAAACAAGGGTATCCTTTATCTCCATACCTCTTTGTCTTATGCATAGGATGCCTCAGCCAACTCATCAATGAGGAAGTCACACTTAGTTCTTGGAATTCGGTGAGGCTTACAAGGTAGAAACTTGCTTTCTCACATGTTAGTTTTGCAGATGACATAATTCTCTTTGGAGAAGCATCAGTGCAACAAGTAAGTACCATAAAATGATGCCTTTACCGTTTCAGCAAAGCGTTAGGGAAGTTCCCTTCTAATGAAATTTGTTTTGTGTTCTTCTCAAGTAACACACCTAGGCAGTTGAGGGTAGAAGTATGTGAATTCTAGATATAAAGGAAACATTCAACTTGGCATGGCATCTGGGTATCCCAATCATACATAAGAGGATGATCAATGAGCACTTTCAATATCTTCTAGATAAAATTTACAACTAGGTCAATTGTTGGCAGAACAATCTTCTTTCTCTGACAACATGGGTCAGATTAGAAAAGTTAGTTTTACTTTCTCAATCCTTCTACACTTCGTAATTGGTCCTTCTCCCGACCTTCATAACTAATAGAATCATTTAGCTACTGAGGAAATTCATATGGAGTGGCTCGCACACATCTAAGAATATGAACTTAGTAGCTTGGGGAAACATCACCAAACCCCTCCATCGAGGCCCTTATGGCTAAGTTTTCCTAGGATTATGTTTAAGACCACAGAGCACCATGGGTGGATGTGATGTGAGCCACATATGGCAAGGAGTAGGAGAGAACACCACCAGTTCACACACGTGGAGAAGTATCAAACTCTCTACTCCCTTTATTATGAATTACATGAGGATGGAAGAAATCACTGGCCAAAGGACAAATGTTTGGTCTGACCTTTGGGTTAGAGATGGAGATATTCCCAATCCAAAGCATGGCCTCAATATCTCAAAGTTATTTAAGATATGAAGGTGTCTTGTCTAGTCTCAAATGAAGGTGAAAAACCACTAGAGGGGGGGTGAATAGGGTTTTATGATAATTTAACCAAAGGAAGCAACCACAAATATATTGGACGAGGGGACAAGGATTTAGAGTGGTTCCAACCTTAGCAAATACTAAGGCAGTCAATTCACTACCCGGTTGCTTACCCAACCAGGATTTTGAATGTATTTAATTTTATTACCTCGCAAGGATGTTACATAAAATTACAACACTTTCACCAAACCCTTCGGACAGCCTTCACCTAGAAGTAGTCTGACCAACCTCGAAGCAGCCTTCCTTGAAGTAACCTCAAGCTCCCCTTGAAGTAGCCTTCCTCTTGAAGTAGCTTCCCATTGAGACAGCCTTCTTGAAGCAGTCCAAAGTCCACCTTCTCCACCGAGAAGACCCTTCTCCACCTGAGAAGTCAAACCCTCTCCAATCCGCAACCTCCAACCCTAGGAGTAGCAAGGAGAGTACAAAGGATAAAAAGGAACAAGAAGGAAAAATAGAAATTACAATACCGTCATAGCACAAGGCTTGATTTCCTATATCAAGCGTTTTGATCTCCTAACCAATGTATATGGAAGTGTAGGTGTAGTGGGTAGGAGATGCTAACCTATATGACAAAAACTTGGAGCAAAGGAAATGAATAGCCAATGTTGGAGTTACTCAATTGCTCACTAGAATGAATAGTCAATTGCAAGTATTATGCTCAAGTGTTGCACAAGTGTGTTTTGGGTGTCCTAAAGCTTGTCCTATTTATAGGAATGGCCTATGAATGCTTAAGGACATTCTAAACACTTTCTAGGGGGTTCTAAGTGCTCAACTAGTCGTTATGTATCCATTAGTTGCTTTAACAATGACTAGTTAATTAATCCTAAAAATTGCAGACAGAGACATTCTCGGTCGAAGATTTGTCGACCGAGAGTCCTAGTCGGTCGAGGACTTTTTGACCGAGGGACTGTCTGTAGAAACGTTCTGATCCAACTCCCAACTACTTTGTCTGCTGTGTCTAACGGCTACCTGGGTCATTCTCAGCCGAAGAGTTTGTCGACCGAGAGTGTCTCGGTCGAGGAGTTTGTCCACCGAGAATGACTTTGTTTCAATGTTTTAAACTAAGTACTAAGTGTGTGCATAGTCACAAATTCGGTATTCGGGATACGTTCGGTCGAGCTGAAAAATACGGGATTCAGGAATTATGTGGGACATTCGGGTAAAAAGCGGTCAACGTACGGTAAAAACACGGTTAACGTACGGTAAAAATTCGGTCAACGATTCGGGAAAAATTTGGCGAAAGATCAGAGGATTCATATATATATATATATATATATATATATATATATATATATGTGTGTGTGTGTGTGTGTGTGTTGCACATATATATAACACAATACATATGGTGCACAATATATAAGTACATATCTATACATCTATTGCAACATATATAACACATACATACATATATCTGTGTGTATTTACATATACAAACACACACATATATATATACACACACTCAAATCAAGTTAGTCTTAAATAGTATAAAATGAGAAGGACATAAAAAAAGTAGAAAAATGGAAGAAAACGTCAAATTCGTGAATAATACGGGAATAAAATGTAATATATTGTGACTATGCTCAAATTGGGAATTATTCGTCTGTTTGATACGTCTAGGGAAAAAATCGTGCTTTAAACGTGACTTTTTCAAAAAGTTGGAGTATATTGTGACTATGAGTGTGTGTATGAGTGTGCAGTTGTGACACTATTGTAGGGGATGACCTACCTAAGTGTTGTGATTGAATAGGGAAGATATAAATGCTTTATTTACATGATATCTAAGTACTTGTACACTATATACTTGTACAAGTTTTTACATTTGATTACAATCATGAATTAAAGCAATTAGAGCATATAGATCTTCCAAGTAGTTTGTCATCCACCTAATTCATGTAACACTCAAGTGGCACATTAGATCCACAAGAATGAAATGTTTTTCATCATCGAAACAAAGGGATTATAATAATGTCCAATTTAGCCAATAATATCCCCCTTTTTGAAGATGAAAAACATTTCCTAAATATAAAATAAGGAAATATAAATCATATGAGTTTCATACCTGAAGTTTACCTTTTGTAGCCATTCTCTAGTTTTGCAAGTGTGTACTGGCCCGAGTTTTATGAAACTCATTTTACTTTATATTTTCGGTTTATATTACTTCTCCCCCTTTGTCATTTCAAAAAGATATCCAAGAAAATCATTTTGTATGACTTTTATTTCTCCCCCTTAATTTTATGCTATGCTCCCCTAACTAAGATATTCAATTTTAAAAATAGGGATAAACGTAAACCATTTATTGTCGAATTTAGCCACAATTTGTTTCTCAATCATTTGGAAAGGATGTTAAGACTTGAAATGATATGAGTTCCTTTTAAGTTCATGGCATATGTGTATTGATTTCTCATCCATTTTACAAGGGATGTTAAGGCCTAAAAATGATATGAGAATCCTTTAAGCTTAGAGTACATGAAAAGTGTCTCTAACCAAATGCACAGGATGTTAAGCACTGATTTTTTTAGAGAATTACATTAAGAACAAGATATATATCACATTCATGAAATTTGTAGATTCCCTTATTTTCATAACCAAGATTAAAAATACTAAGGTCATAACAAGCTTCAAATGATGTTTACAAAGTTTTGTAAGCTTTATAATCAAGATAGTTTGTGTGAGCTCCCCCTTAATCTTATAGTCAAGATTATTTAAGGATTCTAAGATCACAATCAATATTAGATCATAATAAGTTGACCTTTTATAAGAGTTATGCACTAAAGTTATGTTTTCACATTTTGAATCAAGATACTAAGATGATGTACAAATAAGCATTTTGTCAAGCTTATTTTAGGTCAACCTTGACTTTGACCATAACACCCCTTGGTCTAATTTGATTTCAACCAAGAGGCAATTTATGCAGATTTCCAATTTCAAATGCATTTGTGTCGTGGATTTTTTACTGTTTATGCAAAATGGCATCTTCATATGTGTTGAATCATAATGATAAAAAACAATATCCATTTATGGTTTGTATATATGGATCAAAGATTATTTTAGCCAAACCAATGAAACATAATGATCATGGCACAATGATTATGATAGAACAATAGAAGTATATCCACAATGCAATGATCAAGATAGAAGCATATGAATACAATGATAATGATGATTTAGACTAAATTTCAATACACATGGTTCCTATATAGATAGACCAAGGAATACTTAGGAAAAAACCATGTGGATTATAATAAAACAGTAATTTCCTTGATTAAACCAAAATAATCTCATGGATTTTCAAATTTAAGACAAACCATTTAAATGAACATGCTTAACAATCTTTGTCAATCAATAAAGAAAGTTTGTTCAATATCAGTTTTCATATATCACTTTTGTAATATGTTTAAGAATTTCATATTCATAAGGTTATACCTTTTTTTAACAATTCATGATTCAAAAGATCAATATGTTTTGATTTTAAGATGGTCTCTAAGATTCACTCTTGATTTGCATATTAAATCAATCATTAATAACAAATTGATAGCAAATTGGATTAATTAAAACATGTTCAGCAGAATTTAGTTCGGTCGAATTTTTGGTCGACTGAATTTATCTCGGTCGATGTTTTTCTCGACCGAGAATGTTGGTGTTTGTACATGATTTATCAAATTTGTTGCAAACATCAAAACAGTAACCTGCTCGATCGACTAATTCTCGATCGACAGTGTTCTCGGTCGAACAGTTTCTCGACCGAGAATGTTTCTGTACTGTTTTTCAGTAATTGTTTACAAGTAAATAATAGATCATTTTCAATTCAATTATGCCATTTGAAAACTCAGTTTACTTGAGATAAAACATATGAATATCAAAGTAACATTTAGATCAAATCTCAACTAATCATATTAAAATCTTTATGTTTTGAGGACCCTAATTAACACAAATTTTCAAAGATGTGTCTCTGCAGATTTGTTTAAAATGTATATTTTCAAGTTAGAAATTTAATTACTTGAATCAATTTGTTATCTCATTATGTTAAGTTGAGATAGACATAGAGATATAGAACTTAGAGTCTTTGGTCATATCTCAACTTAATTTGTTCATTTAGTTTGGGGGTTTTGGTACCCATACTAACTCAACATCCTTTTTATTGTAAGGACATGAGAAAGAATAATGTCCAAGACGCAAACAATAATGAATAGAATCAACCTCATATCTCTTTCTATGATTTTGTTCTAGGTTGTTCTTGGGTACATATGTATATTTGCCTCTAGATACATTCATAGATTGATTCTCTAGCACTTGTGTCTTTCTCCAACTAGGTTTTTGGTAAGATTTTCCTTTAGGCTTATAACCTAGTCCTCTCCTTCCAATTTGATGATAAGAATCATTTAAGATTTTATCAAGAATAACATTGTTACTCAAACTACTAACTTCTTATTGCAGCTTAACAATCTCATCCATTCTCTTCTTGATATTTAACTTTGCTTGATCTAGATTAGATAACAAAGAATCTCTTTCGTTCACAATAATATCATAATCTAGATGTGTACACAACACAAGTTGTTTTTGAAGATCATTTACTTGAGTTTGCAAGTTTAACTTTTCTAGGGAAAGAAGATTGCAATTTGCTTCTACAGATTTTAGCTTAATATCATGATCTTCAATAGCCTTTTTGAGATCTTCATTTTTAGATGTGAGAGCAAGAAGTTTTGCATGTAACTTATCATTTTCTTTATTATATTTCTGTAATTTCTTCTTGCACTCAATATACTTATTATGTGTCTCTTCAAGACTAGCAATTAGCTCTTCTTTAGGTAAATAAAAAGGCTTACCTCTTCTTCTTCTTCTTTCACTTATTGTAGCAATAAGACATTCTTTATGCTCATCTTCCTTCTTTGACCTCCATGGATAGCTAGGTGTAGTGTGCCTTATTCCTAAGTACCAATTGCAACTTGTTGAAGATTGGTCCATGTTTTTCCTTTGCTTGTGATTGTAGACACCACCACCCTTCATTCTTCAAGACTCGATTACAGCTCCTTGAAGCCTGCTCTGATACCAATTGAAAAACCACTAGAGGGGGGGTGAATAGGGTTTTATGATAATTTAACCAAAGGAAGCAACCACAAAAATATTCGACAAGGGGACAAGGATTTAGAGTGTTTCCAACCTTAGCAAATATTAAGGCAGTCAATCCACCACCCGGTTGCTTACCCAACCGGG
Organism: Alisma plantago-aquatica; assembly: GCA_963693085.1. NCBI lineage: Eukaryota > Viridiplantae > Streptophyta > Magnoliopsida > Alismatales > Alismataceae > Alisma > Alisma plantago-aquatica. Next base: position 1,830,745,574 of record OY856409.1, read on the forward strand.
ATTTTGAAAGTATTTAATTTTATTACCTCGCAAGGATGTTACATAAAATTACAACACTTTCACCAAACCCTTTGTACAACCTTCACTTAGAAGTAGTCTGACCAACCTCGAAGCAACCTTCCTTGAAGTAACCTCAAGTTCCCCTTGAAGTAGCCTTCCTCTTGAAGTAGCTTCCCGTTGAGACAGCCTTCTTGAAGTAGTCCAAAGTCCACCTTCTCCACCGAGAAGGCCCTTCTCCACCTGAGAAGTCAAACCCTCTCCAATCCGCAGCCTCCAACCCTAGGAGTAGCAAGGAGAGTGCAAATGATAAAAAGGAACAAGAAGGAAAAATAGAAATTACAATACCGTCGTAGCACAAGGCTTGATTTCCTATATCAAGCGTTTTGATCTCCTAACCAATGTATATGGAAGTGTAGGTGCAGTGGGTAGGAGATGCTAGCCTATAGGACATGAATTTGGAGCAAAGGAAATGAATAGCCAATGTTGGAGTTACTCAATTGCTCACTAGAATGAATAGCCAATTGCAAGTATTATGCTCAAGTGTTGTACAAGTGTGTTTTGGGTGTCCTAAGGCTTGTTCTATTTATAGGAATGGCCTATGAATGCTTAAGGACGTTCTAAACACTTTCTAGGGGGTTCTAAGTGCTCAACTAGTCGTTAGGTATCCATTAGTTGCTTTAACAATGGCTAGTTAATTAATCCTAAAAATTGCAGACAGAGACATTCTCGATCAAAGATTTGTCGACCGAGAGTCCTAGTCGGTCGAGGACTTGTCGATCGAGGGACTGTCTGTAGAAACATTCTGATCCAACTCCCAACTACTTTGTATGTTGTGTCTAACGGCTACCTGGGTCATTCTCGGTCAAAGAGTTTGTCGACCGAGAGTGTCTCGGTCGAGGATTTTGTCGACCGAGAATGACTTTGTTTCAATGTTTTAAACTAAGTACTAAGTGTGTGTATGAGTGTGTAGTTGTGACACTATTGTAGGGGATGACCTATCTAAGTGTTGTGATTGACTAGGGAAGATCTAAATGCTTAATTTACATGATATCTAAGTACTTGTACATTATATACTTGTACAAGTTTTTACATTTGATTACAATCATGAATTAAAGCAATTAGAGCATATAGATCTTCCAAGTAGTTTGTCATCCACGTAATTCCTACAACACTCAAGTAGCACGTTAGATCCACAAGAATGAAATGTTTGTCATCATCGAAACAAAGGGATTATAATAATGTCCAATTTAGCCAACAGAAGGGTCCTGGGACATGGGATTTCTAAATTACTAGTTCACCGAGACTTTAGTGCATGCAATCTCTTACATGCCTCCCCTGAGTCCTTCTTACGGGAAGGATGGGTGCATATGGATGCAATCAAGAGATGGATCCTTCTCTTCCAACTTAATAGACATAGTTATCATGAACTTTAATGACTTAACTAGCATTGACTGCTATGCTGACATTTGGGCACTGTCAACTCAACAACAGGTCAAGACAAATTTATGGCTAATCCATTAGAACCACATGTTCACCAACAAAATGTGTTTTAAGAGGAAGTTTTCCCCAGATGCGGGCTACTTTAGATGCTAAGCCCTGGTTGAATCTGTCCTTCATGCTGTTAGGGATTCCCTAGTGACAACAAGAGTTTAGAGAAGACTGCTATCACGTGAAGCAACACTCTTCTTTAATATTCCATCCCCCACAGAGTGTCTAACTTAAAACATGAAGACCTTGATTAAGGTGGACAATTGGAACGTTTTCTTCATTATCACTTGTTGGTGGTTGTGGAAAGACTGGAATCTCCACATCTTTGAAACCAAATCAATGCCACCTTCTGTCATCAAAACACATTGTCAGTCAGCCTTCCATATGGCCAAGATGGCGCTTCAAGGAGAGTCCACCATCGTGGCCAAGCCTCTCCAAATCAATAACAATATTATACTTCACTCCATGGCCTCAATTCTGCAAGTGTACATGGTGGTGAACAAAGCTAAGAACTCGAGAGCCACTAGTATGGTTGTGCGTCATATCAAAGCCCACTGGATTCATGGCAGTGCAAAAAGGGAGCTAGGGTGAGATCTCATAAATGGGAAGCTCCTGTAAATTAGGGATGCACTAGAGTACACCAAGCAGAACGATATTCCTTCTGCTGTTATAATGATAGACTCATGCAATGCCACTCTCTGGATATAGAAACTTGAACCAACCCCTATGAAATTTCGACTTATGGTCCAAGTAATACAACTTCAGGAAACTAACCTCTTCAGGATACTCTACATGAAGAGGAACTAGAAAAAACTAGAGGACTAGTTAGGCAAACTATGTCTAACGCAACTTGATCCTCTTTGCATCTGGGAAACTTGTCCACCTTCTCTCCTTCCTTTGTACCAAGAGGACTGGCATGTCTTCTCTAATTTTTTTGTTCTCACACAAAATAGTAGGTAATCCTTATAACCAGGCTATCTGGTAGTTTACCCATAACAAGATTGACTCATATGAACATAACAATGCATTTCACTAGTATCACTTATCAAGAGTCCTAAAATGTCATTCATGTAATATGTGAGCGATAAATTACTTATACATCACTCCCACTACATGACTAGATATCATCAGACCCAATCACTACCTTCATGGCAATCTTCTTAAGGATAATGTTTAGTAAGGTCTAACAATGTGCATCATCATGTCATAACTGTAGTGACTTTCGGATGAAGAAGAACAACATCATTTTCATATTTTAGATTTGATTATGACTATCATATAATGATCCATGATTCACTATCAATGTAGGTTTGTCTAGTGCACTTGTTCTCTAATGCTTACCTATGTGTCTGAATTTGTATCCAATACCTATGAACTATGAGACATGGTAAACAATCACCAGACATCCAAGTGTCATGTGTGTTGTTATTGTAAAATCTTCTACAACACTTGAAAAGACAAAACAGATCATGTGTGCAAGACTTCACATATTGACAAATAGGAAACTAGAAACAAATGCAGTTACATCATGCTTCGAAATAAACTTAGATACACCCTACTTCATCCCTTGCTTATTAAACTTCTCATACAAAATAATTTTGCTAGCAAATGCAAAGAAAAATGTGGATGCTTCTCATGAAAAGAAGATCAAGATATCATCTATAAAAACCACCACAAATTGGTCTAGATAATACTTGACCAGTAATTTATTAGATACATGAAAACTAAATGTGCATTTATTTTCCCAAATGGCATACCATGATCTTGTACTTCCCATACCTTGTCCTTAAGGTTATCTTAGGTATGTTCTCCACCTTGATCCTCAATTTATGATAACTTGATCTCATATGGTTTTTTAACAATAACTCCTCTTTTTTTCCCCACTATAGGTGGACCGGGGTGGAAAAGACCATCATGTAGTACTTTTTGGATCCATAATTTATAATAAACAAAAAATAATAATCAATAATACCAAACCAAAGTATTTTGAAAAGAAATTGGTAAGAAAATATCTCCTCTAAGGAGTTACATAAACACCAGAAAATGGAAACTACTAATTATTTTGGAAATGAAATAGCTAGATTCTACTCATTGTATCATCAACTTTTTATCTTATGGACTATCCCTTTTGGAGTCCATATCTTCATCTTCAAATATGTGGATGACCTAAAATGTCGACAAAGAACATTCCGTTCAACATAACTCGATATTTTGTAGGTGGATGCAACAAAATTTTGAGCAAGTAAAATTAAAAGAAAATATAACAGTACAATATAAAAAGATGGAAAGTAAAAAACTACTCAATTTATTTTCAATACTTGAGTATTCCATCTCATTTACTACTCCCCTTGTTCCAACAATAGACTCTATGGAGTTCTCCCCATCAATGTGCTCCAATATAATTGTACTAGAAATGGTTCCTTGGTGGTTGTCCCTATAATACTATCTTGTAACCTTATCAGATTGGTTTGGCCACTCTATTGGTGAGCATCCATTATATTTTGGGAGTAATTATCACCCTAGATCACCCCTATCTGTTTCAAATATAATCTTGACCATATAAGAAATGCACACATATCTCTATGAATTTCAAGTATTAAATCAACCACTTCACCTTCATATAAAAAGTGAATATTAGGAAAACTCTAAGAATCTTCAAAAGTGAAGCATGATTTAGGGATACTTATCATAATTAGCCAATATATCTAATCTATATTCCCTATAAATTTTGGAGTTACAAACAACTTAGTGCACCTGGTCAAGGTATTCATCCACAAACATGTGCTAGATTCCATATCAAGAATATTATGGTTTCTATATTAGTTTATCATGCGTGTTTAGGGTCAACCTAACTACACAACATTAACCCATGGTCATATAACATAAACAATGTTTAGGTCTTCATCGACTAATCATACACATATAGTGTCATCCATTACATATGTTTTGTGAATATTTGTCCAAATTTGATAAGATGAATAGTTTTACATTTAGTAACATAATCAAGGGAAAAATAGATTCAATATTGCATTTAACTTTTAATTTGATCATCTTATATCAAGAAAAAAGGCTAAACATTTCATGGATCATATATTGTAAAAAATGATATATAAAAGAATCTAAACCCCCATTGTAAGGCACAAAATTTTAGGTCTCAATTTATTGATTGAAAATGTAGATAACTTCGTATAAATAATACACTCCTAGAAATTCTTATGCATTTTTTAAATAAAATTATTCTTCTAAAAAATACCTACTATTAGATATTACATAACACTTGAGTGAGTGTGCCTTGTGTGTTGTCAAGTTAGGTCCCACACTAGATCCATGATGCACATGCTTTCACTACTATTTTCAAGGCAATTTTAGGAATGTTTTCATTGGAAATTCTATAATAATCACATATTTTGTGCATCTTTTTCCTAAATAGATTTTAATATCTCTTGTGCATCCATTACATCAAATTTAAATGAATTTGGTTGAAAATTATGTATTTTATTATAGCATGATGCATTGTTTTCTTTATTGCAGACAAATTGACTACAAATTACAATAATTCAATACCACTGACATGGAGAAAAGAGGAAAACTCATAGAGTCATCTCGATGGCATTGAGATGGGACTCGATAAAACTAATACACCAAACTAGTGCCAAAAAAAACAACTCAATGGGTATAAAAAGAAGAATCAAAGAGACTCAATATAATCTTCATCCTCTGACATTCATCCCGGTGACACCATGATTGTCCTACATGAGTCAAGAAAAAAGCCGACTTGGGAACTAACTACCTAGTGGATGGCATTGAGATTTTCCTGTTGACAATAATTAAGATAAGAAGCATCAAATATTTCATTGATAAGTTGTTTTCTAACATATTTGGTCAACACCTAAGAGGATGTTTGGAAAGAGGGGATAAGCTGTGTTTCAAGAGACAAGAGATAGAGGAGATGGAGATGTGAAAACGTGGAATCAAGATTACCATGATACATATGAGGAGTAGTTTGATGATCGAAGTGTTTTCTGATTGTAGTATTCTTCAGAGGTGATTGTCCTTACACCTATATACATGGTTTTTCTCCATTCTTTGTATAATTCGTCTTCTCTAAACCTTATTTGATCTCATGTCAAGCATAAGGGGGTGAACCCCATGTTCATAGGGACCCATGATGACATGACCCAAACCCACTAACTAGGGTTTAATCCCACCAAAGAGGGATTAGACTAACCATACACTTTAATCATTTCTTGAATATTAGCTTTAGATTTTTCTTTCATAAATCTTATAGAAAAAAAATCATGTTAACTTAAAAGAGATAATCTGATTTAATCATAGACATCATAAACAACCAAGTTAAACTCTTACATTATCTTGAATGTAAGGAAACTAGTTCTTTCTTTGATTCACATCAGTTACATCATATTAAAAAACTACACTCAATCCTCACTCTCACTTTTTTTGGACCTAAGGGAGGATAATAGACCATATGACTAACTAAATACTCCTCACTAGACCTCAAATGATCTACTCCTAATGATAGATAGCCCCTAAATCCTCTTACTGAGAAGGAACAATTATTTAAAAATATTTTTGTAGATTATATGAGCTATTGGGTCAAATCATATAAAATCAACATGAAACATTGATAATTCACTTGTATACAATTAGTAAAATTAAACATGAAATAGTATATGCACGGTAGTTTAAAACTGTAAACCATCCTACATCAAAATAGATCTAATAATAAGTGAAATAAATATTAAAAATAAATACATTCAAAAATATGTATTCCTTAGATTATTCTATGGACCCACATGAAGTGTAACATTGCATGTGGAAGTATTGCAACAAGATCTTATCTTAATGGATATGAGTTAGAGTAGACCCAAGACTCTAAGTTTACTAAACTATCTCATTGATCTGCAATGGGGTTCACCATGTTTTGATACTGTAGCAAATTAGCACTAGGCTTAAACTTGGATACTTAGGCAGAGAGTCAAATCACTAGGCTTAAGAACCTACATCAATGTTCACACAAAGGATGACCTACTGAGCACTATCTAAACTAACTGAGATGGGTACCAATAGTTTCTCTAATTAAGGTTGGGTAAATTACTAATTTTAGGAGCCGTCCTTGTTGGGTTTAGTCCCTCGTATCTCTCTAGTATGCTCATCTTACCTCATCATGGACATTGCTAGTTGGTAGGCACATTACCTCCTTCATGATGAAGACCTCTCTAATGGATTATAAGGTGTTCATGATATCTTATGTATAGATGATTTATTATTTTCATTGACATACATATTGTTTCTTGTTCGTAGCGTAACTATTTAGTTTAGGATTCTATATTTTATTTCTAGAAACTCAACTTAAACTAAATCAAGGATATCAATAAAGTATTCTCCTTGAACTAGTAAACTAAGCATACTAATAAATACTAGAATGAACTATACGTTGAAAGTCATAGGTATCAAACTTAAAACAATCATTGAGTAGATCACAGATTCATAATATAATTCAATATTGTAGAATTTAGAGGAAACCCAAGTTTTGATGCCTCTGATTCTACTATCAAGATTTACTACTTTTTCATAATAAATCATTCTAGACCTAAAAGCATATATAGTACATAACAATTATGTTTAAACAAGAAATAAGTCAGTTGAAATCTCAAATCTTGGTTTATTAATTTATTACAATAATAACTACATATAACAATACATATATATATATATATGTATATATATATACATGTGATATGGCTTGTAAAATAATGTGGGATGACAGATGTGATTCAGGATGTGATAGGGTTGGTGATGACGGTTTCCGTCGGGTTCCTTCAACCTCCACTGACCACCACTCAACTTTAGAAAACAATGACGATCTTCTTGGAGACAACACAAGGTCTTAGGAGGATTTTCTAAATCAACAACAAGGTGATACCTTCCTAGAGAGAGTGGAAATTGAGCTACATGGTCAGACACTTCTATACCAGTTAGAAGTAAAGAAGAACGTAGATCACTAGAACTATGGTCTTATTGCCGATGTCATTGGTTTGAGTGTTTGTTTCCCTACTTCAAAGAACTATCTTACTCAGATATGGATTCTAATGCGCTCAATTGAAGTCATTATCTAAGGAAAGGGTTCTTTCTCATCAAGTTCTCAAAGTAATCTTACATAGAGAACATTCTAGACATAGGAATTTGCTTTGTTAGAGATCTTAATGAGAAGGAAAGTATATGATATCCTCAAAATATTAAAACCCACAAACATTCCTATTTAGGGCATAATTCATGAGCTTCTGTTATAACTTTGGGATTCCAAAATGTTTGTGAGATTGGGTTCCTATCTTGGCATTCCCCTTAAGGCATATAAACTTACTTTCAATATGTAAAGGCTGGAATTTTCTAGACTTCAAGTTGTAGTGTCATCTGATTTGTTCTTCCCAGAACAATTGGAGGTGTCCAACAACAACGACACTACACATGTGATTCATTTTGAGTATGAATGGATCCCTATGTATGTCTAGTATGCATGTTGTTCAAGCATAATGACTATAAGGAGAAACCAAGATCTATTCCTCGTCAAGTATGGGCTGAAAAAAAAATTTGAGGCCCCTACTGAGGAAATTCCTAGAAGGAATGTATCAAACTCTCAAGTTGATCCACAAGTCCAAGAGGTTTCTTCAGAGAAAGTGTATGAATCTAAGAAAGAATATTTTCATGGACAAAGTGAACAGTTCAATGGGGATAGTTACAGGAGATTCCACCACCTCTGTAGTGGTCTTGATTACTCTCCTAGTTCTACAAAGATTAATAGAACCTTGTAGAGTAAGTCAGACTTTTATAGTCAAAGTTTCAAAATCCTAAAATAACTAAGAAGACTAAGAACATGAATATCTCTAATAGTAAATCACTTGATAACTCCCTGGTCACCACCACTCTTGAGAATAGGTTCTAAAATCTAGTGATTAATGAGGGTGCAAATAATAATTCTAAAACTAGCAAAGCACTGGTTATTTCTATCTCCTATGGATAATCTTTCTTTGAACATCATTTCCTAGAACGTTAGATTTCTTAACTTAAAGGCATTTAAGACTCAAGAGAAAATAAGACGGCTCAGACCCAACTTATTATATTAATCAAACTAGAGGGAAGAAAAGATGTAGAAACTTGTCAACAAGGTTGGATATAAGTGGATCTTAAATTATAGTTTCATAAGTTAGGTAGGGTTATCATCCTGTGGAAACTTGAATCTTGCTTACTCACCAAAATCATTGAGTCTGATCAAATGCTCAATAAAAAAGTGCAATTCATTGATCACTTCTTCTTATTATGAGCTATATTTGGGGACAAACCTAATTCTGATAGAACACACTTATGGGCTTGATATAGATAACCTTTTTGCTAGGATAAATGATCCTTGGTCAATTATGAGAGATTTCAACATAATTATAAAAGAATGTGAGAAATTGGGAAAAGACCCTCTGTGCAATATACATATGAATGAATCTAATAGTTGAATCATAATTGTGGTTTGTTTGAGCTCAATCTGAACGACTCTCTTTTCTCCATTGATAATCACCAAGGTGGTGATAACTTCATTACATCCTAATTGATTGAGTCCTTTATAATAATGCCTTCTACAATAGTTTTACTGATTTTATAGACACTCTCCATCCAAACACTGTTGGTGATCACCAAATCCTTTACTTGCCTATTGGTGAAAGGAAGAAATGGAAATCTTCATTTAGATTTATTAATGCATGGATGAAGAATGAAGGTTTTCTGGACATTTTCAACAAACAATGGAACTGTCGTTGTGTTGGAGTTCCTATGTTTAGAGTCTACTCTAAGTTGAAGGCTATCCATTCCTCCCTATCCATTTAGAATATGAATTTAGTTAGTAATTTCTCAGAAAATGTCATGATTCTTGAACGAACTACTCTTGATGCTCAAGTTGTTGGTAATAGTGATCCTCCAAATCATTCTTTACAAGATGTGGCCATTGATTGCAGGAATAAAGCCCACATTGCTATGCAATCTAAAGAATCCTATTTCGACAAAAAATAGAGTTCACTGGCTCAGAGTAGGAAAATCCAATAAAAAATTCTTTTATAATTTCATGATGGTCATATGGCACATGCACAACATTAAATCTATTGCCATTGGTTGGGTCATGTGGACTGATAGTGATTCCATTAAAGGTCATATCGTTGATTACTTCAATAATATTTTCAACAACAAACACTCCTCTCAGTACTGAAAGCTTAACGGACTATCTTTTCTACTCTTGATGATGTCCAGAAGCTAGCTCTAAACAAGTTTGTTTTAGTTACAAAGATTGATAATGTTATAAAACATATCAATTGTGAAAAATGTTCATGTTCCGATGGTTTCAGTTGGAAGTTTTTCACCAGTTGTTGCGGTACTATCTAAGATGACATAGTGTAAGCTATTCTCATTTTTTTAGGAATGGTAAGTTACTCAAGGAGGCAAATATGACTTTCATCACCCTCATTCATAAAAATAAAGATACCTACGACTTGATGTATTTCCATGTATCGCCTTATACAATGTCATTTTTAAAACCATCTCAATGATTATGAGCAACCAAGTACAAAATGTTGTTTATTCTCTAATTAGAAAGAATCAATGTGCCTTTATAAAAGTTTGCAACATCAAGGATGTCATCCTTTTTCCTAATGAACTCATCCACAATTTCAACAAGAAAGGTAATAAACCTAAAGTCTTCCTTAGGATGAACTTATCAAAGATTATGATCCTATATTTTGGGATTCTCTATTTAAAATTATAGATATTATGGAATTCTCAAAATGTTGGCCTGTTCGGATAAAAGAAATTGTCTATTCTACTTATTATGAAATTTTGGTTAATGGGGAACCTAATAGTCCTTTTAAGTTGACTAATGGTGTTCGTCAAGGATATCCTCTTGCACCAAACAAGTTTGTTTTAGTCATGGGAACCTTCACCCATTTGCTGAACAAGGTTGTTTAAACAGGGGGATTATACCTATCAGGTAGTCTAACAATTCTGATGTATCACATTTCATTTTTATTGGAGATGTAATGATCGTCATGGAATACGATTTAGAGAGTTTTGTTTGTATCAAAAAGTATTCTTCATAATCTTCATTCTATAATTGGTTTAAAGATTAATTTTTAGAAAAGTTCTTCCACTTTTAGTTCTAGTGCAGATAAAGTCAACTTCTCAAGTATCCTTGGCATTGGTGAAGGGATTTTACCTTAAAGGTACCCAGGCATTCTTCTATTTATAGGCAAGTTGATAAGAAATCATTGTCCTCTAGATAAACTTAAAGGAATATCTTGATGGTTGGAAAGCAAAATGTCTATCAATGGTTGGACATGTTGAACTTATTGATGGAGCTACCACTCACGTGGAATTGCATGCACCACTAAAAATCCTAAAGATGGTAAGTCTTTAAGTTTAGCCTTGCTTATACTAGATTGAGAACTACACCCACGTATGCTAAGATAAGTGGAAGTCTTATCGTAGTATAGTTAAGGGTCGAATCCACGGGACAATGGTCTTGTTGGGGGCAACAAGATTAAAAACATTAGGGTTTCACTTGATCTCTTAATAGTAGGTACTTAGATCAAAAGGTTGGTTTGGTTGTTTTTAAACTAAGAGAAAGTAAAGTAAAGCAAATAAGTAAATTTAAGGATGTCAACAATGATAGGGGATCCCTAGGATGTGATCGGCATTCACTGCCACTACTCATGGATCAAAACATACAAAACAAAACATAACCTACAACAAGAGTCTAAACAACTAGTATCTTTGTAGATTTAGTTTCCTTTTGGAGGACTAACTATGAGAAGTGTGGGAATGTTGCAACGCCAGCCATCCCCAAACGAATGGTCACCTACTTTGCATCATTCCCTTCGCAAAGTGTGTTCCTTGACTTTATCAAGGTTGTTCTTTCATACGTCAACTGATTCCATTTCATAGTATGAAAGTACAACGATGGAAGTAGTTTACTCCACTTCTTGAACAACACTCCTAGATATCGAGACAGATGCATGGTGGATACATGCATCAAGAACCAACATTCAATCGATATTCGAATCTAATAGTACAAACATAGACAATTCATACAAAAAGATAAAAGATAACACAAGTTGGTGATCAAGCAACAAGCATTCATTAAATGATTGATTTTGAGCTGAAAAGAAAGCATCTCTGTATTGCAAACTATTGATTACAGTACATGAAATGAAAACATGGGTAGCGGGGCTACTCCCTGCACCCTAGTGAAAGAGACTACTGGCTCATAGCTAGGAAAAAGAAGGAGGCGAGAAGAGAGAGAGAGTGTGTCCTCCCCACAAAGGAGAGAGGAAAGTCAACCCCTTGGAAAGAGAGAAAGTGACGATCTTCAAACTTCACAGGTTGCTCGATGATGAGGTCTCCTCTTCCCACCTTCTTTGATGAAGAGAGAGAAAGAAGCTTCAGGATGGAGCGTGGATCTCAGACCGACAGCCTTTGGGTGGAGGATGGAAGTTGGAAAAGCTCTGGAGTAGTAGAGGCAGCCTCTGGGTGTATGAAACTTGACACCCCTTTGGGAGGACCCCTTGGGTCTTATTTATAGGCCTTAAGTGAAATCCAAACGGTTTGGTTAGCTTTGGGTCCAAACGGTCTTGAAGACCGTTTGGATCCTGACACCGTTTGGACCCCGAGACCGTTTGGACCCTGAGATCATTTGGACCCCGAGACCGTTTGGGGTCCGAGACTGTTTGGATTCATGCAGTCTTGAGATCATTTGGACTCATGCGGTCTTGAGATCATTTGACTCCATGCGGTATTGAGATCGTTTGACTCCATGCGGTCTGGGGACCGGTTGGCTTCATGCGGTCTTGGAACCGTGTGAGTCCATGCGGTCTTGAGACCGTGTGAGTCCATGCGGTCTTGAGACCAGTTGGCTTCATGCGGTCTTGGGACCGTGTGAGTCCATGCGGTCTTGAGACCGGTTGGCTTCATGCGGTCTTGGGACCGTGTGAGTCCATGCGGTCTTGAGACCGGTTGGCTTCATGTGGTCTTGGGACCATGTGAGTCCATGTGGTCTTGAGACCAGTTGGCTTCATGCAGTCTTGGAACCGTGTGAGTCCATGCGGTCTTGGGACCGTTTGAGTCTTTTGTGATTTTTTTGTGTCTTTTTATGTAAGTAAAAAGGAGATAAGTTAATCTAATAGTATATTTGCAATAAGAGAGGATAACTAGGGATTCTATCTAATTTATATAATAAAGAGCGTGGAAAATTGAAGAAAAGCATTAAGATAACATTGAAAAAATGGAGGTTATCACCCCCCCTAATTTAGAGTCTAGCTTGTCCTCAAGTTAGATAGAGTTGAGGCATGTAATGGCGAGGCGATTTTATTTAGTTAAGATTTCCATACTCTTGCTTCAATTATAAATCTGAGCTCTCCTAAGGTCATATCGGGTCTTATTGTTTGCCTTAACTCTTTCAGGTATTGAGAGTTGCTTGGGCCTTAAGTTTCTTCCGTATCTCGTAGCCTGTATTGGGACCACCTTTTATTCTGTGCATGTTGTTGACTCTAATCAGCTTTATACCTCTCTAAAAAACCTACTGCAAGCTAGAGTGGGTATGAGGGTTGGCTAAAGGCTTGATGTGTAACCCCCCCTTCAAGTGGGGGAGGGGTTGTCTATGCTTTTAGGATCTCACTACCAGGCACGACACATCTTCCTTTGTGAGGGAAGTTGAATGTACCAGCCGGGCGAGTCCTTTATAAGCCTTTCATATATTTAGATACCTTAGGGTTCCACTACCGGGAACGACACATCTGCCTTTGTGAGGGCAGCTGAATGTACCGACCGGGTCGGACCTTCATTGGTTCTTCATATAGATCCTTATTTATGGCACAACTCTCATAGTTTTATTCAACTCTATGTCTTTTATTCGTAAACTCACAGGCTTAGGATTATGGGGTTAGGGAATTTATTTTGGGCGGCCAACCCTCTTTTATTTGCAGAGAGGAAAGCTATTCTTAGAGTTCTTTTTTCAACATGTACTTATTTGGTTTCTTTTTAATGGTCCACTTGCGAGACTACATGATTCGGATGTCACCTGATGCCCCTCGCATCCTTGAGAGTACTTGGCCTATTTCGGCCTTGATATTGACATGTGGAGAGTTAGATGTAGAAGTGAAACCAAAGCATGGAAATCAATAGTGGAGAGATATTATTAAGTCGCCATTATATGTCTGAGTGCTATTCTTGTTATTACTTTTGAGGACTTAAAATGATTCTAAAGTTAGCTGAGGGTGACTATGTTCCAAAAGGGATGTTCCTTTTTATGTGCGAAGTTTATTTTTAAAGGGAAAATGCTTTTTAAAACAAAAATTAAATGCTCAAAGAAAATTGTAAAAATTTATACAGGATTGAAAGAAAATGTAGGGAGGGAAAGAGTTTTGAAAATGATACATCGCCCTTGTCAGTGTACTCCCCCCCCTAATTTATCACTCACTCTTTCCGCAGAGTGTCAAAGTGATAGTTTGAGAAGTACAAGGACAAGGGCGTCAGGATTCTATTAGTCCTTTATTGGCGCCATGTGTGCGGAGGAGATTAGCGGCGAACTTCCCTCGTAATGCGTGATAATCTACTTATGTCATGTCTTCTACTAGTTTTCCAAGTGCTATGATGGTGTATATCCCGTAGAGGACGTGGAAACCACAATCGTTCGACTCGCGTATCTGTTGAGGGCACTTGTGGCTTAAGGCGGGGCTATGAAAGTGTTCTTTGTTGTATGCCCTTGTGTGCTTGCTGAGGAGGTCATGAAGTTGATCGGCACACTCCTTTGCCATCTCTTCCTTCGGCGTTCTTGGTGTTGTAGCATAATGTTGTTGATCTGGATTGTACTGGGAGGTTTGTTGCCAACAACATCCAGTGTTCAGAATGAAGGAAGGGGAGCATGATGAACTTTGGGTTCGTATGTTGTAAGAAGGCGATGTGTGCCTCAGTTGTGCCGAAGTTGTTTTGCTTTAATAAATCGTCCTTCATGTAGGGAGATGCCATATAGGTTGTAGGGTGATTCTGTCCGAGAAGAAATTGATAGGAAGCCATTAAGCTTACGAAGAGAGACCATTTTAGTTGTACAGTTTCTCGTAGTGCATCTACCATGACCAGAATAACACCAGACATGAAAACGAGGTCATCTTTCTCGGCGAAAAGCCTTGACATGATGAGATGAAGTTCATTGTCGGAGAGACGTTTGCAAGCACTAAGGTCAAAATTGGGGAAGGTAGGTGAAATGGCAGACAGGGGGTCCATTTGTGAAGATGATCTGTTAATGGGTGCCCCGGTTAGCAACTCGGTAACCCCTTCATCATCCGCCAGATCGAAGGAGTAAGGGTCCCATTGCTTTTTCTCGGGAGCCTTGGCGGGCTATTGTTTTTCCAACTCCTTTATTATTTGCCTGAATGGTTGTTTTGGAGGACGTTGGATGGCCGAGAAAAGAAAGGGAGGAACGTCGGTGGGTGCCATAGTTGGGTCCTTAAAGAACTGTCTATCACAGATCAACTCCATGGCATAACGACCTCACAGAGAATGGAAACCTTCAGTGGCCATATTAGTAAAAGGGATTTGCTGATTAAGTGCTTGGATATGTCGTATGACGTAGAAAGTGCAATCCCGAGAACCCTCTTGAGTTTGGGTTTGGGGGTTTATAATTTGGAACCAAGGATGGTTCCAATTATTGCAGAGGGATGGGTAAGAAGCCCAGATCAACTTCAGGAGTTGGAAAGGGATGCATCTGGCCTCCCCGACATCTGTTCCAGCAAAGTTGATTATTCCTGCTCGTAGTTCAGTGGCACAAAAGTTGTACACCTTAGCGTCTCGGGCTGTGGTGTCTACAATCATAAGCAGCCAGTGACCAGAGACTTGGAATGGCACGGTAATGTAGTGTGCCTTCCTTGCAATTCCCCTTTGCAACCATTCGATTGATTTGCTTTGTAATTTTTTGTAAATAAGGCTCATTTCTAGAGCTGGTGATGCGTTTCGAACGGGTTGCCACCACCGCGAGCTTCTATATGTTTCGATAGAATTGGCGAGGAGGACACGAAAGACTGTCATCTTCACCGTTGATTGTGGTCGAAGGATGGAGCGGAAGTCCTCGCGCATCAGCTTTCGCTGAGTCTTTATGTTTTGGTAGATAACGTCACCCCCGTCTTTGGCATCATCTACTATAGTGTTGAGGATGAAGATGTCTTGAGCATCGAGAGTAGAGATGGCCATCATATCAAGATCATGCATTTTGTGCGGTAGAGGTGGCGGCGGGGGTAGCTCTTGCGGAGGGAGGGGGAAGTATGCTCTAGATTGTCGATGTATTGCTACAGATCTTCGTCTTTATCTAAGTCAGAGGCTGATTGCAGATCTTCGTCTGTGTCCAAGCTGACTCTTTCTAAATCTTCTTGTTCTGGGGGAAAGAGCATTGGTTGATCTGGTGTGGAAAGATTGTGAGCTAATGTTTCTTGTTGTGGAGCAGTGCTGGTTCCGAATAGACATTGTTGCAACTCAGCGAAGGTTGCATCTTTAGCATATTCTCCCAGAGATCCCATTGCGGAGTAGTCAAGGAATTGATCCCCATAAGACATATTAACATTGTCAACGTGAGTCGGGGATTTGGGATCGTTATCACTGTCATGGTGATCTTTTTGTTTTTATGTAGCTCCTCGGCTTGTGCCCTCCCCAGCATTGCCTGGGTTGTCAGATTGATCATCTAAGGAGGTGCTTTTATTGGAGTTAGCCGAGGAGTCAGAATCTTCATCATTGTCATCTTCATCATCGTCGTTATCTTCCTTCTTATCTGCCGACTTCTATTGTGGAGGCTTCTTACACTGCCGATGGATTGCTTGTAGTTCGTCAAATGCCACTTGCACATGCTCATGGGATTCGAGTAGTGCATCGTGTGTTTCCTTCAAATCTGAGTATCTTCCCTCGGTAGAGAGGAGGCGTGTTGTAAGATATTTTACTTGAGCGTGTAATTGGTGAAGCTCGATGTTTGCTGACTCCTCATGGCAATTGTGGAGTTGTGTAAGGGTGCTGGTGATGTCATCCAAGTGCGTGCTTAAAGCAGTTTGTTGCTTCTTAAGCTCGCGCAGGGTCTCAGGCAGAGGTTGAGTCTTTGTAGAGATCCTGTCAACGTGTTGAACCAGCACTTCATGCTGGCATTTTACTCCAAGGACCAGCTCAGGAAAGTGTTTGTAGTGGTCATCGATATGAACAACTTGCTTGGCCACTACATCCTGTCGTTGTTGAATGCTTTGGAGAATGCTTGGCAAGGAGTTGTGCTGCTCATTGATCTTGGCGACCTGTTGAGAAATTCCCTGCATACAAGAAAAAATAGAATGCATAATGTTAGAGGGATCGGTGAGGAGGTTTCGGATGGCATCTAATTGACGTCCGAATTCCTCACCGATATTTGAAAAAGGGACCCCAGAAGTGGAAGGGTGGTATGGCTAGGGTCGGGGCGGGAGGGTGGTAGTGCCTTGCGAAGGAGACACTGGTGATGGTCCCGCAAACTGCGTGGTGACCGTCGATGGAGTCACCAGCGGTGTCGAGGTGGTGGTGGATGAAGGGAATGGTAGATGGCTGGGTGAGATATGAGGGGGTGAAAAGGTTGAGGAAAAGGAGGTGGAGATGGGAGTTGAGAAAGTGAAGCTGGATGTTGGAACGAAAAAGGTAGTGCTTGGTGAAGAAAATGGGGAAGTGGAAAATGTGGGTGGAGGGATTGTTGTGGAGGAAGGTGGGGTGGTGGTGAGCTCCTCATGTAGGCTCATGATGAAAGAGTCTATAGAGGAGGTAGTGATTGGTTCCTCCAGATGGGGGCGTTCCGTCTGTAGCTTTGATGTTGGCATCCCCGACAGCTGCGGCGGTTGTAAACGTACCTTGGATGGATGTTTTACTAGTATTTTTGTTAACCTAGCTGTCGGGGCAGTTATACTGAGCTTTGTCTGTCCCACTTGGGTTGTCTTATCTTGTACTTTGATCAGAGGTAGGAATTTGGTGATCTCTTTGTCAGTAAAGACAAATTGGTCTTTGTCGTAGTCTGCTAGCTCCGGGAGTGGTAACAAGGTTCTAGAAGATCGGACTGTTGGGCAAAAGATGTAGTGTAGTTTCGCATCCTTCTCCTTGATAATGTAGGAGTTCTTAACGGTTTGTTTGTTAGTAAGGATGTCGCCCTTGATCTTCGTGCATCGAGGAAGCAATCTGTCCATCTTGATATATTTGATGATGGAAGTAATGTGCCCACCCATGAAAATTTCTTTCCCTATGGCGTAGGCTGAGAATTTTTGTATCATGTGTCGGCCAATATTGACCGGCTTTCCATGCAGAATGGACCATAGAAGAAAAAGTTCAGCGGTTATAACATTTCCTCCTTCTATTCTGGGGAAGAGCGCACCAGTGAGGATCTTGTGAAGTGTACACACGAATCCAGAATGGATATTGGAGGCTTTGCATGTCTTTGCTTCATAGGTCGGAAACCCTGTTAAGGTTTTCCAGAAGCTGTGTCTATTGAATTGGGAATGTTCCGTGCCTACAGCTTTGGCCTTTTTGAGATGTTCTGGGTTGTCTATGAAGATTTTGTTCAGAAGATTTTCTATTATAACGACGTTGCTTCCAAAAAGCTTGGTGACCAGCCTGCGGTCACCTCCGTCCCTTGCCCGGTGTGTAATGTCCACCGCTTCTTTAGTGAGATATGTGAAGAATTCAGTAGTCGGATCGACGTATGAAAATTTGGAGACAAAGAATAGCCTGGATAGGTTGGCATTTTCTAGTATGGTGAGGATTCTATCGTAGATCCCCATCTTGAGTAGTACGCTAGAGCAGACATACTTTGTTGGTTTTAGTGTTTTGTCAATGGAGGGGAGGGTATGGATGTAAAGGTTTTCTGGTGGTGGTGCGGTGGTGGTTAGTATGGAGAAGACGGGGGTGGTGGTGATTGTAGGAGTGGTGGTGGGGGTGGTGGTAGTGGTAGAAGGGATATGGCTTGCTAGGGTTTGTTCCCTAGCACTGGTAGGGTGGACCTGTTTTCTTTCCCTCTTTGTTGGGGGTTGATTGGTTGTGGCTACTTGGACCTTTCACTTCCCCTTGGACTTTTCAGCTGGGGATTCTTCCTCGGAATGTGGCTCGTATTCAGAGCCTTCATCACTGGAAGAGATTTCTTCCACGTCTTCTTCGGGCTCCGTGGCTAAGCATTTGTTAATGCGGTCAATCTCGCCCATGACCGCCACGATGTTGACCTTTGGTGGGATCTTTCCGGTTGCTTTAAAGGTATCCACCACTTTTTGGAGCTAGGCACAGTCTTCCAATAGTTGTTCCTCAGTCTAGAAAGGAGCGTCGGCAGTTCCTGTTGGTTGCTTTATTGATGAAGCCATTTCGGAAAATGGAAAATTATGCATTAGAATAAGACGTTTAGTAAAAGAGAGAAAATTAGATTTTATTTGTGTTTATGTGTTTTTATGTTTTAACAAAAATCAAGCGGTTGTGAAAGGCCAACCGGTTTCGAAGACCGTTTGGTCCCAAACGGTTTGAAGATCGTTTGGTCCCAAATGGTTTGGAGACTGTTTGGTCCAAACGGTTTGAGGACCGTTTGGTTCCAAATGGTTTGAGGACCGTTTGGTCCCAAACGGTTTGAGGACCGTTTGGAAGGTAAAACGTCGGGGAGCGGCTGGCGATAGCGGAAGTGATGATGAAAATGAGGAAGGGAGTGTCGTGGCGGTGTCGAAAATGCTGACGGTGTAAAAACGATTGCGGAGGTGAAAAGGGCCAAAGGAGCGGACGGTCAGGTAGCTACGGCGACACTACAAGCATCGGCGATGCTTGCGTGTCTACCTAGTTTCTGTAGGTGAGGGAGACAGTGGCAAGAATGTCGGTAACGCAGATGCAAAGATGGTGCCAGCGAGTTGACGCTGCGGGTTGTGCAGAATCGGGAGCAGAGATGGAACAGGAATAGCCATTCACGTGAGGGTTTAAGAAAGGTCCAGAGTCGAAAGAATGAAGAAAGAGGGGGGTTATATTTATAGGATTCAGGGGGTTGACCTTATAAAACCCTTAGGTCAAACGGTTTAGCGACCGTTTTGGACTCCAAACGATTTAGTGACCTTTTGACTCAAAATGGTTTCGAGACTGTTTGGCTCCAAACGGTTTGAAGAACGTTTGGTTCCAAACGGTTTCAACACCGGTTGGTTCCCAACAGTTTCAAGACCGTTTGGCTCCGAACGGTTTCAAGACCGTTTGGCTCCGAACGGTTTCAAGACCGTTTGGGAGGGTTAAGGTTATTTTGATTTTTATATTTTTATATTTGTTTTGGTTATATAATTTTTATATTTTCAGAAGTTAATCCTAAGGTAACTTAAAGGAAAAAGAAGATCTTGGGTTGCCTCCCAAGTAGCGCATGGGTTTTACGTCGCTGGCTCGACGAAGTTTTGATGTTGTTATGCTGATGTTGTGGCGTCTCTGATCTCAATATTCTGTCTCAGCATTTTATCTGTTGGAGTGTAGTATTTTTTCAAACGATGGCCTTTGACTGTCCTTTCTCCTCCATTGTCGTCAATAATTATAACAGCTCCAGTCGGGTATATATGTTTGATGGTGAAGGGCCCGGACCACTTTGTGTGGAGTTTTCCGGGGAATAATTTGAGCTTGGAGTTGAAAAGGAGGACTTTGTCACCCATGGCGATGTCTTTCCTTTTAAGATGACCGTCGTGCCACATTTTAGTTTGTTCTTTATAAATCTTGGAACTTTGATAGGTGGTCATTCGGAGCTCCTCTAGCTCTTGTAGTTGGAGTTGCCTATTTTCTCCGACACTTTTGAAATCAAAATTCAGTTGTTTAATGGCCCACTAAGCTTTATGTTCCAGTTCCACTGGGAGATGACATGACTTCCTGTATACCAGACGGAACGGGGTTGTCCCAATTGATGTTTTATAAGTTGTTCGGTAAGCCCAAAGGGCATCGCGAAGCTTGGTGGACCAGTCAGTGTGGTGTCTATTGACTGTTTTTTCTAGGATTGTCTTCAATTGTCTATTTGAAACTTCAACCTGACCATTGGTTTGTGGATGGTAAGGTGTGGAAACTTTATGGTTAACTATGTATTTCTTTAGGAGGGATTCGAAGCTTCGTTCCTAAAAATGGGTCCCTCTGTCGGATATGACAGTTCGTGGGACTCCAAATCTGGGAAAAATGATATCTTTAAACATCTTAATGGTAGGTTTGGAATCGCTGGACACTGTGGGTATAGCTTCGACCCATTTTGAGACATAATCTACTGCAACTAGAATGTAGGAGAAACCATATGAAGAAGGAAAGGGGCCCATGTAGTCTATCCCCCACACGTCGAAAAGTTCGATATCTTGCCACATGGTGAGGGGCATTTCATTCCTTTTAGATATGCTGCCAGAGAATTGACATTTGTTGCAAGATTTTACAAAATCATGGGAGTCTTTTGCTATGGTTGGCCAAAAGAAACCTGATTGTATAACTTTTATAGCGGTTTTCTTCGCACTCATGTGTCCCCCCATGGGACCAGAATGGCAATGCTCTAAGATAAGGGTAATTTCTTCTTCGGGTAAGCATCGACGGAAAAGTCCGTCTGTGCATAGGTGAAAAAGGTAAGGTTCATCCCAATAGTATTGTTTTACATCGTGGAGGAATTTCCTTTTGTCGTGATGAGAGCCGGAAGGGTGAATGATTCCTGTGGCTAGATAATTAACAATGTTGGCATACCAAGGGAATCCATTGGTAACTTTCATTAGTTGGTCATTTGGAAGGGAGTCTCAGATAGGTACTTTATCTTCATCATCAACTTCAATACGGCTGAGATGATCGGCGATGACGTTTTCCACTCCACTTTTGTCTTTGATTACCAAATCAAATTCCTGAAGCATCAACACCCAGCGGATAAGTCTGGGTTTTGCATCTTGTTTCTGAATTAGATATTGTATGGCAGAGTGGTCAATGTAGATGATGACCTTGGCTCCAATCAAGTAGGAGTAGAATTTTTCGAACGCATAAATGACAGCTAAGAACTCCTTTTCTATAGTAGTGTAGTTCTTCTGTGCTTCATCGAGCGTTTTAGATGCGTAGTAAATTACATAAGGTGTCTTGTCGAATCTCTGTCCTAATATGGCCCCTATGGCATAATCGCTGGCGTCACAAATGATTTCAAAAGGTTGTGACCAATCCAGGGCTCTCAGTATCAGTGTAGAGATTAAAGCTGTAAGGACCCTGACCTGCGTTTAGGGCTTACCCTGTTTGTTTTGCTTAACCTTGATGGTTTGGTGCTTGCTAATCACCTTTGAGTGGTGATTAGGGTTTGGTTGTGCTTTGTTGAGAGTTGGAGGTGCTACTTGCAAATAACCCAAGTCTAGGGTTTTGTGTGCAAGTTTGCCATCTTATGAGATGTTCTACCCTCTTTGCTTCCTATAGGGTTGAGAGGAAGGCTTGGGCTTGTTGTTTGAGTTCTTTGGGCTTTTGTTGAGCTTGTTTGGGCCTTGAGGTGCCTTGTTTGGGCTTGTTTGGACCTTGTGTCGGCCAAGTAGAGCTTGTGTCGGCCTAGAGAGGTGTGTGTCGGCCTAGGGTGTGTTTGTGTCAGCCAACAAGGAGGTGTGCCGCCCTAGAGCAAGCTTGGTGTGTCGCCCATGATGCTTGGGCCAACCTTGGTCACGTTTGGAGGACACATGGTGCACCTCTTGGACAAGTGTCTTTTGGCTTGCAAGAGTGGTGGCTTGAGTTGGTGGACAAGTGTCCCTTGGGTGGATGACACATAGCAAGAGTTTACCTTGGTTTCTCCTCCCCTCCTTTCTATATAGGTGGTCCCTTCCTTAGCTTGAGGTCCCTTTAGTTCCTCTCCTTGTGCACGACACACTCTCTCTTTCCCTTGGTTGGTGGCCGACACACCCTTGAAGAAGGAGCTAAGGTGGCCGACGCACCCTTGTGTGAGCAGCTTGGAGGCCGATACACCCTTGGAGTTGAAGAGTGGAGGCCGATACACCCTCTTGGAGGAGCCTTGGTGGTCGACAACCCTTGGAGCTCAAAGTGAATCTTCTTCCTTGGAGCTTAAGGCGGGTTGCATGACTCTAAACCCTAACTACTTTACTCTCTTTTCATATATGTTGCTTTAATCTTGCCCTTGCACGTTTGGAGTTGTTCTTGTTCATCTTGCATGTTGACCGATCCTTGTGTGCTAGGGTTTAGAGAGAAACACTCCTTTCTCCCCTTGGTCTAGATGAGTGAGCTTGGGTCCTAGTGTCATGAGCAATACCCCTCCTTCCTAACCGATTGAGGTGAGTTTGTGACCTAGTAACTCAAGCAACACCCTCATCTCACCTTGGGCAAGATGGTGAGCTCATTTAGATGACCTTGAGTAGTTGTATCTTGAGAGTTTGATGCTCATGGAGGTGATTCCTGACAACCCCCATAGCTTTGTTGCCTTGCACGGCTTGAGTGAGCAAGTTTTCTCTTTTTGTACCTTGGGCGGGTGAGCAACCTGACCCTGCTCGCCCTAAGCCAGCTCTGCCCGACAGGCTGCTCGCCCAGTTGAACTTTGCTCACCCAGTAGCCCTGCTCGCCCTGCTTTTGGTTGCTCAGCTACATACCCTGCACGCCCCGGTGTCACCCGGCATCTTTGGCTCGCCCGACACTAGTTGTGTCGCCCGACACCCAGCTTGCTCACCCGGTAACCATGTCGCCCGATACATACCTACATGCTTGAGTAGCTCGCCCAGCTTTCCCTTGCACGCCCATAGTACTCTGCTCGCCCGATAGTGAAGCCTTGCACGACTCAGTACCCGGCACATGGCTTTGCACGTTTGCTAACCCTGCTCGCTAAACACTCCTTTGCTCTCCCGATGCCTTGGCTCACCTGACAGGCTTTGCCCACGCGGCTTTACCCTGCTCGCCCGGCACATGAGTGCTCAGCCGATAGCTTGTACGCCTGAGTGGCTCATCTGAGATGACCTTGCGCGCCTTGGAGCTACACGCCCGACAGGGGTGCACGCTTGCTCACGTTTTAGGGTTGTGCTCTGCCCGCTTGCTAGAGCTACACGCCCTGGTTTGGGTGAGGGTGAACTCTACCCGAGTAGGTTCTTTTAGTGAGGGTTTTCAGTATCTCTTGTGAGGGCACGATTGGTCATGGAGGAGTGACATATCAGCTATGCTTTTATGGTGACTCATTGCTCAATTTTGAGATATATGTTCGTAAGGCTAAGCACATGCGTATGAATGTAACTACTCTATTCCTTTAATGATAAATGTGATCTTGAACATGCATTAGGGTTACTCAATAATGTGTTTACATATGAGGCATGGATATGATTATTGTTGTCAGTATGTGTTGGCAATATAGTTAACCCTAATTGTCACCTTATATTAATAATGACGAGTCTCTTGATTATTAATATGGTTATTGAATGATGCTAACCATGCAGGTGATGCTTAGCCCAATTAAAGGCTATGAGAAACGGTTAATGTGAACATTGTGGTGACAGGTGTATTATGAATGATGATTTCATAATGATGATGAAAGCCTTGAGAGGCTATGGCACTATGTGATAAGGGATTGAGATCCCATGATGTGTGATGATCCTTGAGATGGATCTAGATGGTTGGCAAGAGGCCAAGTGATAACATGTGATGTGAGGTCCTTGTGATGGATCAGTGTGATGTAAATTGTAGGAAATCCATAATGTTGAGTTTATGATGTTTACTTTCTGTTATATCTTGCATGTTATACAACTTGGTTGAATCTTACAATCCATCTAAAAGATACTAAATAATCATAGTGAAACCTAACATGTAGTTTTCCCTGGCCATAGATTCATCACTAGTCAGGATAGGGTGATGATGAAACAGGTTATCCTGCGGGTCAACCCGGAGCGCATATTTTTGAATATGCGAGGTTGCTCCTAGCCTAAAATAGAGAGGTGAAACGAGTGCAGCTGCGGTTGCAAACTCGGATGTGTGATGAGCATGGTGAACATGGCCCATGGCTCCAGATGTGTGATATGATGAGCATGAATGCGTTCATGGCTCAGAGCATGGTGACACGTGGCTCAGTTTCTAGCGCCGTGACCTGTACCGAGGTGGGCTAGGCAGAGGGTAGCCTGAGGAGCTGACCCGGTGGCTTATGACCACTTCAGCAAGAGACTGCGGTCCTGCTTATGTGATACTCTTGTACTAACCATGAGGCGGAGAAGGTCTTGGATTCCGGCTCTTCGATTGACCTTGTATGGCACCGGCTATGGGCTTCGCAGCCAAAGGTTGGATTTGAACGGTACGTTTCATATCCTCAGGGCATAATAAAACGTAATACAACCATTTAGTATGTATTGATAAGACAAACACGAAACATTGGTTGAGGCCTTGTTTGTGTAGTTAACTTTATTTATCTTGCAGTTACTGTGCATTACTCCTATGTGGTGAAGTTTTATATATAGTTACCTTGTCAATCATGTTCCATTGGGAAAGATGTTGGTACAGCTGGTAAGTCTGATGGTATGGATGGCTTTGCTTTTCATTTACTATTTCTGTTATATTCCTTATCAATATATCTGCTCATATAAATGCTTATCCGAGGTTTTGTAGTTTCGGCGCAGAGTTATGCCTCCCGCTGGGACAATGTTCAATTGTCTCACTCCACTGGTTTATACCCTTTTTAGGTGGTCGAGCTTGTTGTGGTGGTGGTCGTAGGGTTGCGGCCGAGCAGCATGAAGATCAGTAGAAGGCAAGCTTTAGAGATGCTACTGTTTTGATGTTTTGGTGTAGAGTCTAGAATCATCCCTGTACTCTCAGGTCCTTGGCGGTGTTTTGACGATGTTTTACGATGTACGACCGATATCGTTTGTATATCCTACTTCTGGCCAAATGTGTGCCTTTATATGTATGAACAGGTGGTGAACTCATTGTTATGACAGGACAGCTGTTGCTCTAAGCTGTGGACATATATCCAGGCTTGTATGGATATGTATATAATATGTTTTCTTGCAGGATATGGACTGGAATGTAATATGTTTCCCAGTTTATCAGTTTTCCGCAATCGGTTTTAATTAACCCGTGTTTTTGTAAGTTGTGGTTATGGTGATTTCCGCACATTTTCACGTAACACCTCGTTATCTGTGTGATAATGGGATGTATTGCCACAAGTTTTGGTATCAGAGCTTTAGGTTCGCTGAGTCTACAGGGATCTAGGACTAGGTTGTGTTTGTTCTTATGTGTTTTCCAGATTTTCTCATAATAATCTTCTGCCCTCAGTGGAAGAAAAGCCAAGATGTCTGGAAACCATGAAGAACACTCTGTTGAGTACAATGATGTTGCATCGGTTGATGGTGTAGATGGATAGGAACATGAAGATCGGGTGCCTGAGGTCCCCCAACCTAACCCAGCCATACTTGAACATCTTGCTTACCAACAGCTTATGGGGCAGTTAATGGCTACGATGAATCTCATGGTTGAGTGATTACCAGTGCCTCCTCCGCGAGCACAGGTTCCCCATGGAGAAGCATCGGGTATTGGGAAGACCTTCGAGCGGCTTCGCCGAGTCAGAGCTTCGGAGTATGCTGGAACGGCTGATCCAGCGGATGTAGATCTGTGGCTGACAAGTCTCGAGAAGGCTTTCCGGATCCTTGACATCCCTGTAGCAGACAAGGTAAAGCATGCTGTCTACCTTCTAAAGGGTAGTGCTGGTCACTGGTGGACCATCGAAGAAGAGAAGTGGCCTGGTGAGGTGATATGTTGGGAAGTGTTTCGACGCGAGTTTGTCACCAAATACTTTCAAAATATGTATCTGGATGAGAAGATCCGTCAGTTCTAGAGTTTGTGACAAGGAACGATGAACATCACCGAGTATGAAGCCAAGTTTATGGATCTGTTGAGGTTTTGTCCTCAAATGGCGATGACAGATGAGGAACGGATCAGACGTTTCGAGAAGGGTCTGAGTGCTGAGATGACGACACCGGTTTCTGCGTTGGAGAACCGAGAACAGTTTGCGACGTTTGTGGAATCTGTTCGGAGGATCAAACGATCTGTAAGGGAGAAGAGAGAGTCTATGGCTAAGAAGAGACCTGCTCAGTTTCAGAGTCAGAGGTTTGGTGGCTTCAAGAAGCCCAGGTTTTCAACACCAGCAGTGATGAGAGGTTCTGGTAGGCCATCTCAGTGGTCTATAAGTAGAGGAAGAGGCTATGTTTCTTCGCCATCTAAGGCACAAAGTTCGGCTTCTGTGGCGGTGACAGGGCCATCTAGGCCTCGAGATGATGTTAGGACGTGTTATGTCTGTGGTCAGACATGGCATATCAGGTCAAGTTGTCCCTACAACGATGTTGAAGTGACACAGCAGCCGAGACAAAACCTTCAGGGGTCAGAGAGACCACAGCCCAGTGGTAGCAGAGGACGAGGACGTGGTCAAGCGTCTCAGGATGGATCGTCTGCTCAGGGAAGCAGAGGTCGTGGACAGCAAGCAACGGCTCGATTCTATGCTATGAATCAGCCGGAGGCGGTAGTCAACCCGCGAGTAGTGACAGGTCAGATGGAGTTATTTCATTCTGATATGTCTTCTTCTTGCTTTATATATGTTCTGGTTGACCCGGGTGCTACGCACTCTTTTATCTCCTATAGTATGCTTGAGAAATGTCGTTTACCTGTTAGCTGTAAGAAGGATAGTTTGTTGTTAGAAACCCCTCTTGATGGTTCCTCTTTGCTTTGAGAAGAGTGTCCATCTTGTGTCTTGTCTTTCTCCGGACATCGCATTCAAGTGGCCCTTATACCGCTTGATATGCATGGTTTCGATGTTATCCTTGGGATGGATACCTTAGAGAGGTATAAGGTTGTCTTGGACTGTGGTTCCAAGCAGGCAGTGTTTGATGTTGCTGGAGAGAAGTGGATCTTCCAGGGAGATAGGAAGATTCTTCCGACATGTGTAGTATCAGCTATGGTGGCAGATAAGTTGTTACGACAAGGATGTGAAGCGTTCTTAGCTCACGTGGTAGATACCGTAGTGGATGCCAAGGCGAAAGGTCCTAGCCTTGAGAAGGTGTCATTTGTTCGTGAGTTTGCGGATGTGTTTCCTGAGGAGTTTCCTGGTGTTCCCCCACCCCGAGAGATTGATTTTGAAATCAATCTGGTACTAGGAACGCAGCCAGTTGCGCAGACACCGTACAGGATGGCTCCAGCAGAGACGGTTGAGTTGAAGAAGCAGTTATAGGATTTGTTAGATAAAGGTTTTATCCGGCCGAGTACATCGCCTTGGGGTGCTCCAGTACTGTTTGTCAAGAAGAAGGACGGTTCGATGCAGTTGTGTATAGACTACCGGCAGTTGAAAAAGGTCACGATCAAGAACAAGTACCCGTTGCCGAGGATAGATGATCTGTTCGATCAGTTGCGTGGTGCTATAGTGTTTTCAAAGATCGATCTACGGTCCGAATATCATCAGTTGAGGATAAAGGCAGATGACATGCCGAAGTCAGCCTTCAGGACAAGGTATGGTCATTATGAGTTTGTGGTTATGCCGTTTGGGTTAACCAATGCACCTGCTGCTTTCATGGATCTGATGAATAGAGTGTTCCGTCCATTCTTAGATCAATTTGTTGTAGTCTTCATAGATGACATCTTGATCTATAGTCGGGAAAGGCTTGAGCACGAGCAACATCTTCGTCGAGCGTTGACTCTTCTTCGTCAACATCAGTTGTATGCCAAGTTCAGTAAATGTGAGTTCTGGCTGGATGAAGTGACCTTCTTGGGCCATGTGATATCCGCTGAAGGACTCAAGGTAGATCCGAAGAAGGTGGAATCTGTTGCAGATTGGGAACAACTGAAGACGGTGATAGAAGTTCGTAGTTTCCTTGGTTTAGCAGGATACTACCGGAGGTTTATCAAGGACTTCAGTTCGATAGCTTTTCCGATGACAAAGTTGACTAGGAAGGATGTACCGTTTGTTTGGATGATCGATGTCAGCAAGCTTTCCAGAGTCTGAAGGAGAAGCTGACTAGTGCTCCAGTATTGATCTTGCCAGATCCTGGGAAAGGCTATGTTGTTTTTTGTGATGCTTCCAAGAAAGGTTTAGGTTGCGTGTTGATGCAGGAAGATCATGTGGTTTCTTTTGCCTCGCGACAGCTCAAGAAGAATGAGGAGAACTACCCGACTCATGATTTGGAGTTGGCGGCGGCGGTTCATGCGTTAAAGATTTGGAGACACTATCTATATGGGGAAGTGTGTTAGATCTTTACGGATCATAAGAATCTAAAGTATATCTTCACGCAGTATGAGTTGAATATGCGACAGCGGCGATGGATGGAGTTGATCAACGACTACGACTGCACTATCGAGTATCATCCTGGTAAGGCAAATGTGGTAGCAGATGCACTTAGCAGGAAGTCTTCTCTTTCTTCAAAGAAGGCATAGTTGAGTTCCCTGGTTTTCCATAGGCGAGATATGTTTGTCTCTTTGTGGCAGATGAATGTGCAGATGGAAGTCTCCTTGTTGTCTGGTCTTTTCGCACAGATGCAAGTCAAGCCTACGTTGAGGCAGCAGATCAAGGATGCACAACAGACAGATGAGGCGGTACAGTTGATCAGATCAGAGTTTGGCAGCGACAAGCGTGATGGGTTTCATGAGTCCGAGGATGGACTAGTTTGCTATCGTGATAGAATGGTGGTTCCAGATGCTGATGATCTGAGGAAGTTGGTGCTTGAGGAAGCCCATACGTCGATGTATGCGATGCATCCAGGTGTCACCAAGATGTATCATAGTCTGAAGGACTAGTATTTGTGGCCTGGTTTGAAAAGAGATGTGGCTGAGTTTGTGGCTAGATGTGCGGTATGTCAGCAAGTGAAGGCTGAACATCAGAAGACGGCAGGTACGTTGCAACCTTTGCCGATACCGCAGTGGAAATGGGATCATATAACCATGGATTTCGTAGTTGGTCTGCCCAAGACAACTAGGAATCATGACTCCATTTGGGTGATAGTGGACAGATTGACCAAGTCTGCCCATTTTCTGCCTGTGAAGAAGACGTACACTGCGGAGAAGCTTGCTAGAGTGTATGTGGATGAGATAGTTCGTTTGCATGGTGTGCCATCAACAATAGTTTCTGACATAGGTCCTCAGTTTACCAGTCATTTTTGGGAACAGTTGCACAGAGCGTTGGGAACGCAGTTGAGGTTCAGTACAACCTTTCATCCACAGACAGATGGACAATCTGAGAGGACAAGTCAGATTGTGGAGGATCTCCTTCGAGCTTGTGTTTTACAGTTCCTAGGCAGTTGGGATGTACATCTGAGTTTGATAGAGTTTTCTTACAACAACAGTTACCAACGAAGCATCAACATGGCTCCTTATGAGGCTTTGTATGGGAGGAAGTGCAGATCTCCTTTGTGTTGGTACGAATCAGGAGAACATCAGTTGTTGGGCCCTGAGCTAGTACAGTAGATGACGGAAAAGATCAAGGTGATACATCAACAGTTGAAAGTAGCACAGGACAGGCAAAAGTCTTATCCGGACAATCGCCGATGACCGTTGGAATTCCAGGTAGGAGACAAAGTATATCTTAAAGTCTCGCCGTGGAAAGGTGTGCTGAGGTTTGGACGGAAGGGTAAGTTGGCACCCAGGTATATGGGGCCTTACCCAGTCGTAGCACGTGTTGGAAAGGTAGCTTATGAGATAGAGTTACCTCCTAAGTTGCACAGGTTACATCCAGTGTTCCATGTCAGTATGCTAAAGAAAAGTCATCCAGATTCGGGTATAGTGATACAGCCAGTTGAGGTCGAGCTTGATGCAGATGTGACCTCCGAGGAAGGTCCTGTGGCAATTCTTGACAGAAGAGTTAAGAAGTTGAAGAAGAAGGATCTGGTTCTTGTGAAAGTTCTTTGGCAGCGTCGTGGCGTCGAGGAAGCCATGTGGGAGCTTGAGGAAAAGATGAGGAGGAAGTATCCCTCGCTTTTCTCTTCGGATTTCGAGGACAAAATCCCTTAAAGGGGGTTAGATTGTAAGGACCCTGACCTGCGTTTAGGGCTTACCCTATTTTTTTTGCTTAACCTTGATGGTTTGGTTCTTGCTAATCACCTTTGAGTGGTGATTAGGGTTTGGTTGTGCTTTGTTGAGAGTTGGAGGTGCTACTTGCAAATAACCAAAGTCTAGGGTTTTGTGTGCAAGTTTGCCATCTTATGAGATGTTTTCCCCTCTTTGCTTCCTCTAGAGTTGAGAGGAAGGCTTGGGCTTGTTGTTTAAGTTCTTTGGGCTTTTGTTGAGCTCGTTTGGGCCTTGAGGTACCTTGTTTGGGCTTGTTTGGACCTTGTTTCGGCCAAGTAGAGCTTGTGTCAGCCTAGAGAGGTGTGTGTTGGCCTAGGGTGTGCTTGTGTTGGCCAACAAGGAGGTGTGCCGCCCTAGAGCAAGCTTGGTGTGTCGCCCATGATGCTTGGGCCAACCTTGGTCACGTTTGGAGGACACATCGTGCACCTCTTGGAAAAATGTCTTTTGGCTTGCAAGAGTGGTGGCTTGAGTTGGTGGACAAGTGTCCCTTGGGTGGACGACACATAGCAAGAGTTTACCTTGGTTTCTCCTCCCCTCCTTTCTATATAGGTGGCCCCTTCCTTAGCTTGAGGTCCCTTTAGTTCCTCTCCTTCTTGTGCACGACACACTCTCTCTTTCCCTTGGTTGGTGGCCGACACACCCTTGAAGAAGGAGCTAAGGTGGCCGACACACCCTTGTGTGAGCAGCTTGGAGACCGATACACCCTTGGAGTTGAAGAGTGGAGGCCGATACACCCTCTTGGAGGAGCCTTGGTGGTCGACAACCCTTGGAGCTCAAAGTGCATCTTCTTCCTCGGAGCTTAAGGCGGGTTGCATGACTCTAAACCCTAACTACTTTACTCTCTTTTCATATATGTTGCTTTAATCTTGCCCTTGCACATTTGGAGTTGTTCTTGTTCATCTTGCATGTTGACCGATCCTTGTGTGCTAGGGTTTAGGGAGCAACACTCCTTTCTCCCCTTGGTCTAGATGAGTGAGCTTGGGTCCTAGTGTCATGAGCAATACCCCTCCTTCCTAACCGATTAAGGTGAGTTTGTGACCTAGTAACTCGAGCAACACCCTCATCTCACCTTGGGCAAGATGGTGAGCTCGTTTAGATGACCTTGAGTAGTTGTATCTTGAGAGTTTGGTGCTCATGGAGGTGCTGCCCGATAGCCCCCATAGATTTGTTGCCTTGCACGGCTTGAGTGAGCAAGTTTTCTCTTTTTGTACCTTGGGCGGGTGAGCAACGTGACCCTGCTCGCCCTAAGCCAGCTCGCCCAGTTGAACTTTCCTCACCCAGTAGCCATGCTCGCCCTACTTTTGGTTGCTTAGCTACATACCCTGCACGCCCCAGTGTCGCCCGACATCTTTGGCTCGCTCGTCACTAGTTGTGTCGCCCGACACCCAGCTTGCTCACCCAGTAACCATGTCGCCCGATACATACCTACATGCTTGAGTAGCTCACCCAGCTTTCCCTTACACGCCCGTAGTACTCTGCTCGCCCGATAGTGAAGCCTTGCACGGCTCAATACCCGGCACATGGCTTTGCACGTTTGCTAACCCTGCTCGCTAAACACTCCTTTGCTCGCCTGATGCCTTGGCTCGCCCGACAGGCTTTGCCCACGTGACTTTACCCTGCTCACCCGGCACATGAGTGCTCGCCCGATAGCTTGTACGCCTGAGTGGCTCGTCCGAGATGACCTTGCGCATCTTGGAGCTACACACCCGACAGGGGTGCACGCTTGCTCACGTTTCAGGGTTGTGCTCTGCCCTCTTGCTAGAGCTACACGCCCTGGTTTGGGTGAGGGTGAACTCTACCCGAGTAGGTTCTTTTAGTGAGGGTTTTCAATATCTCTTATGAGGGCACGATTGGTCATGGAGGAGTGACATATCAGCTATGCTTTTATGGTGACTCATTGCTCAATTATGTGATATATGTTCTTAAGGCTAAGCACATGCGTATGAATGTAACTACTTTATTCTTTTAATGAGAAATGTGATCTTGAACATGCATTAGGGTTACTCAATAATGTGTTTACATATGAGGCATGGATATGATTATTGTTGTCAGTATGTGCTGGCAATATACTTAACCCTAATTGTCACCTTATATTAATAATGATGAGTCTCTTGATTATTCATATGGTTATTGAATGATGCTAACCATGCATGTGATGCTTAGCCCAATTAAAGGCTATGAGAAACGGTTAATGTGAACACTGTGGTGACAGGTGTATTATGAATGATGATTTCATAATGATGATGAAAGCCTTCACAGGCTATGGCACTATGTGATAAGGGATTGAGATCCCATGATGTGTGATGATCCTTGAGATGGATCTAGATGGTTGGCAAGAGGCCAAGTGATAACATGTGATGTGAGGTCCTTGTGATGGATCAGTGTGATGTAAATTGTAGGAAATGCATAATGTTGAGTTTATGTTGTTTACTTTCTGTTATATCTTGCATGTTATACAACTTGGTTGAATCTTACAATCCATCTAAAAGATACTAAATAATCACAGTGAAACCTAACATGTAGTTTTCCCTGGCCATAGATTCATCACCAGTCAGGATAGGGTGATGATGAAACGGGTTATCCTGCGGGTCAACCCGGAGCGCATATTTTTGAATATGTGAGGTTGCTCCTATCCTAAAATAGAGAGGTGAAATGAGTGCAGCTGCGGTTGCAGACTCAGATGTGTGATGAGCATGGTGAACATGGCCCATGGCTCCAGATGTGTGATATGATGAGCATGAATGCGTTCATGGCTCAGAGCACGGTGACACATGGCTCAGTTTCTAGCGCCGTGACCTGTACCGAGGCGGGCTAGGCAGAGGGTAGCCTGAGGAGCTGACCCTGTGGCTTATGACCACTTCAGCATGAGACTGCGGTCCTGCTTATGTGATACTCATGTACTGACCATGAGGCGGAGAAGGTCTTGGATTCTGGCTCTTCCATTGACCTTGTATGGCACCGGCTATGGGCTTCACAGCCGAAGGTTGGATTTGAACGGTACGGTTCATATCCTCAGGGCATAATAAAACGTAATACAGTCGTTTAGTATGTATTGATAAGACAAACACGAAACATTGATTGAGGCCTTATTTGTGTAGTTAACTTTATTCATCTTGCAGTTATCGTGCATTACTCCTATGTGGTGAAGTTTTATATATAGTTACCTTGTCAATCATGTTCCATTGGGAAAGATGTTGGTACAGCTGGTAAGTCTGATGGTATGGATGGCTTTACTTTTCATTTACTGTTTCTGTTGTATTCCTTATCAATATATCTGCTCATATAAATGCTTATCTGAGGTTTTGTAGTTTTGGCGTGGATTTATGCCTCCCACTGGGACAATGTTCAATTGTCTCACTCCGCTAGTTTATACCCTTTTTAGGTGTTCGAGCTTGTCGTGGTGGTGGTCGCAGGGTTGCGGTCGAGCAGCATGAAGATCAGTAGAAGGCAAGCTTTGGAGATGCTGCTGTTTTGATGTTTTGGTGTAGAGTCTAGAGTCATCCCTGTACTCTCAGGTCCTTGGCGGTGTTTTGACGATGTTTTACGATGTACGACCGATATCGTTTGTATATCCTACTGCTGGCCAGATGTGTGCCTTTATATGTATGAACATGTGGTGAACTCATTGTTATGATAGGACAGCTGTTGCTCTAAGTTGTGGACATATACCCAGGCTTGTATGTATATGTATATAATATGTTTTCTTGCAAGATATGGACTGGAATGTAATATGTTTCCCAGTTTATCAGTTTTCCGCAATCGGTTTTAATTAACCCGTGTTTTTGATAAGTTGTGGTTATGGTGATTTCCGCACGTTTTCGCGTAACACCTCGTTATCTGTGTGATAATGGGATGTGTTGCCACAAAAGCATTTTTCAGAGTTGAGAAACTTTGTAAGCATTCTTGATTAAAATTGAACTCGGTGTCTTTGGTTAGAAGTTGGGTCATTGGTTTTTCTATTTTTGAGAAATCTTTAATGAATCTTCTGTAAAACCCAGCATGTCCCAAGAATGCTCATACTCCTTTTATATCTTTTGGTGGTGAAAACTTCGAGATAACATCGATTTTTGCCTTTTCTACCTCAATCCCTCTATCGCTTACTCTATGTCCGAGGACGACACCTTCAGTTACCATAAAATGGCATTTTTCCCAATTCAGGGTGAGGTTCGTTTCCTCGCATCATTGTAAGACTTGTATAATGTTGAGTAGACAGTTGTCGAAGGAATCTCCGTAAACTGAAAAATCATCCCTGAACACCTCCATTATAGATTCTGTTAATCCTGCAAAAATAGCAGACATACATCTTTGAAACGTAGCAGGTGTGTTGCATAGCCCGAATGGCATTCTTCTAAAATAATATGTTCCAAAGGGGCATGTAAAGGTAGTTTTCTCTTGGTCTTTTGGGTGTATAGGGATTTGGTAGAACCCGGAATAACCATCTAGATAGCAGAAGTATTTCTGATGGGCTAAGCGTTCTAGGACTTCATCGAGAAAGGGCAGAGGGTAGTGATCTTTTCGCGTTGATTTGTTTAGTTTCCTATAGTCGATACACATCCTCCACCCAATCACAGTCCTTCTTGGTACTAACTCATTCTTGTCATTTATCACGACAGTGGTTCCTCCCTTTTTGGGGACCACTTGGATGGGGCTGACCCATTGGGAATCTGAGATTGGGTAAATTATGCCAGCTTTCAGTAGTTTGAGAACTTCAAGGCGAACTATTTCTTTTAGATTGGGGTTCAGCTTCCTCTGGTGTTCTCTTGATGGCTTGAATTCTTCGACCATGGGCAGTCTATGCATGCATAAAGTTTGGTTTATACTTGTAAGGTCAGTTATTTAGTACCCAATGGCTTTCGTGTGTTTCTTCAGCTCAACAAGAAGCCTTTCTTCCTGGTTTTCTGTCAGGGTGGAACTGATGATGACTGGACATAATTTTTCTTTGTCCAAGAAGATGTGTTTAAGTCCCAATGGTAGAGTCTTCATCTCGGGGGCCTTGGGTTATTCTGTTGCTTATAAAATGGTGACAGATTTGAGCTCCTCAAAGGTGGCTATCGACGCTTCTTCAGCTTTCTCTAAGTGTTGCAAACATTGTTGAACCAAATCATTTGCTGAAAATTCGACTTCTGGATTAGTCAGAACATTCTCCAACTCATCGGATGGCTTGGATATTTCCAATTGGGACATTTGGTGGATTGCATCTAAGAGAAAAACCTCCACTTGAATGTTGGGACCTTTCATGCTATTGAGAACTCGGAATTGAATTTCTTCTTTTCCTAATCTTAAGATGATCGTGCCAGCTTCAACATCAATAAGCACCCTGGCTGTGGCAAGGAAAGGTCTACCAAATATTATTGGGTATCTCAGATCCTCCTTGATATCCATAATAACGAAATCGCACGGGACATAGGCATCTTTGCCTATTCTGACTGGAATATCCTTGATAATTCGTAGAGGTGTAGTGATAGTGGAGTCATCTAACTGAATTGTCATCGTTGTGGGCAGCAAGTTAGTGAACCCTAATCGTTTACACATGGAGTGGGGCATAATTGATATGCTAGCCCCTAAGTTAGCTAATCCCTTTTTGCTTGAGGCATTTCCAATACAACACTGAATACCGAAGGAACTAGGGTCCTTCTTTTTCTTTGGCATCTTATTAAGGATGATATCGGAGGTGGTTTGAGCTAGTTTGACGGTTTCTTGTTCTTCAGTAATGTATTTCCTTGATAATAGAGTTTTTAGATATTTAGCCCAAGCCGATACTTCAGAGAGAGCATCGAAGAGCGGGATGTCGATATATAGTTTCTTCATCGCCTCTTTAAATCTTTGGAACCTAGTGTCTATTTTAGTCTCTCTCAATTTTCCCGGGTATGGTATCCTTGGTTTATACTACAGAATTTCTGGATCTTTGGAAGCTTGTTCTTTTTCTTCGCCTCTTGCATTCTCTGCGGTCTTCTTAGTTCCTAGGTTCAGGTTTGCGTTTGGCATAAGGACAAGCATATTATCATCATCAAGAGTGATTCGTGTAGTTTCATGGAGGGTACGTCCAGATCTTGTAGTAATGACATTCAACTGTTCAGGTCTATTATGGTCGTGTCTAGGGTTTGACTCAGGTTGTCCTGCAAAAGTGGTTGCTGGTGGCTTCAGTTGCGCACCAATTTGTTCTAGTTGAGCCTCCACCGCCTTCTGCTAAGCTTGCTGATTAGCGAGCATGGTTTGTTGGGACTCTAGAATCTGCCTTATCAAAGTCATCTCGTCCGCTGGCTGGGAGGGAGCATTTTTCTGAGCGAGTTGTTGTTGTCCTTGATGTGGTTGTTGTGGAGGCGGTGCTAACTGAGGTTGCTGCAACTGAGGGTGCAGTTGTGGGTGTCGAGGAGGATGGGTATCTTGATAGTAGGCAGAGGGGTTTCAAGGATAGTTGGATCTTGGGAAGTTATTTCTGTGGTTCCCTTGATTTTGATTAAAGTTGGTTTGGAATCCAGGTGGAAACCTATTGGTGGGTCTGCCTTGTGTCTGGTGTTGTGGGTTGGCAGTCCCTGCAGGGTTCCCGTATTGAAAACCTATGTGGTTTCTTGGTAGATTAGGATTATAGTAGACTTGTCCAGGTATGGAATGAATGGAATTAACTTGTTCAGGCATTTTCTCTTCAGTTTGTTCAATGATTGGTTCGTACTGCTATTGTGGTGGGTGCATATCCATCATCACATTGTAAAGTAAACCGCATGACAGAGTTGGGTGATCAGATGTGTGACATACTTCACAGGTCCCTATGGCAGCTTTAACCTGTTGAATTTGAGGGTTTTTCTTCTTATCGAATTCTCCAAACAAAGTTTTAAGAGCCTACTATTTATGAGCTATGGTCTTTAAGGCTTCAGCAATAGCCTTCATTTCCATTGATTCCTCAGCTTTATAAACTTTGAGGACTCCCTTGCCAGATGATCGTCCCCAATTGGATTGATTCTCATCTCCAAGTGTGACGATTTTCCAAGCATCCTCATAGTTCTTTCTCATAAAATTTCCTCTAGATGAGGAATCCAGAAATTGCTTGATGTCATCACTCACTCCCCTATAGAATGTTTCTATTAATTGATTTTGAGAGATGCCGTGATGAGGACACTTTCTTAGAAGCTCTTTGAACCTTTCCCAGGCTTCTACGAGTGATTCTCTAGGAAGTTGGGCGAAGTGGTTAATCTGCCCGCTAATTTCGTAAGTTAACGAAGGGGGGAAGAACTTCTCCAGGAACTTTTCTTCCAAGGGAGCCCATGTGGTAATTATTGGCTCCCTATCAAGCGAGTTGTACCAGCTCAAAACTCTTCCTGATAGAGTGAAGTGGAAAAGATGTAGCATTATTGTGTCAAAAGCAACTCCGGCCTGTGGGACCAGTCGGCAAAGTGCCTTGAACCTCTTTAAGTGATCCATACAGTCATCTCCAGAACCTCCAGAGAATGAGATGCCCTGCATGATCTGAATCCATTGTGTCCGGATCTCGAAGTTGGGTATGTTGATGATCGGAGGCCGAACTGGATGATTGTATTCGTAGTTCTTAGGGACAACATAATCCCTCAATTTCTTGTTTCTTAGCTCTAACTGGGAAGCTTGGTTAGCTGCTTCGTTTTTAGTTCGAATGCGGGCATGTTCTTCCACTCAGATCTCCGCTTGAATCTGAGCATGGGTGTCAGCGATGAGTTGTGCTCTTTGAGAGGCTATGGCAGCATTGACCCTTTCCATGACTAGTGCAGCTTGGCGTTGATCTTTAGCCATTTGCCTGGCTCTTTGGCGGTTAAGTCTGATGCGGCGGTGGAAGCTTCTCTCTACCTTAGATTCATACTCTGGATTAGGGGAGAATCTGAGGTTATGCGATGATTGCATACATGTTTTCTACCTGAGTAGAGCAAAGAACACACCTTTTAGATGATGCCAAAGATATGATGAACTTAAGAATATATGGACTAATGATTAAAGGAAAGTATAAAAACATAACCAACTAGGAAGATACTAAATGAAATAAAAACGTTCTGTTATCCCCGGCAACAGCGCCAATTTTTGATGGAGCTACCACACACGTGGAATTGCGTGCACCACTAAAAATCCTAAAGATGGTAAGTCTTTAAGTTTAGCCTTGCTTATACTAGATCGAGAACTCTACCCACGTATGCTAAGATACATGGAAGTCTTATCGTAGTATAGTTAAGGGTCGAATCCACGGGACAACGGTCTTGTTGGGGGCACCAAGATGAAAAACGTTAGAGTTTCACTTAATCTCTTAATAGTAGGTACTTAGATCGAAAGGTTGGTTTGGTTGTTTTTAAACTAAGAGCAAGTAAAGTAAAGAAAATAAGTAAATTTAAGGATGTCAACAATGATAGTGGATCACTAGGATGTGATCGGCTTTCACCGCTACTACTCATGGATCAAAACATGCAAAACAAAACATAACCTACAACAAGAGTCTAAACAGCTAGTATCTTTGTAGATTTAGTTTCCTTTCGGAGGACTAACTACGAGAAGTGTGAGAATTTTGCAACGCCTGCCATCCCCGAATGAATGGTCACCTACTTTGCATCATTCCCTTTTTAAAGTGTGTTCCTCGACTTTATCAAGGTTGTTCTTTCATACGTCAACTGATTCCATTTCATAGTATGAAAATACAACGATGGAAGTGAGTTTACTCCACTTCTTGAACAACACTCCTAGATACTGAAACAGATGCATGGTGGATACATGCATCAAGAACCAACATTCAATCGAGATTTGAATCTAATAGTACAAACATAGACAATTCATACTAAAAGATAAAAGATAACACAAGTTGGTGATCAAGCAACAAGCATTCATTAAACAATTGATGTTGAGCTGAAAAGAAAGCATCTCTGTATTGCAAACTATGGATTACATTACATGAAATGAAAACATGGGTAGCGGGGCTACTCCCCGCACCCTAGTGAAAGAGACAACTCACTCATAGCTAGGACAAAGAAGGAGGCAAGAAGAGAGAGAGAGCATCATCCCCAAAAAGGAGAGAGGAAAGTCAACCCCTCGGAAAGAGAGAGAGTGACGATCTTCAAACTTCACAGGTTGCTCGATGATGAGGTCTCCTCTTCCAACCTTCTTTGATGAAGAGAGAGAAAGCAGCTTCAGGATGGAGCGTGGATCTCAAACCGGTAGCCTTTGGGCAGAGGATGGAAGTTGGAAAAGCTCTAGAGTAGTAGAGGCAGCCCTTGGGCATCTGAAACTTGACACCCCTTTGGGAGGACCCCTTGGGTCTTATTTATAGGCCTTAAGTGAAGTCCAAATGGTTTGGTCAGTTTTGTGTCCGTTTGGGTCCTGAGACCATTTGGACTCTCAGACTGTTTGGACCCCGAGACCGTTTGGGCTCCGAGGCCGTTTGGATTCATGCGGTCTTGAGATCGTTTGGACTCATGTGGTCTTGAGATCGTGTGACTCCATGCGGTCTTGAGATCGTTTGACTCCATGCGGTTTGGGGACCGGTTGGCTTCATGTGGTCTTGGGACCGTGTGAGTCCATGCGGTCTTGAGACCGTGTGAGTCCATGCAGTCTTGAGACTGGTTGGCTTCATGCGGTCTTGGGACCGTGTGATTCCATGCGGTCTTGAGACCGGTTGGCTTCATGCGGTCTTGGGACCGTGTGAGTCCATGCGGTCTTGAGACCAGTTGGCTTCATGCGGTCTTGGGACCGTGTGAGTCCATGCGATCTTGAGACCGGTTGGCTTCATGCGGTCTTGGGACCGTGTGAGTCCATGCGGTCTTGGGACC
This sequence comes from Alisma plantago-aquatica, assembly GCA_963693085.1. Lineage (NCBI taxonomy): Eukaryota > Viridiplantae > Streptophyta > Magnoliopsida > Alismatales > Alismataceae > Alisma > Alisma plantago-aquatica. The sequence continues at coordinate 1,830,785,905 of OY856409.1, forward strand.
GTTTGAGTCTTTTGTGATTTTTTTGTGTCTTTTTTTGTAAGTAAAAAGGAGAGAAGTTAATCTAACAGTATATTTGCAATAAGAGAGGATAACTAGGGATTCTATCTAATTTATCTAAGAAAGAGTGTGGAAAATTGAAGAAAATCACTAAGATAACATCGCAAAAATGGAGGTTATCATTTATCCATCCCAAACTTTCTTCCTTCCATCAGTAATGGTCCTTTTCCTTTTCCCTTCCTTTATCCATCTGTGATGACATTGATATATTATGCAGAGTTTTTATCTGCAAAGAAATTCATAATAAAAACTCTCTTGATCTTGTCAAATGGGGAAAATGTCACCAAACTAAGTGGGAAGGTGGATTAGGTATGTAAACTACTATAGAAATAAACTTTTATTTTCTTATTTACCATGGTTGGAACATCACTGTCAAGAAGGACAACCTTTGGATCAAGTGGATCCAGGAGAAGTATCTCACCAGAGCTTCCCTTTTGTCTGTTGGAGATAAAAACAATTTTTCTTGGTTCTTTAATCATAGTATCAACTCCAAAGACCATCTCAAAGAACATGTCAGCTTTATTATATGAAACATAGAAAGCATCTCAGTATGGAAAGATCCTTGGTCTCCTAATGACGAACTATTTACATACTATCTAGGAAGAGATAATCTTATCAAATTGGGAATTGATCCAAATGCAAAATTTAGAGTCCTTATTTCAAATGACTCATGGTGCTTTATAAAATTTGTATTTTATGTAGGTGTGAACAATCTTCTTGACAATCTCCCTAATCTGAGTAATGTACGTGACTATGGGTTCTTATGACCCCTTCTTCAACTGGCTCCAGAAATTTAAGTTCCCTCGGAGATATTAGTTACACTACTTGAAGGTTGGACATAGGAAGCTACCCACATCAAGCTATATAATGAAATTAAGAATCCATTTGGAATCAATGTGCTTTTTTGCAAATAGGAAGAATAAAATATCTAGCACATTTGTTTTAACTGTCCCTTAACTACCACAATCTAGAGTAAAGCTAATGATATATTCCTTCATCTTGTTCCCCACTTCAAAGATGATCTTCCTAATTTTTTATTCCAAAAACAACATCTTCTCTACATTATGATCATCTACATATTTTGTGTGAATGAATAGTAGGGTTCATGATGAGAAAGTTAATCATTTAATGGATCTATGGATAATTATTAAATCTGACTTTGAAGCACTGCAAACATAGTGTTCCTTCTCTATCTATAGTCTATTCTAATTTTTGGTGTTCTTGCCTTTTAGGATATACCTCTTTCTCCTTCATATAGGAACACTCCTCTTCTGTGAAGTTTTACTTTTTTGAGTTTGAGATAGGCAGTTATTTGTCTAATTATCTCTCATATCTTATAAGTATTACAAATATTAAAATTGCACAAAGGAAGAATAGATTATCAGGACAAGAAAAATAAAAGTATATATTTATGATTTTTAGACTTGGTCTCTTTAAAATCAAGGTTTCAAGGTGATTTTCTACTCACTTGTATATGTTCTAGCTTACCAATCTCATTCTTGAACTTGGACATGTTGTATTCCACTCTACAATGCTTGGATTAAGGCTCAAAGCTTCAATAACTATTCATGTCAACCTAAAGATGAGTCAATCGTCCTAAACAATGCTTGTTAGTGGTAGGAGATGAAAGAAGAATGTCAAGGAAAACCATTGGTTAATGAGTCAGGCAGTTCTGAGCAAGGAAATATGAGCAGAAGGAAAGATCAATGATAAAAAACTACTTAGCAAGTCAAATTTATAATGAAACTATCAATTTCTCTTATTATTCACGTCCTTCCCAAAAATCACCCTAAAAGTCACCTTCCAGTTTGTCTTTTATACGGTTTACGGCTTAGGTTTTGTCAAGGATTGAAATGTGAATCTGAAAAAACAAGTTTGATCAAATTGTGATATGTATAATGAATGACAAGTCTATTTTTTTATTTAATATTCTGGATAGCTATGCAAATCAAACCATCCGTTTGCAACATTGTGTTGTCAACTGAAAGTAAATCTAAGTGAAAACTCAAAATTGACACAACCTCCTCATTTAACTCTGATTTCGTTCATTTGTTGTGTTGGATTTATAGGGTGAAAACTCAAAACTGACACAACCTCCTCATTTAACTCTGAATTCATTCATTTTTTGTGTTGGATTTATAATTGAGTTCTCTAGGATTATACAACAAAAGTTTGATGGAATTAGTTAATAATAATTTCTATATTAATTTATTTCTCAAATATCTATAATGTTTCTATATACATGTTCAAACTATCACTATATCAAATAGGGTTCAAACTGTCGATGTATTTACATCATGTTTCCTTTAACTTATCAAAGGTTGAGTATGTAGCCAAGTGTGGTGTTATGACCCCGCCTCCCGGTAACCCCCAATTAAGGGAGATCGAAAGGACAGAGCTATTAACCAATAACCCGAATCAAAGGTTCGACAAATAATCATTAACAATTATTAAATTCTACCAACTATAGTGAAATATGGTAAAAATAAAAACTTTACATACCTTTTAAAACTGGGATATCAAAACTTCTACCCACACAGATACTAATCTATCTAATCCTCCTTTGCACTTTAATTCTCATTTAATATCAAATATGCCACTTTACTGTTTGTTCTTTTCATTGTACCTAAAACGCCGACAAACAAAACGTCGGTCAGCCGAAGCTGGTATGTGGGGGAAACAATAATCATGCAAATATGTTAACAACATAATCATTCAATTAATCATTTAACAACCAAGATTACATTTTAAGCCATACTACTCCATCCTTACCTATCCCCTAACTCTGTGCTATCCCTTGTATGCTACCTCTCTTTAGGTAGCTTCTTACCCCCATGGACCTACCTTATAGGTAGCCAGTACCTAGGGTAATAGAGTCGCATGGCACTACCCGCAGGTAGCCCAATATCTAACTCATGATGACTTGATGGTCCTACCCCATTGGTATCCATTTACTAAGTCATCTAATGCCTGATGGACCTACTCCATTGGTAGCCATTTACTAGGTCAATTATTAAGCCACAAAGGGGACCAGGATCGGAGCTAGTAGGCACATATCTTATGTGATAGTCATAGCCACATTATAGTTTGCATGAATTAAAATCATCCAATAATTAATTCATGACATCGATGAAAACTTCGGTAAATTTCGTAAAACTAACTCGAGATATTCATAAGCGTAGCCACATACATGTATTGCAGATTCAGATATTAAATTAATGAGAACATAGAAATCCCAATCATGCAACCAATCATGCACAAAATCCTGAAATAAATATACCAATTTCCTTTTATTAATATTTATTCAATATCGTCATCATTGTTAGGATTTCTATTCCAATTTTAGGGTTTCCTTGGGAATTAGGGTTTTGCCTCCATTCTTAGTTATCAAGAACCCTAATTCATCAAATCTACTTAAAACCTTTAAATTCTCTCCTTTTAATATTCTTAACAGTCTTAGGATCATCATTTAATATTTTACTTCCCTAATCTGAAATATCATGGTTTTCCTCTTATTTTACCCCAATTAGGGTTCCCATATGAATTATTCTTCATTTATGGATTACAATCCTAAATCTACCAATTTTGTATACCAAACGGATGAAAACTCTATATTATTAATCAACAGGTTAATATCTTTCAAATTAACCTATTAGTCTTCAAAGATGTATCCTTTATATTAAATTTAGGGTTTCTAAGGTTTCCTACAAAAACCTAATGATCTTAATTACCTTTATTAAGGATTCTCTAATCCAAACTATGTTCAAGAATCATTATATTACAATTTTATTCTTGCAATATTGTGTTATGGCCACTAAAACTCATATTTACTCAAATCAGGGTTTTTAGTCCATTAAACCATGTTCATGATCATAAAACCCTAAAACCAACATGCTAATAATCTTTTATGATTTTATCATTCCTTTTATTCGTAACGGGTTAAGATTGATCAAAAACATATAAAAGATTCATCATGTTCATTTTTACATCATTCTAGGGGTTTTCTATCAATTAATGCATCAAAAGATGTAAAACCCTATACATTTTGAGTTTCAAGAATAATTAGGCTTCATACATAATTTCTTTGTGTTCCTCTCGTTTTGAGGATCAATTTTCATATAAGACATGTTTTAATCCAAGCTACCAATCTTAAGTTATGAAATTTGCAAAATCACTTACTTTTGGGCCAATCAGAACACGCTACTTGTCCTGCTCCATGCAATGTTGCCTTACAGATTTGTAAACCTAACAAAAAGATGGAAATACCCTCCACTTAACCAGCAGATCCAGCACATTGCAGAGGGCTAGAACGGTCTAATGACCCTTAGGTCGTCTCCTACCTTCGTCCAGCCACAATGGCCGCCGAGGACGGCTCTTTGTAGGGCTGCTCCGCCCTCTCCAAGGTATGAAACTCCACGCCAACCTTCGCTCCACCTCCGCCATGGCTGGGCGCACCCACATCACCATAAATACTCAACCAAGATGGCCAGGGTTGGCAGGGTTTACCCACCATTGCAGCCGCCTTGTGCAGCCGTGCTGCTGCTGTGGCGCGCTGTTGAGGGCATGGCGATGCTTGCTGGAGCTTGCTCTGACATCGATCAAGGTGCAGCTTCTTTCACAACCCACTTAGTTGTTCCAGAATCACATCTCTTTCCTCCGCTATAGTTTATGGATGAGAACATGGAAGAAGAAGAGAATATGGTGTGTGGGATCTTCTGAACTCGGCCCAAGGCCTTACCCCTTACATAGGGGAGTGTTGGAACGCCCTGGGATGCTTGCCCTCGAAGCAAACAAACTCTCTCTTCCAAAAGGAATTCTGTAACATCCCTGACCTGGGTTATGTTCTAACCCCAGGAGTTTTTCTTAACAAAGTTGATTATATGCTTGTACTTATCCTGTGAAAAGTAATTAGGGCTCATGAGGAACTTATGTTTCAATTTTGGTCATGTTTGAACAATGTTAAAGCAATGATTGCTTGTTTTGGACTAAAGTGCAAATTACCCAAGTTGAGGGGTTAACTTGCAAATTGCATATGATAATATATTCCTCTGATGTTGAGACATCATAAGGATGAATATGATGTAGTAGTATGGTTTCCACAAGCCTGGACACCAAGATAGAGCTTGTTGGACAATGTTGTGCATTAAAACCTAGTTTTGGAGTAAAGTGCAATTTACCCAAAATCTAGGGCTCAATATGCAAATTACCACTTCAACAAGGTCCCTAATGTTTCTTGGCATCATGTAGAGAAAATATAATGAGAGGGGTGCTTCATTTGAATTAAGTTGGAGGAGAGAGAATCTTGATATTAAAATAATCAAGATTAATGCCTAATTGAAACCCTAATTCGATATAGAGCAAAAATGAATAAAAACAATTGAAGGGCTTTTAACCAAAATGTTTTGGGTTGATTTTGAATAAGGATGGACGTTCCTTTGCCAAGATAAGGAACGAAAATATCCTAAGTAGGTGAAATTCCACTCACCATTATTATAAGGAAAAGAAAACCCACTCACATATGGATATTAATATAATAAGCATTAAGGTGCTTAATTTGATTTTCTTTAAATCATGGATAATGGAGAGGAATAAGAGGCAATGAAGATAGCCTCGTCCTTAAGGATTTTGAGGAGAATTTTAGGGGGAAGAGGCGGCACCAATTTTGGAATTAAATGCATTTTAATAATGCATTTTCTCTTTCATTGAATTTTTATAAAAAGGCCTTTTCCTAGCCAAATGAAAGGCTATTTCGACCCCACTTCTTCTCTTATCTTGGAAACCGACCAAGTAATCTAGGGAGGACCAGGAGTACGAGCCCCAACCTGTGGGTAAGCTCTTGACCTTCGTTCTCCTTGATTTCATGGTGGAAATCGAAAATAAATTATGGATTCCTTCTTATTTCGATCTCCTCTTCAACCCTAGACAACTTTTACAATCAAAAGCTTGAGGACGAGACTAGGGGGAGTTGCAAGAGCTTCATCCACCATTAATGGCGTGAGCCTGGAGCTTTGTAGCTCAATTGGAGGCGGGTTTTATAACTCAAACCCTTAAACATTGCTATTGCATCAATTCGCTATGTTTTGTTGATTGATTTCTTCAATTTGATACACTCTTGTTTCTTTGCTGCAATTTCCATCAAGAACGGTTGCTGTTCTTGGTTGTTCGAAGGAAGGGGATGATGACATCATCCTATATTCTTATCCAAAGAAAATTACCAAGCAAAACCGTTTTGATAGCTACTCCAAATCGTTTTAATTTGATTGGCTATGCGGTTTCAGCAAACCGTTTAAGGGCAAACGGCTTGAAACCGTTTGGGAGCAAAAGGTTTCAAGACCGTTTGAGATGGTTGACCAAGAGTTGACCGTTTGGGAATTTTGTTCCTAATTATGTAGGCTGATAACCCTCCAAAGTTAATGGATTAACTCCAAAGGAATCGATATTTGAAGGCCAATCAATTAGGCAATCGGATTGAATTATGTGCTGATTTTCAACCTGATTAACTTGACCTGGTTGAGAAAACGGTTTCAAGACCGTTTGAGATGGTTGACCAAGCGTTGACCGTTTGGGATTCCTGTTAATAATTATGTTTATTAATAACCCTACAAATTTAAGGGATTAACTCCAAAGGAAGCGTGAGTTGAAGCCTAATCAATTAGGGAAACCTAATTGGATTAAGTGCTGATTTTCAATCTGATTTAATTGAACTTTTTGGGAAAACGGTCTCAAGACCGTTTGAGTGCATTGACCAAGCGTTGACCGTTTGGGATTACTGTTACTAATGATGTGATCTAATGACTCACCGAATTTGAGGGATTAACTCCCAAGGAATCATGAGTGGAAGGCTATTCAATTAGGCAAACCCTAATTGCAAACAGTGCTGAAATTCCAATGAGTTAAGTTGAGATTTTGGGTTGATTAGCCCAAACGGTTTCAAGACCGTTTGGGGATCACCCAAACGGTCTCAAGACCGTTTGGGGATCACCCCAAGACCGTTTGGAGGTCTGGGGTCAAGTATAGTTGACCAATGGAAGGTCCAAAGGTACTAATCATATTGCAATGTAGTGCTGATCTGTTGATCAACTCGATAGACCAATCCATGATGATTTTTCACTAGAATCCAAAGGTTGGATGGGCCAAACGGTCTCAAGACCGTTTGGAGCTCATCCAAACGGTCTCAAGACCGTTTGGTGGTCACCCAAGACCATTTGGAGGTCTAGGGTTGAGTATGGTTAGGTGTTTGAAGGTCTAAAGGTATCAAGCTGTTATACAATGCAATGTTGATTTGGTGATCAATCCAATGATCCAAACCTTAATTGGATGGCTTGGATTTGAGTGATATGATGGGAAAACGGTCTCAAGACCGTTTGGAGGTCATCCAAACGACCTCAAGACCGTTTTGGGTCAGGTCATACCCAATTTTGATAATGGTTCAATAGTTTCAAAGTAACCAATCTTGCATTGATGAGTGTTGTTGGATCTTCGATTCCAAACCCTAATTCAATTGAATCAAGCCCTAATTGATGACCAATTGAGGGTCAAATTAGTTGAAGGTTGACCTATTAAACTCAATTGAAGTATGAGCATAGGTCCAATTGATGATTGGTTCCATGAATTCAATGGTTGAAGGTCCAATGCAATCAATTGAAACACAATTAGTAGTATGATTGATGATCAACTTCAAAGCTCTAATTGGTGTTTATAAACCCTAATCCCATTGAGATCAGACCATAATTGAAGTCCCAATTGAGGGGTGAGCCATGATTCAAATGATGATTGAGTTGATGATTCAATTGGTTGAAGTTCCATTGATTAGAATTGAGTGTGGTTCAATTTGGTTAATTCAATTGGATACCTCATGTTATTGAAGGTCTAATTGATCAAACCTTTTTGAAAAACTAATGTGATTAGGTGGGAGATACCTTTAATGGTACTAGTCATTAATTCATAACAAATGCATGGACCCAATACATGATGTAAACCCTAATTGAGGCTGATTCAATGTATAACCTTAATAAGAGGTTGTCTACATGTGAAATCACTAATTAGGATGTCAGTAAACCCTAGTTGAGGGTGTATCCTTGTGAAACCCTAGTGGAGGGTGTATCATTGTGAACCCTGGTTGAGGGTGTAACCTTGTGAAACCCTAGTGGAGGGTGTATCATTGTGAACCCTGGTTGAGGGTGTATCCTTGTGAAACCCTAGTTGAGGGTGTATCATTGCGATTGTTTATAGGCAACTTTATAATAAAGTTATGCCTTAAACTAAGATAAGTCCATATCATGTGAGATAGCTGGACAATTCTAATGTGTGGCCTATGCATTATATGCTAAGGGTGAGTATTCTGTGATGGAATGTATTAAGAGGGGAAATACCTTAATACAAGATAAAGTTGGTTAACTCAAGAGGGTCTGAATTAATGAGAAATGGGAAACCCTAACCCTGGTAAGGGAATATTGGTGTTACCCTTGAATAATGATGTTATATATTGTTTTGCATGGTGCTGATATGAAATTGATGTATTATCATCTGTACTAACCATGTAGGTATGATGTGATGATGAACATAGCCAGGTATGAGCTATGACATTTTATGTATTGACATTGTTTATTGGGCCTTATGTGCCATGCTATACCTTATTGCCTAGTATGAGGTAATAAGAGAAGTAATGGGCCTTAAGTGCCATGAGAAGATGTTTATGTAATAAGCATCATATTTACCTTGGTCAGGTGACCTGAAGGTGATAATTACCTGAAAAAGTGGTAATAATGCTCAATGATGAGCTAAGGGTTTGAATACCCAGAACCATATGATTATGGCATTGAGTTGCAAAGGAATGAAAATTCCCAGTATTGAAATGAGGGACTGAGATCCCCATGTCTTATAAAGACTGAGAAGTGATTAATGGAAATAGTACATGTTTTCTTTATAGCATTCGTCTTATTAAGTTATGTTTGGAAACTTGGCTGATGCTAAAAGAATATGATAATGTACTTAATTAATCAAGTGATACCATATAATGTAGTTGCCCTGATCACAGATCCATCAACGTCAGAATTAGCTGAATGGTGAAACGAGTTTACTCGGAACACATATTTTTGAATATGTGGGGGTAATTGGGCAATTATATCCTTATGCCCCATAGGCATTGCTACGGGCTATGTCCTATGAACGGGATTGGTTACGGATCATACCCCAATAAGAGCATGGCTACGGGCCATGACTCCACAAAATAATATCGGGCATTGGCTACGGGCCATATCCTGAAGAGAGTATATGCTATGGGCTATAACTCTAATAGCGATGTTGCCAGTATACCCTGGAAAGCTATCTAGCAGAGACACAAGATGTCCTGCATGTTATCTCGTACTGACCGAGATAGTTGAGGTCATGGGAATCCTTCTCTTCCATTGACCTATGTGTGGTACCGATGCTTTACGTAACCGTGGTCGGTTGGAGTATGAGCGGTATACCTCATCTCCTCAGGGAATAAGTATGATTGTAAAACGTAATCAGCCGTGTAGCATATTTGCTTAGGGTTGAATTGCGAGAATCAATGGTTGATGATACATGGTCTATTATATCATAGTTGGATAAATGATATACATGTTCTTCATATTCCTTCTTAAATGAATGGCTTGCTGCTTAATCAAGTTATAATTGAAATGATTGCATAGAGAATACTGCTCTGCATATCTTATTCAATGATTTACCTGCTGTTGAGTAAATATAATTCTACTGCTCAGTGTTATTCTATTATCGGCAATAACAATGTTTCTGGCGGAGAGTTATATCTCTCGCTGGGACAATTTTTATAATTGTCTCACCCCCGTGGGATTAAATTTTTAGGTAATCGCTGAAGAAGAGGAAGAAACCTTTCAGTGGGTGAGCAACAGCAGCAGCAGTCATAGGGACAGCAGTGATCCAACAGGTGGAGACATTGGCTGTCTGGTTTTGTGTAGATAGTCCTATGAGTCGTATTTGTACTCTCGGGTCCTAGGAGTTAGTGTTTTGATTCTCCGATCTGAGATTTTGTGCAAAGAGGCATGATATGTATATATATGAACCAGGATGTAATGTTTTACTTTGGTTCTAAATGAAAGAGTTTTCCTATGAATGGATCTCTTGATAAATGGTTTTAATTTTTAGTGATTTTCAGTAATTCGCTGCTAACGAACGCTTCCACATGTTTTGTTATTGTTAATGACACTTGTTATCTTAAATGATGGCGGGTGTCGTCACAGTTTAGTGGTATCAGAGCTCTAGGTTCGCTGAGTCTACAGAGACATAGGATTAAGGTAGTTGAGTCTGTTCTAAGTGTCTTCCAGTTTATCTGATAGTGTCTTCTGCTCATATAGGAGAAGAAGAACTAAAGATGTGTGGATCACACGATGGACACGCTGCTGAGAGCAGTGTAGCTGCACCGGGAAGAGGTGTAAGAGACCAGGACAGGGAGGAACATGTACCTGATCAACCCCAGTTCAACCCAGCTGATATGGGGAACCCAACCTTTCAGACTATGTTCGGGCAGTTTATGGCAGCTATGACCCACATGACGGATAGAATGCCAGTACATGCACCCAGGGCACCACCCCATGATGAAAGACATGGTGCCGGCAAGACCTTTGAAAGGCTGAAGAGGGTAGGAGCATTAGAGTATGCTCGTACAGCTGATCCAGCAGATGCTGACCTATGGTTGACTGAATTAGAGAAAGCCTTCAGAATCCTCATGATACCTGATGATGAGAGGGTTAGGCATGCTGTATATCTCCTGAGAGGGAGTGCTGGACACTGGTGGACCATTGAGGAGGGCAAAAGACATGGAGTTGTGATTGGATGGGATGAATTCAGGCATGAATTTGTCACTAGATATGTAACGACCCCGTCTCCTGGTAACCCCCAATTAAGGGAGACCCGAAGGTCAGAGCCGTTATTCAATTAACAGGATCAAAGGTTCGACAAATAATCAATAATAATGAATAAACTTTACCAACTAAACTGAAAACTGGTATAAAATAAAACTTTACTTTACAATGGAAAAACTGGGATTTCTAACTTCTATCCATGAAGATGCTAAACTAACTAATCCTCCTGTGCACGTTAATTCTCATTTAATTCCACATATGCCACTTTACTGTTTGTTCTTTTCATTTGTACCTAAAACACCGACAAACAGAACGTCGGTCAGTATATCGAAATATACTGGTATGTGGGGACAACCAAAAGTTTGCACATATGGATAACAATTTAAATATCACAATCAAATTATTTAACAAGCCAATTTACACTTTTCAGTATGACATTCTCCACCGCTTTTGCCCTAACCCTGGCATACCCACCTTAGGGTGCCCTTTGCCAATGACTTAAGGCCACCTTCTCAATCTCGAGCTTGGTGCCTGGGGGTCACCACTCATGGTGCCCACTAGTCATGCAATATCATAGGCCACCTTCTTGGTTCCTGGGGTCACCACTCAAGGTGTCCATTGGTCTACCCATCTGGGCCTGACCTTTGGCATCATCCATCAGGGTGGCATGTAGGTGCGAGAATCCATACTTCTATTATTAATGTGATAATCATAGTGACTTTATAATTTGCAAATATGAACATCCAAACTGATAATTTGCAGTCAATGCGATCAATCATCCGGCAACCATGCGGGAAACTAATGCGATTATTCATAAGCGTAACCACATACCTGTCAGGCAGACTCAGATGCAGGAATATTCCAAACAAGCAAGTAATCCAGAATCAAGCAAGTACACAATTCAATCCTGAAATATTCATTCAATATTTTCTATCATTGATCATGGCACACAAAACTAATAGACCTACTCGTGCCTTAGGGTTACTAGCCTTTTTAGGGTTTTGACTATAATTAGGGTTTCACTTTCTTTTTATTACTTTTATCTTACTTTTATCAAATATCCATCAAACCCTAATTACTACCTTGATTCAATCGAAAACCCTAATTTCTATATTAAGGTTATCTTTCCACAAATTAGTGACTTTAATGCTCAAAATAGCTTAGATTCAGCATATTCCAACTTTACTCACAAAATTAGTCAATTAAAGCCATTAAGAGTCGAATTTACCAACATTAGGGTTTCAAGGCCCATTAAAGTATTATTCATGCTCATTAAACTCGAAATTAAACTAATTATATGCAAATTCATCCTTTTTCAATCTTAATGTATCTTTTTATGATTAACAGACCTATTTCCAAATTTTCCAAGTTAATCACATTCTTGACCCTAGATTAGGGTTTCTACATGCATTATCATGGATGCATGGATTAAAACCCTAATACAAGCCCAACATTATCAAAATTATATTCAAACCTCACTTTATTTCTCAACAGGTTACTAATACTCAAGTTAACCCATTAAGCACCTTTGATTTGATCTCCAATCACAATTAGGGGTTTTAATCAAAGTCTAATGCATTATATGATCACTTTTGACACTTTTGAAATTAGAAGCAAAATTAGGTTCTAATAATATTTTTATTGAGTTCCTCTCGTTCTCCTGATCCAATTTCATGTATAAACTTTCTTCATACGAGCTACGAATATATAACTATGATTTTTTGAAATAAAAACTTACTTCGGCCAATTAGAGCGTGCCACATCACTCATCTCCATGCAGCGTTGCTCGGATCACTTGGAAATATGACGAAAAGACACCATTGCCCTTGACTTATTCCACCGGCTCAACACAGCGACGAGGGCATATCGGTCCAACGGCCAACCCGTCTTCCACCTTGCGCGCCCTAGCGCTGCAGCGGGTGTAGCTGCCTTGCGGGGGCCTGCCGCCTACCCTCTGAGGTCTGAGGATGTTGGTGATCGGTTTCCCTGCCTCCGTCACCTTCAATCGCATTGGACGATGCCCTCAGCCTACGTCCGCAACGTCGGGTTCAAGCTGGGTAGGTCTGCGCTTTGCGGTCGTCAAAGCAGCCATGCTGCTGTTGTTGTGTTCAGGCTAGGGTAGAGGAAACTCCGTTGAGATTCCCTCCAACTCCGTGATAGAAGAATGCTTGTGCCGCACTCCTCCACGGCCATGTTTTTCTTCAAGGTTCGAACTGGACTCCTTGTTAGGGTTTCAAACTCAAATAAACAAGAAGAAGGTGAGGAAGAGAGAGAAACGCATGGGATATCCTTTGGTCTCGACTCTGGGCTCCTCCCTTATATAGGGGAGAGTTTTCCATGCCCCAGCATACCTACCCTCAAAGAAACAAGTCTATTCCTAATAGGAAAAGGAATTTTTCCTTAATAAAGAAGTACTCTCTCTCTCTCCTTAACAACTCCTTGCTTAACCTTGGTCATTAAGGAATTCGAAATTCTCCCTTTTTATTTCTTTGTGCTTGCCCTTTTTATTTATTGGCCACGAATTTCTTTTCTCTCTTAATAATAATTACTTCCTTGTTATCAATATTACATCATTCATTAATAATGTATTATATTACTCTCTCATTTTGCTTTATTAGTATTTTATCTTTCCTCTTTCTTCATTGGGATTCCTTGGATCCCAAGAAACTAAACTAATTCGAAATTCCTTTTTAAGGAATACTCATTAATCTTCTAAATGCATTAATATGCATTATCTCACATTATCATGTACATTTCTTATTAAAATATTTCTTTTTGGGGATTTATCTTTATTTCTCTTTTATATTTCCTCATTAGTATTCCTTTTATTATTAGGAATCATTGGGACACGAAATCCCACTCAATTATACCTCTTATCACATATTTTCCCTATTTCATCAATGTTTTCAATTTCTTTATTAACAAGGAAATACATAATTGATATTTTCTTTTCTTATCACCTTTTCTTGGCAACTTTGGACTCCTTGGAACCCAAGGAATCTAAGAGGCACGAAATCCTCTTTGGATTTGCCTTCTAGAGGTTTCCACACCTTTCTTATCTCAAATTCTCAATTATACATTAACTAATTGAATATCCTTGTTATTGGGCCTACTAGCCAATAAAGCCCGCAAGTCAAACAAAAAGGCTATTATAAAAGAAATCCATTTATTCAAAACAGATTATATCATCTATTCGTTCAAAAATCTTTAATATGAGAAATTATATTTCTCAGCAAATGAACCCAAAATTGGGGTTGTAACATGCTTCCCCTCTTATGAGAATTTTGCCCTCAAAATTCCGTCAAGCAAGCAAACAAACGTGATAAGCCTTCTTATGTCCATCAGGGCTCCCATGTGGCTTTACCCTTTCCATGGTGTTTCCCAAGAACCTTCATTATCTCATATTCTTCCATCTGAGTGCTTTCTTACCTTGGTATATCGTACCCTCATAGGTGACTCAGGACATTTCAACCTCTCAAAAGCTGAATTGGTTCAGGGCTTAACACATGGCTTGGGTATCTCACATAGTACTCTAGATCGGACTCATGTAACACATTACACATCATGTTATCCTGAGGGGTAGGGCTAAACACAACCATTCCCACCAATCCATCCCAAATGGACCCATCTATCGGGGACTCAGCTCTCTCAGCTGTCGTTTAGAGGGGTCGGTTTTTCACATTATATTCCTCCACAGTGAACTGCATGTCAGTCTGCTTTGCATCAGCTCATGACTCATATCACCAGTGGGATCTCTCTCAGCCATTGCACGATCAAAGCGACTTCATCTGCACACACCTGGGGTTCTTTTCTGACCTTCGCGAGGCCTCCTTCACCAATATCATCATAATGAAGTGGTGACCGACACAACCTCCTTATAGAACTTCTTGTATCCCGATAAAGGCTATGGTGGTTAACATCACATCTTAAGAACTGTCTCTATGTATCACTCTAAATGAGCACACATGATCTCATCAGACCCTCTAGTCTGGATCATACTGTCCATTATTATGGGGTGATAAACTGTACAAACACTGAGCTCTTCATGTATCTACTTCCACCTCATGGAAGTGAACTCTGGGATCACATCAAAAACTTTTGAATTCACATCATGGTGTAGTCGAACCATCTCTTTTCATATGTAGTTCAACCAGATCTGTCCCTTGATAGAACTCTTCCTTTCTCATGTCATCTAGGTAAGGCGATCTACCATAACCCATAGTGTATCTTGACCTTCTTGGTCTAGGAGAGACTCACAACATCCGTAATGATGAACTCTCATTCCTTCTCGGGAACTCTTTATACTTTACATCCATGCACTGGGTTAATGGTGTTCATCCTTCACCTCCTGGCTTGCATGGCCACATGCTACATGCAACTTTGTTTTAAGCATCCAGAATGCTACCATCACTTACTATCTTTATAGTATCAAGGTGTATCATGATCTTAAAACCATGATCTTCTGTAAGTCATGATTCCTCGAGATCGATACCTCAGAAACCCTAAACTATTTTCATTAGGGTTTTATCACCTCCCTATCCAAAGAAGTGTATCTGAGGTCTAATTACTATATCAAGGACTAATCTGGCTAACCAAACGACCATTAACTTGCTCAATCATATCAAAACACATCTTCTTTCCAAACTTAGGGTTAGCCAAACAACCTCCACTTCTTCTAGTTTCCAGCTAAACTAGGTAGCTATACCTCAACCAGAGTATTTATTACCACTTCACCTACTTAGGTGTTAGGTAACATACACCTTCATGCATTATACTTGTCATCTCATCTTAAACTCTACGTCTATTTTTATTAAGAAGCTCTGATCTCATACTCACTGTGATCGAACTCGACCTTGATTAATCTGCAAATTCCACATAATTCCTGATAAAACATTCTCATAAGTTGACTACACTACCTCTCTTAGTGCTCGCGAACCATCCATGTATAATCCACTTCACAAGGTTATGTTATCATCTCTTTCATAATTCCTCGTAGCAACATTCCAACTCGCAACATCTTTTATCCTTGGTGTAAGGCATGCGTATTGTCCTATCTCTCACTCCCATAACAAAAGGAAATAAGCATTTGGCTGCAGTCCAAATACAGAGTTCTTCCTGTTCCAAGAGTAGAGATGGTACATCCCACCTGGCCAGTACACCTTCAAATCTAAGTTGAAACGTGCCACATATCCTCCTGTTATCAGAATTACATCCATGGAAAACTGATCCAAAACCTACTTGGGTCACCACACAATCCTTGGTCATCTCCTCTAGATCAATAGGGTGTCGACACTTTTGGGGTCATCCCTCTTCCCTTATGCATCCAGAGAGTGCCCTACTCATCTGCCCTTTAGGTCCCATGAGTTAATGAAGGTGATCAATCTCCTAACCCATGTCCCTCAGACAATGATAGCTGTTACCTCCCGACCCTATGGTCATGTGCAACTAGGGAATTAGGCAACTCCGTCTTTCATCGGTCTTATCCCTACCTGACCCTAGGATATACTTGGGATTATTTTATAGTACATGTCTGACTTAGAACCTTACCCAAGCCTTCATCATCTCTTTCTGCATTCATGACTGACTTTCATCCCTTCACAGGGGTCATGGCAACCTGCCTACCTTGGTCAGGCCCCATACCAGTTACTCCCATGGTAACACGTCCATGCACTTAGAGATGGTTATCTATGGGTCTATAGGTTCATTTTCATACCATGTATTCTTCACTTAGCTTCTCAAGATCCTATGAGACCTCTTTAGGTCACCTCAAAACCAACAAAATTGGTATACACCCTACCAAAGGGTCCCTCTCCCAGGATGGGAGGAAACTACAACTCTTGACAAAAAGGTCACAACTTCCCTTAGGGTTTACCTTCGCATGAGCATGTCTAACCCAACAACTACTAAAGCACAAGTTGGTCGCCTATTAAGCCATGCTAGATCGTACTTGTCCTCATCCTCAACATTAGACCAACTTAGTCATGATGGGTTTATCAAACATACCCTTACCTTAAGGGGTTTCCTTTACCTCTACTCCTTAAGAGTAACATGCTCAAAACTATAGACTCAAATCTCACCATGAGCATTGGATACACTGCTTCCCATCTTATGCCTAGGAACCCTAGGTTCGCCTCCGGGTGTCCAACTGCATGCTCATTCTCTTAACCAGGAATCCAGCATGTCCAAGATTTGTCATGTATTCCCATGATCTTTCTACTCAAGCAACACTTCAGAGTTGATTCCTCTTCCCGGACAAATACTAGGTATAAAACCTCACAACTGGTGCCTTAACCTCCTCAGGGTCTAAAGCGCTCTCTATCTCATCTAGTAGGTAATCACTTATACCATAGGTACCGGAAGCATCATCCCCTCTCTAAGGTTTGGTTACTCTCAAGCTAACCCAGACATCATCAACCTCCAGGGATCATGCATGAGGCAACCATTTAGGTCGCATCATTCCCGACTCCCTACTAT
Organism: Alisma plantago-aquatica; assembly: GCA_963693085.1. Classification (NCBI taxonomy): domain Eukaryota; kingdom Viridiplantae; phylum Streptophyta; class Magnoliopsida; order Alismatales; family Alismataceae; genus Alisma; species Alisma plantago-aquatica. Next base: position 1,830,803,298 of record OY856409.1, read on the forward strand.
TCCTCAAGTTTTGAGGTTTTAGGCTTCCAACCACCTTGTTGGGGTTATGTTTCCTCTCTAGATCTAATCCTACAACCAACATCTCTATAAGAGGTCCTTTCTTCATGAAGGATCAAGCTCGTAAGCATATCCCTACTTGGTGAAGCCTCTGTTCACACTCATGCTTACTCACGGTTATCCATTATAACTTATGCTTATCTCATAAGCCACTCCTCATGATCTCTTAACCAGGATCTCACTAAGCTATACCTTACTTGCCTAAGCCCCTAGGGTAACTACAGGTTATTCTCTAACCTCATCCATGAAGGAGCTATCCTTCACTCTAGCATGCACGACCTTCTCCAGGGTTGGGTCGCCAAAGGTACTAGGTCATCTACCCTCTTATGGCATCCCAAAGGCATGTCTAGCCAAACACTCAGTCAACCATGACATCTAGCTCATCATGTCATCTTTCTCTCTAACCTTCACTTAGGGTTAGGGTTAACATCATCCTCAAAGGACGTGCTAGGTTTCTACTTTTAATGGAGGTCTCTACCTCCAGACCTAACTCTCTCTACTTATCCTCCTACCAAGGAGGTCTATCCTCAGGTCTCTCCTGAGGGTAATGACAACTCGTGTCATACGACCTAAGCATGTATTTATTCCTTTATGCTTACTCTATTAAGCTTATGTCCATGACATCTTATTTACATGATTTTTATTAATTTGATGGAGGATTCCTTAGTCCTTATCAACCTTACCCATACCTCAAGTGGGTGAGGGAAAGAGAGAGAAAATCCTAATCCTTAAGGTCCTTAATAGAATTTGAGTCGAGAAGGGATGAACAAGATGAGAGAGTCCTAAAGGTATCTTATTTCGATTCATACCCTAAGACTTTGGCTAGGAAGTCACACGGATACAGGAGTCCTCGTATTCCGACTAGCGGTGCGGAGGAAAATCTCGCCAGCCCCCGGTCGTGATCCTTTTCTAGACACCTCTATCTTTCGGGTAATCCTCTAATAACTCCCTTGGGTTCTACGGAATTTGTAAAATTTAATAATTATTAAAGATTAGATGAGGAACCTATGCTCTGATACCAATTGTAACGACCCCGTCTCCTGGTAACCCCCAATTAAGGGAGACCCGAAGGTCAGAGCCGTTATTCAATTAACAGGATCAAAGGTTCGACAAATAATCAATAACAATTAATAAACTTTACCAACTAAACTGAAAACTGGTATAAAATAAAACTTTACTTTACCTTGGAAAAACTGGGATTTCTAACTTCTATCCATGAAGATGCTAAACTAACTAATCCTCCTGTGCACGTTAATTCTCATTTAATTCCACATATGCCACTTTACTGTTTGTTCTTTTCATTTGTACCTAAAACACCGACAAACAAAACGTCAGTCAGTATATCGAAATATACTGGTATGTGGGGACAACCAAAAGTTTGCACATATGTATAACAATTTAAATATCACAATCAAATTATCTAACAAGCCAATTTACACTTTTCAGTATGACATTCTCCACCGCTTTTGCCCTAACCCTGGCATACCCACCTTAGGGTGCCCTTTTCCAATGACTTAAGGCCACCTTCTCAATCCCGAGCTTGGTGCTTGGGGGTCACCACTCATGGTGCCCACTAGTCATGCAATATCATAGGCCACCTTCTTGGTGCCTGGGGTCACCACTCAAGGTGTCCATTGGTCTACCCATCTGGGCCTGACCTTTGGCATCATCCATCAGGGTGGCATGTAGGTGCGAGAATCCATACTTCTATTATTAATGTGATAATCATAGTGACTTTATAATTTGCAAATATGAACATCCAAACTGATAATTTGCAGTCAATGCGATCAATCATCCGGCAACCATGCGGGAAACTAATGCGATTATTCATAAGCGTAACCACATACCTGTCAGGCAGACTCAAATGCAGGAATATTCCAAACAAGAAAGTAATCCAGAATCAAGCAAGTACACAATTCAATCTTGAAATATTCATTCAATATTTTCTATCATTGATCATGGCACACAAAACTAATAGACCTACTCGTGCCTTAGGGTTACTAGCCTTTTTAGGGTTTTGACTATAATTAGGGTTTCACTTCCTTTTTATTACTTTTATCTTACTTTTATCAAATATCCATCAAACCCTAATTACTACCTTGATTCAATCGAAAACCCTAATTTCTATATTAAGGTTATCTTTCCACAAATTAGTGACTTTAATGCTCAAAATAGCTTAGATTCAGCATATTCCAACTTTACTCACGAAATTAGTCAATTAAAGCCATTAAGAGTCGAATTTACCAACATTAGGGTTTCAAGGCCCATTAAAGTATTATTCATGCTCATTAAACTCGAAATTAAACTAATTATATGCAAATTCATCCTTTTTCAATCTTAATGTATCTTTTTATGATTAACATACCTATTTCCAAATTTTCCAAGTTAATCACATTCTTGACCCTAGATTAGGGTTTCTACATGCATTATCATGGATGCATGGATTAAAACCCTAATACAAGCCCAACATTATCAAAATTATATTCAAACCTCACTTTATTTCTCAACAGGCTACTAATACTCGAGTTAACCCATTAAGCACCTTTGATTTGATCTCCAATCACAAATAGGGGTTTTAATCAAAGTCTAATGCATTATATGATCACTTTTGACACTTTTGAAATTAGAAGCAAAATTAGGTTCTAATAATATTTTTATTGAGTTCCTCTCGTTCTCCTGATCCAATTTCATGTATAAACTTTCTTCATACGAGCTACGAATATATAACTATGATTTTTTGAAATAAAAACTTACTTCGGCCAATTAGAGCGTGCCACATCACTCATCTCCATGCAGCGTTGCTCGGATCACTTGGAAATATGACGAAAAGACACCATTGCCCTTGACTTATTCCACCGGCTCAACACAGCGACGAGGGAATATCGGTCCAACGGCCAACCCGTCTTCCACCTTGTGCGCCCTAGCGCTGCAGCGGGTGTAGCTGCCTTGCGGGGGCCTGTCGCCTACCCTCTGAGGTATGAGGATGTTGGCGATCGATTTCCCTGCCTCCGTCACCTTCAACCGCACTGGACAATGCCCTCAGCCTACGTTCGCGACGTCGGGTTCAAGCTGGGTAGGTCTGCGCTTTGCGGCCGTCAAAGCAGCCCTGCTGCTGTTGTTGTGTTCAGGCTAGGGTAGAGGAAACTCCGTTGAGATTCCCTCCACCTCCGTGATAGAAGCATGCTCCTGCCGCACTCCTCCACGGCCATGTTTTTCTTCAAGGTTCGAACTAGACTCCTTGTTAGGGTTTCAAACTCAAATAAACAAGAAGAAGGTGAGGAAGAGAGAGAAACGCGTGGGATATCCTTTGGGCTCGACTCTGGGCTCCTCCCTTATATAGGGGAGAGTTTTCCATGCCCCAGCATACCTACCCCCAAAGAAACAAGTCTATTCCTAATAGGAAAAGGAATTTTTTCTTAATAAAGAAGTACTCTCTCTCTCTCCTTAACAACTCCTTGCTTAACCTTGGTCATTAAGAAATTCTAAATTCTCCCTTTTTATTTCTTTGTGCTTGCCCTTTTTATTTATTGGCCACGAATTTCTTTTCTCTCTTAATAATAATTACTTCCTTGTTATCAATATTACATCATTCATTAATAATGTATTATATTACTCTCTCATTTTGCTTTATTAGTATTTTATCTTTCCTCTTTCTTCATTGGGATTCCTTGGATCCCAAGAAACTAAACTAATTCGAAATTCCTTTTTAAGGAATACTCATTAATCTTCTAAATGCATTAATATGCATTATCTCACATTATCATGTACATTTCTTATTAAAATATTTCTTTTTGGGGATTTCTCTTTATTTATATTTTATTTTTCCTCATTATTATTCCTTTTATTATTAGGAATCATTGGGACACAAAATCCCACTCAATTATACCTCTTATCACATATTTTCCCTATTTCATCAATGTTTTCAATTTCTTTATTAACAAGGAAATACATAATTGATATTTTCTTTTCTTATCGCCTTTTCTTGGCAACTTTGGACTCCTTGGAACCCAAGGAATCTAAGAGGCACGAAATCCTCTTTGGATTTGCCTTCTAGAGGTTTCCACACCTTTCTTATCTCAAATTCTCAGTTATACATTAACTAATTGAATATCCTTGTTATTGAGCCTACTAGCCAATAAAGCCCGCAAATCAAACAACAAGGCTATTATAAAAGAAATCCATTTATTCAAAACAGATTATATCATGTATTCGTTCAAAAATCTTTAATATGAGAAATTATATTTCTCAGCAAATGAACCCAAAATTGGGGTTATAACATCCTTCCCCTCTTATGAGAATTTTGCCCTCAAAATTCCGTCAAGCAAGCAAACAAACGTGATAAGCCTTCTTATGTCCATCAGGGCTCCCATGTGGCTTTACCCTTTCCATGGTGTTTCCCAAGAACCTTCATTATCTCATATTCTTCCATCTGAGTGCTTTCTTACCTTGGTATATCGTACCCTCATAGGTGACTCAGGACATTTCAACCTCTCAAAAGCTGAATTGGTTCAGGGCTTAACACATGGCTTGGGTATCTCACATAGTACTCTAGATCGGACTCATGTAACACATTACACATCATGTTATCCTGAGGGGTAAGGCTAAACACAACCATTCCCACCAATCCATCCCAAATGGACCCGTCTATCGGGGACTCAGCTCTCTCAGCTGTCATTTAGAGGGGTCAGTTTTTCACGTTATATTCCTCCACAGTGAACTGCATGTCAGTCTGCTTTGCATCAGCTCGTGACTCATATCACCACTGGGCTCTCTCTCAGCCATTGCACGATCAAAGTGACTTCATCTGCACACACCTGGGGTTCTTTTCTGACCTTCACGAGGCCTCCTTCACCAATATCATCATAATGAAGTGGTGACCGACACAACCTCCTTATAGAACTTCTTGTATCCCGATAAAGGCTATGGTGGTTAACATCACATCTTAAGAACTGTCTCTATGTATCACTCTAAATGAGCACACATGCTCTCATCAGACCCTCTAGTCCAGATCATACTGTTCATTAGTATGGGGTGATAAACTGTACAAACACTGAGCTCTTCATGTATCTACTTCCACCTCATGGAAATGAACTCTGGGATCACATCAAAAACTTTTGAATTCACATCATGGTGTAGTCGAACCATCTCTTTTCATATGTAGTTCAACCAGATCTGTCCCTTGATAGAACTCTTCCTTTCTCATGTCATCTAGGTAAGGCGATCTACCATAACCCATAGTGTATCTTGACCTTCTTGGTCTAGGAGAGACTCACAACATCCGTAATGATGAACTCTCATTCCTTCTCAGGAACTCTTTATACTTTACATCCATGCACTGGGTTAATGGTGTTCATCCTTCACCTCCTGGCTTACATGGCCACATGCTACATGCAACTTTGTTTTAAGCATCCAGAATGCTACCATCACTTACTATCTTTATAGTATCAAGGTGTATCATGATCTTAAAACCATGATCTTCTGTAAGTCATGATTCCTCGAGATCGATACCTCATAAACCCTAAACTATTTTCATCAGGGTTTTATCACCTCCCTATCCAAAGAAGTGTATCTGAGGTCTTATTACTATATCAAGGACTAATCTGGCTAACCAAACGACCATTAACTTGCTCAATCATATCAAAACACATCTTCTTTCCAAACTTAGGGTTAGCCAAACAACCTCCACTTCTTCTAGTTTCCAGCTAAACTAGGCAGCTATACCTCAACCAGAGTATTTATTACCACTTCACCTTCTTAGGTGTTCGGTAACATACACCTTCATGCATTATACTTGTCATCTCATCTTAAACTCTACGTCTATTTTTATTAAGAAGCTCTGAGCTCATACTCACTGTGATCGAACTCGACCTTGATTAATCTGCAAATTCCACATAATTCCTGATAAAACATTCTCATAAGCTGACTACACTACCTCTCTTAGTGCTCGCGAACCATCCATGTATAATCCACTTCACAAGGTTATGTTATCATCTCTTTCATCATTCCTCGTAGCAACATTCCAACTCGCAACATCTTTTATCCTTGGTGTAAGGCATGCGTATTGTCCTATTTCTCACTCCCATAACAAAAGGAAATAAGCATTTGGCTATAGTCCAAATACAGAGTTCTTCATGTTCCAAGAGTAGAGATGGTACATCCCACCTGGCCAGTACACCTTCAAATCTAAGTTGAAACGTGCCACATATCCTCCTGATATCAGAATTACATCCATGGAAAACTGATCCAAAACCTACTTGGGTCACCACACAATCCTTGGTCATCTCCTCTAGATCTATAGGGTGCCGACACTTTTGGGGTCATCCCTCTTCCCTTATGCATCCAGAGAGTGCCCTACTCATCTGCCCTTTAGGTCCCATGAGTTAATGAAGGTGATCAATCTCCTAACCCATGGCCCTCAGACAATGATAGTTGTTACCTCCCGACCCTATGGTCATGTGCAACTAGGGAATTAGGCAACTCCGTCTTTCATCGGTCTTATCCCTACCTGACCCTAGGATAGACTTGGGATTCTTTTATAGTACATGTCTGACTTAGAACCTTACCCAAGCCTTCATCATCTCTTTCTGCATTCATGACTGACTTTCATCCCTTCACAGGGGTCATGGCAACCTGCCTACCTTGGTCAGGCCCCATACCGGTTACTCCCATGGTAACACGTCCATGCACTTAGAGATGGTTATCTATGGGTCTATAGGTTCATTTTCATACCATGTACTCTTCACTTAGCTTCTCAAGATCCTATGAGACCTCTTTAGGTCACCTCAAAACCAACAAAACTGGTATACACCCTACCAAAGGGTCCCTCTCCCAGGATGGGAGGAAACTACAACTCTTGACAAAAAGGTCACAACTGCCCTTAGGGTTTACCTTTGCAAGAGCATGTCTAACCCAACAACTACTAAAGCACAAGTTGGTCGCCTTTTAAGCCATGCTAGATCATACTTGTCCTCATCCTCAACATTAGACCAACTTAGTCATGATGGGTTTATCAAACATACCCTTACCTTAAGGGGTTTCCTTTACCTCTACTCCTTAAGAGTAACATGCTCAAAACTATAGACTCAAATCTCACCATGAGCATTGGATACACTGCTTCGCCTCTTAGGCCTAGGAACCCTAGGTTCGCCTCCGGGTGTCCAACTGCATGCTCATTCTCTTAACCAGGAATCCAGCATGTCCAAGATTTGTCATGTATTCCCATGATCTTTCTACTCAAGCAACACTTCAGAGTTGATTCCACTTCCCGGACAACTACTAGGTATAAAACCTCACAACTGGTGCCTTAACCTCCTCAGGGTCTAAAGCTCTCTCTATCTCATCTAGTAGGTAATCACTTATACCATAGGTACTGGAAGCATCATCCCCTCTCTAAGGTTTGGTTACTCTCAAGCTAACCTAGACATCATCAACCTCTAGGGATCATGCATGAGGCAACCATTTAGGTCGCATCATTCCCAAATCTCTACTATTCCTCAAGTTTCGAGGTTTTAGGCTTCCAACCTCCTTGTTGGGGTTTTGTTTCCTCTCTAGAGCTAATCCTACAACCAACCTCTCTATAAGAGGTCCTTTCTTCATGAAGGATCAAGCTCGTAAGCATATCCCTACTTGGTGAAGCCTCTGTTCACACTCATGCTTACTCACGGTTATCCATTATAACTTATGCTTATCTCATAAGCTACTCCTCATGATCTCTTAACCAACATCTCACTAAGCTATACCTTACTTGCCTAAGCCCCTAGGGTAACTACAGGTTCTTCTCTAACCTCATCCATGAAGGAGCTATCCTTCGCTCTAGCATGCACGACCTTCTCCAGGGTTGGGTCGCCAAAGGTACTAGGTCATCTACCCTCTTATGGCATCCCAAAGGCATGTCCAGCTAAACACTCGGTCAACCATGACATCTAGCTCATCATGTCATCTTTCTCTCTAACCTTCACTTAGGGTTAAGGTTAACATCATCCTCAAAGGACGTGCTAGGTTTCTACTTTTAATGGAGGTCTCTACCTCCAGACCTAACTCTCTCTACTTATCCTCCTACTAAGGAGGTCTATCCTCAGGTTTCTCCTGAGGGTAATGACAACTCGTGTCATACGACCTAAGCATGTATTTATTCCTTTATGCTTACTCTATTAAGCTTATGTCCATGACATCTTATTTACATGCTTTTTATTAATTTGATGGAGGATTCCTTAGTCCTTATCAACCTTACCCATACCTCAAGAGGATGAGGGAAAGAGAGTGAAAATGCTAATCCTTAAGGTCCTTAATAGAATTTGAGTCGAGAAGGGATGAACAAGATGAGAGAGTCCTAAAGGTATCTTATTTCGATTCATACCCTAAGACTTTGGCCAGGCAGTCACACGGATCCGGGAGTCCTCGTATTCCGACTAGCGGTGCGGAGGAAAATCTTGCCAGCCCCCGGTCGTGATCCTTTTCTAGACACCTCTGTCTTTCGGGTAATCCTCTAATAACTCCCTTGGGTTCTACGGAATTTGTAAAATTTAATAATTATTAAAGATTAGATGAGGAACCTATGCTCTGATACCAATTGTAACGACCCCGTCTCCTGGTAACCCCCAATCAAGGGAGACCCGAAGGTCAGAGCCGTTATTCAATTAACAGGATCAAAGGTTCGACAAATAATCAATAACAATTAATAAACTTTACCAACTAAACTGAAAACTGGTATAAAATAAAACTTTACTTTACCTTGGAAAAACTGGGATTTCTAACTTCTATCCATGAAGATGCTAAACTAACTAATCCTCCTGTGCACGTTAATTCTCATTTAATTCCACATATGCCACTTTACTGTTTGTTCTTTTCATTTGTACCTAAAACACCGACAAACAAAACGTCGGTCAGTATATCGAAATATACTGGTATGTGGGGATAACCAAAAGTTTGCACATATGGATAACAATTTAAATATCACAATCAAATTATTTAACAAGCCAATTTACACTTTTCAGTATGACATTCTCCACCGCTTTTGCCCTAACCCTGGCATACCCACCTTAGGGTGCCCTTTGCCAATGACTTAAGGCCACCTTCTCAATCCCGAGCTTGGTACCTGGGGGTCACCACTCATGGTGCCCACTAGTCATGCAATATCATAGGCCACCTTCTTGGTGCCTGGGGTCACCACTCAATGTGTCCATTGGTCTACCCATCTGGGCCTGACCTTTGGCATCATCCATCAGGGTGGCATGTAGGTGTGAGAATCCATACTTCTATTATTAATGTGATAATCATAGTGACTTTATAATTTGCAAATATGAACATCCAAACTGATAATTTGTAGTCAATGCGATCAATCATCCGACAACCATGCGGGAAACTAATGCGATTATTCATAAGCGTAACCACATACCTGTCAGGCAGACTCAGATGCAGGAATATTCCAAACAAGCAAGTAATACAGAATCAAGCAAGTACACAATTCAATCCTGAAATATTCATTCAATATTTTCTATCATTGATCATGGCACACAAAACTAATAGACCTACTCGTGCCTTAGGGTTACTAGCCTTTTTAGGGTTTTGACTATAATTAGGGTTTCATTCCTTTTTATTACTTTTATCTTACTTTTATCAAATATCCATCAAACCCTAATTACTACCTTGATTCAATCGAAAACCCTAATTTCTATATTAAGGTTATCTTTCCACAAATTAGTGACTTTAATGCTCAAAATAGCTTAGATTCAGTATATTCCAACTTTACTCACGAAATTAGTCAATTAAAGCCATAAAGAGTCGAATTTACCAACATTAGGGTTTCAAGGCCCATTAAAGTATTATTCATTCTCATTAAACTCGAAATTAAACTAATTATATGCAAATTCATCCTTTTTCAATCTTAATGTATCTTTTTATGATTAACAGACCTATTTCCAAATTTTCCAAGTTAATCACATTCTTGACCCTAGATTAGGGTTTCTACATGCATTATCATGGATGCATGGATTAAAACCTTAATACAAGCCCAACATTATCAAAATTATATTCAAACCTCACTTTATTTCTCAATAGGTTACTAATACTCGAGTTAACCCATTAAGCACCTTTGATTTGATCTCCAATCACAATTAGGGGTTTTAATCAAAGTCTAAGGCATTATATGATCACTTTTGACACTTTTGAAATTAGAAGCAAAATTAGGTTCTAATAATATTTTTATTGAGTTCCTCTCATTCTCCTGATCCAATTTCATGTATAAACTTTCTTCATACGAGCTAGGAAAATATAACTATGATTTTTTGAAATAAAAACTTACTTCGGCCAATTAGAGCGTGCCACATCACTCATCTCGATGCAGCGTTGCTCGGATCACTTGGAAATATGACGAAAAGACACCATTGCCCTTGACTTATTCCACCGTCTCAACACAGCGATGAGGGCATATCGGTCCAACGGCCAACCCGTCTTCCACCTTGCGCGCCCTAGCGCTGCAGCGGGTGTAGCTGCCTTGCGGGGGCCTGCCGCCTACCCTCCGTGGTCTGAGGATGTTGGCGATCGGTTTCCCTGCCTCTGTCACCTTCAACCGCAGTGGACGATGACCTCAGCCTACGTCCGCGACGTCGGGTTCAAGCTGGGTAGGTCTGTGCTTTGCGGCCGTCAAAGCAGCCCTGCTGCTGTTGTTGTGTTCAGGCTAGGGTAGAGGAAACTCCGTTGAGATTCCCTCCAACTCTGTGATAGAAGCATGCTCCTGCCGCACTCCTCCACGGCCATGTTTTTCTTCAAGGTTCGAACTAGACTCCTTGTTAGGGTTTCAAACTCAAATAAACAAGAAGAAGGTGAGGAAGAGAGAGAAACGCATGGGATATCCTTTGGGCTCAACTCTGGGCTCCTCCCTTATATAGGGGAGAGTTTTCCATGCCCCAGCATACCTACCCTCAAAGAAACAAGTCTATTCCTAATAGGAAAAGGAATTTTTCCTTAATAAATAAGTACTCTCTCTCTCTCCTTAACAACTCCTTGCTTAACCTTGGTCATTAAGGAATTCGAAATTCTCCCTTTTTATTTCTTTGTGCTTGCCCTTTTTATTTATTGGCCACAAATTTCTTTTCTCTCTTAATAATAATTACTTCCTTGTTATCAATATTACATCATTCATTAATAATGTATTATATTACTCTCTCATTTTGCTTTATTAGTATTTTATCTTTCTTCTTTCTTCATTGGGATTCCTTGGATCCCAAGAAACTAAACTAATTCGAAATTCCTTTCTAAGGAATACTCATTAATCTTCTAAATGCATTAATATGCATTATCTCACATTATCATGTACATTTCTTATTAAAATATTTCTTTTTGGGGATTTGTCTTTATTTCTCTTTTATTTTTCCTCATTAGTATTCCTTTTATTATTAGGAATCATTGGGACACGAAATCCCACTCAATTATACCTCTTATCACATATTTCCCCTATTTCATCAATGTTTTCAATTTCTTTATTAACAAGGAAATACATAATTGATATTTTCTTTTCTTATCGCCTTTTCTTGGCAACTTTGGACTCCTTGGAACCCAAGGAATCTAAGAGGCACGAAATCCTCTTTGGATTTGCCTTCTAGAGGTTTCCACACCTTTCTTATCTCAAATTCTCAGTTATACATTAACTAATTGAATATCCTTGTTATTGGGCCTACTAGCCAATAAAGCCCGCAAATCAAACAACAAGGCTATTATAAAAGAAATCCATTTATTCAAAACAGATTATATCATCTATTCGTTCAAAAATTTTTAATATGAGAAATTATATTTCCCAGCAAATGAACCCAAAATTGGGGTTGTAACAAGATACTTTCCTAAGACATTTCTAGATGAGAAGATATCCCAGTTTGAGAGAATTAAACAAGGACCTATGAACATTAGTGAGTATGAGGCTAGGTTCATGGAGTTGTTGCGGTTTTTTCCGCACATGGCATCCAATGATGAGGAAAGAATTCGGCGATTCGAGAAGGGGTTGAACACTGAATTAACCACTCTGGTGTCTGCTCTGGAGAACCGGGAGAGGTTTGCAACTTTTGTGGAGTCTGTAAGACGCATAGAGAGGTCTATAGTTGAGAAGCGACAAACTAAGGGTAAGAAGGAATACCCACAGTTTCAAGGGCATAGTGCTGGGAGTTTCAAGAAACCAAGGTATTCTGTGCCTACACCACCAAAGGAAGCTCACAGTTCAGCTTCTATGTCAGTAACTGGACCCCCTAGACCACACCAAGAGAATAGAACTTGTCATCGATGTGGACTAGTAGGTCATCTGGCAAGGGATTGCCCAACGGGAAATGCTGTGGTGAATCAACCCCCGAGACAAAGTCAGCAAGGTTCTTAGAGAAAGCAGTTTTCTAGTGGTACCCGAGGACGTGGACAAGCATCCCAGGCAGGATCTTCTACGTCCAATAATAGAGAACAGGGCCAACAGCAGGCAACGGCTAGGCTCTATGCTATGAACCAGTCTGAAGCAGTAGTCAACCCTTGGGTTGTGACAGGTCAGATGGAATTACTTTAATTCTGATATGTCTTTATCCTGCTTCGTATTTGTGTTAATAGATCTGGGAGTTGAGGAGGAAATATCCTACTCTTTTCTCTTAATGTTTTGTTGATGATTTCGGGGACGAAATCCTTATAAGGGGTGGATAATTTGTAACATCCCTGACCTGGGTTATGTTCTAACCCCAGGAGTTTTGCTTAACAAAGTTTATTATATGCTTGTACTTATCCTGTGAAAAGTAATTAGGGCTCATGAGGAACTTATGTTTCAATTTTGGTCATGTTTGAACAATGTTAAAACAATGATTGCTTGTTTTGGACTAAAGTGCAAATTACCCAAGTTGAGGGGTTAACTTGCAAATTTCATATGATAAGATGTTCCTCTGATGTTGAGACATCATAAGGATTAATATGATGTAGTAGTATGGTTTCCACAAGCCTGGACACCAAGATAGAGCTTGTTGGACAATGTTGTGCATTAAAACCTAGTTTTGGAGTAAAGTGCAATTTACCCAAAATCTAGGGTTCAATATGCAAATTACCACTTCAACAAGGTCCCTAATGTTTCTTGGCATCATATAGAGCAAATAAAATGAGAGGGGTGCTTCATTTGAATTAAGTTGGAGGAGAGAGAATCTTGATATTAAAATAATCAAGATTAATGCCTAATTGAAAACCCTAATTCGATTTAGAGAAAAAATGAATAAAAATAATTGAAGGGCTTTTAACCAAAATGTTTTGGGTTTATTTTGAATAAGGATGGACGTTCCTTTGCCAAGATAAGGAACGAAAATATCCTAAGTAGGTGAAATTCCACTCACCATTATTATAAGGAAAAGAAAACTCACTCACATATGGATATTAATATAATAAGCATTAAGGTGCTTAATTTGATTTTCTTTAAATCATGGATAATGGAGAGGAATAAGAGGCAATGAAGATAGCCTCGTCCTTAAGGATTTTGAGGAGAATTTGAGGGGGAAGAGGCGGCACCAATTTTGGAATTAAATGCATTTTAATAATGCATTTTCTCTTTCATTGAATTTTTATAAAAAGGCCTTTTCCTAGCCAAATGAAAGGCTATTTCGACCCCACTTCTTCTCTTAGCTTGGAAACCGACCAAGGAAGCTAGGTAGGACCAGGAGGACGAACCCCAACCTGTGGGTAAGCTCTTGACCTTGGTTCTCCTTGATTTCATGGTGGAAATCGAAAATAAATTATGGATTCCTGCTTATTTCGATCTCCTCTTCAACCCTAGCCAACTTTTGCAATCAAAAGCTTGAGGACGAGCCTAGGGGGAGTTGCAAGAGATTCATCCACCATTAATGGCATGAGCTTGGAGCTTTGGAGCTCAATTGGAGGCGGGTTTTATAACTCAAACCCTTAAACATTGCTATTGCATCAATTCTTTATTCTTTGTTGATTGATTTCTTCAATTTGATACACTCTTGTTTGTTTGCTGCAATTTCCATCAAGAACGGTTGCTGTTCTTGGTTGTTCGAAGGAAGGGGATGATGACATCATCCTAGATGCTTATCCAAAGAAAATTACCAAGCAAAACCGTTTTGATAGCTACTCCAAATCGTTTTAATTTGATTGGCTATGCGGTTTCAGCAAACCGTTTAAGGGCAAACGGTTTGAAACCGTTTGGGAGAAAACGGTTTCAAGACCGTTTGATATGGTTGACCAAGCGTTTACCGTTTGGGAATTTTGTTCCTAATTATGTAGGCTGATAACCCTCCACAATTGAGGGATTAACTCCAAAATAATCGAGAGTTGAAGGCCAATCAATTAGGCAATCGGATTGAATTATGTGCTGATTTTCAACCTGATTAACTTGACCTGGTTGAGAAAACGGTTTCAAGACCGTTTGAGATGGTTGACCAAGCGTTGACCGTTTGGGATTCCTGTTCATAATTATTTTTATTAATAACCCTCCAAATATAAGGGATTAACACCAAAGGAATCGTGAGTTGAAGCCTAATCAATTAGGGAAACCTAATTGGATTAAGTGCTGATTTTCAATCTGATTTAATTGAACTTTTTGGGCAAACGGTCTCAAGACCGTTTGAGTGAGTTGACCAAGAGTTGACCGTTTGGGATTACTTTTCCTAATGATGTGATCTAATGAATCACCGAATTTAAGGGATTAACTCCCAAGGAATCATGAGTTGAAGGCTATTCAATTAGAAAAACCCTAATTGAAAACAGTGCTGAAATTCCAATGAGTTAAGTTGAGATTTTGGGTTGATTAGCCCAAACGGTTTCAAGACCGTTTGGGGATCACCCAAACGGTCTCATGACCGTTTGGGGATCACCCCAAGACCGTTTGGAGGTCTGGGGTCAAGTATAGTTGACCAATTGAAGGTTCAAAGGTACTAATCATATTGCAATGTAGTGTTGATCTGTTGATCAACTCGATAGACCAATCCATGATGATTTTTCACTAGAATCCAAAGGTTGGATGGGCCAAACGGTCTCAAGACAGTTTGGAGCTCATCCAAACGGTCTCAAGACCGTTTGGTGGTCACCCAAGACCGTTTGGAGGTCTAGGGTTGAGTATGGTTAGGTGTTTGAAGGTCTAAAGGTATCAAGCTGTTATACAATGCAATGCTGATTTAATGATCAATCCAATGATCCAAACCTTAATTGGATGGCTTGGATTTGAGTGATATGATGGTAAAACGGTCTCAAGACCATTTGGAGGTCATCCAAACGACCTCAAGACCGTTTTGGGTCAGGTCATACCCAATTTGGATAATGGTTCAATAGTTTCAAAGTAACCAATCTTGCATTGATGAGTGTTGTTGGATCTTCGATTGCAAACCCTAATCAATTGAATCAAGCCCTAATTGATGACCAATTGAGGGTCAATTGAGGGTCAAATTAGTTGAAGGTTGACCTATTAAACTCAATTGAAGTATGAGCATAGGTCCAATTGATGATTGGTTCCATGAATTCAATGGTTGAAGGTCCAATGCAATCAATTGAAACACAATTAGTAGTATGATTGATGATCAACTTCAAAGCTCTAATTGGTGTTTATAAACCCTAATCCCATTGAGATCAGACCATAATTGAAGTCGCAATTGAGGGGTGAGCCATGATTCAAATGATGATTGAGTTGATGATCCAATTGGTTGAAGTTCCATTGATTAGAATTGAGTGTGGTTCAATTTGGTTAATTCAATTGGATACCTCATGTTATTGAAGGTCTAATTGATCAAACCTTTTTTAAAAACTAATGTGATTAGGTGGGAGATACCTTTAATGGTACTAGTCATTAATGCATAACAAATGCATGGACCCAATACATGATGTAAACCCTAATTGAGGTTGATTCAATGTATAACCTTAATAAGAGGTTGTCTACATGTGAAATCACTAATTAGGATGTTAGTAAACCCTAGTTGAGGGTGTATCCTTGTGAAACCCTAGTGGAGGGTGTATCATTGTGAACCCTGGTTGAGGATGTAACCTTGTGAAACCCTAGTGTAGGGTGTATCATTGTCAACCCTGGTTGAGGGTGTATCCTTGTGAAACCCTAGTTGAGGGTGTATCATTGCGATTGCTTATAGGCAACTTTATAATAAAGTTATACCTTAAACTAAGATAAGTCCATATCATGTGAGATAGCTGGACAATTGTAATGTGTGTCCTATGCATTATATGCTAAGGGTGAGTATTCTGTGATGGAATGTATTAAGAGGGGAAATACCTTAATACAAGATAAAGTTGGTTAACTCAAGAGGGTCTGAATTAATGAGAAATGGGAAACCCTAACCCTGGTAAGGGAATAGTGGTGTTACCCTTGAATAATGATGTTATATATTGTTTTGCATGGTGTTGATATGAAATTGATGTATTATCATCTGTACTAACCATGCAGGTATGATGTGATGATGAACATAGCCAGGTATGAGCTATGACATTTTATGTATTGACATTGTTTATTGGGCCTTATGTGCCATGCTATACCTTATTGCCTAGTATGAGGTAATAAGAGAAGTAATGGGCCTTAAGTGCCATGAGAAGATGTTTATGTAATAAGCATCATATTTACCTTGGCCAGGTGACCTGAAGGTGATAATTACCTGAAAAAGTGGTAATAATGCTCAATGATGAGCTAAGGGTTTGAATACCCAGAACCATATGATTATGGCATTGAGTTGCAAAGGAATGAAAATTCCCAGTATTGAAATGAGGGACTGAGATCCCCATGTCTTATAAAGACTGAGAAGTGATTAATGGAAATAGTACATGTTTTCTTTATATCATTTGTCTTTTTAAGTTATGTTTGGAAACTTGGCTGATGCTAAAAGAATATGATAATGTACTTAATTAATCAAGTGATACCATATAATGTAGTTGCCCTGATCACAGATCCATCAGCGTCAGAATTAGCTGAATGGTGAAACGAGTTTACTTCGAACGCATATTTTTGAATATGTGGGGGTAATTGGGCAATTATATCGTTATGCCCCATAGGCATTGCTACGGGCTATGTCCTATGAACAGGATTTGTTACGGACCATACCCCAATAAGAGTATGGCTACGGGCCATGACTCCACAAAATAATACCGGGCATTGGCTATGGGCCATATCCTGAAGAGAGTATATGCTATGGGCTATAACTCTTATAGTGATGTTTCCAGTATACCCTGGAAAGCTATCTAGAAGAGACACAAGATGTCCTGCATGTTATCTCGTACTGACCGAGATAGTTGAGGTCATGGGAATCTGGATCTTCCATTGACCTATGTGTGGTACCGATGCTTTACGTAACCGTGGTCGGTTGGAGTATGAGCAGTATACCTCATCTCCTCAGGGCATAAGTATGATTGTAAAACGTAATCAGCCGTGTAGCATATTTTCTTAGGGTTGAATTGTGAGAATCAATGGTTGATGATACATGGTCCATTATATCATAGTTGGATAAATGATATACATGTTCTTCATATTCCTTCTTAAATGAATGACTTGCTTCTTAATCAAGTTATAATTGAAATGATTGCATAGAGAATACTGCTCTGCATATCTTATTCAATGATTTACCTACTGTTGAGTAAATATAATTCTACTGCTCAGTGTTATTCTATTATCGGCAATAACAATGTTTCTGGCGGAGAGTTTTATCTCTCGCTGGGACAATTTTTATAATTGTCTCACCCCCATGGGATTAAATTTTTAGGTAATCACTGAAGCAGAGGAAGAAACCTTTCAGTGGGTGAGCAACAACAGCAGCAGTCATAGGGACAGCAGTGATCCAACAGGTGGAGACATTGGCTGTCTGGTTTTGTGTAGATAGTCCTATGAGTCGTCTATGTACTCTCGGGTCCTAGGAGTTAGTGTTTTGATTCTCCGATCTGAGATTTTGTGCAAAGAGGCATGATATGTATATATATGAACCAGGATGTAATGTTTTACTTTGGTTCTAAATGAAAGAGTTTTCCTATGAATGGATCTCTTGATAAATGGTTTTAATTTTTAGTGATTTTCAGTAATCCGCTGCTAACGATCGCTTCCGCATGTTTTATTATTGTTAATGACACTTGTTATCTTAAATGATGGCGGGTTTCGTCACAAATTCAATTCCTTCATTAGGATTCAAGTTCCTCTCTCTTTCCTTATTCTTTTGATAAACCATATCTTTTGGTAATTAGGGATTCGAAAGTCCTCTTACTTAATCTCTTTCATACTTGCCTTCTAACCAAAAGACACGAAATTCTATTTCCTTTAATAGAAATTACTTCTTTTTAGCAATATCACAAAATTCATTAATAATGTTTCACATTATCCTCTTATTTTGCAATTTTAGTATTTTCTCTTTCCTTCCTCTTTATTGGGACTCCTTGGATCCCATGAAACTCTATTATTTTGAAATCCTTTTATTGGATTCTCATTATCCTTCTAGATGCATCTAAATGCATTAAACGTCATTATTTCCCATTATCTTATTTATTTCTTATTAAAATATCTCTTTTTGAGGATTTCTCTTTATTTCTCTTTTATTTTCCTCATTGGTATTACTTTTATCATTAGGAATCCTTGGGATACGAAATTCCACAAAGGATAACTCAATTATATCTCTTTTCACTTGTTTTCCACATTTTATCATTATTTTCAATTTCTTTCTTTATAAAGAAATACTTAATTGATCTTTTCTTTTCTTATTGCACTCTTTATGCAACTTTGGACTCCTTGGAACCCAAAGAACCTAAGAGGCACGAAATCCTTCTTTGTATTTGCCTTCTAAAGGTTTCCATCTTATTCTTTTCTTGAATATTCAATTATTCGTTCACTAATTGAATTTTCTTATTATTTGGGCCCAATAGCCAATAAAGCCCACAACACAAACATCAAGGCTATTGTAAACAAAATCCATGTTTCCAAAACAAATTATACCATTCTTTGTTCAATTATCTTTAATATGAGAAATTACATTTCTCACCCGATGAACCCAAAAATTGGGGTTGTAACATCCTTCCCCTCTTATAGGAATTTTGTCCTCAAAATTCTATCAAGCAAACAAACAATTCAGGATAAGACTTTTCCATGTCCATCATTGGCCCCTATGTGGCTTTACCATACTCATGGTGTCTCCAAAGAACCTTTATCATCACATATTCTTTTCTTTGAGTTCTTTCATCCTGGCGTCTATAAACTGCACAGCTAGACTCAGGCCATTTCAGCCTCCCTTGGGGCCCACTAGGTTCATTGCTCAGCACATGGTTGGGGTACCTCACATAGTGCTCTAAATCGGACACCTGGAACTCATCTCAGATTACTTCATCCTGAGGGGTAAAGTCAACCATAATCTTCTCCACCAATCCATCTCAAATGGACCCATGTATCGGGGACCCAACTTCCTTAGTTGTAGCTCAGAGGGGTCGAATTTTTCATGTCACATATTTCCCACAGTGAACTGCATGTTAGACTACTTTGCATCCGCTCACGACTCTTGTCGTCTCTAGGCTCCTTTCACCCATTGCACGATCAAAGTGACTTCATCTACACACACTGTGGTCCTTTCACCAACATCACCTTACTGAAGTGGTGACCGACACAACCTCCCTTATAGAGCTTCTTTAAATCCCAATACTGGCTATGGTGGTTATCTTCACATCTTTCATAGAAAAAGAACTGTCTCTAGCCATCACCCTGAATGAGCACATATGCTCTCATCAGACCCTTTAGTCTGGATCATACTAACCATTAGTTATGGGTGATGAACTATACTAACATCGAGTTCTTCATGTACCTACTTCCACCTTTTGGAAGGGAACCTTTAGGTCAAACTCAAGAACCTTTGGACTCGCTTCAAGGTTTAGTTGAACCATCTCTCTCATGGGTAGTTCAACCAGATCTGTCCCTTGACAGAACTCTTTCTTTCTCATGTCATCTAGGTAAGGCGATCTACCATAACCCATATTGCATCTCGACCTTCCTTGGCCTAGGGGAGACCTATCACAACATCCATAGTGATGAACTCCCATTCCCTCTTAGGGACTCTTTTGTCCTCTATATCGATACACTGGGTTACTGGGGTTCGTCCTTTACCTCCTGGCTTGCATGTCCATATACCACATGCAACTTCATCTTAAGCATCCAAAGTGCTATTTCCATTTACTATTTTGGTAGAACCACAGTGTATGGTGATCTTCAATCATGATTTCCTGTATGTCGTGATTCCTCAAGATCGATTCCTCCGAAACCCTAAACCACTCTAGTCGGGGTTTCATCACCTTCTTTTCCAAAGAAGTGCATCTGAGGTTCTACCACCATCCTTTTATTGCATCAAGGACTAGACTGGCTAACCAAACATCCATTAACTGATCTCATTACATTAGTGTTATCCACACATATCTCCTTTTCCAAACTTTAGCCAAACAACCTCTTCTAGCCAAACTAGGCAGCTATAACTCAACCAGAGCATCCATTACCACTTCACATCCTTAGGTATAAGGTAACATACACCTCTATGTATTCCACTTATCATCCCATCTCAACTCTAGGTCTGTATTCATCAAGTACACTCTCTGATCTCATCAACATGGTGATGAAACTCAACCTTGTAAGACTCACCTCTTGGTTTTGAATTCAACCTGGTATAACTCATCGCTCATGCTAAAAACATCCTTATAAGATGACTACCTTATTTCTCTTTAGCGTTTGCCAACCATCCATGTATCATTCACTTTACCAGGGTATGTTATCTTCTCTGTCCTCATACCTCATAGCAACATTCCAACTCACATCATCTTTTATCCTTGGTGTATGGCATGCGTACTATCCTATCTCTCACTCCCATAACAAGAGGAAATAAGCATTTAGCTGTAGTCCAAATACAGAGTTCTTCCTGTTCCAAGAGTAGAGATGGTACATCCCACCTTGCCAGTACACCATTAAATCTAAGTTGAAACGTGTTGTTTATGCTTCTATATTACAATCATCTTGATATTCAAGTTACCTCCATGGAAAACTAGTTTTGAACCTACTTGGTTCACCTCACAATCCTTGGTCATTTCCTCTAGGTCTATAGGGTACCGGCACTTTTGGGGTCATCCCTCTTCCCTCGTGCATCAAGAGAGTGCCCTACTCATCTACCTTTTGGGTCCCATGAGTTCATGAAGGTGATCAATCTCCTAACCCATGGCCCTCAGAAAATGATAGTTGTTACCTCCCGACCCTATGGTCATGTGCAATTGGTGAATTAGGTAACTCCTACTTTCATCGGTCTTATCCCTACCTGACCCTAGGATAGACTTAGGATTCTCCATTTATAGTACATGTCCAACTTAGAACCTTACCCAAGCCTTCATTATCTCTCTCTCTCTGCATTCATGGGCTGACTTTCCTCCTTTCATAGGGGTCATGGTGACCTATCCACCTTGGGCAGGCCCCTTACCGGTTACCTCCATGGTAACTCATCCGTATGCACTTAGATATGGATATCTATGGGTCTACAGGTTCATTCTCCTACCATGTACTTTTCACTTAGATTCTCAAGATCCTTTGAGGCCTCTTTAGGTTACCTTAAACCAACAAAACTGATATACACCCTACCAAAGGGGACCCTCTCCCAGGCTGGGAGGAAAACTATGTCTTGACAACAAGGTCACAAAAGCTCTTAGGTATAGGGTTTACATCCACATTAGCCTACTTAACCCTAGCAAGCTATTAAGGCACAAGCAGATCACCTACTGAACCATGCTAAGTCATACTTGTCGTCTTTCCTCGATGTTGGATCGAGATCATACTTTCCTTTATCATCAACCTAGTTATGAGGGGTTCATCAAACATACCTTAAACTTAAGGGGCTTCCCTTTTCCTCTATACATGAGGAGTACCATACTCGCTTCTATAGGAACTCAACTCTCATCATGAGCATTAGGTACACCACTTCCCCTCTTAGGCCTATGGACCCTAGGTTCACTTGTAGGTGTCCAACTGCATACTGTATCTCTTAACCACAAACCAAACATGTAACAGTTATGACATACACTTCCTGTCATCTTTTTCCTTGATCAACAGTTTAAAGTTGAATTCTCCTCAAGGAAAATCAACAAGGTACAAGGACTCATAACTTGATACTATACCTCTCTAGGTCTAAGGAACTCTCCTTCTCATCTATACCATAGGTATAGAGGTACCAGTAGACTCATCCTCTCTCTAGGGTTTGGTTCTTCTCATGGTAACCAAGACATCAACAAACCCTAGGGATCAAGCATGTGGTGACCACTATCATCCACTTAGGTCACATCATCCTCGACTCCTCATTGTTCCTCATATCTCGGGGTATAGGTTTATGACCTTCTTGCTTGGTGTCCCACTCTCTCTCTAACCCTACAACCAACCTCAGCATTAGAGGTCCTTTCTTCATGAAGGGTCGACCTCAAAAGCATGCCCCTACCTGGATGAAGCCTATGTTCAACTTATGTTTTGCTCAAGGTTATCCATAGTTCTTTATGCTTATTTCATAAGCCATCCTTCATACTCTCCTGGTCAGGGTTTCAACCCTTTGCTCGCACTACTAACGTACCTTGTATGCTATGCCCTACTTGCATAAGCCCATAGGGTTTCTAAGTTCCTTTACTAACATTATCATCTAAAGAGCTATCCTTTAACCTAACATGCACAACCCTTCCCAGGGTTGGGTTTCCAAAGGTGCTAGGTCACCCATGGATCATATGGAATCCCAAAGGAATGTCCTTTCAAACACCTGGTCTAACTCATCTCTCTCTAATCTTCACTTAGGGTTAGGGTTAGCATCATCCTCAGAGGGTGTGCCAGGTCTCTACTTGCAATGGAGATCTCTATCTCTAAGACTAACTTATCCTCCTAACAAGAAGGTCTAGCCTCAGGTCTCTTCTGAGGACATGACAACTTATGTCATACGACCTAAGCATGTATCTATTCTTTAATTTGCGCTTAATCTATTAAGCTTCTGTCCATGACATCTTATTTACATGCTTTTCATTAATTTGGTGGAGGATTCCTTAAACCTTATTAACCTTACCCATACCTCAAGAGGGTGAGGAGAAGAAAGAAAACCCTAATCCTTCAGGTCCTTAATAGAATTTTGTGATGAGAAGGGATGAACAAGATGAGAAAGTCCTAAAGGTATCTTATTTCGATTCATACCCTAAGACTTTGGCCAGACAGTCACACAGATCCGGGAGTCCTTGTATTCTGACTAGCGGTGCGGAGGAAAATATTTCCAGCCCCCAGTTGTGATCCTTTTCTAGACACCTCCGTCTTTTGGATAATCCTCTAATAAATCCCTTGGGTTCTATGGAGTTTGTAAAATTTAATAATTATTAATGGTTAAATGAGAAACCTAAGCTCTGATACTAATTGTTACGACCCCACCTCTAGGTAACCCCCAATTAAGGGAGACCGAAAGGACAGAGCCGTTAACCAATAACCTGAATCAAAGGTTCGACAAATAATCATTAACAATTATTAAATTCTACCAACTATACTGAAATATGGTAAAAATAAAAACTTTACATACCTTTTAAAAATGGGATTTCAAACTTCTATCCACATAGATACTAATCTATCTAATCCTCCTTTGCACTTTAATTCTCATTTAATACCACATATGCCACTTTACTGTTTGTTCTTTTCATTGTACCTAAAACGCCGACAAACAAAACATCATTCAGCCGAAGCTGGTATGTGGGGGAAACAATGATCATGCAAATATGTTAACAACGTAATCATTCAATTAATCATTTAACAACCAAGATTACATTTTAAGCCATACTAGTCAATCCTTACCTATCCCCTAACTCTGTGCTATCCCTTGTATGCTACCTCTCTTTAGGTAGCTTCTTACCCCCATGGACCTACCTTACAGGTAGCCAATACCTAGGGTAATAGAGTCGCATGGCACTACCCGCAGGTAGCCCAATATCTAACTCGTGATGACTTGATGGTCCTACCCCATTGGTAGCCATTTACTAAGTCATCTAATGACCTGATGGACCTACTCCATTGGTAGCCATTTACTAGGTCAATTATTAAGCCACAGAGGGGACCAGGATCGGAACTAGTAGGCACATATCTTATGTGATAGTCATAGCCACATTATAGTTTGCATGAATTAAAATCATCCAACAATTAATTTATGACATCGATGAAAACTTCGGTAAATTTCAGAAAACTAACTCGAGATATTCATAAGTGTAACCACATACCTGTATTGCAGATTCATATATAGAATTAATGAGAACATAGAAATCCCAATCAAGCAACCAATCATGCACAGAATCCTGAAATAAATATACCAATTTCCTTTTATTAATATTTATTCAATATCATCATCATTGTTAGGATTTCTATTCCAATTTTAGGGTTCCCTTGGGAATTAGGGTTTTGCCTCCATTCTTAGTTATCAAGAACCCTAATTCATCAAATCTACTTAAAACCTTTAAATTCTCTCCTTTTAATATTCTTAACAGTCTTAGGATCATCATTTAGTATTTTACTTCCCTAATTCGAAATATCATGGTTTTCCTCTTCTTTTACCCCAATTAGGGTTCCCATATGAATTATTATTCATTTATGGATTACAACCCTAAATCTACCAATTTTGTATACCAAACGGATGAAAACTCTATATTATTAATCAACAGGTTAATATCTTTCAAATTAACCTATTAGTCTTCAAAGATGTATCCTTTATATTCAATTTAGGGTTTCTAAGGTTTCCTACAAAAACCTAATCATCTTAATTACCTTTATTAAGGATTCTCTAATCCAAACTATGTTCAAGAATCTTTATATTACAATTGTATTCTTGCAATATCGTGTTATGGCCACTAAAACTCATATTTACTCAAATCAGGGTTTTTAGTCCATTAAACCATGTTAATGATCATAAAACCCTAAAACCAACATACTAATCATCTTTTATGATTTTATCATTCCTTTTATTCATAACAGGTTAAGATTGATCAAAAACATATAAAAGATTCATCATGTTCATTTTTACATCATTCTAGGGGTTTTCTATCAATTAATGCATCAAAAGATGTAAAACCCTATACTTTTTGAGATTCAAGCAGAATTAGGCTTCATACATAATTTCTTTGTGTTCCTCTCGTTCTGAGGATCAATTTTCATATAAGACATGTTTTAATCCGAGCTACCAATCTTAAGTTATGAAATTTGCAAAATCACTTACTTTTGGGCCAATCAGAACGTGCCACTTGTCCTGCTCCATGCAACGTTGCCTTGCAGATTTGTAAACATAACGAAAATATGAAATTACCCTCCACTTAACCAGAAGATCCAGCACATTGTGTATGGGTAGAACGGTCTAACGACCCTTAGGTCGTCTCCTACCTTTGTCCAGCCGTAATGGCCGCCGAGGATGGCTCTTTGTAGGGCTGATCTGCCCTCTCCAAGGTATGAAACTCCACTCCAACCTTTGCCCCACGTTCGCCATGGCTGGGTGCACCCACAACACCCTAAATACTCGGCCAAGATGTCCAGGGTTGGCAGGGTTTACCCACCATTGCAGCCGCCTTGTGTAGCCGTGCTGCTGCTGTGGCGCGCTGTTGAGGGCATGGCGATGCTTACTGGAGCTTGCTCTGACATCAGGGAAGGTGCAGCTTCTTTCGCAACCCACTTGGTCTCCTAGTTGTGCCAGGATCACAACGCTTTCCTCTGCTAGGGTTTATGGATGATAACATGGAAGAAGAAGAGAAGATGGTGTGTGGGATCTTTTGAACTCGACCCAAGGCCTTACCCCTTATATAGGGGAGTGTAGGAATGCCCTGGGATGCTTGATCTCGAAGCAAACAAACTCTCTCTTCCAAAAGGAATTCAATTCCTTCAGTAGGATGGAAGTTCCTCTCTCTTTCCTTATTGTTTTGATAAACCATATCTTTTGGTAATTAGGGATTCGAAAATCCTCTTACTTAATCTCTTTTATACTTGCCTTCTAACCAAAAGACACGAAATTCTATTTCCTTTAATAGAAATTACTTCTTTTTAGCAATATCACAAAATTCATTAATAATGTTTCAAATTATCCTCTTATTTTGCAATTTTAGTATTTTCTCTTTCCTTCCTCTTTATTGGGACTCCTTGGGTCCCAATAAACTCTATTATTTCGAAATCCTTTTATTGGATACTCATTATCCTTCTAGATGCATCTAAATGCATTAAACGTCATTATTTCCCATTATCTTGTTTATTTCTTATTAAAATATCTCTTTCTGAGGATTTCTCTTTATTTCTCTTTTATTTTCCTCATTGGTATTCCTTTTATCATTAGGAATCCTTGGGATACGAAATTCCACAAAGGATAACTCAATTATATCTCTTTTCACTTGTTTTCCACATTTTATCATTATTTTCAATTTCTTTCTTAATAAAGAAATACTTAATTGATATTTTCTTTTCTTATTGCACTCTTTATGCAACTTTGGACTCCATGGAACCCAAAGAACCCAAGAGGCACGAAATCCTTCTTTGGATTTGCCTTCTAAAGGTTTCCATCTTATTCTTTTCTCAAATATTCAATTATTCGTTCACTAATTGAATTTTCTTATTATTTGGGCCCAATAGCCAATAAAGCCCAAAACACAGACATCAAGGCTATTGTAAACAAAATCCATATATTCAAAACAAATTATACCATTCTTTTTTCAATTATCTTTAATATGAGAAATTACATTTCTCACCCGATGAACCCAAAAATTGGGGTTGTAACATGTGGCGTTTTCCTATTAAGTCAAGGTTGAACATCAAAACCTAGTAGGTACCCTACAACCACACTTTATTCAAATGTGGTAGTGGGAACATATTACTATGGATTTTGTGGTGGGGTTACCTAGAATATTACATGGTTTTGATTATATATGAGTTTTGTGGATAGACTAACCACAAGTTCATATCTAAACTCTAGAATCAACTACATGAAGCCTTGGGAACTGGCTTGAACTAGCATTGCATCTCATCATCAAAAAAGTCGATGATTGCAAAGGACAATTTAAACTCTAGAGGGAATGTTGAAAGCGTGTGCATTATAGTTTAGTGCTAGTTGAGATAATCACCTTAGTCTTTTGGTGTTTGCATATAGCATTATGTATCTTTCTAGTTCATACATGAGCTTTTTTGAAGTTTTATATCGAAGAAAGTGTTTATATCCTATTTGTTGATATGATGTTGGAAAAAGAAAATTCTAGATCTAAAGTTGGTAAAAGAGAAAATATCGAATATGTGCAATCAAAATGGTTGAAAATTGTACTAGACAGACCAAAAAGATGTGTAGAGATATGTCACATACCGCTTTAGTTTGAGGTTGGGGATGAGGTTTACTTGAAAGTGTCACCATGTAAAAGTGTACTAAGGTTTTGAAAGTGAGGAAAACTAACTTTTGCAAACATGGGTGCCTATCCAACCATCTAGGGAGTTGAACCAGTTGTATGCATAGTTGGTAAGGCGTCCATCTGGGCGCCAGCTAGTCGATCGGTCATATGGGGGTGGGGGGGACCGCTTGCTCCCACGCTTGGTAAGAATATTTGATTTGGCATCCGCCTAGTCTGACTGGGTGGTTGGGAGGCCACCTAGTCTGACTGGGTGACCCACATGCCTGTTGGGCGGTTGTTTTCTTCTCCTGTCGAGGCCCATTAAGTCAATATTTTTTAAAATCCACTTGAGTATTAAAATCATTTTTAAATTGTTTTTGCATTTGAGACTTGAGAGATTTTTATTTAGTTCATGTTATTATACTACTTCATAGGTTGTTGTAACTATGGATCTTTTTGCAAATTTTCTTATTCATCAATGACACATTATTTTTTTAATTTATAATGTTTGTACTATGTGTTATGTGTTTTTTTTCTTCTAATTAAATTAATTATTGCAGCCATGAGTTTAAGGAATAGAATGTCTCAATGATTATTCTTTTACTGTCATTTTAATAAATAAAAGAAGGTTGGATAAGTTTTACACACATATATGCATAGTTATATACATAACATAGTATATATGAAAATTTATAAATATATATTAATATATGTATAAAATTTCATGGAGGTGGGGGGAACCAATGCCTGGGTGGCTGCCTAGGTGACCTAGTTGCCTGTGTGATCTCAACATCCTACTGAGGAAGGCCACCACCCAACCATCCCAAAAACCACAGTTGCATGCAAACTTGAGTTTCCTCTTGATCTAGCCAACTTACATGATGTGTTTCATATATCCATGTTGAAGAAGTGTCATCCATGTATAGAGAAGATCAGAGATTCATATCCAATTCAACTAACAAAAGATATCTCCTATGATGAAGGTCATATACAAGTTCTAGAGTGTATCATTTTGAAGCTTAAAAAGAGGGAGATGACCTTATTGAATGTCCCTTGGAGGAATCATGGTGTTGAAGAAGCTAGATGAGATTTTAAGTTAGGTATATGTAAGAAGTATCCTTTCCTCTGCTAAGAACTTTGAATTGAGATTTTTGTTAGAGGAGAAGATTGTTACAACCCATACCTTTCTATAATTGTAAGTTGAGGGTTTAAAGATATTTTTTATGTTATTTACACCTTTATTTAATCTAATTAACAATTTTCATGATTAACTGGTTGATATATGTACTATTATATGGGGTGATTGTTGATGTTAATTTTTGAACCAAGATTTGAGATTTTAGTTGACTTATTTTTTGTCTAGATATAATTGTGAAGTCCTATAGATACTTTCATCTATAGTATTAATGATCAATTATAAGAATGCATTAAGTCTTGATAATAGAATAAGTGGAATAAAAATATGGGTTTGCCCTAAATTCTATTGAATTATATTCTGAATTATTGATCTACTTGATGATTGTTTCTAGGTAGACATTGATGAAGTTCAATGAATAATTCGCTCTAGTATTTATAGTATTCTCAGATTATTAGTTGAAGAAGAATACCTCATTGATGTCCATATTTTAGTTTACATTTAGCATTTTGAAAGAGAATGTAGAAGCCTAAAGTACAATGATAAGTTAAGAAATGTATAGTAGTAAGATTATCAGTGAAACAAATAAATCAATTAAACATTAGATGCCTAGAACACTGTAGAATCCATCATAGAGGTCTTCACTTTTAAGAATGAAACATGTCTAATGATTGGTAGAGTCTAGGATGAGGTAAAAGGAGTGTACCAAAAAGGTACATGGGACTAAGCCCAGCAAGGACAATCTCCTCAATTTTGTAAGATACCTAACATTAATGAGATATTTTTTTGTTACATTATTCAGTTCATTTATTTTAGATACTACTTAGTAGGTCAGCCCTTGTGGAACCAATGATGTAGGTAGTTAAGTCAAGTTGTTTGACTCTCCGCCTTATTACCCATGTTTACAGGAGCAGTCTAGTCTATGTGGACAACAATTTAGCGGGCGAGTCCAGACATGGTGAGCTCAATTGCAAACCAAGGATCTAGTTTAATAGACTTTGAGTCTCAGGTCTACTCTAAGTATTATACATTGAGATCATAGTTTTGCACAATACTTTCATATGCCATGATACACTTCATGTGCGTCCAAGGCCTAATAAAAGGAATAAAATATCTAATTAATAGATTTAGTTTATTAACTATTTCACTTATTTTCATATCTATTACCATGTTAGATGGTTCACATTTTTGAACTTTGGTGCCTATATTATTATTTTTTTAGTTCTATTAACTGCATATAAGTGAATTATAGTGGTTTATTGTTGATTTTCTACACTTTGAGCCAAAAGCTCACACATTTTTATGAAACATTTTTTAGGAACCGCTCAACCTCAATAGCAAGAGTCAAAGGGTAGATATCATCAAGAGATGATCAGTTGAGGTATTGATAGTAGTATTTATTTAGTTAGATGGTCACTTATCCTTCCTTGAGTCGTAGGAATGTGACAGTGAGGATTCCGATAAGTTTTGTAATTTTGATGTAATTGGTCTAAATTAAAGAAAGAACTAGATTATATTAATTGGGGATGATGTAGGAATTTAACTCAATGGTGAACATATGATGTCTATGCTTAACTTATATATTATCTTTTAAGGTAACATCATTTTTATACGAATCTATATAGTTAAAAAAAATCAAGGCTAATATTCAGTAAGTGATTAAAAGTGAATGGGTAGTCTAAGACCTCTTTGGTGGGCTTAGACCCTAGTTAGTGGATTTAGGTCACATTATAATGGGTCCTAAGAACATGGGGTTTAGCCTCTCATGCACGACATGAGATCAAAGAAGGTTTTGAGAAGATGGAGAACATAAAAAATGGAGAAAACCCCTATAGACAGGTGTAAGGATGATCACCTCTAAATGGGCGTAAGGATGATCACCTCTAAATATTGCTGCAACCAAACAACAATTTAGTTGTAAAACTACTCATATGTTTTACGATGATATGAGATCCATGTCTCCACATCTCTGTATCCTTTATCTTTGGACTCCGTAAATCACATTTTATCCCCTCTTTTCTGACGTTCTCTTAGGTGTTGTACAAAGAGGCTTATACACACCTTAAAAACAAACCATCAGATGCTTCCTATCTTAATTGTTGTCTTTAGGGAAATATTGGTGTCACCGACTGGGAAGTCAATGTCACCGAGTAGGCTTTTTACTTGAATTAGGAGAGGCTATCATGGTGCCACCGAGATGGATATCAACGACATCAAGATTATATTGAGGCTCTTTGATCTTTATTTCCAGAGCCACCAAGTTGTTTGTTTATGGCACTGACTTGGTGTCTCACTCGTATCGAGTCCCATCTCAATTCTATCAAGATGACTCTATGATTTTGCCTATTTTTTTCATGTCAGTCGTACCGATTCTCTACAATTTGTACTTCATTTGTCTGCAATAAAGCAAACAATGCAACATGCTATAATAATATACATAATTTTGGACCAAATGTATTTAAGATACATATAATTAATGAAAAATAGGTATCACAATGTATTTAATAAAATGATGTATAGAATAGGTGAATATTAGAGAATCTCCCATGAAAACAATCCTAAAATAGTCTACAAAATGGTAGTGAAAATATGTGCATCATGGATCCAGGCGGGACCTAACTTCACAACACACATGGCATACTCAACCAAAGAATAAGTTTAATCTAAACAAAAACATTAATCAACCCATTAATCATGAAAAACGTTAATAAGGGCAAATAAAGGTGTTATTAACATCAAAATGATCAAAACCCTCAATTACCAATAAAGAAAAGTATGGGATCTAATAAACTCCCCCTCTAATAAACATTTCATCTTAAAAACCATACAAGAGGGAAGGAAACTTGTTATACATACTCAAACTCCCGTTGTATCTTTTTAAACACCATGATTCCTCTAGAAGACTTTCACTATGGGTATATCTCTCTTTTTAAACTTCTATATTCTACGCTCTAGAATTTGTATTAGACCTTAAAGATAATGGATATCTTCTATTAGTTTCACTGGCTTTGGATCTATGATCTTCTCTTTACCTAGATTTCACTTCTTCAACATGGATACATGAAACATATCATGTATTTTGGCTAGATCATGAGGCAACTCAAGTTTGTATGCAATTGTTCCAATTCTCTAAATGATTGGATAGGGACCTGTTGGGAAATATGGGCACAAAGTACATCAATGGAATTTTTTTATCTATCCATATTCCAATAACAACAAGATTGTGTCAACTACTATGAAATAGGAAGGATGGTTTGAGTGTGTTATACCTGGTCCTCGAGCACGTCTAATGAAAAAAATTGCTTCTTTGCAACTACTGACAAGTTGCTCTTGGATGGTGGTTGTGCAGCTCCTGGTCTTCATCATAAATAGTTGTTTGAATAACCTCTACAACATCTCTAGTGGTCTCACCACAAACTATAAGTTGACTTTACTCTCCGAGAAGTAGCCAAAGGACTCTTGCCTCTAGAGTATTCAACACAGACCAACAAGAACTCCTATCGTTCACCAAGATGAGATAGGAAAGAGTCTTCCCTCCCATTGGTGTACTAGTCATCAACCTGCTCTCCCACAACAACAACTTCTCAATTATGCCCTCCCTATTGGGTAGGACTTTTCTGGGATCTCTTGGTAACCACAACCAGAGAGGACAACAGTTGTTAGATCAACTGATTCTCAGTTGTTCGTGTTGTAGTTGCCTTTTGGGAAGCCCCCATTACCCCACAATTTATAGGCAAGGTTAGGGTCAGGGTTCCCAGTCTGTACGAGATTGTGTGGGAGTGGAAAGGATCAGAAGAACTTGAACTTTCACAACCTGTGAGATGCCAAATAGTCATGTGGCACACTGAGATGATCATCTGGTGGGCATGACGGTCATCTCGCACTGCCAAGCATCCTTTTGGAAGTTTCCCAACTGTATATGAATTTGTAAATTTTGATTTTAATTAATGTCACATGTTAATTCCGTGTACCCCAAGTAAAGTACAATAAAAACTATTTGGGAAACATCTAGAACCTTCGTTCGTCCCAACCAAGCCATCACATCCAAGTGAGACACCCATCTCACTCACCCAGACGCCTGTCTGGTGAGTCGAGACGAGCCGGTCAATTCAATCACATTGAACCAGTCGGATCAAGGGCATAACTTTGCCTATTCAAAATCTGATTAGCATGCCCATCCAAACAGACATCTCAAAACTTGAGACACCCATATGGCATACCTAAATGTCCATCTCACTCAGTGAGATGGTTGTTTGGTAGTCCATTCAGCCAATCTATCGATCTATTGTGTGAATTGAATACCCAAACACTTTATAATCAATCCAATTGTCATTCAAGATCAAACTCCTCTTCTATATGAGTTTATATGTGTGTGACCCTATAGGTCCCATGCCACGTTGGAAATGAATGTCCATAACTAGGTTATGTTATTACAAGCAAAGAGTGGTGCCTAGTCACACATTAGTGCTACCCAAGTGAATGGAAAGTTGGAGAACAAATTCAACCTACAATCTGTGTAAGTTTTTGCAGAGATTGTATAATTTCTATGTCTCTGATATCTAGGATGAACTCGAAGCATGGAAGGTCATCCTCTCAATGTTCAATCCATGTTCCTTGAACTAAGAGTAGACTATTTGAGAGAATGTGACCTCAATATCAAATATTGATTCACATGTGCATGTCCTTGCCTTTGTTAGTCTCGCTTATCAAGTGGCTAGGAAATCATACTCCAGTAGAAGGGACAAACCCCATATCTATCAATCACAGTCTATCCCCTGTGTCAAAGTCATCCAATCATCACTGTTATAACAACCCATCATTCAGTATTGGGTTTGATGATGTCAAAGCTTACCCAATGACATGTGTTGAGTGTAGTTTTTTCGGGTCTAAGAATCACAATCACCACCTTCATATGATTTCGGGTCTAAGAATCACAACATTTAGAATATTGAGATGACATTCCTCATATATGCTCCCACTAAATCTTTTAAATTCACAAATTTCATCCTTTGTTTTGATTCAAGTAAAACTCTCCGACTATCTTATCAAATCAAAAGATCCTTATTCCTGACATGCTTGTTTCAATCCCAAATTGAACTTTGTAGTTTATAGACTTTATTGTATTCTTGAAGTTATAAAACCCTTTAGTTTGTGTCACGTACACATCCTCTAATGTATTCCATTTAAGGAATCTTATTTTATCTTCATATCCCAAATCTCTTGGTCTATTTTAACTACAACAACAAGCTTGACAATTGGTAATGGAATTTCTATCATGTTAAAAAACTAGAACTTATTTGAAAACTTATTCAACCAATCTATCCTTTTATGTTTTCCATGTAGGTCTTTCCCATAAGACCTTATTTCACCCTTTAGGTATTACCCCTTAGGTGCTGCTATCAAGGTCCTACCTTGTGAGCTTACATGGATCTCATAATACTCAAAAATAGCTTCTAGATAACTAGTTGGTTCATCTATTATGACCAACCCATATAAATCATTGGATTCACAATCCTGCAATCTCAGATGTGTTCTACTAGAACTATTTTATTATGTGTTACATGATGAACTTTAGATTCCACAACAAGTTGTGTTTCTCTTAGTTCTCATTGTACCTCTTTTATTGATCTTGAACAATTTGATTTTTAATCTTACTCCTACTGATTCTTTAGGAACTCTGTTATCTTGTCATCAAAACACTTTTGTTATGGACTAGGATTAATTGTAACGTTCAAAAATCATGATTTATGGATAAACCTTCTTCAAGAAGCTATTTTCTTAATGTAGGTTTCAATCCTTTTAAACGTATAGGGACATTCTCAAATCATATCATATATGATGTCTAATAAACCATTTAGACAGTACATCATTTAGTGATAGCTTTATATTTATGAGGATAAGAAGGTTAGAATAATTGATAATCATATAATGACACATCATGGTATCATTTCTTCATTCCGAC
Source organism: Alisma plantago-aquatica (assembly GCA_963693085.1). Classification (NCBI taxonomy): domain Eukaryota; kingdom Viridiplantae; phylum Streptophyta; class Magnoliopsida; order Alismatales; family Alismataceae; genus Alisma; species Alisma plantago-aquatica. Next base: position 1,830,837,797 of record OY856409.1, read on the forward strand.
ACATCATCACATTCATATGGATTTAACTTGTGATACATTGCCACAATTCTTTCTTGAAGGTTCTCAAGTCATTGATGTAAAGTATTTCAACATTTGATCTCATCAAAGTTTCTTAATACTTTCATCAAAGTCATACTTCATTTATAATATCCTTGAACATTTTAAGAGATTAATGTGTTTGTCTTTAAGTGGTACATACATCATATTACCAGTAAATGAAGTATAAGCAATCATCTATAGTATTCTTTCATAGGATCTATATGAATCATATGTAATGAAAGCTTCATCCTCCGACTATGTTTAGTGAAGGACATCATGTCATATTGTGTGTGAACAAGACTTGCATGTTTCCTAAGGTTCAATAACCAAGGGAATCTACATCAACAATAATATGTATTCTATGCATGCAATTCTCATATTCACACAAGACAACTAATGCTAATGATAGTCTTGAGTTATCAATTATTATCTTTTGGTATAAACATTCATCTTTGGATCATTTCACACAAATATCCCAAGATGTTTTTGGTACAATGCCATACAAGATCATATCTTTTGAAATAGAAGCACTAACAAATCTTTATTTATAATCATCCTTGTCCATACAAGATGCATAAAGAACATGTTTCTATCTAATGGCATAATGAAATAGTAGTTCTAGTAACGCTATTACATGCCCATTTGGATATGATAAATTTAAACTTAGACTATGGATTCTACAACACTTGCTCTGCCTTATCCATATTTTTTCTTCTATGAGGTCTTTTACTTCTTGTCAAATCCTACACATCAATATGTCAGGTCTCTGATCTGGTATCATATACTAAAGCTTAAGAAGTACTGACATTTATCTTATATTCTTCATACCTAAAGTATAGGCCTCAGTGCCATCCTACTTCTTTAATTCCTCTAACCATAGTGGGAAATTTCTCTTCAAATATCTAGGCTGGTGACAATGGTGACAATTGCCTCTTTGTTTCTTTACTCCACCTTTTGCCTTGAGATTTTAAGACTTGGGCTTTTGGCTTGCTTTAGAACTCTTCTTAGCTTTGCCTTTTACTTTAGACTTCCCCTTTATCTTGCTGATCATCATCACAACTTGGGTTTGTCTTTCTTTATTTGTGTCTCAGCTATTCTCAACATGCCCAACAACTCTGTTAATGGTTTGTCAAAATTGTTCATGATGTAGTGCATGACAAGCTGACTATATGACTCTAGCACAGACTGCAAAATCACGTTAGTGGTGAACTTTTTGCCAAGGGGAATCCCAATCTAGCTAGGTTCTCCACATACCCAATTAGCTTGAGTACAAGAGGACCTACTAGATCTCATCTTCCATCCTACACTTAAACATTAACCTTAGAGACATCATATCTCTCTTGTTTTGCCTAATTGCGGTACATGTTCTTGAGATATGTGACCATCTCAATTGCCACCATATTATCATGCTTCCTTTGCAACTCATGGCTCATGAAGCATAGCATTAGACATTTGACACCCATGACATCTTTAGTATGCTTCATATTAGCATCCTTGCCAGCCCTTGGAGCATTTTGAGTTGGTTACTCTGGTTCTAACATTTCCAGGACATAGAGCTTGCACTCCTATGTGAGAAAAATTCTTAGCATCCTAAACCAGTTATAGAAGTTGTTCCTAGTAAGTTTGTCCTTCTCAGGGATTAATAGTAAAGAAAAATGATTATTTGTTGTTTCCGTTTGGTTCTATAAAAGAATTTGTAATTTTTCAAAAACTAATTTTTTTATTTGATTTGATTAAAATTTGTATGATAATAATTAGGTCTTTAATTTGTTATCGTTCTCATTATTTTGTGGAAATTGATAACCCTCAAGTATCAATTCAGAAAATTGTAGCAGATAATTTTCTAATGAGCCAGACCCAATATAATTCAATTGTGGCTCGATCAACGCCACAAACACAGCCAATAATCATGGTTGACAACTTTTGCCAATTGGATCATATGCATTTATGGATCGATGATATGTGCAAACCCTTGCCATAGTCATGTACATACTTATGGGCCCAGACGTTCTGTGAATCACCTGTTAAGCTTGACCCAATAGCCAATATGATAATAATTCACCCCATGAAGGAAGAACCTACATTATTACTATCACACTTCCACAAGGTAGATGGCTCACCACGCGGAGGCATAACCTATGCTTAGTTGAAAAAGTTTTTCATGTGTATTTCTATTAGAAAGCATCTAAGACTTAATATGTTTGATTGAGGGACTTTATATATATCATATACACATATTTTATATCCAATCACCACATATATAGTACGTATCATATACACGCTATATCCCACAACGTAAACATGCAATATAAAACAAAAAGTGATGGTTATTTCCATGTCTACTTGTAATTCCTTAGAACCACAAGGAATTACTACCACCTAGGTCAATCATCACATCCTATGTATGAACTTGTTGTTGGTGTAGACATGTGCTTGCCAATCTAGGTAGATCAGTTCAACACTTGAAGTGGTCATCTCGCCTCTTGTCCATTCGGTTGGTCCTCCTATCCAATCGGTGTTTGGATTCCTTCCAAACGTTCGGTTGGGCCCACCTGGCGGTCATTTGTTTCTATTGTCATGTCCTGCATCGTCCTCCCGATAGTTGGCTCATCTCATGAACTGGTCGTCTCAACCGGCACTGAACATCTTCAATGTCGTTGCATGAAAAGAAACTATCATATTACTACTTTATAACATTGAATAAGAGAAACCTTGAGTTATATTTGAGGGAAGAAATGGTAGGAAAGCATTAAATTTACTATGGGAAGAGGGAGGTAGAGGATCAGTATGCAGATTGAGATAAATAGGAGCCAAAACATCCAACCACTCATAGATAAAGAGCATTGGCCATAACCACCCTACACATCTACCATAAAAAACACTTTTAGGGAACACGTGCAAAATGCATATATATATATATATATATATATATATATATGTGTGTGTGTGTGTGTGTGTGTATGTATGTATATATATATATATATATATATATATATATATATATATATATATATATATATATATATATATATATATATATATATATATATGTATATATATGTATATATGTATGTATATATATATGTATATATATATATATATATGTATATATATGTATATATATATATATGTATATATATGTATGTATATATATGTGTATATATATGTATATATATGTATATATATGTATGTATATATATGTATATATATATATATATGTATGTACATACATATATATACACACACACATATATATATATATATATATATATATATATATATTTGGGATTATGTGGTCTTTGATCGAATAAGCATGTGAGAGTAGTTTAAATATTGACATCGTATGTAATAAATAAACAAAAAAACAAAAAATCTGATCATATCAGTTATCCTAAAATCTAGTAAATTGATGTGACTCTAATACCATTGTTGAGAAATACAGGCACAAAGTGTAGCAATGAAAACAAAATTTTATCTATTTGTATTCTTATAACTACACGATCGCGTCAACTACTATGAAATAGGAAGGATGGTTTTAGTGATTTATACCTGGTCTTGGAGCAAGTCTAGTGACAAAACTTGCTTCTTTACAACTCCTGATGAGTTTCTCTTGGATGGTAGATGTGCAGCTCCTAGTCTTCACCACGAACAACTATTTGTGCAACCTCTACAACGTCTCCGGTAGCAACTCCATAGACTGCATGTTGACTTTTCTCTCCAAGCAGTAGCCACATGACTCCTTCCTCTAAAGCAGTCCACACGGACTGACTATAACTCTTTTTGTTCACCAAGAACAGATAGGAAGAAGTTGTCCCTCCCATTGGTGTACTAGTCACCAACCTACTCTCATACCATGATAACTTCTCAGTTGTTCTCTCCCGTTGGCTATCCCTCCTTGTCAGGTAGAACTTGTCTGGTCTCTCTTTGTTACCACAACTAGAGAGGATAAAAAATTTCAGAGGAATTGATTCTCAGTTGTCTGTGATGTAGTTGTTTTCTGGGAATCCCCCAATACTTATCCTTTTATAGGCAATGTTTGGGTCAAGGTTCCCAGTCTGTACGGGATTGTATGGGAGTAGAAAGGACTGGAAGAAGTTGAACTTTCACAACCTATGAAATGCCAAAAGGTCATCGGGAACACCCAGTAGGTCATCTGGGTGCGAGATGGTCATCTGGCACTACTAAATGGTCATTTGACGGTTTCCCAATTGTATACAAATTTGGCAATTTTGATTGTAATTAATATCACATATTAATTCCTTGCACCCCAAGTAAAATACTCAAAACTATTTGAGAAACATCTTAAACCTTCATTCAGCCCAATTGAGAAATCTCACCTAATCGAGACGCCCGTCTCAATCACACAAATGCCCATGTGGTGAGTCGAGATGAGCGGGTTAGTTCAATCACATTGAACTGGTCGGTTCAAGGGCAGAACTTAGCCAATTGAAACTCTAATTATCTTAACCATCCAAACGGTCATATCAACACTTAAGATTCCTGTCTGGCATGGACAAATAGTTGTCTCAGTCAATGAGATAGTTGTCTGGCAGTCCAGTCAGCAATCAGTCAATCTATATCTTGAATTGAATACCTAAACACTTTAGTAATCATTCCAATTGTCATTCAATATCAAAATCCTCTTCTAGATGAGTTCCTATGTACCCAGAGGTTTCAATGTACACTTGTATTCCCTTATTCTCTACATTATGGATCTTGAAACATAAATATTAAGTGTCTATACGAGAATCACTTTGACATGATAGTAGTTTCATGATAGTCCAGCACCCTTACTTTTACATGCTCACAACCATCCAATTACAACGATCAACTAACCTTTGTTAAGTCTAGTTTGGTAGATGAACAACCAACTTTAATTGTATGTCTAGTTGCTTTTAATGATCAGCTACATCACCAACATTTGGCATACATGCCACCACAACTTCAGTTTTCTATATCCCTACCAATTTTATTTATTCCAAAACCCATGAAGAAGTTGGGTATGTTCAGTGTGGATCAAATAGAGCCACCAATATATATAGTAAAGGAACCCACTACTTATATTATTTTATTTCAATTGGGTGGTACACATGAGGATGCATGTATGTATACAAATTTATCTAGGATGATTTTATAGATGAGATGGTTCCTAGTGTGCCAATACCACATCATATATATATGCAAATATAGGTGAAAAGAGGAATCTAGATCCAGATACTCCACCTAATTTAGAATAGTTGGTGACATCGGTTGCAGATTTGTCACATGCTACCTTAGCAATATAAGAAGGTATTTCACTTCAGGTCTTCACTAATGAGTAGATTGTGTGGCCACCAAACATGTACCACTCGTGTTTTATGTATTTTCCTATTGATCCACACACAAGTATTGCATTACTTTTACTGATGAAGGAGTTATTGTGGATATTGTTGGATGGAATGCAGGGTGCAAGTCACTATCATTTCAAAAATCCTAAAAATTCATTTCAGCCACCATGGTCATTGCATCACGTATTACACCATGTATATCTCATGTTCAGGGTAACAAATTCTTACACCCCGATCTCACAATTACCATTAATCATGATATTAGGGCATAAATTGAGGATTTAACGTAATACAAATATCACCCTTAACTTTTTCTTCTTTTTTAAACTCTTTGTTTTTCGTGCATCCAATCACATAAACAACTTTTCAAGAGAATCAAACTTTGATTACTTTAATATGATCTCAACATAAATGATACACATCCATACATTGATTCTCAGGTACATACGACATGATAATTAGATACATTCTCTCTTATTAAGAAAACAAGATACAAAACATCACTTATAACACTCTCATATCTATACTAGGACCTAGAGTGACAGGGACTGACTAAACTTAACTATACTCAGACTTAACTCTTAGGGCATATCTACTCTGATGCAATGATCTTCTTCAAGTCCATGTGATATCCCTAAAAATTGTGAGTAGAGGGGTGACCCTACTCACGCAGTGAATGAGTACTTCAAAGAAATAGCCTAAAGCACTGATATAATTATAGATATACTTTTGAGAAACTGATATCAATTATAACAACAATAATCTTAAAGAGATTGATCATTGACATTCATAAATATTGAAGGATACTCGAGATATCAACAAGAGAAAATCAATATATGAGCATGCTTGATAAATTTCAAAGAGAACTAATAATTCAGAAACATACAAAGAATAATTGTTGGGAAACTGTACTTGAATCTTTCTTATCCTTTCTTACTTATAAGAAACTCTTTAAACCCATATGAACATATTTTAGCTTATCCCCTGATCATATGCAGTGTACTCTACATATGAAGAATCGTAACAAAATATGATCTCACTGTATAAGACTTCGCTTAAAACCCAGGAAGCTAAGTCTAGAACTGAATCTGGGTCTGCTTGACTCGAACCGTCATGTCTTACTAAGGCAGCTAAATAGCTGGCCTTTAACTAGACCTCTCCTTCTAGGATGAGTACACAGGTGAAGGGTCTGAGATGCTTTGTGGGCCTCATCTTGGTACGTTCATGTTGGGTAACCTATCTTATCTTAGGAGACTTCCTCAAGGGCTTCATCTCCCCGCACACTCTGTGGGTGTGATCCCATCCCTATATACTGGTCGCTGCCAGGGTGGATCGTTTCCTACCTACAGTGTAGACATCCGTAGGGAATCTACAATGTTCAGGACACCTATGTCTATTATTTTATTATTCTTGGAAAGCTCTTTCTACATTGTACTACTTGTCTGTGATATCTCTATGGTACCATGTCTATTTAATTGAAGTTTATAACACAACATGTATATCATCCTTAACTTGGCAGAGCAGTATATTCAAACATTGTAATATACTGAGAAATCAACATACTATACATGCAGGCAGACTGAAATACTTAAATAAACATAATGCATGTCCATTTGGCACTTATACACTATAATCATGCAATTAAAAATCTTAATATACTTATAAGAGCTAATTACTTGGCATACGATTAATCGTCATTTGCATCCATAATTTTTTTGCAATTTCTTGGAAAATGTGCACATCGACACAAATCTTGGGTTGTGCATCTCATACTGAGAACATGGTAATCAAAATACTTGATTCATTGAACATCCTATCCTTAGAGTTTCATTTACCTCATTCACTTATCACATGGCTCTCATAAGGATTTCATGCAATATAAGCATTCACTGAATAAAGAATACTATCAACAAATCATATAAAATCAATATATGTATGAAACCTTGGAACTGAGTTGAATTTGGGTTTCCATGCCATTCACTGAGATAACATGCATCAATAATAAAATTGAATAAATAAAGTCTATCATGGCAAGAAAATCCATTCAAATGGGTTTCACGATATCTAATAAACCATGCTAGGTCATACTTGTTCTCATCCTCAACACTGGATCAAATGGGTTTACATCCACATCCCTTCAAGAAAATCCGTTCAAATGGGTTTACATCCACATGAGCATGCTTAACCCTAGAAAGCTCCTAAGGCACAAGTAGAACACCTAATAAACCATGCTAGGTCATACTTGTTCTAATCCTCAATACTGGATCACAATCATACCTTCCCATGTCATCCACTTAGTTGTGAGGGGTTCATCAAACATACCTTAAACTCAAGGGGTTTCCCTTTCCTCTAACCATAAGAAGTACCATGCTCACATCTATAGAAACTCAAATCGCTTCATGATTATCGGGTACACCACTTCCCCTCTTAGGCCTAGGAACCCTAGGTTCACTTTTGTAATGTCCAACTGTCTATTCAACCTTTTATCTGTGATCCAAACATGTACAAGATATGACATGAACTTCTCGTCATCCTTCTACTCGAGCAACACTTCAGAGTGGAGTCCTCCTCAGGGACAACCAACAAGGTATAAGGCCTCACAACCTATTACTAAACCTCTTCAAGTATAAGGAACTCTTCTTCTCATCTATACCATAGGTATAGAGGTACCAGCAGTCTCATCTTCTCTCTCATGGCAACCAAGATATCATAAGCCTCTAGGGATCAAGCATGTGGCGACCACTATCATCCACTTAGGTTGCATCATCCTCAACTCCCCACTTTCCCTCATATCTCGGAGTCTAGGCTTCCAACCTTCTTGCTTGGGTCATGCTCTCACTCTCTAGAGCTAACCCTACAACCAGCCTTATACTAAAGGTCCTCTCTCCATGAAGATGGATCAAGCTCACAAGCATACCCCTATGTGCGTGAAGCCTATGTTCAACCTTATATTTCTCAAGGTTATCTTTAGCCCTTTATGCTTATCTCATCATCTATCTAACATACTCCCTTGTCTATGGCTTCAACCTACTACTCGCACTACTGATGTATTCTGGGTGACTACTATGCCATGCTCATATAAGCTCATGGGGTTCCATAGGTTCTTCTCTAACCTCATCAATGAAGGAGCTATCCTTCACTCTAACATGCATGACCCTTCCCATGGTTGGGTCGCCAAAGGTACTCATTCATCCAACCTCTCATGGCTCATAAGGTATCCAAGGCATGTCCATCCTAACACTTGGTCTACCATGACTTCTAACTCATCATTCCATCTCTCTCTCTAACCTTCACTTACGGTTAGGGTTAACATCACACTCAGAGAAAGTGTCAGGTCTCCACTTATAATGGATGTCTCTACCTCTAAGACTAACTCTATTTACTTATCCTCTAGATAAGAATGTCTAGCCTCAGGTCTTTCCTGAGGGGATGAAAACTTATGTCATATGACCTAAGCATGTATCTATTCTTTAGTTTACGCTTAATCTATTAAGCTTATGTCCATGGCATTTTATTTACATGTTTTTCATTTATTGGGTGGAGGATTCCTTAGACCTTATCAACCTTACCCATACCTCAAGAGGGCGAGGAAAAGAGAGAAAGCCCTAATCCTTATAATCCTTAATAGAATTTGAGTTGAGAAGGGATGAACAAGATGAGAGAGTCCTATATGTATCTTATTTCGAGTCAAATCCTGAGACATTGGCCAGGTAGTCACACTAATCTGGGAGTCCATGTATTCCGACTAGCGGTGCGGAGGAAAATCTTGCCAGCCCCCAGATGTGATCCTTTTCTAGACACCTCTATCTTTCAGAAAATCCTCTAATAACTCCCTTGGGTTCTGTGGAGTTTGTAAAATTTAATAATTATTTAAGATTAAATGAGGAACCTATGCTCTGATACCAAATGTAACGACCCTTCCTTCTAGTAACCCCCAATTAAGGGAGACCAGGAGGTCAGAGACATTATTCCAATTTCTGGATCAAGGTTCGACAAATAAACATTAATAATCATCAAACTATACTGAAAAGTTGTCACAAATAAAATTTTGCATACCTTTGAAAAATTGGATTTCTACACTTCTATACACATATGAGTTCTACTCTAACTAATCCTTCTTGAACTTTAATTCACATCTTCACAATGTGACAATTTACTATTTGTCCTTTTGGGGTTTGTACCTAAAATGCCGACAAACAAATACGCAGTCAGCATAAAGCTGGTATGTGGGGGATTACAAAAATTGAGCAACTATGATAGCAATGTAATCAGCCAATTATCATTTAACATCAAAGATTACATTTTAAGCAATACTACTCAATCCTTACCTATCCCCTATCTTTGTGTTGTCCCTGTAATGGACATGGATACTACCTCTCTCATATGGTAGATCCTTACCCCCATGGTCCTACCTTACAGGTAGCCAATACTTAGGGTTATGGAATTGCATGGCCCTACCAAAAGGTAGCCCAATCCCTGACTCATGGTGACTTGATGGTCCTACCCCATTGGTAGCCGTGTACTAAGTCATTCAATGACCTGATGGACCTACCCCATAGGTAGCCATGTACTAGGTCAATCTATCAAGCTACAGAGGGGACTAGGATCTGAGTTAGTAGGCACATATCTTAGGTGATAGTCATATCCACATTATAGTTTGCATGAATAAAATTCATCCAACAGTTTAATTCAAGCCACGATGGAAACATCGATAAAATCCTTGAAAAACTAATTCGGAATAGTCATAAGAGTAACCACATACCTATAACGGTAGTTTTGGTGACAAAATCAATTAAGTAGGGAAACCCAACCAAGCAAGCAAAGATGAATAGAAATCATGAAATAAACATATAAACATTCATTTATCATTATTTATCCAAACTCATCTTATTTCTTAGGATTTCTATTCCAGTTTTCGGGTTTCCTTGGAAATTAGGGTTTTATCTCCACTTTTAACATTATGAACCCTAGTTCATCAAAACTACCTAAAACCTTTGAATTTCTCATTTTAATATTCCTAATAGACTTAGGATCATTATTTAGAAACCCTTTTCCATAATTCAAAATCAACAAGGTTTTTCTCTTCTTTTACCCTAAATTAGGGTTTCCATATATATTATTCTTCATATATAGGTTAAAACCCTAAATTAGTCAACTTTGCATTTAAAATGGATGAAAACCCTATTTTAATATGCAACAGGTTAATACTTCTCAAATCAATCTATTAATCCACAAAGATTCACCCTTTATATTCAATTAGGGTTTCTAATTACTTTTTAACACCCTTTTTCCATCAAATTAAGGTAATTTTGCAAAACGAGATAGAACTAGATTCTCAAACTATTTTTATATTGTTCCTTGTATTTTTCTATGCAACTTTCATGTATAAAGTTTTTCCATTGGAGTTTTCTACCATTAGATATGATTTTCCCAAGAAAATGCATTTTACTGGAAATTCGACTAGAGAGAGCTATTTACCGAATTTCATTGACCGCATGATCAATGTGCCGCTGGTCAGCATCTTGATCTAATGCTCCACGTCAATCATCCCCACTAACCCGATTGTGTGTGTTGTTGCTTGCTGTCGATCGTCAGATCTTGATCTAACGCTCGACGATGGTTTGTAATGCTTGAGCCCACTGACCAAGGCTCTAGTAGAGTTTCAAGAATGACAACTGGCCCCACAAACCACCATTAGCCTTAACTACGTGCTTTGTCCTCACTCACGTGCATTCCAGGATCAACTTCCCAACAGGTCACCCATCCCAGTACTACTCCAAGCCAAGCACGCTTAAATATGGAGTTCTTAGTGATGGGCTCCCGGAAAAGGAGGTGCACCTTGGTATCTAGAATCTGCAAAGGTAACTTAGGATAAGTTAGCTTCCCTTGAAGCTCAATGGGTTCAATGCTCAGCACATGGCTCAGATCTTGAACATATCGCTTTAGATTGGACATGTGAAATACATCATGCATCATACTATATTGAGGGGACAACACCAAATGATATGCGGCTTCACCAATTTGTTCTAATACTTCAAACAGACCCACGTATCAGGGACTCAACTTTCCTCTGTTCTTAGCTATAGCTCGGAGCGATCAGATTTTCAAAAAAACATACTCTCCCATGGTGAAATGCACGTCAGTCCACTTCACATCAGCACACGACTTATGTCGATCCTGGGCTCTCTTTAGTATTTTCCTGATCAAAGCGACTTTATCATCATACACTTGGATTTCATCTGACCTCAACAAGGTCCTTTCACCAACAACATCCCATTGAAGTGGTGACCTGCACGGTCTCCCATATGGAGCTTCATACAGAGGCATCCCAATACTGGCTTGGTAACTGTTATATTAGGCAAACTCAGCTAACAATAAGTATTGCTCCCATGATCCACCCCAATCAAGCACACAAGCTCTCAGCAGATCCTCTAGGGTCTGGATTGTCCTTTCTAACTGTCCATCTGTCTGGGAGTGATAAGCGGTACTGAACCTCAACTTTGAACCAAGTTCCTCTTGAACTTGCTTCCACAACTTGGAAGTAAACTTTGGGTCTCTATCGGAGATGATGGAACTAGGTACTCCATGCAAACACACTATCTCTCTGATATACAACTCAGCTAAGTGTGACACTTTGGCATGAATTTTGTGTATGATAGCCTTGTATGTTTTCTTAATGGGCCTTATTGGCTATTAAGCCCAATTGAAAGAAAAAGAAAAAGAAAAGAAAATGGAATTAAATTGGATAAAGGAATAAATAAGAAAATAGATAAATGAAGAATAAAAGGCTAAGGAATATTTTCCAACATAGAATTTCGAGATATTAAGGTTGTTCCTTGGGCTTCAAGGAACTCAGGATAATAATATAATGGCAAAGGAAATAGAAAATATGTGGAAAATATAAATAAATAAGTGTTAACTTGCAGCTGAAGAAAAGGGCTCGTTTTATTTGGATAATAATCCCAATTTTTGCAGGATGAAATATAAAATCATAAACAATATTCCCTTAAAATTTGAGGTAAAAAGGAATTGCGAATTGGGAGTTATTGCTTTTTCAAATTATCCTTAATAATGTGCATTATCTTGGAAAATAGCAAAAATCATTTCCTTTTTGTTTGAGCGCAAAGGATGTGGGCCATTGGATCTTGATCCAATAGGCACCACTCATTGTCTAGTCCCAGCAGAACACAGACTGTATCCGGTTACAGGGGAATTTTCCCCTTCATTTTCCAATTGATCTAGCACCTGTGCGCACTTGGAAAGGATTCCGATGTGTTCGGAAGAGAGAAAGGAAGCTTCTCGACCCTATGATGATAGGCTCCCACCGAGTCTACGCAAAACGCCCAATTGTGCTAAAGGGTAGTTGGCGGCAGGGTTGAGAAAACCCTAAAGGAACCCCCTACATCCTATATAAAGGACCCCTCCTTGTTGCTCTCACCAACGCGACCGTGGACGACTGCTCCCTAAGCCTCTAAACCCTCTCCCTTGCTCGATTGTGTTCTCTCCGTCGAGGGCTCCGCCTCACGCTGCTGCATCTCGAGCAGCAAAGAAGGAAGGAGATGACGTATAGTCATCATTGGATCAAGGATCATCGTGATCCTACGCGAGGATCTAACGGTGCTAAGGGCGGCCGGTTAAGTTAAGTCACTCACGACTAGGAGCGTTAGATCAAGATCTGACGATCGACAACAAGAAACAGTGCACGCAATCCGGTTTGTGGGGACGATCGATGCAGAGTGTCAGATTAAGATGCGGACCAGTGGCACATTGATCGTGCGGTCGATGAAATTCGGTGAATAGCTCTCTCTAGTCGAATTTCCAGTAAAATGCATTTTCTTGGAAAAATCATATCTAATGGTAGAAAACTCCAATGGAAAAACTTTATACATGAAAGTTGCATAGAAAAATGTGAGGAACAATATAAAAATATTTTGAGTATCTAGTTCTATCTCGTTTTGCAAAATTACCTTAATTTGATGGAAAAAGCGTGTTAAAAAGTAATTAGAAACCCTAATTGAATATAAAGGGTGAATCTTTGTGGATTAATAGATTGATTGGAGAAATATTAACCTGTTGCATATTAAAATAGGGTTTTCATCCGTTTTGAATGCAAAGTTGACTAATTTAGGGTTTTAACCTATATATGAAGAATAATATATATGGAAACCCTAATTTAGGGTAAAAGAAGAGAAAAACCTTATTGATTTTGAATTATGGAAAAGGGTTGCTAAATAATGATCCTAAGTCTGTTAGGAATATAAAAATGAGAAATTCAAAGGTTTTAGGTAGTTTTGATGAACTAGGGTTCATAATGTTAAAAGTGGAGATAAAACCCTAATTTCCAAGGACACCCAAAAATTGGAATAAAAATCCTAAGAAATAAGATGAGTTTGGATAAATAATGATAAAAGGAAGTTTATATGTTTATTTCAGGATTTCTATTCATCTTTGCTTGCTTGGTTGGGTTTTCCTATTTAACTGATTTTGTCACCAAAACTACCATTACAGGTATGTGGTTACGCTTATGACTATTCCAAATTAGTTTTTCGAGGATTTTATCGATGTTTCCATCATAGCTTGAATTAAACTGTTGGATGAATTTTATTCATGCAAACTATAATGTGGATATGACTATCACCTAAGATATGTGCCTACTAACTTAGATCCTAGTCCCCTCTGTAGCTTGATAGATTGACCTAGTACATGGCTACCTATGGGGTAGGTCCATCAGGTCATTGACTGACTTAGTACATGGCTACCAATGGGGTAGGACCATCAAGTCACCATGAGTCAGGGATTGGGCTAGCTTTAGGTAGGGCCATGTGACTCCATAACCCTAAGTATTGTCTACCTATAAGGTAGGACCATGGAGGTAAGGATCTACCATATGAGAGAGGTAGTATACATATCCACTACATGGATATCACAGAGATAGGGGATATGTAAGGATTGAGTAGTATTGCTTAAAATGTAATCTTGTATGTTAAATGATAATTTGTTGATTACATTGCTATCATAGTTGCTCAATTTTTGTAAACCCCCACATACCAGCTTTATGCTGACCTCATATTTGTTTGTCGGCATTTTAGGTACAAATCCCAACAGGACAAATATTAAATAGTCATATTGTGAATACGTGAATTAAAGTTCAAGGATGATTAGTTAGAGTACAACTCATATGTGGATAGAAGTGTAGACATCCAATTTTTCAATCGTATGAAATTTTTTATTTATTACAATTTTTTTAGTATAGTCTAGTAAAGTTTGATAATTATTAATGTTTATTTGTCGAACCTTGATCCGAAAATTGGAATAATGGCTCTCACCTCCTGGTCTCCCTTAATAGGGGGTTACTGGAAGGTGGGGTCGTTACATTTGGTATCAGAGCATAGGTTCCTAATTTAATCTTTAATAATTATTAAATTTTACAAACTCTACATAACCCAAGGGAGTTATTAGAGGATTTTCCAAAAGACAGAGGTGTCTAGAAAAGGATCAAGTCTGGGGGCTGGCAAGATTTTCCTGCACATCGCTAGTCAGAATACGAGGACTCCCAGATTAGTGTGATTGCCAGGCCAATGTCTCAGGATTTGACTCAAAATAAGATACCTATAGGACTCTCTCATCTTGTTCATCCCTTTTGACCTCAAATTTTGTTAAGGATTAAAAGGATTAGGGTTTTCTCTCTTTTCCTTGCCCTCTTGAGGTATGGGTAAGGTTGATAAGGTCTAAGGAATCCTCCACCAAATTAATGAAAATCATGTAAATATGATATCATGGACATAAGCTTAATAGATTAAGTGGAAACTAAAGAATAGATACATGTTTAGGTCGTATGACATAAGTTGTCATCCCTTTAGGAGAGACCTGAGGCTAGACATTCTTGTCTAGAGGATAAGTAAATAGAGTTAGTCTTGGAGGTAGAGACCTCCATTATAATTAGTGGAGACCTGGCACTTTCTCTGAGAATGATGTTAACCCTAACCCTAAGTGAAGGTTAGAGAGAGAGAGATGGCATGATGAGTTAAAAGTCATGGTAGACTAGGTGTTTGGATGGGCATGACTTGGATGCCTTATGAGCCATGAGAGGTTGGATGACTGAGTACCTTTGGGTACCCAACCCTGGGAAGGGTCGTGCATGTAAGAGTGAAGGATAGCTCCTTCATTGATGAGGTTAGAGAAGAACCTATGGAACCCCATGAGCTTATATGAGAATGGCATAGTAGGCACCCAGAATACGTCAGTAGTGTGAGCAGTAGGTTGAAACCCTAGCCAAGGGAGTATGTTGGATAGCTAACGAGATAAGCATAAAGGGCTAGGGATAACCTTGAGCAACATAAGGTTGAACATAGGCTTCACCCACGTAGGGGTATGTTTGTGAGCTTGATCCATCTTAATGGAGAGAGGACCTTTAGTATAAGGCTAGTTGTACGGTTAGATCAAGAGAGAGAGAGAGCAAGACCCAAGCAAGAAGGTTGGAAGCCTAGACTCTGAGATATGAGGAAAAGTGGGGAGTTGAGTATGATGCGACCTAAGTGGATGATAGTGGTTGCCACATGCTTGATCCCTAGAGGTTGATGATATCTTGGTTGCCATGAGAGAGAGGATGAGACTGCTGGTACCTCTGTACCTATGGTATATATGAGAAGAAGAGTTCCTTAAACCATGAAGAGGTTTAGTAACAGGTTGTGAGGCCTTATACCTTGTTGGTTGTCTTTGAGGAGGACTCCACTCTGAAGTGTTACTCGAGTAGAAGGATGATAGGAAGTGCATGTCATACCTTGTACATGTTTGGATCAAAGTTAAGAGGTTGAATAGATAGTTGGACATCAGAGAAGTGAACCTAGGGTTCCTAGGCCTAAGAGGGGAATTGGTGTACCCAATGATCATAAAGAGATTTGAGTTTCTATAGATGTGAGCATGGTACTTCTTATGGTTAGAGGAAAGGGAAACCCCTTGAATTTAAGGTATGTTTGATGAACCCCTCACAACTAAGTGGATGACATGGGAAGGTATGATCGTGATCCAGTGTTGAGGATGAGAACAAGTATGACCTAGCATGGTTTAATAGGTGGGCTGCTTGTACCTTAGGAGCTTTCTAGGGTTAAGCATGCTCATGTGGATGTAAACCCGAGACATAATGGTGTTTGTGACCATTGCTATTAAGCGGTGTAGTTTCCTCCAATCTTGGGAGAGGGACCCTTTGGTAGGGTGTATACCGGTTTGGTGTGTTTTGAGGAAACTTATAGAGGTCTCATAGGATCTTGAGAAGATAAGTGAATAGTACATGGTATGAGAATGAACATGTAGACCCATAGATAACCATCTCTAAGTGCATGTAGATGTGTTACCATGGAGGTAACCAGTATGGGGCCTGACCAAGGTAGGTAGGTTGCCATGACCCCTATGAAAGGATGGAAGTTAGCCATGAGATGATGAAGGCTTGGGTAAGGTTCTACGTTGGACATGTGCTATGTTAGAATCCTAAGTCTCTCCTAGGGTCACGTAGGGAAAAAGACCGACGGAGGTAGGATTTGACTAATTCCCTAGTTGCACATGACCTTAGGGTCGGGAGGTAACAACTATCATTGTCTGAGGGCCATGGGTTAGGAGATTGATCACCTTTCTGAACTCATGGGACCCAAAGGGCAGATGAGTAGGGAACTCTCTAGATGCATAAGGGAAGAGGGATGACCCCTAAAGTACCGGCACCCTATAGACCTAGGGGAGATGACCAAGGGATGTGTGTAAACCCAAGTAGTTTTGAGACCAGTTTTCCATAAAAGTAATTTTGATATCAAGATGATTGTGATATAGAGGTATAAGCTGCACGTTTCAACTTAGATTTAAAGGTGTACT
The DNA here is from genome assembly GCA_963693085.1 of Alisma plantago-aquatica. Classification (NCBI taxonomy): domain Eukaryota; kingdom Viridiplantae; phylum Streptophyta; class Magnoliopsida; order Alismatales; family Alismataceae; genus Alisma; species Alisma plantago-aquatica. The sequence continues at coordinate 1,830,855,022 of OY856409.1, forward strand.
GGCAAGGTGGGATGTACCATCTCTACTCTTGGAATAGGAAGAACTTTGTATTTGGACTGCAACCAAATGCTTATTTCCTCTTGTTATGGGAGTGAGAGATAGGACAATACGCGTGCCATACACCAAGGATAAAAGATGACGTGAGTTGGAACGTTGCTATGAGATATGAGGACTAAAATGATAACATACCCTGGTCGAGTGAATGATACATGGATGGTTTACAAACACTAAGAGAATAAGGTAGTCATCTTATGAGGATGTTTTTATCATGAGCTATGAGTTATACAAGGTTGAGTTCAAAAAACCAAGAGAATAAGCTCAATGTTTTCTTGATGAAGATAGACTTAGAGCTGAGATGAGATAATAAGTGGAATACATGGAGGTGTATGTCTTCAACTTTGCCTAACACCTAAGGATGTGAAGTGGTAATGGATGCTCCGAAAGAGATACAGCTACCTAATTTAGATAGAAGAGGTTGTTAGGTTAACCCTCAGTTGGAAAAAGAGATAAGTTTGGATGTAACAATATTGGTTGATCTGGATAATGGTTGTTTGGTTAGCCAACCTAGGGCTTATCATGATGAAATGATGGTTGTAGAACCTCAGATGCACTTCTATAGAAAGGAAGGTGATGAAACCCCGATTAGAGTGGTTTAGGGTTTCGAGTTTTCCGAGGAATCGGCCTTAAAGAATCATGACAATACAGGAGATCATGATTGAAGATCACCATACACCAGGTTACTAAGAAGATGGTAAGTGACAGTGGTACTTTGGATTCTTAAGATGAAGTTGCATGGGATATGTTGCCATGCAAGCCAGGAGGTGAAGGACAAACATTAGTAACCCCGTGTAGTGATATAGAGGATAAAAGAATCCCTAAGAGGGAATGGGAGTTCATCACTATGGATGTTGTGGTAAGTCTTCCCTAGATCAAGGAAGGTCGAGATGAAATATGGGTTATGGTAGATCGCCTTATCTAGATGACATGAGAGGGAAAGAGTATTGTCAAGGGAAAGATCCGATTGAACTACATATGAGAGAGATGGTTCAACTACACCATGATGTGAGTTTAAAAGTTCTTGAGTATAACCTAAACATACACTTCCATAAGGTGTAAGTAGATACACGAATAACTCGATGATAATATAGTTTATCACCCTAGCTAATGGTTAGTATGATCCATACTAGAGGGTCTGATGAGAGCATGTGTGCTCGTTCAGGGTGATACATGGAGACAGTTCTTATCTACTGTAAGATGTGATGATAACCACCATAGCCAGTATCGAGATGTAAAGAAGCTCTGCAAGGGAGGTTGTGTCGGTCACCACTTCATTGAGATGATGTTGGTGAAGGGACCTCGTGAATGTTAGGAAAAGACCACATGCTGTGTAGATGAAGTCACTTTGATCATGCAATGGCTAAAAGGAGCCCAGGGATGACATGAGTTGTAAGATGATGCAAAGTAGACTGACATGTAGTTCACTGTGGGGGAATATGTGACATGAAAATCTGACCCCTCTAAGCTTATATCTAAGAGAGATGAGTCCCCGATGCATGGGTTCTTTTGACATGGTTTGGTGGAGAAGGTTAAGTTTTGCCCTTACCCCTCAGGATAATGTGATGTGTGATGACTTCCATGTGTCCAATTTAGAGCACTATGTGAGGTACTCAGACCATGTGTGGAGCAATGAACCTAGTGAGCCCCAAAGGAGGCTGAAATGACCTGAGTCACCTATGAGGTTTATAGATGCCAAGGTGAAAGAAATTAGAGAAAGGAACATGTGATGATAAAGGTTCTTTGGGAGTGCCATAGATAGGGCAAAGCCACATAGGGGCCAATGATGGACATGTAAAAGTCTCGTCCTAAATTGTTTGTTTGCTTGATGGAATTTTGAGGACAAAATTCTTATAAGAGGGGAAGGATTTTACAACCCCAATTTTTGGGTTCATTTGGTTGGAAATGCATTTTCCCCAATAAATGTATGATTATGGGGATGGTATGAATTATACATATTGAATGGATTCCCTTTGTAATATTTCTTTTTTTTTAATGTGATTGTGTGGATCATAATATGTTAATGAGTCCAATATGATTAAAAGAAAAAAGAAGAAAATCAAATATTGATTTATTAAGAAGGAAATTCGAGATAATGAGAAAAAGATAAGAAATATGTGGAAATAAGGATAATGGAATCATCATGGATGACATTTCGAGTCCACATGGTTTTTAATGGAAAAAGAATCCAAATAAAGGAAAAAAAAAGAATAGGAGAGAGAAAATATGTGTAAATATGCCTTATTAAGAGATAACTTGCATATGAAGAAAAGTCACTTTCACTTTCGTATTATGACTCCAAACTTGGCACACAAGAGGATAAAAGTCAAGGAGTTTTCACATAAAATAAAAGTAAGAATATACTTAATTACTTCTCAATAATGTAGTAGTAAAGAATGAACTCATATCCACGAATTGAGAAAGATATTGATCAATTTTCCTTTTTCATCAAGGATTTTACAAAATCTAAGTTTTAACGAAGAAGTGGGGATTTTCTATGTGTGCTCTTTTGGGCCTATATTTAATGTAACCATGTTTAATTGAGAAAAAAGAAGGAAGGAATAAGTACTATTGATATGTCTTCTTCATACAATCCCATTTGGAAACTGTTGTACGTTCTCTCCCCTAGTGCCTATAAAGGGCTCGAGACCTCATATGTATGATGGGAGGAAGTACTTGTATTTCCATGACTCTTGAATCCTTGTAAACATCTGACATCCTTGCTTTCATTCCTGAGCGGCGAGTTGAATGGATTTGGCAGCCACCCCACTATGTCCTAACCTTGGAAAGAAATGCTAAGATAGGAACTCTAGAGGAAGTGGAAGACCTATGAGGAAGGCCATGACTTCTCGTCCATCATGATTGTAACGATCAGGTAAAGCAAACATTCATTCTTTGGTTTCCGACCTGCCTGCTTTACAGACAAGCCGCCGTCGTTTCCTCTCTTCCCTACATCCTTCAGCGAGTCTAGACCCAACTTTGGGTGCTTTGTGGATGGGCGGGGATGACTGGACACTCCCCTGGTCCTGTGTTGACCTAGGGAAGGGAAACGGAGTTTCAGTCGGCCTTTTAGGGTTACGCGTGAACTCTTCAGTGGGGAAGGAGAAGGCATACTTCCTTTAGACCAAATTGCCCCTGGGCATGTGGTAGTCCAAGCCACTACGCATGGGGGTAGTGGTGTTTTTTCATTTAGTTTATAGGCCGACACAAATAAATATATAAAGGAAAGTTGTCGCTGATGTGTCAATCTGCGATTGGCCAATAATGAGTTATCTTATTAAATTTGTAATTGATTATTCGTAACTCAGATGGTAGCAAGTAATATATGAATTTTGATCAGGAAAACGCGATGAATTCAATAAAAATGATATTATAACCTGATTTCTCTTCTAATTTCAAAAGTGTCTAAAATGATCATATAATGCACCGAACTTTAATTAAAAACCCTAATGATGATTAAAGATCAAATTTATGGTGCTTAATGGGTTAATTCGAGCAATAATAACATGTTGAATGATAATGATAGGCTTGAACCTAGTTTAGATGAATAATTCAATGTTTTAGGGTCTTAAACCAAGTATGAATGATAGTGCATCTAGAAACCTTAATTTAGGGTAACAGAAGAGAAGATCATATTTAATTTGAAAATATGGAAAAATGTTGTTAAATGATGATCCTAAGCCTGTTAGGAGAGATAGGATGAGAAACTTAGGGTGTATAAGTAGTTTTGTCTAATTAGGGTTTGTGGTACTAAAATTAAAGGCAAAACCCTAATAGCAAGTGAAACTCTAAAAAGGGGTAGAAACCCTAAAAAGGAATAGAAATCCTAAGAAGTAAGTTGGTTTGGATAGATCATGATAAAAGGAAATTGTATGTTTATTTCAGGATCCTTGTATTTGCTTGATTGGATTTCTCTTAATGGTTGATTCTACCTCAAAGATCTGCAAAATAGGTATGTGGTTACTCTTATGGATAATCTCTTTAGTTTCATGTCGATTCCCGAATGTTTTATCAGTTTCCTGAAAATAACTGCTTGGATGACTTTTATTTCATGCAACTATAAAGTGACTATGATTATCACTATAAATATAGATACATGACTGGCTCAGATCCTGGTCCCCCTCTGTGGCTTTGCAAATGCTAAAAAAGGTAACCTAGAGCAAGGTCTAGGTTATCAAGAGTTAGGGATTGGGCTACCTATGTGTAGTTCCATGCAACTCTTTAGCACACCATGAGTTAAGGAGTGGGCTACCTATGGGTAGTGCCATGTGACTGAACCCTAGAAACGGATTCACCTGTTAGGTAGGATCATGAGGGGGTTAAATGGGGATCTACCATAAGGAAGGTAGCATCCAGGTCCATTGCAGGGACAGCACATAGGTTAGGGTATGTAAGGATTGAGCAGTTATGTTGAAAATGTAATATTGTTTGTTAAAATCATATTTGACTGCAATATGTTGTTACAGTTAATTGCAAGATTATTGTTTCCCCCACATACCAACTTTTGATGACCGATGTTTTGTTTTTCGGCATTTTAGGTACAAGTGAAAAGAACAAACAGTAAAGTGGAATATGTGGATTTAAATGAGAATTACATATGTGCTTCTCCCCCACTTAGACTTTTAACGTCCTCGTCAAGGCTCAAATATATGGCCTCATAATCTGACTCCATTTTAGTGTAGACCCACAATGGCCTATGGACACCCATCTCCCGATCACGGAATACCAGCACAAGGGTGGCTACATCAACCATGGATAGCCCTTTCCTACATGCCTGGACCGCACAACTCAAGACTGGCATGCCACATACCCATGCGGGCCCCACCTACTAGAGGGGTTATGGCTCTGATACCATTTGTAACGCATGGGCCCACTGCCCAAGGCTCTAGTAGAGTTTTAGGAATGATGAATTGCCCCACAAACCACTACTAGCCTTAACTGCGTACTTTGTCCTCACTGAGGTGCAAGCCAGGATCAACTTCCCGACTGGTCACCCATCCTAGTACTACTCCAAGTTGAGCATGCTTAACTATGGAGTTCTGTAGTGATGGGCTCCCGGAAAAGGAGGTGCACCTTGGTGATATGGGTAGTCTAATCATTCCTTATAAGATCATTTTATCTGAGGCCTCAAATCCTGGGATGTTACAATCTCCCCACTTAGAGTCTTGATGTCCTCGTCAAGGCTCAACTGTATGGCCTCATAATATCACCCCATTTCAGTGTCGACCCACAATGGCCCATGGACACCCAGCTCCCGATCACAGAATACCAGCGCAAGGGTGGATACATCAACCATGGACAACCCTTTTCTACATTCCTGGACCGCACGACTCAAGATTGGCATGTCACATGCACATATGGGCCCCACCTACTGGAGGGGTTATGGCTCTGATACCTTTTGTAACGCCTGGTCCCATTGCCCAAGGCTCTAGTAGAGTTTCAGGAATGACAACTGGCCCCACATACCACCACTATCCTTAACTGCACGCTTTATCCTCACTCACGCGCAAGCCAGGGTCAACTTCCTGACTGGTCACCCATCCTAGTACTACTCCAAGATGAACACGTTTAACTATGGAGTTCTTTAGTGATGGGCTCCCAGAAAAGGGGGTGCACCTTGTTGATATGGGTAGTCCAATCTTTCCTTTTAAGATCATGTTATCTGAGGCCTAAAATCCTGGGACGTTACATTCTCACTCACCCTAAGGTGTGAAAACACCTTAAAAACGCAGCTCATCCCTGAAAATCTCGATCTCATATCAAATCCCTAGCAATTCACCTAATTCTTCTTCCTTTCTACTTGGAAACCCTAAAAATGAGGGATTATGAAGAAAGAATGAGAAAAGGGGAAATTTTGGCACCATTTCAGATCAAATTAGAGGAGGGACAAAATCTTGACATGTGATAGAGGATTCGCCATAAAAATATATCCAAAGAGGCTAAACTTACATGATTTCATCATTCCTCAGACCGCAAAACCCTAGGTCAGCAATTCCACCATTTTCTCCTCTCAAACCCTAACTATCCCTCTCTCTCTAGGATTTCTTTTCTCTTGAATGAATCAAAAATTATGAGAACTACTGATAAATGTGTTTTCATCATTTTTATTTGCATCTTTTAGATATCTTTTTATGATTGTTTTGTTGTTTATTTTCTTAGTTTTATAATTAATTACATTATATTATATTTTTCTCTTCAAGAAGAATTTTAATTATATTTTCTTGGATATTTTAGGAAATGGGATAAATATTCTTGGAGTATAATCGCACAATTTGCAGCAGTCCTGCAATTATTGTATATATGTCACCAAAAGTGTCATAACTCTTGCATCCAAAGTCCAAATTGAGTGTACAACTATTCATTGGAAAGGAAATTTAATTTCCTAAAAGAATATGCATTATTTGGACCGCTTTCGTGCTTTTTACGGGAGCGAAATACGTTCGAAATCTCTGTTGTGGGAATCTGCATTGAAGAGAGTTACATGGTCAAGACAATTAAAGTCTATCAAATTCCTATTGACCAAATCTTGAAAATTCAAAAGGATAGCTCCCTCTCTTTTTTCCCCCTATTTTTTTGGATAGCCTACCCCTCCTTCTCCAATAAAAGGAAGGGCACTTCCTCCTCCCAAGCATCATCTTTTGTATCATCTTTTGTACCAGAATTCTGAGCATTTGTTCTCCTATTATTCAAGCAATATAATTTCTTCTTAGTGTTCTTTAATTCTTAAAATTTAGATTCTTGCAATAGATCTAGTTGTTCTTCCTTTTTTCTTCTTTATCTTCCGTGGATTGGAGCAAGGGTTGAAGAGATTGGCCATTTAATTGTCTCTAGCATAAGGATTTTCCTTTAGTAAGACTAGACTATGGCCATTTCGCTTCTCCCCTCAGCCTCCATGTTTTCCACAAGCATGTGTGAGTAGACTTCTATTGAGGCAAGGGGAATAACCCCTTAACTATGATTTTAATGACTTTTTCTTAAACGACTAGATGGTAATCGATTTTAATTAACGGTTGATCTTCGGATCCCACATTAATCTGGATGGAAATGACCATGGAAATCCAGATTTAGAACAATAAAATCGATTACATAGACGTTTTGATATGACTGTGGATTTTCATCTTTTAGGATGATAAACTAGGAAGCATGAGCACCCAGACCAATGGGCTCATGTGGACATTATCTCTTGTGAGTTTTTAAATTTGCAAACCTTCATCGAGTCATCACTTAAGAATTAGTTGTTATCGCCTAGGCTAAGGTGGTGAAAACCCCTACGAGCCTCGATTCTCTCTATTTGATTTCAACCTTTGTTGATTTTCTTTCTTTACTTCTAGTCTTTTTCCATTCACAATAGTCTACTTATGCTAACAATTGTTTCTTTTCCTTGTGATAGGGGAAAAATAAATTCTTGTTATTACATTGTTATTTTGTGTTTATTTCTTATTTTAGTGTAATCAATCAAGCCCCCAACCCGACTTTTACTTTCCGTTCTAAATCTGAAAATACAAAAAAATAACAAAATAGTTCCTCAAAATAATTGGGATAAAAGAAACAATCTTAAAAAGTTGTCATGTGGGATCGACCCTTTCTATACTAGCCTTAAATGGAAAGTTGAAAAGGGATTAAACTCTAGGATAATTATCTTATTGATTGTAAGTGCTAAGTGACACATTAACCATTTGGCGCCATTGCTGGGGACAACAGATTTGTTTCTTCGAACCCCAAAAAAAAAATTTGAAAAACTTTTTTTCCTTTTTTATGCCTTCCGAGTAACATTCTGGAAGTGCTACTCCTCCTTCTGCCGAGTTTCCATTCCGGCAGTCCATTTTTTCTGCACACGATTAACTGCTTCATTTGTGCATGCGACGTTCGAACGCCGATTTTCAAACGTTTGATCCAGAAATAGAAAGGAATTTTCATCGTTTAAACCGTCAAAGTCAAATAAAAATGAACGAGGAAGAAGTAGTCATTAGGATCGAACAAGCCCTTACAACTCAAATAGAGAGAATTCAAGCCGAACAAGCGAAAAGAGAAGCCGCTTTACGGGTAGCGTATATGGCTGAACAAGAAACGCTAGAGGTCAATAGGAGGGAAGTCGAAAGGCAAAAATAATTAAAAGATTTTTATGTTTCTAAAACTGCCTACGCATAACATCCTGTCATGCCTCCCAACATCCTTGCCCCCCAATTTGAGATCCTAACTCAATGGATCACCATGCTCCAAGCCAATCCCTTCTCTGGCAACAATGGGGAAAGTTGCCAAGATCACCTACAAAGATTCATCGACCTTTGTTCTTTGAATAAGATTTTAGGTGTTTCAGGAGATGCAATCCTTCTTCGATTGTTCAAGTACTCCTTTATTGGCCAATCTAGTAGATGGTATAACACCATGGAATGTAAGTATCAAGTCACAACTTGGGAAGCCCTCCAAAACAAATTTCTTGAAAAGTTTTACCCCACTTCTCTCACATATGAAATCAGGGGTCAAATCACCCACTTCTCCATGTCAGCGGGTGAATCTCTAGGAGAAGCTTGGGAAAGGTTCAAAGACCTACTTAGGAAGTGTCCCCATCATGACATTAGCCAAGCCCAACTCATTGAAATTTTCTATCGTGGTGTTGACAATGACACAAAGTTCTTTCTTGATTCCTCATCTGGAGGAAATTTCATGCACCAAAGCATGACTAGTGCATGGAAGGTTGTGAAACGAGCCTCCGAGACAAGAGCTAGATGAGGAGTAAGTGGTGTTCCTAGGGTAGCTAAGGCCGAAAGTGATCCCAACATACAAAGCATATCTGAAAGCCTTAAGTTGATCACCTTAAAACAAGATCATTTGGAAGCATCCTTAGGCTATAGAGATCTACCTCAACAAATAAAATCTGTAGATTCTCTTTGTGGTATTTGCCAAGGTTATGATCACACCACACTTCATTGTCAATATCTTTACAACACTCCCATGCAACCCGAGTTTGTACAACAACTAGAAGACCTAAATTCAATTCACACCATTCCAGGTCATGCCTACTAAAATCCAAATCAAACTCGAAACCACCCTGGTTTCCAATATGGGAATGCTTCTAGGGCTGAAAATTTCTACCAAATCCAAAATCAACAAAGACCTCCCTACCCTCAATCCAGCAACCGACCACCACTTGGGTTTCCATACAAAAACCAAAGAAATCTTGGGAGTCAACAATCATAGAAATAATTACCAAAATTGACAACCCTACCAACTATTCCAAAACTTAAACCTTCCACCCCAAAATCTAAACCAATCTCAACCTCCCCAGCTGCCTCAAAATGCTCCCCCTCCTCCTCCTCCAAGTCATCCTAGCCTGGCAAGCATAGAACAAACCCTCGTGGCCATACAAGATCATCAAAAGGCAACTGACGGACAATTGGCCCGCCTATTTGCCCAACAAAAACCTCCCTCCGGTTCCTTCTCTGGGCAGCCGAAAAATAACCCCAAGCACCCCGAACAACTTAAAGTTGTCACCACTCATTTGGGAAAAGCACACTCCACTCCTCCCCCTGATGCCACTCCCACCACACCACTAGAAGTTGAGGATGACAATTTTGTTGTTGTTGAACCCGGACCTATCACTAAACAAACCATCATTGAAACCCCACCGGTAGAAGAAGAGGAACCAATCTACAAACCACGACCTCCCTACCAAGCCTGTATAAAGAAAACAAGGTTGGATGCCCAGTTCATGAAATATAGGGATGCCATGAAGAAGCTACACGTTGACATTCTTTTTCTTGATGCTCTAGCTGACATGCCTACCTGATCCAAATACATAAAATATGCCACCGAGAAATATGAAACTGTCAAACTTTCTAGGACCACCTCCAACATAATCCAAAGTAAAATTCCTAAAAAACAAAAAGATCTCAGTTCCTTTGGAATAGGATGTTACTTAGGTGACAATGCTTGTAGGAAAGGCCTAGCTGATCTAGGAGCCAGCATATCCATCATGCCTTACAGTCTATGCAAAAGATTAGGATTCCATGATATGCTGCCAACAACCATGACCATCCAGTTGGTGGACTCCTCCATGACCAAGCCCATGGGAATCATAGAAGACATTCCCATTCGGGTTGGGAAATATGCCTATGTTCCATGTGACTTTGTGATCATGGACATCAAGGAAGATTTATGTTTGCCCCTCATCTCTGGTCGTCCCTTCCTAGCCACAGCCAGAGCCTTGATTGATGTTGAGGTTGGAACCATTCTCTTAAGGTTAGGAAGGCAAACACTAAAACTCAGATTCTTTGAGTGCATGAAAGGGCCTAGTTTCTAAGAAGAAGTGTATCTCCTTGATTGCATTGACAAACTATCTCAGCTAAGACAAGAATGGGAGCTAGTAGATGATCCTCTATACACAACCCTTACTAGCTCTCCTGATTGTAACTTTAGCAATGAACAATTTGACCAATGCATCACCCATCTAGACTATTTTGAGGGGATCCCTAATGCTGAAATTGAGAGCCTTAAGATGATCTCCATAGTGGAGGGAGAACCTGAAGCACCTAAAGTCCCAGAAATGAAGACTCTCCCAATAGGTCTAAAATATGTGTTTCTTGATGAACAACAATTATGTCCTATCATTATCAATTCTGACCTCACCATTGAACAGGAAAACACACTTCTGGGAGAACTTAGGAAAAGAAAAATGGCTTTAGGGTACAAAATGATGGATTTAGTTAGGATTGATCAATCCATTTGCATCCATAAGATCCCTATGATTGAAGACAGCAAACCATCCCGAGACCCACAGAGGAAACTCAACCCAAACATGAAGGAGGTTGTCCGTCTTGAAGTTATTGAACTTTTGACTGCAGGAATCATCTACCCCATCTCTGACTCCCCTTGGGTCAGCCCTGTCCAAGTTGTCCCGAAAAAGGGAGGGACCACAATCATTAGGAATGAAAAGAATGAGCTCATCCCCACCCGCATTGTCAAAGGGTGGAGGATGTGTATTGACTATAGGAAACTCAACAAAGAAACTAGGAAAGACCACTTCCCACTTCCTTTCCTAGATCAAGTTCTTGAACGTTTAGCTCATCAATATTACTTTTGTTATCTAGATGGATATTCGAGTTTTTATCAAATTCCCATTCACCTTGAAGATCAAGAGAAAACCACCTTCATATGCCCTTTTGGTACATACACCTTTAGACGAATCCCCTTTGGCCTATGCAATGCATCGGCCACCTTTCAAAGATGTATGTCTGCCATTGTTTCAAGATTAATAGAAACTGTCATGGAATTTTTCATGGATGACTTCTCCGTCTATGGAGATAGTTTCAATTCTTGCCTTAGAAACCTTTCCCTTATTCTTGATAGATGCATTGAGTCACCCTTAGTCCTTAATTGGGAGAAGTGTCACTTCATGGTTAAAGAAGGAATTGTTTTGGGCCACAAAGTAAGCAATCAAGGTATTGAAGTGGACAAAGCTAAGATTGAGGTCATCATCAAGCTCCCCCCTCCCTCCTCTGTCAAAGACATTCAGACCTTCTTAGGACACGTTGGGTTCTATCGGCGATTCATTTGTGATTTCTCAAAAATCACCAAACCTCTCACCAACCTTCTTCAAAAGGAGGTCCCCTTTCATTTTGACCAAGCTTGCATGGACAGCTTCCTACGCTTGAAAGATGCTCTCACCTCCACTCCCATCATCTGTGCTCCTGACTGGGCCCTACCTTTCGAAATCATGTGCAATGCTAGCAACTTTGTTGTCGGTGCCATTTTAGGACAAAGAGTTGACAAAAAACATCATGTCATCTATTATGCATCTAAGACCCTAGATGAAGCTCAGCGAAATTACACTGTCACTGAAAAATAAATGCTAGCCATTGTCTATGCTTTTGACAAATTTTTCTCTTATCTTGTTGGTTCAAAGGTTATCATTTATACTAATCATGCAGCCATTCGCTACCTTATGACCAAGAAAGATGCCAAGCCTAGACTCATAAGATGGATTTTGTTATTGTAGGAATTTGATCTAGAAATCCTAGACAAAAAGGGATCAGAGAATGTTGTGGCTGACCACCTCAATAGACTTAGTTATAGTCCTATTGATGAATATCCCATAAATGAATCCTTGCCCAATGACCAATTGCTTAAGGTAGACTCTCAATTTCCTTGGTTTGCCAATTTTGTGAATTATTTAGCTGTAGGTGTATTGCATCCTGAATACAAGGGACACTCTAAAGCTAAATTTTACATGACGTCAAAAATTACTATTGGGATGAACCTTATCTTTTTAGACTTTGTGCCGATGGTTTGTATCATCGTTGTGTTTCCCAAGAAGAAAGCATTGAAATCCTAGAGCAATGCCACTCTGGCCCATGTGATGGGCACATGAGTTCCCAAAAAACCGCTAGAAAGGTCTTGCAATGCGGTTTCTATTGGCTCACCATTTTTAAATATTCCTATGACTATGTGCTTTCTTGTGATCAATGTCAAAGGACGGGCAACATTTCTAAATGTGATGAAATGCCCCTAACATCTTGGCAAGAACTAGAAATTTTTGATGTTTGGGGAATCGATTATATGGACCCATTTCCTTCTTCTTATGGGTTTTCTTACATCTTGGTTGCGGTAGATTATGTGTCAAAATGGGTTGAAGTTGTTCCCACAAAAACTTGTGACTCTAAACCTGTTAAAAAACTTTTCAAAGATATTATCTTCCCTATATTTGGGGTCCCGTGCACCGTTATTTCTGACGAGGGATCCCACGTTTTAGAAAAATGTTTTGAAGCATTATTGAAAAAAATGTGGAGTTCACCACAAAGTCGCCACCCCTTACCATCCTCAAACTAGTGGGCAAGTAGAGGTATCCAATAAACAAATCAAATCCATTTTAGAAAAAATGGTGGGTCGCACTAGGAAAGATTTGGCGTTAAAAATTAATGACGCTCTATGGGCATACAGAACAGCTTACAAAATGCCCATTGGCACTACACCCTTTAGACTGATCTACGACAAGTCATGTCACTTTCCAATTGAGTTAGAGCACAAGGTCGGTTAGGCTATCAAAAGCCTTAATTTTGACCTCTCTTCCACAGGAGAAAATTTTCTTCTCCAATTGAATGAGCTTGATGAACTTAGGATGATCGCCTATGAAAATACCAGAATTTACAAGGACCGAACCAAAATATGGCATGATTGTCACATAAGGCGAACGGACATTAGAGAAGGGGACCGGGTTTTAGTTTTCAATTCACGATTAATACTTTTTCTAGGGAAACTCAAATCAATATGGTACGGCCCCTATATTGTCAAATGTGCTTATCCTCATGGTACATTTCTACTGTGGGATAAAGTCATATGGGAATTTAAGGTCATTGGACACCGACTCAAAAGATACATTGCCGATGAAGACCTTGTCACTTCAGATTCAAATAAACAATCATCCCTACAAGATCTGACCTTGTCTGACCCCATGACTTCACCAAATCCCAATAACTGATCATTTTCTGTCAGGCCATGACGTTCAACACGGCGCTAGTTGGGAGGCAACCCAACGCTATCTTTCCTTCCATCTATTTCTTTCCTTGTTTTGCTTTTGTTCTGCTTTTTCTCTAAACCACATGTATCTCATGTAGCACTCGTAGGAGTCCTGGCATGTAGATTGTGGCACTATGCTCCTAGCCACCCATCATATGAGGAGTATGGGGGCCTTTAGGCTTACCCAGATCCCAACTCCCCTTACTAGGGGAAACTTCCACCTCCACAACAGTGATCTTCTTCCCTCCATCTCGGTCTAAGGGTTGCTCGGAATGAGCAAAACTCTAAGTCTGGGGTGGGGGTGGGTGGTACATGATCCACCTCATTATCTTCCCTTTCTCCACATTTCTTTTCTGTACCTTTTATTATATTACATGTACTTTTATTTTTCTAGAAGTTTTGGCCTTTATCTAGTTGGCCCATTAATTAGACATATATCATTTTACCCCAAATTGAATTTTGTAAACTTTTTGCAAAGACTATTACAAATTGCCATGTCTGAAACCACCATGTCACCTAGGATCCTTAATAACATAACTCCTCGGAATAGTTGGCAAGTCATAAGGAATCGAATAGAACCAAACATAATTTTCCCTATATTTAAATAATGGATTATCTTGTTATAAAATTTGTATGATGTGATTTATAGGAATACTCTAACTAGAGCAATGACACTCTCTGACAAAAATATATGAAAAAAAAATTGAAAGTTATAAGCATAAGAACATCTCTTCCTTCCCTCTATTTTTCTTCTAAAAAAGAGAATCAAAGAATCACCACAAGACAAAAATCAAGTCCGGGGTGGCATGCTTCCCAAAATAAAAACTCTATACCCCACAAAGGGGCGTACCATCAAAAGATGCCAAAAGTGCACATGAAAAAAAATTGTGACCAATGTAGCCACAACTCCATAAATAAATATCCTGAGTCGAATAGAGGAGGGATCAATATATTTTCATCACTTCTTTCTTTGTTTTCACACCCCCAAATTCATCTTATTATTGTGCAATAACTTTTAAAAAAATAATAATAATAATTTGAGAGTGTAAAAGCAAAAGTAAGAGATGCCTATTTTTCTACAAATTCTTATTTTAGAAGCTAGATTTGACTATTGTTTTGATAGGGAATATAGAATTTTATGCTATGTGGTTCTAGGAGATCGGGTCACTTGGCCAAAATTTGGAGGTGAGTATTGTAGTGATGTTATTAAGGTGAGGATGGCATATTGGGAGTATAAATTGGACTTTATTTGTGATTTTACTTGCTTGAGGACAAGCAAGATTCAAGTCCGGGGTATTTTGATAAATGTGTTTTCATCACTTTTATTTGCATCTTTTAGATATCTTTTTATGATTGTTTTGTTGTTTATTTTCTTAGTTTTATAATTAATTACATTATATTATATTTTTCTCTTCAAGAAGAATTTTAATTATATTTTCTTGTATTTTGTAGAAAATTGGATAAATATTCTTGGAGTATAATTGCACAATTTACAGCAGTCCTGTAATTATTGCATATTTGTCACCAAAAGTGTCATAACTCTTGCATCCAAAGTCCAAATTGAGTGTACAAGTATTCATTGGAAAGTAACTTTAATTTTATAAAAGAATATCCTATTATTTGGACCACTTTTATACTTTATACGGGAGTGAAATACGTTCAAAATCACTGCTGCGGGAATCTGCATTGAAGATACTTACTTGGTCAAGACAATTAAAGTCTATCAAATTCCAATTGACCAAATCTTGAAAATTCAAAAGGATAGCTCCCTCTCTTTTTTTCCCCTCTTTTTTTTGGATAGCCTACCCCTCTTTATCCTATAAAAGGAAGGGCACTTCTTCCTCCCAAGAATCATCTTTTGTATCATCTTTTGTACCAGAATTCTGAGCATTTGTTCTCCTATTATTCAAGCAATAGAATTTCTTCTTAGTGTTCTTTAATTCTTGCAATTTAAATTCTTGCAATAGATCTACTTGTTCTTCCTTTTTTCTTCTTTCTCTTCCATGGATTGGAGCAAGGGTTGAAGAGATTGCCCATTTAATTGTCTCTAGCCTAAGGATTTTCCTTTAGTAAGACTAGATTATGGCCATTTCACTTCTCCCCTCCACCTCCATATTTTCCACAAGCATGTGTGAGTAGACTTCTATCGAGGCAAGGGGAATAACCCCTTAAACATGGTTTTAATGACTTTTTCTTAAACGACTAGATGGTAATCGATTTTAGTTAATAGTTGATCTTCGGATCCCACATTAATTCGGATGGAAATGACCATGGAAATCCGGATTTAGAACAATAAAATCGATTGCATAGACGTTTTGATATGACTGTGGATTTTCGTCTTTTAGGATGATAAACTAGGAAGCATGAGCACCAAGACCAATGGTCTCATGTGGAGTTTATCTCTTGTGAGTTTTAAAATTCACAAACCTTCATTGAATCGTCGCTTAAGAATTAGTTGCTATCGCCTAGGCTAAGGTGGTGAAAACCCCTACGACCCTCGATTCTCTCTCTTTGATTTCAACCTCCATTGATTTGCTTTCTTTACTTCTAGTCTTTTTTCATTCACAATGGTCTACTTGTGCTAACAATTGTTTCTTTTCCTTGTGACAGGGGCAAAATAAATTATTGTTATTACATTATTACTTTGTGTTTATTTCTTATTTTAGTGTAATCAATCAAACCCCCAACCCAACTTTTACTTTCCGTTCTAAATCTGAAAAATACAAAAAAATAACAAAATAGTTCTTCAAAATAATTGGGATAAAAGAAACAATCTTAAAAAGTTGTCTTGTGGGATAGACCCTTACTATACTAGCCTTAAACAGAAAGTTGAAAAAGGATTAAACTCTAGCATAATTATCTTAGTGATTGTAAGTGCTAAGCGATGCATTAACAGCTACTTGTGTGTTAGGTTGACCATATAGAGAAATTGAGTTGCTTGGGTCAATTGCACATTGACCCCTCACTATACTTTCTCTTATTTCAGCTGAATATTCTATCATAAAAATATTATTGTAATTTGTCCACTGATAAGGTCTAAACGCATCCAAAAATTATGAAAATTTTAAATTTTGTTTATTATTGAGATTTAGATCTCCAGTTAAAATTTTAGATCATTTGGAATTACCAATAAAGAACTAAAAATAAAACACTACACTATTGAAAAGCACTCTATCAACATTTTGGTCGAAGTATAGTTCGATCGAGACCACATTCAAAGAACACTCAAATATTCTTAACTTTTTCTCCAATATGTATGATTGAGTTATCCATATCATATCCAAAATTAAATTAAATACAAAATTTGTAGAAAATATGAAAAATCATTTACCACACCGCTATCCTGATCAAATTCCATATTCATGTACTATCAAAACCCTAATTTTTGCCGATTAGGGTTTACATTTCTCAAACCCTAATTCTTCAAACTAAAATCATAGTTAGAGTTTATTCTTAGGTTTGAAACATCACAATTGATCTACTATCATTAATCAAGTCTAAATGATGTTCAATCTAATCAAGCATGTAATCATTCAGGTAAACCCTTGTTTACCAATTAAGCACAAATGTGGTCATTACACAACTGTTGTCCATTTTCCCTTTAGTTGGACCTTGTTTGAGTTTCTAGTGTCACCTAGATGGGAATTTAAGTTTTTCTGCTCCATATTGGGTTTAGTGTTTGCTCAAGGATAGTAAGACTTCTAAGCTTGGGTGGAGGTTGGGTGTTATGTTCTCTATTCTACTGACACCTATTTTTTTATATTCTTATTTTATTTAAACATGCAGATTTTCATAGATTATCTTCTTTTACTTAATTGGATGCATACATCTTTGTTCTTGCCATGCTATTCAAACCCATTATCTAGTCAGCTTACTTTTCCTTTTTGTTTGCATTGCATATAAAATTTTTCATATAACTTCTCACATATGAAGTAAATTAATTATGATAACTATATTTGTAAAAGAATGCAAATGCTTAGAAATCATCCATTATAACCAATGATTATTAGCATCATGTTCCCAAGAAAATAAGGAACATGTTAGAGAAACTAATAGGGATCTAGTACCACATTCCTCATATTAATTAGTGAATTGTATCTCTTGAATTGATGTGCATCCCATTATTAGGCCATTATTTTGAGTGTAGTGCAATAGAGGACTAACATGTCTAATTAACTATAAAAGCAAGTCTTTCACATGATCCAAACACTCTTTTACACTTCTTTGCAATCTTCATATCTTCCATACATCAAAGATAAAAGAAATAAAATAGCCATGAACTGTGCCAAACCCTAAGCTTTAATTACACATCAACCCTTCCCTCAATGATGACTTCATTCATACCCCTCTCCATGTAATGGGAATGTTTCACTAGAGATAATAAAATGGTACCAATGGCCATATAAAAAATTGCCATGTATGTATTTGTAATATAAATAAGTGAAACCTCAGGTTGGATAGAGGAGAAATATGCAATATTCCTTCTCATTCACTGCATTTTCCAGGTAGGAACTCATTAAATACTCTATTAATATCCATTGACAAACTTCAGAGTTAGATTATGTGCGTATTTGGATTTTCTAAATATTACACAATTTTTCATGAAATCCATATACATTTGTGATATTATGGAAGGTTGTGATAAATAATTTTTTTAAGTGAATTTATGAATAGGGATTTTTCAAGTCATGTTATATGATCTCAAGTGGTTAGGTTTTTTGGCCATATTAGTGGTAGGGATTCAAGCATGATTTGAGTATGAGGCATGTACATTGGTTGGAAGTATTTATTTAGAGATTATTTTAGACTTTTTGTTACTTGAGGATGAAAATTGTTCAAGCTCAAGCTTATTTGATGAATCTCTCTTCATAAAGTTTAATCTACATTTTAAAGTTATTTATACAAGTTTCTATTGTGTTTCACTTAGTATTTCACTTGTTTAACATTTTCAGATAATTGTGAAATTAATTTGGTATTTAATGCCTTTTTTGTTTAATTGATATGGTTTTAATAGAAGAACAATAGAGTAGTAGTTATATTTTCATGAAAAGTTGAAGCAAATGGTAAAATATTGCATATCCTCACTCTCCATCTCTAACAATTGGAGTCAAGATCATTAAAGTAATGATGGTCAATAAAATGGTCATAACTTTTGCATGCAAACTTAAAATTGGGTGGTTCAGAAGACATCGGATGGAAAACACATACATACAAAATAAGTATATTTTTATATAGGTAAATTGACCACAATCACTCTTGACTTATTTGCGCATAGGTCTACGGGGATGTAGGTTGTAGGAGATGTTCACAGATTAGATGTGCCAGCCAACTCACATGGTTAGTCGATCGATCGATTTGGGGTGTTGATCATCAATAGAACCCAAGTGATTTGATGTCTCTAATGAGTTAATCACACATAAGTCACAAGACTCAATTGTAGTATATCTTCCCTGAGCCAAGTTATAGTTCTTAACTTGTTCTATGGGTCACCCAATTGAAAAGTACAACCTTCTTTATAGTGATTCTAGATTCAACATCCAATGTTGAAATTGAGAGATAACACGTGATTAGGAAGAGGAATTAATTTTTTTATGAAATCATATATTTAATGACCACTTCTATCAGGTAGATTAGCCCTCTAGTCATTCGACTCGTCAATACCAGAAATTGCAACAAATTGTTAACAATCATTGGATTATATTTGATGAATTTGATGTTATATTGACTAAAATAAAAGGACTTGGGGAAAGTACAGGGCAAATGGGTTCACGGCTAATCTCTTCCATGCACAATCATGTTGATCAAAGGGGATTTCCATGAATGAACATTGATAGCTCAACATAGAGACTTGCTTTGCTGAAGAATGTGACTAGAAGATATAACTATTGTCTGTGAGACTATTGAGTTTCTCTTTGATACTGATACTATCTCCATTAGCTTCTACTCTCTATCTCTTTTTGTTTCATGAACACAATGAGAGAATTTATAATTTATGGAGTTTTGAGGAATGGCCTTATTTTCTGTTTCTTGTACTCTCATGTTAAAAATGTATGTTCATATGGATTTTTAGATTGACTCTCAATTGATTGACTGCTTTCTCTTTAGATAGAATAATATACGTAGAGAAATTGAAGCTAAAGATTACAATGCTAGTCGGTAGTTGAACCCCAGATGATATCAACGAAAAGATTTCTCAGAGGTGATGGATCAAGTATCTGTAGATAACGAGACCTCGAGCATATAGGGAAAGCTATCCTTTTGAATTTCATACTACAAAATGATATGGCATCTTTGGTTCAAATCTAAATAGATAATGTGTGAGTGATGTAATGTGAGAGAGTCGATACATAAGTAATGGCGATGAAATATTATCTATTAGAAATTTTATCATTTTCAAAAATTATTTTTTATATTTTTATTTTATTTCTTTATTTGATAAAATAGTTAATAAATCATCAGATTGATCTACTCTTCTTAATCACTTCTTTCAATTGGGCTTAAGTTTTGAGTTTTTATTAAAGACATTGTCCTTTGGGTTGGATTCTAGAGCTATATTGTGATAAGACATGTATGTTTGTAGGTGGTGATTATTGCAATTTAGATTATGTAAAAATTAGGGTATTTAATCCAAAGTGTATTTATTGTGATATGATGATGCATATCATAATTATATCCACTAGTGAGAGCTATAGAAAACCAAAGGTCTAGAAATTATATGAAGTGGGTAGAATTTTAAAAAAAATTGAGTCATGATATTAGCATGGTACTTATGAGAATGATAAGATTTGGCAGTTTGAAAGTCTAAGGTAGAAAAGTAAGCCAGTAACAAAGTTTGAGTTCTTATTTCTTGATTGGTTGAGGCTTTGTCATCAACATTGTATGATAGACGAGGACAATATCAGGATTTTTGAAAAAGGACTAAACTTATGGATGCAAGAAAAGATATTCATTAAGTAGACCCAATCTGAATTCCATTCCTTTATGAATATTTAAATAAGGGTGGAAACTTGAAAGAGTTTGTTAAGTTAGGTGAGAATTTGAATGACAAATGAAAGTTCATTTTGAGATTCCTTGGATGGGTCCTATCAGTCAGACAAGAACCAGTAGACTGCCACCGTAAGGAAGGACACGATCTTCATTTGTTGCACCATATAGAAAACCAAAAGATAGTGGAAGAACTGATAGAGGTTATGGTAGGGGATACCAGCCTTAAAGAACCAGAAATACATTCTACATTCATGATCTCTCAAGAGTTTTGAGCATCTAGTTATGCTTCAACACTAAAAAATGTATGACTTGTGAATGAGTACATAAGATTAAAATGTTGGGGGCCCAATATGCCCACGTGTTATACATGTGGATGACTTTGGCATTATGTTAGAGATTTCTCACAAATGAGGACAACAACAATCAAGACAGAGAGAAATGGGTCAATATCAACAAACTCAACAAACTCAGTAGAGTGACAATCGGGTTATAGATTCTCAAGTAGGCTTTAGTGCACAAGGAGATACATTACAATGTGATATTAGTAAAGGTAAAGTGAATGAACATGCTACTAGAAGAGCATATTCTATTAACCAACATGGAGTATTGCCTCCACATGTAGTGAATGATTAGATGAAACTCTTTATTGATGAAATTACTCTAGTTTATATTTTAATTGATCCTAGTTCTACTCATTCTATTGTAGCTACAAATGTTATCATTAGAAGTCATTTTTAGTAGTGTTTCTTGAAGGGATCCATGGATGCGAAAGGTGTTGTGGAGTAACAAAATTTTAATATAATCTATGTACCCATGAGCAGATCTTGTCAACAAGATATAACAGGATGGAATGGATGTGATATATACCATTTTCATAGGGTAGATCTGGAAATCATTCTTACAAGAATATAGATGGAAGAGGATATCACTAATTTACCTAATATAACCACCAAAGTGTCTACATCTCTATATTAGTGCATTCAGATGAGGGAAAGTTCATGTTGTGCTCCAAAAAATTCCGTGGGAAAGGAGTAGCCTTCTCATTGGTGATGTGATAGCATTGCACAATCTCACCTTCTCTCTATATCCTTGTGGTTAATGAGGGCTTGATCAAAGCCATATCACAAAAACCTTGGACATCATGTCCGTATTAATAGGTAGTAAAGTAATATTTCTAATAAAGTTTGGGAAGTGAAATATAGTGGTTGCCTTTTAATAGCTGCTTATGGATAGTTGGTCGATCGTCTAGACTGGTCTAGTTAATCGAATGGATGAGTTGGAATTCTTTTCAATGGACCATGTGAACTTTCACTTGAGTGAATATCCATTCCAATCATTGACTGGACTAGATCAAGCCTTATTAGATCTAATCAATCCATGCATTAATCTACTAGTCCATAGACTAGGTCACCCAATTGGTTGACAACTTCAGCCAATTGAGTGATTGGTTAGGGTAGGCAATTTGGTCAACTGGACTATCTAGTCAATTGTTGGGTAGATCTCAGCCTGATCAATCAACTGGACCTTTCAGTCAATCGATAAATATATCCATTTGGGCGACTGGACTTTCTAGTTGACAAATTGGGGCTTTAGTCAATCCAATAATGATTCAGATTTACTTAGACCTTTTTGGTAGTCAATTATTTATGTAACCATTATTAAACATAGAATATTTAAAACCTTATCCTTTTAAAAAACCAATTCCAACCTTTTTAGTAACCCTTTTTTGAATATTTTTGATGTCCTTAGTTATCAATTGCATACATGTTGTGAATTACACAAAAAGAATATTTGTACCATGATCTTTATTGTAGATACTTCAATCATATTGAAACATGTACCTCTTGCATTGTCTAAGGTAGTGATGAAGTTCCTTTGTCATTTTATGGTCACAAAAGTGTGATAGTAGTATGCATTTTTGTTACCATTATGGAGCCAATTTTGATGGCTATAATACTTCCAATCAAATTTCTTAGCCATGAGATTGCCTTCATACATTGTTTAAATTTCCATGCATTACTCATCAAGGTACTGCAAATGAGTTAAGACCAAGAATTTCTACACTATAAATTTCAAGAAGCATAACATTCGTTCTTTTTTCCAGCACTTGTGGTTTTCATGTCCCATGCACCTAGATTATTTTACTTCCCAAGAGTACATCATTGTATATAAGATTCTTGTTATGTGTATCCTATATGATATATTTTAAAAGATGTTTCTGTTCAATTTATCTTTGGTTTTTAAGGTCTAATACCTCCTAGATTTTGTGGTTGTACCTAAACATATTGGGTAATGATCAGAAAAACATTAAAGGAGATTTATGAATGACACATTGATATTAATTTGGGGTCTAAATTTAGGTGTTGAAACAATGATCCAATGTTCCATAGGTAAAACTCTTGTGATGGAGTGAACTTTTGGAGTATTTGGACACCTAATGAGATAAATTCAATCCTGCCATTTTATTTTGAGAGTTACAAGTATATCGGTATTGTCGATATCATGATTAAGATCCCAAAGCTTATGACTTTTGAGGAATTTATTTGACTGATTAAATAATTGCATTTTGGCATAAAATTTGAAGAATGTAGATTTAGTTGTGATAAATTTAAGGCTAAAATTCTAGGACGATTGCATATTCCTAGCGAGTGATATTTAGGTTTGATTTTGGTGAAATAATGTGCTTTATTGATGCTTGATAGAACTAAGTTAGATATAATTCCTAAGTCCTATGCAGCCATGTCTTGCACCCTTGGTCATCAAGTGGGCTGTGTGGCCTTTCCCTAAATGTGGATACTAGATCTAGAGGTTGTTCTATGAGTAAGTGGGAGGCCATAGATCTAGGTTTTACAACCTTTGGATGTGCATGATCGAACAACTCTAGTTCATATACTACCTTGTCATTAGACCAAGGTAGTGGGTAGACTGGAAATCCTGATTGGAGTTGCCAGCTTGTGAGGGATTGTGTTTATTCGATAGTTTTGAGTGGATGATTACCTTCGTACGAGGAGAGAACTCATATGACCCCTCACAAGGACATGCTCATTGTGAGATCTAGGAGAACCACCCTATTCGCAACACTTCCTCTCCACTACCCACCCACACAGGACGAAGAGGAGGAAATAAAGAAGTCAAACATAGATAGAAGGGGATTTCAAGGAAGATAAAAAAGGAAAAATGAAGCTCAAAGTTGGAGGAGTTCAAACTGGATCCTATCATGGAGTTCTATGGAGGCTGCCATGGATGACAAACCCAATTTTGGGGAAGAAGAAGACCAAGATAGAGGAACAGTGTTGAGTCTTTTCCACAGCTTTCTAAACTATTAAAGGAGTTGAGGAATACCTGGTGGAGATTTTGTAGTATCTGACTTAAAAATAGGAGGACTTGACTATGCTTTCCCCTTTTTCCACCACGTCAACATATACATTTGGCGAGGTCATGGAGGTGGAGATCTGGAGGCACATCAGCAGACATGAGTACTCATAGGATGCCTTAGTTTGGTGTTGAATCTCAATAAAGATTAGGTTAGTCACAAGGAGCACTAGGCGGCTAGTTCCTCATCAGATGAGATCCGTGCGACGTCATCTCCACAAGGCAGAGGCAGACGAAATGTGCCACATGAGAAGAAAGAAGAGGGGAAAGGTCAACCGAGACCCATCAAAGAACCAGAACAGGTTCAAAACCCTAAACGAGTCAGACCCCAAATAAGGCAAAGTAGAGGACCGCAACCCAAGTGGACATGTGACGCATTGTGAGTGGTTCAAAAAGGTAAAATTCCCCGATCTTATATAATTCATAGTAATTAGCTCCCTTATAAAAAAATACAAACAATATACCAAATTTCTCTAAAAAATTAGTAGAACAACATGGAACCACAATAATAGTATTTTTATACTTAAATATCATAGACGTTAAGTAAGACATATAATGCACAAATCATATGTAATATATAGCAATTTAAATGCAAAAATTATGAAAATGTGCTAGTAACTTCTAAATGTGATTTAAAATCTATGTGCGGTCAGTGATTACAATGTTGATGAAAAAAATCGTATGAAATGCTTCGTATAGCTATTTAGTGCTTATAATCCTAAATAAAATGTAACAAATACATTATGCTCAAGAAATGTTGTGATATTTAGTATAAGCTCATATTAGTACAAGAGGCCTTATATTTAATTGTGAGATCATGATGATGCATAAACATCATGTTATATGACATGAACTATTGTTCATGGTAAGAAACACTAAGTTAAAGTGCATGAAAATATTAGTGTTAATGTTGTATGTGATGAATAATGGAATAGAAAAGTTAGAATATAATTTATGATAAAAGTTAAGAAATACCATTTTGGAACATAATTGGTCAAGAAGATGAGTATGATAACTATTAGACGCATAATGATGAGAATATTCAATGATCTAAGAAAAACCCTAAATTGAATCATAACTAGGGTTAAGATGATGAGAATTTGGTGATAGTACATGTGATCTTGTCTTAACTAGGGGTTGACCAATGTTAGAGTTGACATGAGGAATATGTGATGGTTAGACTATCTCAGTTGAGGGTATGCTTTACCTCTTACTTGGCTCATTATACAATAAAAAAAGGATAATAACAACCTTTACAGGTTGCCCCTGCATCCTTTTTCCAGCCATAGCTGGGATAACTGGCATGTGATAAATACAACGCTTAACAGGGGGCTCGAACCCAGGATCCCCCCAGAGGGGGACACCGTGCCTACCACCTGAGCTATGTTGGTCGGGTCTCATTATATAGTATGCTTATATTATATGTGTACAAAATACTTGACATATGATATTGGATGAAATGGTTGTTCTTACATCAATTTCCCCTTCAAGACCACTCTCTCTCTACCTAAACCTCTACCTTCTCTCTAGGTCTGATGGAACCATGGTGAGCGGGGGAGGCCAACCTCCCCCTACAAGAGCTTTAGGAGGTGAAGGAAGATCAAGCTAGTTTGCTCTGGAAGAAGATGTGACGGTGGTGGGGGTGTGGCTATGGACAGTGGAGGGACTGTCACCCATGCTCAGAGGAGCAGTCGTAGAGGACCCAAAGACCCCCTTTAGGAGGGAGGGGGATCAGACGACATGGACAAAGATGATGGACTCCATTCTTAGAGAGATGGAGGATCACCATAAATATCGGCTATAGTATAGATCCTTGAAAAGAAATTCCACCCTCCATAACTAAGAGGGTGGATGATTTGGAACTGGAGGCCAAGAGGTGAATTGGAAATATTCACTCTAGACAAAGTATTGTACTTAGCTCGGTTTTCATCTAAGATGGATAGAAGGAAGTTAATGAAGAAGGGACCATGGTTCTTTGACAACCAATTGGTCCTAGCTCAGAAATAGACAAGGGAAGCTGACACTAGGTGAGCAGTTTTCACCACAACCCTTATCTGGGCATTACGGTGATAGCTCATGCTATATGCTAGTCGAGAGCAATTGATCGAAAGTTAGATGGAACAACCATGGGGTGTGCATGGTTCTGTGTTGACATCTCCGCAGTGGTTAGCCCTCTATCTGAAATCATGGTGGAACTCCCTAACGGAAACGAATGGGAAGTTAGGGTGAGGTATGAAGACATGCCTGATCGGTGTGTGGAATGTCTAGTCTTTGGCCAGGTCTTGGGCCAATGCCCAGGGGAGTGAAGTCTTGTAAACCCATCCGCTCCCATTATTCCTGAACCACCCAGAGGCCGACAAAAGAGAAATGGCAAGCCCATGCCTCCTCCGCAACAAAGGAAAGGAAAGGAAAAGGTGACAGAAGGCGAAGAAAGGACTAGTGGAAACAATGTAGAAGAGGTGTGGATGGTGGCTAGCATGTCAGCTGGTGTTGAAACTGGTAATATAGACACAGTCGAGGTGGTTGCGGAAATGCCAGAAGGAGGAAATGGAGAAACAACGAACATTGATATCGTAGGTGAACCTGAAAAAGAAAGGGGGACAGATAGCAACCCCTTTGTGGCATTAGGGGGATAGGTGATGAAGATGGTGAGGATGAGGTACCATCAAGAATCCGAAGCCCGAGATGCACCATAAGCACAAACAAGAAGAAGAATAACAAGGTTGCTTCCGAGGAAGGGAGCGGCCCCAAAAGAAAGTAGGATGTCAATCGTCACATGGAATGTGCGGGGAACCTCGCTAGCTGAGAAACAAAGAAGGCTAAGAAGCATAGTGGAAGAAGAGAAGGTAACTCTAGTGTTCTATTTGGAAACTAGAATAATAAGAAATGTGGGGCAGAGAATTAATACCATGTTCCTTACGGGGTAGTCGTCAATGTCAAACATTCAATGTAGAGACGACAAAAGGATAGTTGTTGGGTAGAACCCGAATGTATGGGATGTGGAACCTATTGCTATGAATGACTAAATAATTACTACCAGCTACTATAACTAGGGAAGTATGGCGTTCATTGCGTCGGGGATATATGGAGAAAGCCTTGAAGGCGATAGAGGGAAGCTTTGGGATAACTTAAGGAACTCGACTCAAGAAGAAATACCCTGGCTAGCATGGGGGGATTTCAATAATGTCAGGAGGTCAAAAGAAAAACATGGTGGGCTACCTATTCCAGAATGGGTCATGGAAGCGTTTAATAATACAATGGAGGCATCAGGACTGATGGAACTTGACCCGTTAGGAGGTGGAGTTTCTTGGTCTAACAAGCAAGGAAAAGGAAGAAGAATACAATTTCTTTGTTAAATGCTACAATAATCATATTATAAGATACCATGATATGTTTTATAGATTTTTCTTTAATTTACCCAAATAATTATGTATAGAGGTGCGCTCTTTGCACAATGGAATCAAATTACCTATTGAACATCGTGTTGTCAATTTTGAATGTTGAGCATCATTAAAACTTATTTTTCCTTACTTTTTTTTTCTAGATAACTTACCATATACAATGTTTGGATTATATCTGAGGAGAAATATTCTCACTATACTAGATGGAAGAATGTGATAAGTATAGATTCTTATTTTGTGTACAACTTCTCTTTCAAAAAATTGATTCATGGAGTAATTTTTGTTTCGAAAAATACACAAATTTGTCTCTTTTCTTTTAAAAGGAAACTTCTCTTCTCTTACATTTAGCAAGAAATTAATAATGCAAACATTGTTTCTTTCTAAAATCAATATGCATACTAGTTTGATTCTACAATTGTTAAAAATGAAAAAGATTCGTGATTTGTATTCTCCATTTAGTCATTTTCAACCATGCAATTGATTTGTATATATATATATATATATATATATATATATATATATATATATATATATATATATATATATATATATATATCAATACTAAGTATGATTTATAGATTTCATTATTTCATGTTTAAAATAAACATCTAAACCTTATAAGTGGAAAGGACAAGTCACTTTTATTGCATTATGACCTATTTAATCGGCATACACCTATAAATAATTTGGTGATATAAACAACTATATTTCTTTTACCTTGTTTTTGATAAATACATTCACTTTCAAGCAAGAGATGTTTGGATCTCCACATTTAAACTTGACTATTTCCAATGTCTAAATTTCATATGTGATGATCAATGGATCAATTATAATAATTGTTTTCAACCATTTTTTCAATATTTACTTGTGCTTTACTTTTAAATTTATCCAAGTATAATTAATCATCTTGAATGTTTGATGTAGTTTAACTATATCCTTGATTCATTTTCAAATTAGTTATGTCTAAATTAGATTATATGACTGATAAATCTCACCACCTATGTTTAAAATTTCTTTTTTTTTGCCCAACTATGGTCTTCTTCGTATACCTCCTATGTGTATTTCTATATCCTTCTTTCCATGATGTTCATCCTAGCCTTTTAGTCATGTTTTATAAGTTTTCTTTAGATATCTCTCCTCCAAAAGAAAAAGGGTTGAAAAAAATACTTAATAACTAAAGGCTCTTACTTGTGTCTACAATGCAAAAATTCATAGTTGTGCATACCCTTTTCTAATTATTTCTATATTACATAAAATTATATAAATAATTATGATAATATACCATATGAACTTGTCATCCTTATCACAAGCTAAACTTATCAACCCTTAGTGATATAAAATATGCGGATACATATGTTTCCAGGATATTTGGAAGCTGGTTTCATTATAAAGTATAAAATCATTTTATGACTTAATTTTTCAACCACAATAACATATAGTTAAAATCAAAGAAATGTGCAATCACTTATATAAACATACATTTTCTAGAGTGGAATACTTGTTGAATATCTTTAATCTTTTTCTTCATTATAACAAGAGATTTTAGTTGAGATATGTGAGTTTAATTTTGTGTATTGATTTATCATATGCTTCTTCATGAGCATCTCATTATTTTTTTATTTGTCATAGATGTGGATGTCTTTTTATAACCATGGATTCAAAAAGCTAAACAAGCATTTGATGCACATAAAATAGCATATATAACGACTAGAATAATAAATTGAAGATTGTAATGGGAAAAAGTGTTTTGTTGTGAATCACACTGTAGGGTGAATATTTTAGTACAATAAAAAATACTAGCAAGTTGTGACTTACATAGTTATTTTCTAAATTCCAATTTCCTATATTAAAATTTATTTTCTATATCAATATGTTGATGTATATATGTAAGTAATGTACCTCTTAGATGGGAAAACTTTGAAGAATACATCGTTGTAGTTTTGGTTATGATAAATTTTCCATAATACTCATTAGCATGATTGTGAACTAGCTAGGTAGAGTTATAGTCATATCAAGGATTGATGCAAAATAGCTTATATATGTCACCATAGTATTAGGTATATATATATATATATATATATATATATATATATATATATATATATATATATATATATATATATATATATATATATATATATATATATGTTTGTGTGTGTGTGTGTGTGAGTGTGTGTGTGTATGTATATATATGTATATATATATAGATACATGATTATGTAGTGTCTGTCATACATGTAGTTCAAAAATAATTATTTTATGGATAGTAAGGATCATGTTTAAATTTGTTTATAAGGACAGTGGCCAATGTTAAAAAAATATGTGCAAATATAATATGATTACTGACACTTTAGTCATATAGATTCTCTTATATATCCATGTCAATGATTAAAAAGATATGGGTCTTGACTTCTAGGATGTAAGATTTTATTCCTATTATTATACAAGATACAAGAATGTCAAGGTGGAAAGGTGAAAATGTTGACTAACATTGGAAACTACCTCAAATAAAACAATAACATAAAGTGGTATATATTGACATTTTGAAAGGCCAAATGATTACCCATGCAACTCCATCCATTTTTTTCATCTCTATTTTTTAGAATATCCAAGTTCCTTACAACTTTTTAGAAACGAAATAGTCCCTTGTCATAAATTTTTCTTAAGTGATGTTACCCTTGTAGATCTAAATTATAGGATCTTGATATAGGATGTGAATGTAAGTTGGTTGTTTGAGACTAAGATTTTAATGAGTCTGCATGATGATAGCCAATTGATGAAATAGATAAACAATGCATTCAACTTCATTGAACTCTCGAATAGTAAATAGTTTCATATCTTTCAATGAAGTATTTCTTCTATGGTAATATAGTATTTCTATCTTATTGTGCACAAATACCAACTTCGATATCTATGTCGATGAACCCAATTAGAAGGACCACTTTCTTTGTATTTTTTGCAACACCTATGTCAAATACTGAATGGTTGATTAAAACTATTTTTTTCTAAAGACAACAATAATAAATTGAATTTTTCTTTAAAAAACAAATTTGTAATGAATTTAACAATTCTCATTCACTAATTGTTAATATAAACTATGCAATTACATGTTGAAAAACAATCCTTCCATGCATTTATACTAATATTATTTATTTCATTGTCTGCATGACTTTAACATATTAGTGAGTAATTTTGCTTTTTTGCTTGCAAAAGAGAGCACTAGGGATAAAAGTACCATTTTCCAGAAAGAAGTGGTACAAGTGGCCAAGCACGGTGTCCCCTCACAAAGGAACCTGGGTCTGATTCCCAAAATATGCCTTGAATTTACCACCCTCTCGGGTGTCCAGCCTCCACCACAGGTTTGAGGGATCTGGGAGACTAATGTCTCTCCTAACTAAAATATATATAGAATTACCATTTATCTCTTAAGAAAATTTTATAAATAAGTGAAAAACTATGAAATTTCCTTTTACGTAGTTTCAAATTGTAAGAAAGAAATAATCTTCTAATTAAAAATATAAGGAAATAGTATACTTTATTATAGGAAAATTTATAAATCATTGCTAGATTTCTACCTATTGACTACATATATGTATTGGAAAACAACTATAGGTCACTCATGGTCCTAAACTATGAATTGGGATATCTAAGATAATTAGAGGTTATTTCCTTGATGAAATATGAAAGGAATTTTTTACTTCCATTTATTTTGTTAAAATTATAAAAAATATCAATATATTCACGAAAGCTTTATCTTACTACAATTTAAACATTGGTTATGTATCCTTCCTACATAATATTTATATACTATTGAATTTGAAATAAGAAATATGTCATAATAACCTTCATACAATGTCATATCATTAACATATATTTCTGCAAAACTTGCAAATTGTAAAAAGTGCTAAATGAAATGAAAAAAGGATTTCTATATCTTAATGAATCATTACAAGTTAGAATATGTATCATTTATTTGGGATATAAATTTATAATTATTTATTCTTTGTGTACCATGTAATAACCCTAATCTTTCCACTAATCATTAACTAGGAGACATCAATTCTCCTATGAACTCACATCAAAAGACGGTGATATCAAGAATTGTTACCCATATCATTGCTTGGTTGTCATGTAGGTATGTAAATAATATGTGTGAAGACATGTAGGATTACATCTATGACTTCTTATAAATCCATCTAGCAATTGATTAAATATGACAAAATTGAAACATAAATAGTTAAATCTAACCAACCTAAACATTCAACTAAAAAATACTTAGCTCTTAGGGTATTTGAGCAAAGATTGTTTTGTTGGATGTATAATATTTTTACATTGGTATATACCATTTTTTCATCCCTTTCTATCATACATTATGCCTAGATGGTCATATCAGCTTTTTATGGACACCAATGTTTCCCACCCAATACAAAGGAAAGTTTACATCAAGAATTGCTTAGTAGGTTAACATGCACGTGTATGACTTGGATGTGCAACAATGGTGGGAATAAAAATATAAGTTTCTTCATATTTATTTCAACTTAAATTATTAAATTTAAAATGTAATGTGTCAACAAAAGCAAAAATTAACGAATCACTAATGAACCAACTATGATATGAAAATGTGTTGCTTTAAGTATATATTATGCATATCAAATAAAAAGGTTTATGCATTGTATTTTATAATATATATATATATATGTGTGTGTGTGTGTGTATGTGTGTGTGTACTTATTTTATTCATTATCATGAAGATAATTTATACAATTCTACATGGAAACCTTAGAGAAAATCATAATGGGGATATTAGAACACAAAGATCTTTATTGAGTACAAATTCATTTGATGGGTTATACTAACATTATACTACTATATTTATCATCACAAAATGGTCTATTGGTCATATTGTCATATAATAATTACAAAGAGATTTATAGGGTTAATAATATATGGAATAAAATCAAGATATGAAAATTTTGAATCATCAAATAAGATTAAGATATGCGACAACAGAATGTACAACCCCTAAATGAAATAATCATAGGATTGAGACAATAATGATCTTACGTAATATACATGCTCTATTGAAAATAAAAGTAGAACAACTTTTATTGTGTCCCTATATCATTTTGGTCATTGTCATAAAATATAGTATTATGGTAGATTTTTAATAATTATTCCATCAATATGAAATTGTCACACAAAGGAGTTACGTGCAAAGCATGTGCACTTACTAAAATATATATGTTTATATATGTATATATATATATATATATACACACACACACACACATATATATATATATATATATATATATGTATATATATGCATGTACATATATGTATGTATATATATATATGTATATGTATGTATATAAATATAAATATATATATATACATATATATGTATGTATATATACATATATATATATATATATATGTATGTATATAGATATATATATATATATAGTTTAAATTTTTGTGTAAAGTTATTTCCTAGTAATATATCTTGTTGTGCATACTCATGGGTATAATATGGTGGAAATGTTATCATGTAATTTCCTAGGATGATTTTAGGTTTTTTAACTCCATGAGTTAAGGCATGCCTTTTTCCTATAAAATCCATTCCATATAATATAGGTAATGTTTTAATATAGCTTTCTGGAAAGCATTGTCTTCGAGCAATGCAAGTTCCTACTCCAGTATCTTAATAGATTGATCCATCTGATTTTTCGTCATCTATTATTTGAACAAATTCTTGAATGTTTTCTATTTCAGAAAGTTCTTCTTCTATTATTTCCTCGAATTGCTTTTGGTTAATTTTTCTAGATCCTCTATTTGAACATTTATTTGCAGTGTCCTTTTTCTTAGCATATAAAGAATTTACATTCTTTTGGGTCCTTAGCATTTTTACTATAGTTTCTCTTTCTTATGTAATATTTTTTCTTTGGTTTCGGTTTAAAACCAAATATTTTTCTCTTTTTAAACTATGTATATATATGCATGTATATATATGTATGTATATATATGTATGTATATAAATATATATATATGTATGTATATATATGTATGTGTATGAAAAAATATATATCTATGTATATATATATATATATATATATATATATATATATATATATGTATGTATGCATGTTTGTATATATATGTATATATATATATATATAATGTATGTATATATGAATAGGGGTTGGGACCAAAGACGTACCAACCTCACCTATCCAGTCCCACAAAACTTATCATACACTCTATCCCCAGAGTGTAAAAGGATGAGGTTAGATGTAAACAAGCAAGTTATAATTATATATGTGACTTTTTTATTGGCCCACTCAGAGCTCAATATCTAAATCGCATAAGACCCTTATAGGTGGGGATAGTAATCATCTTGGAATGACTCCACAATATTTATTGTTTGTTCCTAGGATTTACTTCCAAAAGAGTACAAGGAAACCTTAATCATTATACAATGCAAGTTGTAGAAGGCTTCTATGGAAGAACTATAGTTTCCCAAAGTCATCCTTCTCATTGGAATAACATCTTCCATGTTTCGTAGTAAGCTCGATGATGCACATTACACATGTGTAACTTTATATTCCACAATGTAATAAATCATCTTATGATTTGTTGTTCATATTAGGTTCAACATCACCTCTGAGTTACTTCAACTACTTTATTAGTCACTATTCTTCTCTTGACACTTTTTTCAAGATCATATCAACTAGAAAAAAAATAGTTACCATATAGAAATCCTCGAGCTCATCAACTAAAAGGAGTTTTCATATCATGATGCTCATTGTCATGGATGCACCAAACACCGGATTTCAAGGAGGTCTGGCTTCATGAATCTTACATCAACCCTCTCAAATACAATGACAATCTCATCTTCTTTGGGTTTTAACCCATCCATGATGAGGGTTTCCTCCTATATAATACATTGAAAGTATCTCTATCAAGTTATTGAAAGTAGGGGTGATCATATATGTAGGGTACAAGTCTTCTATAGGTGTTTCTTTGCAGACCTCTTCATTTTTTCCTCATCTACTTATTTTGTGTCTAGCATTGGTTGGGTAGGGGCTATTGCTTAAATTTGCATTGGAGGGGAGGGTTTCCGAGCTGATGGTTGAATTTGTTGAGCTTATTTGGTTGGTTCTTTCTAGATAGTGTCCATCACCTCTCTCCAAGGCTTCTTTTCTAGTAGAGGAATGAGAGAGTACGTCCTTCTCAGAATATCTTCCATGCACATGTTGTAGAAAAATCTTCTATCATCGATGATCTCCATGAAATATTTTCTACATAATGCAAGGAAATCTTAATTAGTTATGTCCTGCATATGAATCCTCTTATTTAGAGCTTCAATCAACCGTAGTACTATGCTTGTGTTGTCTCATGAGACATGTAGTTTTTGAAGGGCATTGGTGCTAATCAATATTACTATCCAGTTATGACAATACCATCAATCGACCCCTTTGAACAAATTATCGATCCTTATAGAAATCTTCTATATCTCTGGAACATTTTCTTCTGTGAAAAACATTCTTCCGCACAATGGGATATCTAATGTTTAAATTGCGTGTTATTATCTATGGTGCAGACAGATCTACTACCGTCAATAGACAATGGCCATTTACCTTAAATGGAAGAGTTGTCTGCTTCAGGATTCTAGCCTTCTTAAGTGTGGTGACTAACTTGTTGAAGGATTGTGCATGGTCTTGATTTTCATATAGATGGGATGTCAGGCTTGATGTGTTGTTAAGTTGGGCCCCACATTGTCTTTATGCATGTATTCTTCAAATATTGTGCAATAGAGAACACTCAAGCAATTCTTACCTATGGAGGTTTAGGTCTTGAGGAAGTTTGTCAGTCCTCCTTTGTCAATGTATACAATTAATTCTTGTAGATGATGTCATCTCTAGGCTATTAATAATCCAATATATCATCTAGGATGTCAATTTTCCAAATGATTATCCCAGACGTAGGTGACATGTCCATGTTTTTCATTTTTTGGATAGAGGCGAGGGTGAATCCATGTTGACATTTTCTATTACCTCAAGTATGGGAAAGACTAATTTTTCTAGCTTCTTAGGTGCTTCCCTAAATCAACATGCCATATCTCCTCCTTCTTCATTAGAAGGAGTCTCCTTGTGCACTTCCCCAAACACATCATAGAATTTTATTTTGCCCTATTCAAGTAGCACTAACATTTGAGTTGAGGTGAGTTGCCACATATTTACTTGTAGGTTAGAGGGTGTGGAGGGGCCTTTTAGATAAAAAGTTCTTTTCGGAAATCCATCATGTCTTCTTAGTCTTAGGACTCTTATCTCCTTCAACGAGTGAAGTAAGGTTAATTGTATCTTTATTAATCTAGTCACTTCTTTAGGGTGTCCTAAAGTTTCTACACTATTCTAAAGTTTCTACACTGCAACATTCAAGTTTGTTCTCATCGACTCTCTTAGACATATCTATAGATTACTTGGAGGAGGTGGTGGAGTGGCCTTTGTCTTCTTTTTAATCAGCCTTCTTGCCAACATTTTGAGCTGAGTCCTCCTTGCCATCATGTGTGGAACACACTGCATTGGTAGCATCATTAGGAGAAAGTATCTCTGGGGCGACACCTAACCTATCTAGATCCATGTGTACCTCGATATGGACATCCACCTCTTCTTCCTAGGTAGGAGAGAAATCTTTTTCTTTGTTTAGGATTCTCTATCTTTAAAAAATTGGCTCCTTTAGTGCAGAAGATGTCAAAGGTGTGCCCTTGCATTTTCACAATTATGTGGAGGCATGTAGAAAATTATTTTATCTTTATGGCTCATCACTCTCATCACTT
Source organism: Alisma plantago-aquatica (assembly GCA_963693085.1). Classification (NCBI taxonomy): domain Eukaryota; kingdom Viridiplantae; phylum Streptophyta; class Magnoliopsida; order Alismatales; family Alismataceae; genus Alisma; species Alisma plantago-aquatica. Next base: position 1,830,891,187 of record OY856409.1, read on the forward strand.
AATGTGACTATCTCTGTGACAATCTTGACCATGGCCACCATAATCTTTTGTTGGTTGTCTTCCATTATATGTATTTGTTGTGGTAGGATTAGCATGCGATGTCAAAGGGGTGCATTCATGGATTGAAATCTCCTTATTGGTCTTCTCTCTCCACTTATCTTGGCCTCCTCATATGCATACTCCTTAGGTTCCTACTTAAGAAACAACATTGTCATAATGAAGGTGCTATCCTTCTTTGTCTTTGAAGGATGTTGGGGTCTTTTCTTTTTTGGTGAGAACAACATAATCATCATTGTTGGTAGTACTAGGGTTTTTTTCTTTTTCAAGAAGAGTTTTAAAAGGTAAGATGGTACGTTTCTCAGGTGGGGTGACTATAGATGTAGTCAACTAATGTTGCACTATTACCATTGCTTCATATTGAGGTGCATGAGGGTTTAGCCTTTTTGGTCTCACAATTGTTTTCTTTGGGAACCTCATGATGATTTTGGGCCTTTTGGATTGTATTGTAGGATGATTTACTTTTTTGTGGGATTCACTAACTTGGGGGAGAGGAGTTAATCAATGTGTCATTTTTTGGATATCCATTGTACAGAAGATGATCCTATCACTGTTGTATGTGTTCATCTCTGCTAGAGGTAAAAGGTCCTTTGACTTCCTGAGTATGTAGAAGTATTTGTCCTTCTTCCTTTTTGGAGCTTTTCTTGAAGTTAGCTTTGTTTCATGTCCAAAAATCTATCTCCACTCTATTAGTTGTAATGCTTAAGATCCTTTGGTTACCCCAATCTGTAAGCAATATACATTATTAATCCCCAATGTAAAATTCTTTAGCGACTTTGGCACCTATCACCACATCATGTTTGTCTATCAAGAGTCTTCCAATGTTGGCTGGCTTCTTTTATAGAATGTTCTGTAGGATGTGGAGGTACATTATTTCATATTTCCAATATCAGGTCAAGTTAAGACCACATTGGCAAAGATCTTATGAATCATAAACATCAAACTTGACTGTATCATGTCCTAAATTGTGCTCATCCTCTCCAGGTCTTGTCAGTGGAGAAAACTCTAAGCTCCCTATGAGATCTTTCTGTGTTTGCAAGTTTTTCTTGTTCCTTGTTGTGTGTGAATATGGAGTTAACCATTTCACCATCAAATAATAGTTCTTCTTGATCACCTAAAAAAATAATTTGAAGTTCCCCCAACACTTATCGTCTTCATCTTTCAACACAAGAAAACTTCTTTAAGAATGACATGAGATCTAAATAAAGTTCTTCATGGAAATAGTGGTCATTAAAGAAAATCTTATACAACTGGATGTTGATCATGTGATTCTCCACACATTCATATATTCCTAATTGTTTAAGAGTCTCATTAAATCCATATCTAGTGATTTTTAATGCTTTGTTTTTTATCATAGTATTCCAACTCTCCACAAGTTTCTTATCCTTGGGAATGAAGTAATTGTATGGTTTCTTGGTGAATACAACAATTGGTTCTTGCAGTGTGCTAGCTACATACCTAGATGGATTAGCTTATGTCTTCCAACCTTAGTCCCTACCTGTCTTTATTTTACTTCTTTTCCTACCCTCATAGCTATTGAATTCAACTTCCTTTTTTTTCCAGTGGGGAAGGGGTGGATGAACTTCCTCTTCTATGTTTGTCTCTCTTTAGAAGGTACATATCCAGAGGTTTCATTTATCATCCAAATTAGTTAAATTGGTGGAATCTTATGGGATTCATTCCTGTAGACACTTGATTTTTTCTAAATCAAACATGGATCTACTTATTTCATGAGTGGGGTCCCCATGAATTTTGAAATATCTGGAATCCTCATCCTTTAATCTTTCTACCTTGTCCATCTATAATTATTCTTTCAATCCCTGCATCTCCTTCATTCTCTTGGCTAGAGAATGTGGTATATGTGAATTCAAATGATATGTGTTATCTTCCATTTAAACTAATTACTATCTATATATATCATATATCTTGTTCAATTGTTAGAAAAGGTAATCATTGACATGTTTATAAAGATAGTCAAGGGTTAGCTTGATAATGGATGAAAATAAGTGCACTGGAAACTGACGGTAGCATGTCCACTGAAAACTAATGGTTTCAAAGTATACCCTCCAAAGGCTTGATACAGGTCTGAAACCAATGGATAAGGTACAAGGAAATCAAAGGTTCTATATATATGTGAAAAATGAATGGAATTAGATGGTTTTAGACCAAGACTAGAACCGAGAAAATCCTAACCGCTTACACTGAAGATTTTGGCAACCAAAGGCTTTGAGGAATTAGGACTCGATGATTTTTGGCATCCGTATTCTAAAGGTTTAGTGAGAAGGAAGAGTGCTACATGTCAAATGTAAATAATCGACATCATTCACACAAATAACAAGGTTAGGTGGTAGTGATTAGGGATTTCTAAATAACTATATCCCAGTAGGTTAGGGTTTTGCAAATAACTACCATGGGTCAAGGTCGTCTTTCTTTTATTCTCTAGGCCCTTATAGTAGTGGGACCCACCGATCCATTGGTTGATTGTTTGACATCTTAGGGACAAAAACCATCTTTCAATGGTTGGTCAGGATATTCCTCCTGATATCTTAAAATGGCCCTAGAGACCACCATAGACACTATATCACCCTCCCTAAGTACACACATGCACATGACAAAAGAAACATAGAGTTATCAATAACTCGTGCACTTAAAGGGGCATTACATAAAACTGGAATTCATAACAACAATATAATCAATCACACAAATTCAAGTATTAGAACATTCTGATTATTGTTCCTACAAAAGGCAAACAAATTTTATTACATGGAAAACTCATTCAACATCTTGAATCTTTAATCTAATGTGATAAACATTAATATATATACCTAAGTTTATAAACATGAGAATAACCTTATAGTTGGCACCCAACCAGATCTTATCATGTTATATCTTTGTGCTCCAAGTGCCTAGATGCTACTTCTGTTCTTGCTTCTCTCCTACAAACATCTTGCTGCCAACCATGCATTGGAAAAATGATTGTTAGCATAAGTGGCATGAGTATTCTAATATATAAGTGATAAATACTACAAAATATTATTGAACACTATAAGCATGAAACTAGCTTTAGATTTTGTATAAAATTTGAAACATAAATATTTCTTATCGTTCTAACTTAGTTCTTATCTTTATACTTATCCTTCTATAGAGACTTGTATTCCAGTACCTAGGTCTCATGACTTGCATGTGGATTCCTAGGTTACATAACCTGCACTCTGGGCTTGGGTTATGTCTCCCTTATCTTAATTCTCTTTCATCATACTTCTAGATAAGATTATATATAAGGCTCCTAACCTAACTTAGTTCTTGTGTGTGCTTTATTTGCTTAATAAGATGCTTGAACCTTAATCTAATATTTTGAGATGATTTTATGACATGTGACAATCTTATGCTTTTAGTTTCGTCCTATTTGGTTGATGCTTGAACTTGTTATGATTATTTTGGACCAAGTTGTAATTTACCTGTGAGTGTGGGTTATCTCACAATTTGTCACATGGAGAGTGTGTTTCTTGTGCCTTAGCATCACGAGAGAGAAGATGATAATGAGGGGAGCCTTGTTTGAACCATGGTTTATGATGTTACATCATATGGTGAGATTAGGGTTTGCTTGAGTTGCCTTATTGTTGAGTGTCGACCTTGCTAGGGTTTTAGTGTGTAGATATCGCAATACCACCTGTGGGTGAGTGTTGCGATTGCTACACTTATCATAGGTGATGTTTTCTTTGACCATGGTGGTATAGAGGTGGCTTGGTTGAAGGGTTTGGTCTTGTAGTGGAGTGTATCCACCATGTTGAGTTGGTGATCTTGTGTTGCGATTCCTACATGTACTTGGTATACTTTGACCTCTACAAGGGGTGTTAGTGACCTAAGTGGTCGCTATGTCACCTAGGTTATATCACCCTCCAATGCATGCAAGTGTGTGGTGGCTACATGTCTATTTTATTGGTGGATAAGGGTCCTTTTGATGCCCCTAAGTGTTGACACCTTATACCCACCTTACCTCCCTCCTTCCCTGAGTATATAACCCCTATCGTCTTCATGAAGAAAATTCATTTAGCTCTCTTTCCTTCTCATTTCTTTCTTGGCTAACCTTGGAGGTTGTTGGATCTAGAGGGTGCTGATCTAGGTTCTTTGGTGGCCGATCACCCTTGCATGTGGTGATCTTGGTCTAGTTCATCTCCTTGGTGATGATCTTTGGTGATCTTTTTCCTGGGTATGTGGTTTTGGACCCTTGATCTCATTTTATTTTGCACCCTATCTTCCTCTTCCTTCTTGATCATGAGACTATCGTGCAACCATGGTGGCTATCTTGAAGATCTTCTCCTCACAAAGTTCAGAGACTATGGTTTGACCATGGTGGTACCTATGTGACAAGAAGCTCTCTTCATTCTTCTTCTTTCTCAGCCTAGGGTTGTTACCCTCTTTCTTGATCCTTCCTTTGACCATGTTGTTCTTCTCTTTGGTGGTGATCTTGTATCTAAGGAGTTGATCTTTGTTAGAGAACCTTTCTCTCCTTCAGAGCTCGTGATCTTGGGAGCTTGATCTCTTCTTAAGTAGGTTATATAACTCTCTTCCCTATTCTATTATTACACCTTAATTATGCTTGCATGCTACTATTTTAATCTCTAAAACATTATTTTAATGTGCTACATGAAGTTATCATGATATTGGGTTTATGACCTTGTATTATTATCACATAGATTTCTCTCTTTCTTAAACCTTAATTTCATGTGCTCGATTGTTAAGTGATGTTAAGGTGATATTTGTGCTTACACCATGATCCTTGGTTTTATCACCATGCTATGTTTTCAGTCATCGTGTTTTACTTGAGGTTTTGAAACAATTTCTTTAGTGTTGAGGTTTGGTTTTATCTCTCCTAATGTGGTTTCACTTGTTCATCTTCATGGTGATTGCTTCAAGGGTTTGATGTCCATGCATCCCTGAGTTTTAGACATAGTGACACTTAGTTTTCTAGGTGCACAACACCTATTTTGTTCATGTATTTTTCCCCTTTGTGTTGTTGGTCAACACTCATGTGTTTTGTTGTTTTCATTTATCCTTTTTGTGGTCGACACATGTGATGATGGGTGAACTATATCGGGTGCTACCTACTTTGTTTGGTCTGGTCACAACACAACATCATCTATTTGGTCCCTACACACAAGTCCTTGTGATTGACACCCCTAGTTTGGTTGGATGGTCACTACACTTGTTCTTTTGGTGGAAACACCTATTGGCCTGCGTTTTGTCGCAACACTTATTAGGGTTTTTACTTCGGTTGCAACATGTGTGTTGGTTTGATTTTTGGCTAAGGCATGTTTGAGGAGAAGTGTAGTGGGTCGCTACAGTTGGTGGTGACATGTTTTGATCGTAACAGATACTTATGGTCGCTACCCATAGATGACCATGATGGTCTCTACACATGCGTATGTGTGCGATGGTTGCTAGACATGTATGAGTGGTGATTTGTGATCAATACATAATACTCAATGCTTGATGATTCTTACCTATATATCATAATAATGTTAAATCCTAGTGTGTTCAAGGAAGTGGGAATTGATGTAACTAGGGTTTTATGGTCGAATAATAATATGAAACCCTATTCGGCTATGTGTGTGGAATCTTAACCCTAACTCTAGGGTATGCTATACTTGTTGAGCTTTCTTGGATAACTAGAATGTGATTATTTTTCCCTCTCATACTTGTGTAATTCTAACCTAGCAGGTTGAATGCATGTCATTACTTGTGTATGCTATGGTGGTAATCATATGATACAGGGTGATGGCTATGAGACTTGATGAGTCATGTTGAGATCATAATGATGTGATGGGTCTTTTGACCTAGAAGAGGTTGAATTCCTAGTGTGAGGTTTTCTCCTCCATTGATTTCATGAGGGATAAATATCCCATAGTAGTGCAGTTAATGGTGATATCCTTGTATGGTTGTGTGATATGTTGATGGCCTTGAAGCTAGTAGTGGTATCAAGTGATGGTGTGACAAGTTTGTACTTTATATTTTTAATATCTTTTGGAGTTGTGTTATCCCCTAGTCTTTGTAGAGTTTGTTTAGGGTTTATATGTTGTAACGTGATTGATGTGAAAAGATACTCAATTGGCCTAACTAATCAAGTGAAACCCTAATCATGTAGATGCCCTATTCCATATATCCATCTTTTGTGTCAGTACTTTCCTAGATGGTGAAATGGGTTTTCTCAAGGGAAACCCGGAGTGAATATTGTTGAGTATGCGGGGTGCAAGTGACCACGTATCCTTGACATATTGATCCCAAGTGTTTTGAGAGCAACAACGGTCAGGTCTCGGTGATGAGCGTGTGATATGATGTGATTGAGGACAATTGTGGTTGTACATCAATGATTGGATTATATACCCTAGTTTCTAGCATCGTGACCTATACCAAGGCAGGCTAGGTGTTTTATAGGACCATATCCTTGACTATGAGTTGTTGTCTCTATAGGACTATAACTTTGACTATAAGTTGTTTTCTTTGTAGTTTGACTATATGTCACTGTGTACAAAATCGAGCTAACTGAGTAGTACACGAGAAAATCATGGAGTCCTACTCTTCGATTGATCTTATATGGAAATTATTTCTACTTAGTAGTGGTCAAATGAATTTGGGTCGTATGACTCAAATCTTCATGGCATGATAAAAGACATAATACAACCATGTAGCATATTTGCATAGGGTGACATACAAATAACATTGGTTGACCCTTTTCCTTGATCTTGCACTATTTAGTTTATGATAGTTATACATGTTCTTCATATTCCTTCTAAAAGCATAAGATTCTCTACTGCTTAGTTACTAAACTACTTCAATATTGTTACTTTCCTTGCTTATATCATTGAACCGAATCGACCTATAATGGTTAATTTGCTTAGTATAATCTACTTGTGCTTATAGTATACATTGGCGGAGAGTTATATTTCTCGTTGGGATGTTTGGTATCACCCTATGGGTTTCCACATCTTTTAGGTGGTCGTACACAATGAGGTAGAGATTGTGCGGTTGAGGCTAAGCAACAAGAGGATCAGTAGTTGTTTAAAGGTTGGACATGTTGCCCATGTTTTGTAGTAGAGTCCTACTTGTCATGCCTGTACTCTCAGGTCCTTTGGTAGTTTTTGTGGTTTGTAAATCGATATATAGTTTTTGGCTATATGCCATTGTTGTACAAATATGACATGCATGTATGTGAATAGGTTATCATATGTAACAAGTTGTGGCCAACAAGCTAGTGAACATTATTATGTTATAATAATTTGGCAGACGATATGAAATCCGCTTGTTTTTATGGACTCATATGCAAATGTTTCTACTTGAGGTGGACATGTAATATCATTTTAATTTACCCTATTTAAGCAATAATCTAGTTTTAGTGATAATTTCACACTTTGTTTTGAGTTATCTCGCTTTGTAGCACGTCAGGTGTCACAATTTTGTTGGTATAATAGCTTTAGTTTCACTGAGTCTATAGAGACATAGGACTAGAGTTGTGTTTGTTCTAGTGTCCTCTAGTGTATCTTACGGTAACTTCTACTTATGTAGAAGAAGAAGAAAGAAGAGAAAATGACTAGAGAACATGAAGAACATGTTGTTGAGAGTAGTATTATTGCACTAAAAGATGGAGCCAGGAGGTAGGAGAGGGTCGATGTTGTGCATGATATGCCATAATTTGACATAGATGTGGTAACCAATCCTACTTTTCAGTCCATGTTTGGTCAGTTTATGGCCACAATGAAACATATGCAAGACAGGATGCCCATTCCCCAAGCCGAACTGACAGTCCCCAATGTGGAATCTTGGAGTTCTGGGAAGACCTTTGGGACATTGAGGCGTGTAGGGGTGGTTGAGTATGTAGGTAAGGAAGACCTCGAAGATGTAGCTATGTGGTTGACCGATCTGGATATGGCCTTTAAGATCCTCAACATCCTCAATGAGGATAAAGTGAAGCATGCAATGCATCTATTGAAGGAAAGTGCTAGCCAATGGTAAGCCATTAAGGAGGAGAAAAGGCTTGATGTTGTGATCAGTTTGGAAGATTTTTAACGAGAGTTTGTCAGTAATTAATTCCTGGAGACATACCTAGAAAAGAAGATCACACAGTTTGAGAAGATCCAACAGGGATCTATGACAGTCAATAAGTATGAAGCCAAGTTCATGGAGCTTATGAGGTTTTGTCCTCATATGGCAACCACGGACAAGGAGAGGATTAGAAGGTTTGAGAAGGGTTTGAGTATAGATAGAAAGACACCTATTTCATCTCTAGAAAATAGAGAGAAGTTTGCCACATTTGTGGAGTCAGTCAGGAGGGTAGAGAAATCAGTGGTACAGAAGCATGAGACGAAGGCTAAGAAGAGGCCTGCAAAGTATCAGGGACATTCGTCTAGAGTCATTAAGAAGCCCAGGTTTTTAGCACCACCATCACAACAAAGATCGGAAATTTAGTCTCAGTGGTTGTTGAGAAGAGGAGGAGGTTGTATCTTTCCACCAGTAGGAGCCCATAGTGTAGCATCAATGTTGGTGATAGGGTCATCTAGGCCATGGTATGAGAGCAAGACTTTCTTCATGTGTGGGATGATTGGGCATACAATGTGGTTTTTCCTGATGAAGGATGAAGAGGTTACCCAACAACCAAGATAGAGTCAACAGGGCTTGCAGTGACAGAAGTTTAGCAGTGGTAGAGGACACGGTCAGGCATTACAGGCTGGTTGTTTTGGGCCAGCCGGTAGAGGAAGGGCTGACAACATGCAACAACTTAGTTCTATCGATGAGTTATCCAAAAGGAGTGGTCAACCCATGAGTCTTGACAGGTCAGATGGAATTATTTCATTCTAATTTGTCTTCTTCTTGCTTTATATCTATTTTGGTTGACCTAGCTGCAAGATACTCTTTTATCACTAGGGAAGTGATTGCTAATTATTCTTTGTGTGTTATTCATACACATAATAGTCTTCATTTAGAAACCCCTTTCGTTGGATCCATCGTGTTTTGGTAGGTGTGTCCTTCATGTGTCCTTTCTTGTTCAGGATGTAGAATTCAAGTGGATCTCATACCACTTGACATGCACTGATTCGTTGTGATCCTTGTAATGGATACTTTGGAAAAGTATTGTGTGGTCTTGGATTGTTGTTCCAAGGTGGTGATGTTTGTCAATAGCGATGAGATGTGGGTCTTCCAAGGAGATAGGATGATTCTTCCAACATGTTTGGTGTTGGATATGGTGGCATAGAAGCTTATGAGGAATGTCTATGATGTGTTCTTGGCGCATGTGGTGGTTACCAAGGCGAGGAGTCCAAGTATCCAGGAGGTTCTAGATGTCTGTTAGTTTGAAGAAGTGTTTCCAGATGAGTTTTCAGGTGTTCCCTCAGTCAGAGAGATTGTTTTAGAGATCAATCTGGTTCTTGGTACCCATCTGATAGCTCACACACCGTACAAGATGGCACCAACTAATATGTTAGAATTTAGAGAAACAATTGCCAAAGTTGCTTGAGAAAGGTTTTATCAGGACAATTACATCACCGTGGGGTGATCCCATTTTGTTTGTCAAGAAGAAGGATGGATCAATGAGACTATGCATCAATTACAGACAGTTGAACAAAGTAATGATAAAGAATAAGTATCCCTTGCTATAGATTGATGACCTATTTAATCGGTTATGAGGTGTTGTAGTGTTTTCCAAGATAGACCTGAGGTCTGGGTATCACCAGTTGTGAATCAAGGAAGATGGCATCCCAAAGTTAGCTTTTAGGATGAGGTATGGTCACTATGAGTTCGTGGTTATGCCATTCAGGCTAACCAATGCACCAAAAAAGTTCAAGGACTTGATTAATAGTGTGTTCATACCTTATCTTGATCATTTTGTGGTGGCATTCATAGATGACATTTTGATGTACTCCAGAGACAGACAACAACATGAACAACATTTGTGTCAAGTGTTGATCTTGTTGAGACAACGCTAGTTGCATGTGAAGTTCAGTAAATGTGAGTTTTGGCTGAAGGAGGTGTCATCTACTAAGGGTGTTCATGTGGACCATAATAAGGTGGAGTCTATGATAGAATGGGAGCAACCGAAGAAGTCAATAGAAGTATGTAGTTTTCTTGTTTTAGTAGGATCCTATAGGAGGTTCATCATGAACTTCAGTCCCATAGTATTACCCCTAATGAAGCAGACAAAGAAAGATGTATTGTATGCTAGGATGATAAGTACCAACGTGCTTTTTTTCTTTTGAAGGAGAATCTAACCAGTGCACCAATGCTAGTGCTACCAGAGCAGAGAAAAGGCTAGGTATTCTATGATGCCTCAAATAATGTCATGGGTTGTGTGCTCATGCAAGACAAGAATGTGATCTCTTTTGTATCACATAGTTGAAGAAGCATGAAGAGAACTATCCCACCCATGATCTGGATCTTGCATATGTGGTTCCTGCCTTAAATATATGGAGATACTACCTTTATTTTGAGAAGTGTCAGATCTTCACAAATCATAGGAACATGCAATACATCTTCTAGAAGTAAGAGCTCAACATCAGGCAACACCGTTAGATGGAATTGATCAAAGACTATGACTGCACCTTAGATTACCACCCAAGGAAGGTGAACATGGTGGAAGATGCTTTGAGCAGGAAGTCTTCATCATCATCATCTGATCACATGGCACATTTTTGTTCCTTGGTGTGCCACAAGAAATACATGTTAGTGTCTTTGTGTGAGATGAATGTAAAGGTGGAAGTCTCCTTGTTGGTAGGCTTGTTGGCTCAGTTACAAGTGAATCCCATGTTGTCGTAGTAGATTAGGATTTCTCAACATGATGGTATAGTGATTCAGCAGATCATAGCAGAGTTTGGCAGCAAGAAGTGTGGTGGTTTCCATGAGGCAGAGTATGGGACAATATGTTACCACAACAAAACAATGATACCTGAAGTTGATAATCTGAGGAAGTTGGTCTTGGAGGAGGCTCACTCCTAAATTTATTCTATGCATCCCATAAGAACCAAGTTGTATGACAACCTAAAAGATTTATATTGGTGGTCTGGTTGGAAGTGTGATGTGGTTGAGTTTGTTGCTATATGTCATGTGTGCTAGTAGGTTAAAGAAGAACATCAAAATCCTACTGGAACTTTTGCAACCATTACCCATAGTGTAGCGGTAATGGGATCATGTCACAATGGATTTTGTGGTTGGTCTTCCTAGTACAACCAAAGGTCATGATTCCTTCTGGGTGATAGTTGACCAGTTGACAAAGACATCACACTTCTTACCAGTGAAGAGAATGTAAACAGTAGAGAAGCTTGCTCAGACATGTGTTGATGAGATAGTTTTCTTGCATGGTATCTCAGCTACCATCATATCTAACATAGGTCCTTATTTTACCAGTCATTTTTTCGAACGTATGCACACAATGATGGGTATGCAGTTAAGGTTTAGTATAATGTTTCACCTGTAGACATATGACATTCAGAAAGGACAATCTAGATTCCAGAAGATCTGTTAAGATATTGTATTTTGTAGTTGTTGGGAAGTTGGGATGTGCAAATTAGTCTCATAGAGTTTGCAACCAATAACAACTATCAAAGGAGCATTGATATGACACCTTATGAGGCATTATATGGGATACATTGTAGATCTCCATTGTGTTGGTATGAGACAGGTGAGTATCAGCTTCTAGGTCCTCATCTTGTACATCATATGACATAGAAGACTCAAGGAGATTCAACATTAGTTGAAGGCAGCCTAGGATAGACAAAAATCATATATTTATAACCAGTGAAGAACCTTGGAGTTTCAAGTGGGAGACAGGGTGTATCTCAAGGTCTCACCTTGAAAGGGTGTTTTGAGGTTTGGAAAAAAGGGTATGTCGTCTGACCTAGCTTAGTGCTTATGTGTTCTTGATTTTCTTAACAAGATGCTTAAACCTTAATCTAATACTTTGATATGCTTTTATGACATGTGACAATCTTATATTTTTAGTTTGGTCCTATTTGGTTTATGTTTGAACTTGTTATGCTTATTTTGGACCAAGTTGCAATTTACCCATGAGTGAGGGTTATTTTTCAATTTTTCACTTGGAGAGTGTGTTTCTTGTGCCTTAGCATCATGAGATAGAAGATAATGATTAGGGTTGCCTTGTTTGGACCACGGTTGATGATGTGACATCACATGGTGAGATTAGAGTTTGCTTGAGTTGCCATGTTGTTGAGTGTCGACCTTGCTAGGGTATGAGTGTGTAGAGACTGCAACACCACCCTTAGGTGAGTGTTGAGACTCTTACACTTATACTAGGTGATGTTTTCTTTTACCATGGTGGTCAAGAGTGGGTTTGTCGAAGGAATTTTTCTTGTAGTGGATTGTATCGGCCATGTTGAGTTGGTAATCTTTTGTAGAGGTCGCTACATGTACTTGGTATTCTTTAACCGTTACAAGGGGTGTTAGTGACCTAAGTGCTCTCTACACCACCTAGATTATAACACCCCTCAATGCATGTAAGTGTGTGGTGGTTGCAAGGCTGTTTTCTTGGTGGACAAGTGTCCTTTTGATGATCCTAAGTGTTGACACCTCATACCCACATTACCTCCCTCATACCTTGAGTATATAACCACTCCCTTCTTCATGCAAGCAATTGTTTTAGCTCTCTTTCCTTTTCCTTTATTTCTTGGCCAACCTTGGAGATTGGTGGAGCTAGAGGGTGCTGATCTAGGTGCTTTGTTGGCCGATCACCCTTGCATGTGTTGATGTTGGTCTTGATTATGTCCTTGGTGATATTCTTCCTTGGTATGTGGTTTTAGACTCATTTTCTTTTGCATCCTATCTTCCTCTTCCTTCTAGGCCATGATATTATGGTGCAACCATGGTAGATATATTGAAGATCTTCTCCTCACAAATGTTAGAGACTATAGTTTGACCATGGTGCGACCTATGTGAGAAGAAACTCTCTTCATTATTCATCTTGTTCAGCCTAGGGTTGTTACCCTCATTCTTGACCCTTCCTTTGACCATGGTGTTCTTTTGTTTGGAGGTAATCTTGTGGACAATGAGTTGATATTTGTTGGAGCATTTTTCTCTCATTTTGAGCTCTTGATCTTGGGAGCTTGATCTCCTCTTAAGATGGGTTATATAACTCTCTTCCATCTTCTATTATTGCACCTTAATTGTGCTTACATGCTACTATTTTAATCTCTAAAACGTGGTGTTAATGTGCTAGATGAAGTTATCATGATCTAGGGTTTATGACCTTGTAGTTTTCTCACATAAATTGCTCTCTTTCTTAAACCCTAATTTCATGTGCTCGGTTGTTAAGTGATGTTAACGTGATGTTCATGCTTACAACATGATTCTTAGTTTTGTCACCATGCTATGTTTTTGGGCATCATGTTTTACTTGAGGTTTTGAAATGATTTTTTATGTGTTGAGGTTTGGTTTTCTCCCTCCTAATGTGGTTTCACTTGTTCATCTTCATGGTTATTGTTTCTAGAGTTTGATGTCCATGAATGCATGAGTTTTGGACATGGTGACACTCAGTTTCCTTGGTTCACAACACCTATTTTAGTCATGCATTTTGTCCCTTAGTGTTGTTGGTCGACACTCATGTGTTTGGTTGTTTTCCTTTATTTTTGTTGCAGTTGACACACGTGATGTTGGGTGAAGTGTAGCAGGCACTACATCCTTTGATTGGTCTGGTCACAATGCAACATCGTCTGTTTGGTCTCTACACACAAGTCCTTCAATAGACACCCCTAGTTTGATTGGATGGTCACTACACTTGTGATTTTGGTCGCAACACCTGTTGGCCTAGGTTTAGTCGCAATGTCTATTTGGGTTTTTATTTTGGTCACAATAGGTGTGTTGGTTTGATTTTTGGATAAGGCATGTATGAGGAGAAGTGTAGTAGGTTGCTACATTTGGTGGTGACCTATTTCAGTCGTAACAAATACCTATGGTGACAGTTGCTACCCATAGATGACCATGATGGTCACTACACATGTATGAGTGGGGATTTGTGATCGATACATACTAATGAACAAAGAATGATTCTTACTTGTATATCATAATAATGTTAAATCCTAATGTGTTCAAAGGAAGTCTGAATTTATGTAACTTGTGTTTTGTGGTCGGATAATAATATGAAACCATATTCGGCTATGTATGTGAAACCCTAACACTAATTGTAGGGTATGGTATACTTGTTGATCTTTCTTGGATAACTAGCATGTGATTATATTTTCCCTCTCCTACATGTGTAACCCTCACCTTGCAGGTTGAATGTATATCATAACATGTGTATACTATGGTGGTAATCATGTGATACAGGGTGATGGCTATGAGCCTTAATGAGGCATGTTGAGATCATAATGATGTGATGGGTCTTATGACCTTGCAGAGGCTGAATGCCTAGTGTGAGGTTTTATCCTCCAGTGATGTGATGAGGGATTAATATCCCATAGAAGTGCAATTATGGTGATAGCCTTGTATGGCTATGTGATATGTTGATGGCCTTGAAGTTGGTAGTGGTATCAATTTATGGTATGACAAGTTTGCACCTCATACATTTTATATCTTTTGGAGTTGTATTATATCCTTATCTTTGTAGAGTTTGTTTATGATTTATATGTTGTAACTTGATTGATGCTAAAAGATACTCAATTGGCCTAACTAATCAAGTGAAACCCTAATCATGTAGCTACCCTATGCCATAGATCCATCTTTAGTTTCAGTACATTGTTGGATGGTGAAATGAGTATTCCCAAGTGAAACCCAGAGCGCATACTATTGAGTATGAGAGGTGTGAGTGACCTTGTGTCCTTGACATATTGTTCTCAAGTGTTTTGAAGATGACCATGGTTGGGTCGCAATGATTACCATGTGATATGTTGTAGTAGAGGACAACTACAGTTGTACCTCAATGATTGGGTTATATACCCTAGTTTCTAGTGTCATGATCTAAACCAAGGTGTGCTCAGTGTTTTACAAGACCATAGCCTTGACAATGAGTTGTTGTCTCTACATGACTATAGCTTTGACTATAAGTTATTGTCTTTGCTGTTTGACTATATGTCATTACGGTGCAGACTTGAGCTAATCGGGTACTGCAAGAGAAGATCATGGAGTTTGACACTTCCATTGATCTTATATGGCACTAATTTTGACTTAGCAGTGGTCAGTTGGATTAGGGTGGTATGGCTCAAATACTCAGGGAATAATAAAAGACGTAATACAACCATGTAGAATATGTGCATAGGGTGTTGAATAACATTGATTGACCATTTGCCTTGATCTTATACTATTTAGTTTATGATAGGTATACATGTTCTTCATATTCCTTCTAAAAGCATAAGATTCTCTAATGCTTAGATGTAGATATATAAACTTCTTAAATAGTGTGAGTTGCCTTACTTACATCATTGAACCAAATCTAACTATAATGGTTAATTTTCTTAGTATAATCTACTTGTGCTTATAATAGATGTTGGTGGAGATTTATATCTCTCACTGGGATGTTTGGTCTCACCCTATGGGTTTCTACATCTTTTAGGTGGCCATGCACGATGAGGTAGAAATTGTGCAGTTGAGGCAGAGTAGAAAGAGGAGCAATAACTATTTAGAGGTTGGACATGCTCCTATTGTTTGGTAGTAAAGTCCTATTTGTCATCCCTATACTCTCATGTCCTCAGGGATTTTTTGTGATTTGTACATCGATGCTAGGTTTTTGGCTATATGTTATTGTTGTACAGATATTGCATGTATATATGTGAACAAGTTGATGAGAACCCGGTCCCTATCAACGAGTTGAATCTAAAGATCGCTGAAGAGGAACTTACACACCTGCTTGATATGGAGGAAAACCTATGGAGAGAGAAGGCAAGGATCAACTGGCTTGAAGATGGTGAAAGAAATACCAAGTTCTATCATGCTGTGGTAAAGTGCAGGAGAAGACGTAGGTCCATTAGATCTGTGGTTCTATCGGATGGTTCAATGGAATCGAACCCCACTGCCATAGCGGAGGAAGCTGCTCGACACTATGAAGCTTTGTTCAGAGATGGTGGAGATACTGATGATAGCGAGCTTATGCAGTTCTTACAGTTCATACCTGATGTCATATCTTCAGACGATAGCTTCTCCCTTACGATGATTCCCTCGGAGGAAGAGATCAGGAAAACGATTAAAGAGATGGACAGTAACACGGCGCCCGGGCCTGATGGTTTTACGTTATCGTTCTTCATAGAAGCTTGGAATGTGATAAAGAACGATTTCTTGGAGTTGGCCAAAGCCTTTTTTCAAGGGCAGGAGTGCCATAGAGGTATTTTCTGCAGTAGGATCCTTCTTATACCTAAGAATGATGATCTGAAGAACCTCGGGTCTGATTTTAGACCGATCTCCATTGAAAATGTATCGCTGAGAATCCTTGCGAGAGTTCTTAGTAACAGGTTGGCTCCACTGATGACGAAGATGATATCCCCCTTGCAAGGAGCTTTTATGAAGGGTACAGACATCACGCATCATATACGCCTTGTGAAGGAGATCTCACATGACATTAATCAAGGGCAGGGGTCCCCTAATACGATTGTGAAGTTCGATATGTCGAGAGCCTATGATAGAGTTGATTGGAATGTGTTAGAAAAGTGCCTCTTTGCCTTCGGTTTCCTTCAAGACGCCATTGATATCTGTATGAGTTTCTTTAGAAATACGTGGACTACGATCACGGTGGGTGATGAAACTGCAGGCTTCTTCAAGATTGAGAAAGGATTGAAGCAAGGTAATGCGATTTCTCCTTTTATGTTCATTATTTTTGAAGAGCTGCTGAGTAGAAGAGTGAGTGAGATGATGACTAGACAACAGATTAACAGCTTTCATACTAGAGGAAATTTCATTGCTCTGACTCTCCTTCTTTATGCTGATGACGTTGTTCTGTTCTTCAATGCGTCATCTAGCTCGGTTCTAGCTGTGAAAGAGGTGTTTACGTCGTATGAGAAAGCAACTGGGCAGATGATCAATAGAAGGAAATCGATTTGTATGGTAGGGGGATCGGATACACAGGGTGCTGATGATATCTCGAGAGCCTTAGACATTGATGGTTCAGTGAAATCTTTTGTGTATCTTGGGGTCCCTATATCGAAAGGTAGAGCGAGACTTGATGATTTTGACTTTCTTGTGAAAAAGGTTAATTCGAAGATAGCTAACTGGAAGGCAAATTTGTTATCCTTTGCGGGCAGAAAACTCCTTATTAATCAGGTTCTGGCGTCTATTACTGTATATACTGCTGCGGCTATTGGGATGCCTGCTGGGATTATGGACAGGTTGGAAAGAAAATTTTCTAGTTTCTTATGGGCGGATAGAAAGAATAATGATCGTAGAGCATGGATTAGTTGGAGTAAGGTGGCGATACCCAAGGAGGAAGGAGGCCTGGGTTTTGTACCTCTGAGAAGGATGAATGAGGCGTTCCTTGCCAAAGAATGCTGGGAAGTGATCAGTAGTAGTTCCCTTTGGGCGACATACTGCAGAGAGAAGTATTCAAATACTCGTACAGGCAGATCCGAGTTGTATCCTCAGAACCTTAAGATTAGCAGTACGCCTTCACCTTTCTGGAACAAGTTGTGGGATGTCTTTCCGAAGGTTATGCCATACATTAGATGGTATGTTGGTAGAGGAGAGATCAGTTTCTGGGATGTGAAGTGGTGTGAAGAAAGGCTTGCTAGCCACGCCATTTATGCAAGTGATCGTAGACAACCGTTTATGGTTTATGATTTCTGGGAGGAGGAACAGGGATGGGACTGGAATTCATTGAGTCACATTGTTAATGACAGTGGTATGAAGCTCATCCAAGATGCGGGAATTTGGATTGATAATACAGATGACATCATTGTGTGGGGACCGGATAGAAGAGGTCTCTTTTCTCTGAGTTCAGCTAAAAAGGTTCTGCAACCCACGAGAACAGAAGAGTGGAAAGAGCTGGGGATGATTTGGAAGATAGATTTCCCTAGAGCGTGTGCTCTAGTATGGAAGATAGCGAGAAAGGCTATCTCTACTGATGATAATATCAAGATGCAATGTTGTATTCCATTAGTATCTCGTTGTGTTTGCTGTGAGAGCCATCGAGAAGAAGATTCAAAGCATCTTTTCTTTGACAGCCAGATTGCTACTGACCTTTGGTCGAAGTTCACTGAGATAACAGGCTTGAATCCGCCAGTAGACATAGAGTCTCTTGTCAAGATGTGTATCTTGGTTTTGAACAAGAGATTGGATTTGTGTTTGGCAGGTTACATTGCAATCCAGATTCCTCTATGCATTTGGAGAATTCGTTGTGCAGCTCGCTTTGATGATAAAAAATGAGAGATCACAGTTGAATGGAAACACGTGATCAATGCAGTTAACAACAAGATGAAGAAGAAGTCTTTCCCTTACATCAGTGGAAGTGACTTATATGATAAGATGGAAGTAGAAGGTTTTGTACAACCAGGGGTAGGATTGAAGGAGATCAAGCTGCTCAGATGGTCGAGACCTGACCTTTTTAACTTAAAGATGAACCTGACTATTGGGAGAAACATCTGTGAAGACGGGAGTAGAAGGAGATGGACTGCAGGTCTGGTGAGAAATCATAATGCAGAGATATGCATGATTTTCTTCTCTTGGTTGAACGCATGTGATTATAGTATGGCATATATCCAAGCGGTTTTGGTTGGTCTGAAGATTGCGAGAGACAGATCGATCAGAATCTCAAGCATTGAGCTTGATGACCTCGATACTTACAACATCCTTTGGAAGAATAGCAAGGAACCGTGGAAGATGAAAGCTCAAGTTAGAGCGGTGAGAGCTGAGATGCATAGAGCGGGGATCTCTGGGTCAGTGGTTCAAAAGATGATCAACTTGATTCCGATGGCTGTGGGATGTTGGGGAAGCAGGTCTTCTGAGGTGATTGTCACCACTGATGTTAGTAGAATGCCCAGAAAGATTCGAGGTATGGCAATTCTTGAGAAGAGAGGGATGCCTTATATCCAGGTGAAGAATAGGAGGATCAATGTTTGATTTTTATAGCTGATCTCGTTGTTATTGTAGTTGTTTAGATGTTGTTTTTGTAAGGTTTTTGGGGTATTCGAGTGATGGTCTTTTGGGGGGAAATACCTGCAATCTTATAAGCAGGAGATGTACTTTTGTTGATGATTTCACCCACAAGAGAGGGGTGGGATGAATAGAGAACCCTCTGGCTTAACCAAAAAAAAAATATATGTGAACAAGTTATCGTATGTAACAAATTGTGGATAGCGAGCCAATGAAAAATATTTTGTAATAATATTTTGGTAGGAAATATGAAATACAAGTGGTTTTTGTGGACTTATATGCAAATGTTTCCCCTTGAGGTGGAAATGTAATATTGGTTTTAATTTACCATGTTTTGTGGTAATCTATTTGATAGTGATAATTTTGCACTTTGTTTTGAGTAATCTTTGTGGCATGTCTAGGTGTCACAATGTATTTTCTCTAAATCAAGGTATCTTTTTTATGACTTTTATCTAATTGTGGCTATCGTTATATGATAATTCCTCCTCTGTGACATTGAAGTCTCCTCTATTGTGCAACACACCCTAAATTGGCACAACATGCCCTCTGTTGACATTGAAGTATCCTCTATGATGCAACACACCCCTTGTTGGCACAATGTGCACTCTATTGACACTCAACTGTCCTCTATGGTGCAACACACCCTGCATTGGCACAACATGCCCTCTATGACACATGTAGTGTCTAGAACAGTGCATCCTATGAATTGTCTCAGGACTCACTGTTGAGGACTTATCCTATAAAGTATAATTAATGTTCTAATATCATTTTTTGTCTCTGTTCTTAATTTCTTATCATGAATCTTACTCTCTTAGCTCTGAATCTATTCTTAATTTCTATCACTAAATCTGATCTATTATCTCTATATCATTATCTTTGTTCTTTAATTCTAACTATGGATCTAAAACTTGATAATCTTATTATCTGCTAAATCTTAATCTGAAGCTCTATTTTAACATGGGGACTTAATATAATTATATGTCATATTTTTGACATTTGAGATAAAGTATACAGGAAATAATTTGATCTAAATGTAGAAATACAAATCATATGAAAATAACTTAAGTATCAAATAACTCAAATATGATTTCTAACAAGATAACTCAATCTCTTTAGAGTCTCATTAAATATTATCTCAACATGAATCTTAATGCATTCATGTGAACTTAAATCTTAAAGAAATTTATTCTCATATTCTTACTCTTATGACTCAAATCATGAATCTTAATAAAATATTATCTTGGAACTTAATCATTACTTAGTACATCCCAATCTTGTAATGTGATATTATACTTTATTCTCAATACATTATAATCTTAATATAATCAATATCTTTAAAACTTGATCATGTCTTAGTATTTTAAAAATTTACATTCTTATAATGTACTCACTCTTACATCTTAATTGGTCTAAGAAATCTTATTATTATGTTTCTACTATAAAATATTGAGTACATAGTTATAACACATAGCCATGGAAGTATGAAAATCTTACTTGCATTTCTTATTTTGTAGTCTAGGGCATTAATAAAAAACATTGCTAGGAACTCTAATAAAAATATATTCTTTTATTCCTTTTATGAATTTAATTCATGAACTTTAATCATCATATGATACAAGCATGACAATCTCTACTTGATATATTGAGCATATGAAATGACGTAATAATAAAAGTATAGAAAGTCTTGCTTGCATATCTTATCTTTAAAATTTGAGAATATTGGATCATAAAAGTCATATTTAAGAAAGTGTAAATGTACTTTGATTTAAATATAAATGATCATGAGCATGGACTAGTTACCTCTCTTGACTAAAACTAATTACGCTTCTTAGGTTGAATAAACCCTAGTCACTTTCTTGGATTGGTTGAACCTTAAACACCATGTTCATTGAATAATCATTCATTAATAATTGTATTATGTTTTTAGGGTTTCATGGTTCTTGGCTAAAATTTAAAAACCTAGGGTGAAATCAGCCTCTAAGATCTAGAACATTATCTAGGTCTCAAAAATCTGATCAAAATCCATATATAGTTTGCATTTTCCTGATAATGGGCTTATTTTTAGGATTTATACAAGGTTGTAACATTATTTGACCGAATTAATGCATTTGTTACCTTGGGAGGCATTAAATGGGGTGGGGGCGGGATCCACCTTAGGCAGGATCCACTAGACCCAATCTCCTCTCCCCCTTCATCCCAAAGTTGTACACAGGAGGGTGCCCTCCTCTATTTCCTCTATAAAACAAAGTGCCACCTCCAACCTTCTCCTGCTTCCCTATTGTGGTGCCCTAGGGAACTGCAGCCTAGAAAAGACCTTCTTGACACTCTCAACACATATATGCACCCATAAGTGATACCTTTTTGTGCTAGATCTCATGCAAAGTGCACCGCTTGAGTGTGGCAGCGTTGTCGAGACCTAGGGGTTCCTCGACATTTTCTCTGCCCATCATCTCATTATAGTACAAGATCTCATGGAAATATGCTTTGGGTCAACCCTTCTAGTCTGTCATGAAATCAGTGGCCTTTCATTGGGGTTCTATGAGGAATAAAAGCTCAACGTTCAAGCCACTTCTCACGTGACATGAATTAGATAGAGATCACACACTCCTTTCAACCAACATCATCGTCACTAAGGAAGAGGATATTCGCCTCCACACGGCCTCTGCTCAGATGCCTAATTCTGATCTATGGTCTTAACATGAGGGATCAACTCTTATTTCTTCTATGGTCATACCCCTTACACTGAGAAGGAGCAAGAATGGATGTCTGGGTGTTTCCTAAAATGGGGGTGATATTGGGTTCTTGTTGGGGTTTATATATGGGTCCTTCCTCTCCTATTTTTACTAAGAGTCTTATTTTTCAACTATATAAGCTAGATCATGGGAAAACCAGAGGAGATCAATCTGAGAACTTGGTTTCCCTTTCTGGTTCAGTCTCTTGGGCGGGTAAGAGGTGAGGGTATGTCCCTCAGATTATCATCTAATGGTTGTGAGTGAAACTGCAAAAGGGAAAATCCTGCCATTCAAAATGTGTGATAAGCTTCTTGGGCTTATATACCCTAAATTGACCGAAATTAGAAAAAAATGGCAGGTGATATAAGATACCTAGATCACCTAATGGTTAATTATTTTCTTTTCTTCTGGATCTTATTTAAAATAGATATAGTTATCAAAATCTAACCAAAATGTAGTCATAGGATACTAATTGTGTCTAATTGATTGCCAAAACTTAGATCCTTGATTTGGGAATAAGAAATTAATATTGTAAACTTTAACATTTCTTAGTAAAAAGTAGGACAATCATTTGATTTCCAAACTTCTTAGTTAAGCATAACTCCTTTTCACTTGTGACTATTTCAAATTTGAGATCAAATAAACTTCTATATTTTGAAATTTCCTAAAAACTATATATAATAATTATTTATGATATTTTGAATTATATTTCACTATAATTAATAGCAGAACTCATTCAAACCTCAAAAGATTTCAGGGCATTGTCAGTACGCATCATGATAAGCCAAAAAAAACCTAAATTTCATATCTTAACATTATAGACTCTATTTTATGTAAGAAATTCCACAAAATACTCTCATATTCTTATCTCTTTATTGAAGTACCTAATTTGACAAATATTTAAGGCTCTTTTATATTAAAAAATGGGATTTTACCTGTCGTGTAGAAATTTTGTCCTCGAAATTTGATTAGTCTATTTTTGTTCACTTGAGAGTAGTTGATTGTTTAATGCTCAATAAAGATTAGTTTGGGACCGTCATGTGGGGGTAGTTAAGAATGGAAATTCATATTTTGTGTCCTTTTGCTGACTTGTTTGAAACAAATCCAAGATTAGTGTTGCTCAAAGACAAGCAAATATTCAAGCTTAGGGGTGTGATGTGTGCATAAATTGTCATTATTTGGATATCTAATTTGATTGTTTTCTTTGTCATTTCTTCTTAATTGAATATATTTTCACACATGTTTCACTAAATTAGTATAAAATTAGTGTGTATATGTTCCTACATTTATGCATGTATTTTACATATATTTATTTAATTATTATAATAATTATTTGATTTAATGAATTTCTTATTTTATTGCAGATATTATTGTTTACTGGAGAAAGTCGATATTATTGACATGCAACTTGGTAGTACTGACATGGAATCAAAGTACAAAAAATAATATTGTTCCAGATTGAAAAGGAAAAAGATTTCTACTGCAAAGAACTCAGTAGTACCGACACAGGTACTGACGACCAAGATTAAATACATTAAAATCCAACACATATTATTATGAAAAATAATATTTAGATTTTCACTGAACCTAAACATGTATAGTGGCTATAAAAGACACCATTAGAAGTGGAATTTCATTCTCTATCATAGGGGGACGACACGAGATCCTAAATGAGGGAGAAAAATGGAGGAACCATAACCAGAGGATCATGGAGGCATTATGGAGGCAGATTCGACGACAAAATGACTACAACTCTTTTAGATCTCCTCCTTAGCCACTTCTCCTATTTTCATTATCTCAAAATCTATGTTTTTCATATTTTTGATCTAGTGTGATACCATGTCATTTGTTTTCAACTAAAAACATATTCCTTAAGATCCAGGAGTAGTTCGTATATGCATTATACCTAACTTTTATGCATTAATATCAGTCTTACTCCTAATTTACGGATATAAACCTATGAGATTATTATGTTCTATTTGTGCTTGATCACCATAAATAGATTTTTAGATCTTTAATCATTTTAGAAGAAGAGTTAAGGGTTGGAAGAGCATAGGTTTACCCATTTACTGTGCCCTTTGGGAAAGGTGGAGCATAATCGGGAGGACAAACCTAGAGTTTATCGTAATGCACCTAACTAATTAACTAATTGTTATGGAAATGGAATTAGCATTAGAATAGGTAGTGGACTGTACTACGGAAGTGGGTAGTTCTTTCTACAAGCTTTTTATCCAGAGATAGAGGTGATAGATGTTGGTATGTAGAGGTTAGTTATTGTGTTGTCTGTGGTGAAAACACCATTCTAATGAATTTATCTACTCTCAGTTACTTATTCTTTAATTTTGTTTTGTTTATGTGTTTACTTTAATTCAAATAAATCATTTTCAACCTTTTTTTCCCGACCTAGATTATCAATCCTACTTACTAGTAGTCTTTAACCTCACAACTCTCTGTGTTTGATAACTTGAGACTTTTAATCCCATATTACTTAGACATGTACACTTGTGTATTACACACATGTTATACATGTGCCAAGTTTTTGGCCCCGTTGCCGAGGAGTAGGCATGATTAACACTACTGAAAGTTAGGATCAGCCACTCTAGGCCATTGTATTTATTTTATTTTTTAGATTTTTTTTCTTTCCATTTTTAATTACATAAAATTTCATTGTTAATTTAGGTATTGTTCATATTCATCTAGACATTTATTTATAGTTAGCCTTCTTTTCTTTTTTTAAACAAGTTTAAAAAAGCACATGGCTCCTATTTGTCCTGAGTGTGGAAATGCACATGTAGGTTATAGATATCTAAGTCCTCCTTCATCACATCATGGGAAAACCTTCAAGGAAATTCATTATGAGCATATAAGGATTATGGTTCAATCTGTTTTAAATCGTTGAAGTCCTATTTCCAATGGAGGTTAGGGTAGAGTAGAGAAAAATGGAAGAAGTTCAGGTTGAGGATAAGGAATTAGAGAGTGAGGAGAACATACTTGAAAATGTTTCAGAATCACCTCTACCACATCCTTCCATTGAGCACACACCCACACCCTCGAATCCTAGGATTAATCTTGAATATGATTGGGGATCTGATGAGGAAGATGAGGATAATGATGCAAGTAAGGTGGAAGACAACCTTGATACATGTGTTTGGGACATGATTGAAGGAGAGGAGGATCCACAATGTGCTTTATTTGATAGATATTTTAGAGAGGAGGAAGAGAGTGAGGAAGAGGATACAACAAGTGATAAGGTGGAGAAATTTCCCATTACCCATCACATAATTCCTTCACCACAAGACTCGTCTCTTCATTTCCTTATAGAGGATCCTATTTTGGATATATATCCAGATGATAATTTAAAAAAAAATTGTGAGGATATTAATGAATGTGGCGGAGTTGAATTATTAGAAGAGGAGGCACACAAATTTAGCTTTGATGTAATCCCTCCATTATGTGTAGATAGGAGTGATCCATTGGGGATGGTCATAGAAATTAAGGAGCAATCATGATTATACCTTTCACCTCATGGATACCTATTTTTGCATGTGCTCCCATGTCAAGACTTGGTTGTGATTCATGTCCATGATCATTATAATAATAGTTTGACTTTGAAATGGAATGTCAACCATACACATTGGTCTTCTGACTATTATTTATTTTTTATCATTGTTGCAAGGAACCAGATGTTTAGATGGAAGAGGTGGAGAGAGCTTCACCCTCCTCTACGACCACCTAATTATTGTTGACTGACATGTTTCTAGCCTAGGACATTAAACAAGGGCCCTTATAGGAGGAAACCCACCAATCAGGTTTATTTTGCTAAACATTCAATTCTATTTTTACATTATTATTTGTAGATTGTTGATATCTAGTTTTGATGTAAGTAAAAAAGGGTGTCTTGATATGTATATTCACTGTGCAGGAACGCACTGAGTTGGTACCACTGACACTATGTCGGTGGCACTGAGTCAGCCACTCGTCTTTTGCCCCAGATATCTCCTCACATATCGGTACAGTCGTTCCATTTGTCTTCATTTGCTTTTGACATTAGGGTTAATGTCATATTCAAGCTTAGGGTGAGGAATGTACTGGTGCTTCTATCTTTATCTCTAGCATCTTTTCATTTTATCATATATCTACATGTTTTTGTTTCAGAAAACTTATATTTTGTATTTTGTTTAAAGGGTCCATTCCTATCTAGTGTAATTGTGAACAAAATTAAATATTTTTATTTAGGATTAGTCATTTGTTGATGATGTGGTATCAATTATAAAAATGTCTAAAAAGTGAATGTGCTATCATGCTTTGTTCTTTAAGATAAATTTGCTATGTTTAAGAGTACATAACTGGAGGAAGTGTATGGGTTAGTCAGCTTTTGGACATTTGATATGAATGGAGATCTTAATTATCCGTGTAATGTGGAAAAAGATAAGGTTTGAGCTTGAATTGATCAAACAATTAACAAGATCTTAAATTGAAATTTAAGAAAGAAATCCTAAGGTTACATATACACAAGTCTTTAGAAAGGGACATATCATAGATCAAGAAAGGAATTGTGTCTTAATTATGTGATTCCATCCATTTTGCACTCATTTTGACCCACCACCTTAAGATGATCAAGTAACCCAAATTATTTCTTTTTTATTACATTGCATGACATAATAAGTGACATGATAGTTAGTTTCCCTTTAGATGATTAGTTACAAAATGAAAAAAAAATATTGTGCATATCATTCTAGATGGATAACAATTACATGTAGATTGCATGCAATTATCATTATTCATTTTCACATCATGTGGTTATATTATTTTCTTTTGAAATAAGAGTCCATGGATACACATCCATACTCATAGAAAAAAGATGAAAAGAAAAAAAATGAAATATGTTGAGCAAAGCCCAAGCATAACTTTACGTCATGCTAAAATAGCGGGCTAATGAAAAAAAAACCTTAATGTTATGAAATAAAGAGGGAGAAAGAATGTCCTAAACTCTTCATAAAGAAATGTGAACATTCACATGATGCATTCTCTTCTTTACTTCATTCTCATCCATTTCCATAACAATTTGTGATGTGAGCACAAATTGTCACTATTTGGATATATAATTAGATTTTTTTCTTTGTCATTTGTTTTTAATTGAATATAGTTTCACACATATTTCACTAAAATTAATATAAAATCAGTGTGCATCAGTTCTTACATTTATGCAAGTATTTTACATATATTTTACATATTTTAATTATTATAAAAATTATTTGATTTAATGCATGGCTTATTTCATTACAGATAATTATTATTTATTGGAGCAAAGTCGATACTAACGACATGCAACTCAGTAGTACCGACATGGAGTCAAAGTACAAAAAATATTATTGTTCGAAATCGAAAAGGAAAAGGATTTCTACTCCAAAGGACTCGGTAGTAATCGCTTCCAAGTCAGTAGTACCAACACAGGCACTGATGACTAAAATTAAATACATTAAAATCCAACACATATCATTATGAAAAATAATATTTAGGTTTTCAGTCAACCTAAACATGTACGGCAGCTATAAAAGACACCATTAGAAATGGAATTTTGTTCTCTATCATAGGGGATGACACAAGAGCCGAAACAAGGGCGAAAAGTGGAGGAACCCTACTTGGAGGATCTCGAAGGCATTTTGGAGGTGGAAACGATGGTGGAACAACTCCATCTCTTTCATATCTCATCCTTAAACCCTTCTCTTATTTTCAACATCTCAAAATCTATGTTTTGCATATTTCCGATCTATTGTGATTCCATGTCATCTATTTTCAGCTAAAAACATATTCCTTAGGATTTGGGAGTAGCCAGGATATGCATTATACCTAACCTTTATGTGTTAATATCACTCTTACTCCTATTTTCTAGATATAAATATATGAGATTGTTATGTTCTATTTGTGCTTGATCACGATAAATAGATTTTTAGATCCTTAATCATTTTGGGAAAAGGGTTAAGGGTTGGAAGAGTATAGGTTTACCTATTTACTATGCCCTTTGGGAAAGGTGGAGCATAATCAGGAGGAGAAACCCAGAGTTTATGTAAAGCACCTAACTAATTCATCAATTGTTATGGACATGGAATTGGCATTAGAAGAGGTAGTGAACAGCACTACGGAAGTGGGTAGTTCTTGCTAGATTCTCATTATCCATAGATAGGAGTGATATATGTTGGTGTATAGATGTTATTTGTTGTGTTTTCTATGGTGAAACCACCATCCTAAGGAATTATTCTACCCTAAGTTACTTATTCTTTAATTTTGTTTCATTTTTCTATTTGCTTTTATTCAAATAAACCATTTTCAACCATTTTACTGACCTAGCTGATGAATCCTAGTTAGTAGTAGTATTAAACCTCACAACTCTCTGTGTTCCATAACTCGGGACTCATAATCCCATATTACTTCGGCACACTACTCTCTAATATTACCTTAAGGGTCATTACCATACTTAGGATGTGAATTTCTCATGTTTATCATTATCAGGAGCACATGTTCATATACTACTAATGAATCTTAAAACCAAAATTATACCTTCAACATATACAAGACTCGAGCTTGCCTCTTTTTTGGGGCTAGATTAGGGTTCTATTCACTAAACAAACCAACTCTTTCATCTATGAAAAAATATCTACCCTTTACATGCATACTTGGTCTTACTATGTATCCAATTAGGTTTAGGTGACTATATGTCTCGAGTTTTTAATGTCAACTCCTCTTTTCACCTTTGGATACATGTCGGCCAGTCATATATTCAGAGGTGACATGTCTTATCATAATTATCTTAGCACCTCCCTCTTGCACATGGCCCATATAGCATGCACTTGAAAGGACAAGACAAGCATGATTATTCACATAACATTCTCTCTTCAAAGATTATGTCCCATACCACAAATGTGCGGGGAAAAGAGAGAAAATGCTATATACAATTCTAGAGATAACATAAAAGTTCAAAACATTTAGACACATAATACGAATCCTAATCTAATCTACTATTTACATCTAGACATATACTTTAATTTCTAATATATTTCACTTACTTATTTTATACATAGGGCTACTAGTTATCTTTCTAAATTGTACTCTACTCTCACTTAACTTCTTATAAGGTGATATTAGGTAAGAACACTAGAATTCATCTGGTGGCCAACTATAATGTTGTTCTAAAACCATATTGTAACATCCTCCCCAAGTACACGCATGCACATGATGGAAGAAAGATAGAGTTATCTATAACTCATGCACTTTAAGGAGCATTACATAAAACTGGCACTCATAACAACAATATAATAATTCACTTAAACTGAAGTATTAAAACATTCTCATGATTGTTCTTACAAAAGGAACATAAATATTATTACATGGAAAAATCATTCAACATCAAGAATCTTCAATCTAAAGTACTAAACATTAAAACATATACCTGATTCTATAAATAAGAAAATAATCTTATGGTTGGCACCCCACCATATCTTATCATGTTCTATCTTTGTGCTCTAAGTCCCTGGGTGCTACTTCTACTCTTGCTTCTCATCTACTTACATCTCATCCCCATCCAAGCATTCAAAAAATAATTTTTAGCATAAGTGGCATGAGTATTCTAATATATAAGTGATAAAATGTTATAAAATATTCTTGAACATTATAAGCAAGAAACTAACATTAGAATCTGTATAAATTTTGAAACAAAAATATTGCTTATCTCTTTAACTTAGTTCTTGTCTTTTTACTTAGCTTTCTTTGGAGACCTATACTCTGGTACCTGGATCTCATGAACTGTGTGTAGGTTCCTGGGTCACATAACATGCACACTGGGTCGGGTTTATGTCTCTCTTATGTTAAACCTCTTTCATCATACTTCTAGATGGGATTATGTACATACTCTGAATCAAGGTATATTTTATTTATTACTTTTATATAATTGTGGCCACCATTATAGGATAAGTCCTTCTCTATGACATTGAAGTGTCCTCTATGTTGAAACACACCATCTATTGGCACAACGTGCTATCTGTTGACATCGAAGTGCCCTCTATGGTGCAATGCACGATCTGTTGGCACAATGTGCCCTCTATTGGCACAATGTGCCCTATGTTGACACTAAAGTGTCCTTGAGGTGCAATACACCCTCTATTGGAACAACATTCCCTCTATGAAACATGCAACATTTGGAATAGTGCATCCTCCAAATCATCCCGAGACCTCTGGTGAGGACTTATCCTATAATGTATAATTAATGTTCTGATGTCATTTTCTATATCCATTTTTAATTTCTTATTCTGAATCCTAATCTCTTATCTTTGAATGTATTCTTAATTTCTATCTTCGAATATGATCTATTATCTCTGTATTGGTATCTTTGTTCTTTAATTCTAACTCTGGATTTAAAATATGATAATGCTATTATCTGGTAAATCTTATTCTAAATCTTTGTTTTTACATGGGGACTTAACATAATTTATATCTTCTTTTTGACATATGAATTAAAGGATTAAGGAAATAATCTGATCTAAATATAGAAATACAAAGTATATGAAAAAATAAATTATGTATTAAATATATAAAATATGATTTCTGACAATATAACTCAATCTCTTTAGAGTCTCATTAAATATGATCTCAACATCAAATGTAATGCATTCATGTGAGCTTAAATATTAAAGAATTTTATTCTCATATTCTAACTCTTATGACTCCAATCATGAATCTTAAAAAAATATTATTTTGAAATTAATACATGCTTTTTACATCCTAATCTTATATTATGATATTAAACTCTATTCTCTATACATTATTACCTTAATATAATTGTTATCTTGAAAACTTGATCATATCTTAATATGTTCAAAACCTATATTGTACTTACTCTTATAACCTAACCAGTCAAATAAATCTTAATCGTATGTTTCTACTTAAAAATATTGAGTAAATTGTTATATCACATAACCATGAAATTTAATAATTACATGCATTTCTTATCTTGTAGTCTAGGGCATTAATACAAAACATTATTACGAAATTTGATAAAAATATCTTATTTATTCCATTTATGAACTTAATTCATGAGATTTAACCATCCTATGATATAAGAATGACATATATCTACTTGATATATTGAGCATGTGAAATGATGTAATAATAAAAGTATAGAAAACCTTGCTTGCATATCTTAACTTTAAAATCTTAGAATGTTGGATCAAGAAAGTCTTATTTAAGATAGTGTAAATGTACTTAGATTTAAATATAAATACTCATGGGCATCGACCACTTATCTCTCATGAATAAAACCTAATTTCTCTTCTTAGGTTGAATGAACCCTAGTCACTTTCTTGGATTGGTTGAACCTTAAACACCCAATTAATTGAATAATCATTCATTAATAATTGTATTAATTTTTTAGAGTTTCATGGTTCTTGTCTAGAGAAGGGAAACTTGGGGTGAAATAAGGATCTAAGACCTAGACCATTAACTAAGTCTTGAAAATCTGATCAAAATACGTTTATGGTTTGCATTTTTCTAATACATGGACTAATTTCTAGGGTTTATACAAGGTTGGAACATTATTTGATTGAATTAAAGCATTTGTTACCTTGGGAGGCATTAAATGGGGTGGGGGTAGGTTCTTCCTTAGGAAGGATCCACTTGACCCGTTATTCTCTCCCCCTTCATCCTGAAGTAGTAAACATGAGGGAGCCCCCCTCTCTTTCCTCTATAAAATAGAGTGACACCTCCAACCTTTTCCTGCTAGCTCGTTGTGGTAGCCTAGGGAATCACAACATGCAAAAGACCTTCTTAATGCTCTCAACACAAATATGCACCCATAAGTGGTATATTTCTCTATTGGCTCTCACACAAGTCACACACCACTTGAGTGTGGTGGCACTGTCAATCCCTAGTGGGGGTTCATCTTCATTTCCTTAGCCCATCTTCTGGTTATGGTGCATGATTTTAGGGAAACCTACTTTGCGTCGACTCTTCCAGTCTGTGGTGGACTTGGTGACCTTTCATTGGGGTTCTTTGAGGAACTAAAGCTCTACCTTTAAGATACTTATCACATGACACAAATTAGATAAAGATCACACACCCCTTTCAATCAATGTCATCGTCACTAAGGAAGAGGATATGGGCCCCCACATGGTCTCTACTTAAACACATGATTCCGATCTATGGTCATTAGATGAATGGGATCTACTTATTTCTTCTATGGACAAACCCCTTACTCTATGAAGGAGCAAGAATGAATGTCTTGGTGTTTCCAAAAAAATGGGGTGATATAGGGTTCATGTTGGGTTTATATAGGGCTCTTGCCTCTCCTTCTTCTAATGAGAGTATTAGTTTCCAATTATATAGGATAGATCATGACAAAATCAAAGTAGATGAGTCTAAGAACTTGGTCTCCCTTTCCAATTCAGTCCCTTAGTGGGGATGGTAAAAGTTAGGGTTATGTCCCTCCGATTGTCATCTAGTAGCTATGAGTGAAACTACAAAAGGGAAAACCCTGACACTCAAAATGTGTTATAGACTATTTGAGCTTATCTACCCTAACTTGACCTAAATCAGAAAAAATTGGTAGGTGATATTAGATACACTGGTCACCTAATGGTTAATTAGTTTCTTTTCTTCTGGATCTTATTTAAAATAAATGAAATTATCTAAATCTAACCAAAATTTAGTGGTAGGCTATTAATTGTGTCTAATTGATTGCCAAATACTTAGATCCTTGATTTTGGCATAAGAAATTTATGTTGTTTTAACATTAATATTTCTCAATAAAAAGTAGGGCAATCATTTGATTGCCATACTTCTTAGTTAAGTCTAACTCCTTTTCACTTGTGATTATATCAAATTTGAGATCAAATAAATTTCTATATTTTGAGATTTCATAAAAACTATCTTTAATAATTAATTATGATATTTCAAATTATCTTTCAATATAATTAATAGAAAAACACATTCAAACCTCTAAATATTTTGGGGAATTATCAGTATGCATCATGCACTAGTACATGAATGGTCTGTAGCATTGGTTTTTGTAAGCTCGTAGCGTCACTTTATAACCGACTCCTAAGTGGCCGTCGCTATAGAATTTTCTCTATAGCGTCAGTTTATTTGACCAAACAAAACTGACCTTACAGAGTAAACACCGATGCAAAAGGTTGTAAAAAATCTGACCCAGGTGAGAAAAAAGGAGCCTGTAAGGTCGGTTATTCCAAATAAATCGACCCTGTAAACTCTCTCGGTCGAGAATTTGACAAAATATCTAAATTCACATCTTAACATTATGGACTCTATTTTATGTAGGATCTTGCATAAAATTCCCTCATATTCTTAGATATCTATTGAAGTCCCAAATTTGACAAAATTTAAGCTAATATCCTTTTTACAAAAAATTGGGGTTTTACATGCATAGTTTTACACCTTACAATGGTTGGTTAGGAGACCTCATCCAAAGGTTTTGCAATCTATCAAAACTGACAGTTGGTATGATAAACCTGAGAACCTCTTGATGGAAAAAAGTGATGGAAGGGTAGCTTTACACCTTTTAAAGGATGGTCATGTTAAACAAATTAATGATTTTCCTACTCCTTGTTCCAACAATGGAAACTGATGGAAGAATAGACTAAACTGATGGCTAAGAAATCTTCTCCTTCTGGCAGTTCTTCAGTGTGACAACTAATGGGAGACATGAGTACTAAAAAATGATGGATTTTTTTAGTGCCACAAAATTATGGATTATGTATGTAATCCACCATTGTAATTTCTTGCAGCTGATTGCATCAAATTATCCTCAAGTTAGTAGGTCTATCTTGATGTTATAAACAAAATGTTATTATTTATAAACTAAGATTATCATGAATTTAAATTACATTGAAACAAACAAGAAATGTTGTAAACTAGATCATGCTAAAATGAATACAAATGAGTATTATTATAAAAAAAACTACATAATGAAAATTCAGTAGGAGTTTAGAAAGCCTTAAGTTTCCTCCTAAGAAGAGCTAATTTTAAGGTTTTGGCTTAGTTGTTCTTCATTCTTGTCAGTCTTGAGTTGATGGCCTATTGAGTTGCAAATCATCTCTTCTATTGGTTCATCTTCTTAAAATCTCTTCACATTGTGTCCATTAATGGGGAATGTGTCTGACTTCTCACTAACAATTCTATCATTGAAGATGGGTAAATGTGACGTCCCCGAAGTTTCTAAAACTTAATATAATGTGTGACGTCCAAATTAAAACCCTCATCTCAGCGAGAATCCCAATTTAAACACCACACACTAGGATAAGAAGAAGAAATTCATAGGAAGTCAAAAGGAAACAAACAGTAGCACATGCACACGAACAATAATAAAACCATACAACACATGTTCAACATTCAATATATAATTAGAACATGAATTGTTGCAACATTTGGTAATACATATTGAATAGAAAACTTCTACATATACATGTACTACCACTAAACAACATGTTCTTAAGACAATAGGTCCACTTGTACATCAACTTGCCACACAACTCTCAACTATCCTGGTCTTCAAGAACATATGTCCACAACCTAAATAAAAGATTACATGTGGTACACGTCATCACAATATTCAAGAATATTGTACTGAGTAAGCCTATGTGTCTCTTATATGTCTCTCATTACTAAGATTGGCAATAAATTAAAACTAATACTTGGCAGTAATAAACAAATATAAGAAATCATATACTTGCAAAAGATGTTCATTAACAAAAGAGAACACATATTTTAGGCACATTTTCCATTATATCATCTGTACATTTACTACCTGAGAGTTGAATGCATTAAGGCCTTTATGATTGACTGCCAAAGAGTTGGATCATTTCATAATGTGATCAGGCTACCAAAGAGTGGGATAACTTTCAAGTACTTGACTACCAAAGAGTTGAAGTACTTTATTTTCCAGCACTTGACTACCAAAGAGTTGAAGTGCTTAGATATAATGGAACAAATATATTATGTTTCATGTGTTCATATCCATATTACTATGAAAAACATCAAGCAACATATCATTCAAGAACAATCATTTCATCCAATATCATATGCCAAGTATTGTACTACACATATAACACAAGCATATTGTATAATAAGTCAAGTAAGAGGTAATGGCATACCTTGATAAAAAAAGATATACCTAATCCACATATACCTCATGTCAACTACATCCCTGGTCAACCATGATTAAGACAAGATCATATATACAATCATCAGATTCCCATCATCATTAACCCTAGTTATGCTCATTTTAGGGTTTATCTTATCTCATTAGGATGTTTCCATTATCACTTACATTCTTGTCTTGGAATTAGATTACTGATGTGATAATATGGTTATGTTCTAGAATTAGTCTTCATTAACTGATAATTATATTTCACATAATGATGTGCACATATTAACCCTAAGTTACATGTATTATTCATATTAGGGTTACAACCCATGTATTAAGGGTCAACTTCATATAACATGGATTTCGTGTATAAAACTGATATTAGATTTACAAATTATCTTCTAGTTATTGATATGAGGGTGTTATGCAAATTTCATCATTTATTGAGCAGGTGTGTATTTATTGCATTTTATTTAGGGTTATTAGCCCTAGATAGACATTCTAAGAAAAATACATGACTATGTGTCATAACATGATCATATCCTATGTCACATGGATTCTAAAACACATTAAGGAGTTACTGGAACATTCTCATAATTTTAGGTCTTCATTTATTATTTATTAGGCATTAAAAGAGAATTTTACATCTTACATGATATCTTTGATATTAGTGCATAAAAAGTCTAATATTATTCTTTCATGTTGTTCTACTAATTTTTTTGAGAATTTTGATATATTATTTGTATTTTTTATAAACAAACTATTTTCTATGATTTATTGAAGATTTGGGAATTAACCTGGATATTTACCTTTTTCAGCCTATCAAGTACCGCCATGTGGCTCCTAGGGCATGAATCAAGTCTCATGTTCTCATGTTGATCTAGCTGGCTTGTTTCTGGTTTGGCTCCCTAGTTCATTCGATTCAGTCAGTTCATGGATGAAAGAACTTGGTCCAATCCCTTTCTTTCTCTGGTCCAAGCAAAGTTGACCCCCACACTCTCTCTCATTCCATGACCGATGCATTTGCATGCTCTATCTCATAGCCACCACTATGATGGATATCTTCAGTGAGCAATACCTTGCCATCAGGTCTTCCTTTCAGAACTCTAGCACAGACACAAGTCCTGATGGGGGCGCCACCACCATCTCGGTGAGTTCTCATGACAGGGAAGAGTGTTGCCTCGCTATTGGATCTTGACCGGAGTTGGTAGCAACTCAAGGTGGAGTAGAAGGGGTGTCTTTCCCATAGGACCCAAATGCACATCTAGTTCCCTCAAAAAGCTCCACTAGGGTTTATCAAACTCTAAGGTGGCCTCTATAACCTTGTAGGCAACCTCTTGCCACCTACTCGGAGCTCTTCTTCTTCTTCGGTGAATTTCATATCGTCAGCCCTCAAGACTGTAATGGAAGGGCAATGAATCATGAGGGATCTCTTTATCACACTTCAAGCCATCTTTTTCATCTATTAATTCCCTCTGATTTTCCTTCTTCCTCTATCCCTTACCTCCAACCATCTATTGCTTTCCGCAAGGAGAGGTAGGGGAGAAGCCCCAAATGGAAAACCTTTCTCTAATCTCTATGAGGGGTCTATAAGAGTTTACTCTGAAGCATGTTGGCATCCGAAACCAATCACACAATCAAAACCACACTTGATCCCATGATCTGGCCATTCCATGATGTGTACTTCGGCTGTCACTATGAACCTTTGGCAACTATTGTGAAGAAGATAACTCGTATCCATCTAATCATATCCATGGGTCAGGATGGCTTCTCATGAAATCCTGATCCATGGCTACTGAAACATGAACACAATGCTCATTTAAATGAGCTAGCCATGTGACATATATATTAATGTCATGGCTAAGTCTTGAGAAAGCATTAAAACCTTGTTCTATCATACATTAATAGGCACATTATTTCAATGCATTCAAACCTATGTATCACTTTCTAGGAGCATCAAAACATTATGAAATTTGGACCATATCTCTAACATCACTCAAGCTACATTCTATTAAATTTTGGTGCTAAAACACAACTCCTTGACCATTCAATTTAATACTTAATGAAGGTATAAATTTAAG
This sequence comes from Alisma plantago-aquatica, assembly GCA_963693085.1. Classification (NCBI taxonomy): domain Eukaryota; kingdom Viridiplantae; phylum Streptophyta; class Magnoliopsida; order Alismatales; family Alismataceae; genus Alisma; species Alisma plantago-aquatica. The sequence continues at coordinate 1,830,928,272 of OY856409.1, forward strand.
GATCTTAATCTTGACATAAATATCATTTGCCATCCAAACTATGACAAAACACTTGGAACTCTCAAAATAACTCAACATGCATGAATTCACTTATGTCTTGGACATTTAAGGATTCAAAAAGTCCACTCCATCATAGTAAATCTGATTGTGAAGGGGCCTGACCATGTGGACCTAAGGTTGCCATGAACCAATCTGATTGAAGAATTGAATAGGAGAACTTCATCTCCCTCATTGACATCCTTTCATTTCAGGTGTAAATCATGCTACACCTTGGTCCTTTCTTTGTAGATGCAAGCATTCTCATAGCCATGTAGAATCAACTCCTCAAGCTCTAGAAGTTTCAAGAATCTTTCTTACCATCCAGTTCTGGGTCCATGATAAGAGATTTGATTGCCTAGAAGGCCCTATGCTCCAATTCTTTATGGAGGTGGCATACTATCACATAGACTAATTGTAGAGAGTGGCCCTTATAGGTAGTTCTATGCCCATAGAGAATCATCTAGATTCCTCGACCAATATTTTGTCATTTTGCTATCAGTCTTCTAGAGTATATACTTTAACTACTTATTTGAAACTTCAACTTGACCTAGCATTTAGGCGTGGTAAGGGGTGGAAACCTTATGCTTTAATGCATACTTTCTCACATGGGATTCATATTTCCTCTACACAAAATGATATCCACCATAACTGATGATAGTTCTTGAGACCCCATAACTTGGAAAGATAATATTCTTGAAAATCTTCATCACAACATTAGATTCAAAATTGGGGTTGTGACAACTTCTACCGATTTGGATGTATAGTCTACTGCAACCGATATGTATTGATTGGTGCATGATGAAGGAAATGGGCTCATGTAATCAATACCCCATATGTTAAATATTTCCACTTCTATCTAATCAAACAACAACATCTCATTCCTCTTAGATATGTTACCTATTCGTTAGCATTGGTTACATGAATTGATATTGGCTTGACCATCTTTAAACAATGTTCTAGTAAAACCTAAATTGTAGTATCTTAGAAATGGTTCTATTAGCAGTCATGTGTCAACCATAAGGTGAGGCATGAAAATCGTACACAATCTTTGGCACATCTTCCTTAGGGATCCATATTTTATAGAAGTTATCAGAGCATATTTAATAAAGGATCATCCCAGTAATAATTTTTCAGATCAGAGAAGAGATGTGTTCTCATAACAAGTAATGTCTAGTAGAAGTTGTTGGCAAACTAGACAGTTGCAAATATTAGTATTTTAGGGTATATCTTGGTTGATGGGTTTAGATACCATGAGAGATACTTTTGGATATCTATCATTGATAAACTAGGAATGATCTTCCTCCAGATGTATCCTAGATAAGTTGTCATACACACCATTTTTTCCCCTCTTATCAACTATTTCATGATCAAACTCTTGTATAAGAAGAGCCCATCTAAGCAATCTTGGCTTGTTATCATTCTTGGTCACTAACTATTTTATCATCATGTGGTATGTGCAGTCAATAACCTTATAACTAGTTAGGTTCAACCTAAACTTATCAAAAGAACAAACTAAATCCAACATATATTTCTCATTCATAGTATAATTTACCTAGTGATTCATCTAGGGTCTTGCTAGCATAGTAAATGACATGATGTTTTTTATCTTTCTTCTATCCCAAAACTACACCTACCACATAATCACTAACATCACACATCAACTCAAATGGTAGGTTCCATACAGGTGCTTGGATTGTACATGTGTCTCGGAGAACTAAAGTTTTCAAACGGTTCACATTGAAATAAAAAACAAGGGTTTTGAAAGCTTGTAAAAGGGTTTTAAAATAAAAAACAACATCATTCACTTGTAAAAGGGTTTTGAAATCTAGTAAAAGTGTGATATAAAATATCACTAATAACCTACATGTTCTGTAAAACTTGTAACAACCCTCTCTCCCCAGTTATCCCCTATTTAGGTAGACCAAGAGGGAAAGGATCATTACCATAAATACAAGATTGAAGGTTTATCAAATAACCAGAAATAATTAATTCATTTTGACTATATCAAAACGAGTTTGGTACAAGATATACTTTTCACTAAGTAAGTACATGATTTTTGAGAGTTTGCAACATTATGTAAAAACAAACTAACTACATCCTCCAAAATTACATTACTTCTTTTCTTTTGGTGCCTTCTTCTCTAGATGTCCAATTTTGATTATACTTGTGGGTGTGATAGATCATTATCCTAAAAGTCTAAGAAATCAAAACTCAGTCAGTATAACAAGTTATACTGGTATGTGATGAAAGAAATTGTTTACATCTAGTTGTAACAACATATTCACAAAAATTATTATTACAGAATCCAAATTAATATTTTCACAATAACTTCTCAGCCCAATTTTACTCAACCTTTGGGATACCCTTTCATGGCCTTGTCCCTGCAATAGACAAAATGCCACCTTCTCAATCTAGAGCCTAGGTACCATGTTGGCCAACCACCTTCTCAATCTCAACTTAGGTGATGTATTGGTCATCCCAATATGGCGCCAGGCCAAATATGACCTTCCCAATCTGAGGCTGGGTCAATCTCTGAATTCTTTGATTTCTAGAGTTGGTATGAGGGATTCAAGAAATTTATAAGCATATAATATGATATCCATAGTGACTTTATCGATTGTAAGAAAAAAATAAACAAGAAAGAATTTATTTGCAATCTATTTGATAGACCTAAAAAAATCAGAAAACTAATGTGGTTAGTCTTAGTTGTAACCACATACCTTCCTCAGGAGTACTTGATGTCCATGAAAACAATGAAAACGAGCATCTGATAAAAAAACTATCATGACAATAGAGCATAATACCCATATTTCATCCAAAATCTACCTTTATGACCGACTTAAGGTCCAAGTTAATATTTTAGTGTCAACCTAGGGTTTCCTTATGGTTTTGGCTTTTGAAACCTTAATTATCACTTTTCATGCTCTTGTAATCCACAAACCCTAATTTTATCATCATATGCAACCTTAATTTAAGTAAACCCTAATTCATCATTGAATTGGTTGTTAATCTAAAATTAGATTCAAGTTATCCTTTTTATCCAAAAAGACCAATCTTTAAGTATTAAGATCCGTTGAACACATTAAGATTATCAAAACCTAGAAATTAGGATTCTTATACTTTAAACACATTAAAGATGGAATCATTGGTTACTTTTGAACTAGAGGAAGATATATCTCTTGATTATATTTTTCTTGCATTTCTAGTATTTTTATGAATAAGATTCATATATTATTTGTCTTCATCCGAGTTTCCTATGATTATTTATGATTATTGCAATGATAACTACATTCTGGCCAATCAAAAAGTGCCGCATCAACATTATGCTATACAATTGACTTACTAAAAACTCAACTCATGACTGGGGAAGGACCTTGCATCCCTTGAGTCTTGAAGCCATGAGCAGGGGAAATAGAGTCAATTCATCTGTAACAACTTGGACCACTTCCCTAGGCTCTAGTAGAGTTTTAGGAATGATGAATGGCCCCACAAACCACCACTAGCCTTAACTATGCACTTTGTCCTCACTGACGCGCAAGCCAGGATCAACTTCTCGACTGGTCACCCATCCTAGTACTACTCCAAGCTGAGTATGCTTAACTATGGAGTTCTTTAGTGATGGGCTCCCAGAAAAGGAGGTGCACCTTGGTGATATGGGTAGTACAATCATTCCTTTTAAGATCATGTTATCTGAGGCCTTAAATCCTAGGACATTACAATCTCCCCCACTTAGACTCTTGACGTCCTCGTCAAGGCTCAACTATATGGCCTCATCATATTGTCCCAATTCAGTGCAGACCCAGAATGGCCCATGGACACCCAGCTCCCGATCACGGAATACCAGTGCAAGGGTGGCTACATCACCATGGACAGCCCTTTCCAACTTCCATGGACCACACGGCTCAAGACTGGCATGCCACATGCCCATGTGGGCCCCACCTACTGCAGGGGTTATGGCTCTGATACCATTTGTAACAATCGGGCCCACTACCCTAGGCTCTAGTAGAGTTTTAGGAATGATGACTGGCCCCACAGACCACCACTAGCCTTAACTGTGCACTTTGTCCTCACTGACATGCAAGCCAGGATCAACTTCCTGACTGGTCACCCATCCTAGTACTACTCCAAGTTGAGCACCCTTAACTATGGAGTTCTTTAGTGATGGGCTCCCAGAAAAGGAGGTGCACCTTGGTGATATGGGTAGTCTAATCATTCCTTTTAATATCATGTTATCTGAGGCCTCAAATCCTGGGACGTTACACATTCCATCATTTCCCACTCCATACAAGCATATGGTGGTCCACATTTCTTCACGCACGACTATGTGTTGTCGGGTGCCACTCCTACAGCTAAGGGGCAACCTTTTTCCATGACCACATCAACCCCTAACCTTGTCCTAGGTTCATCTTCCTCCTCCTCCTCCAAACTTCACTGGTGGAAAGATCCACTGCCTACTTCCTTGGTGAGTGGGTGCATTACTGCCACTGCTAAAAACTTCGGTGATGGGTTAGTAGCCTGAACCTCTGAGCTCCTCTCGTCGAGCAGGTGCAATCAGACTTGTGAGAGATCTTTCCCACCCTACCAGCTACTTTTTCCACATGCACAGTGCACTAAATTCGTGGGTGCCAACATGCACTATGGAAAGATGATGGCATTTAATCCTAGCCACCCTTGGAGCCATCTCTAGTCCTGTCAACAACCTTCTTGCCATGAAACCGTAACATCCCTGACCTGGGTTATGCCTTAAACCTGGGAGTTTTTCTTAAGAAAGTTAATTAGATCCTTAATTTTATCTTTTGAAAAGTAATTAAGGCTTATGAGGAACTTATGTTTCAATTTTGGTCATGTTTGAATAATGTTGAAGCAATGTTTGCTTATTTTGGACTAATGTGCAAATTACCCAAGTTAAGGGGGTAACTTGGAAATTTTACATAATAACATGCTCCTTAAGAAGTTTGTAATCATGAGAATGAAAATGATGCAGAGGAATGGCTTATGAAAGCCTGAGTACCTAGAAAGAACTGATAAAACAATGCTTGTGCATTAAAATCTAGTTTTGGTGTAAAGTGCAATTTACCCAAAACCTAGGGTTCAATATGAAAATTACCACTTCAATAAGGTCCGTAATATTTCTTGGTACCATTTAGAGCAAATAAAATGAGAGGGGCGCCTCATTTGGATTAAGTTGAAGGAGAGAGAATCTTGATATTAAAATAATCAAGATTTAAGCCTAATTGGAACCCTAATTCAATTTAATGCAAAAATAAATAAAATAATTTGAAGGACCTTCAACCAAAATTAATATTGTTGGATTCAGATATGTTTTTGGACGAGCTTAAGCCTTGCAAAGGCACTAGCATATCCTAAGGAGGTGAAATTCCACTCACCATTATTATAAGAAAACGAATTTCCACTCAAATATGGATATTCTTATTATAAGGGTTAAGGTGCTTAATTTCTTTTCCCTTTATTCTTGGATAATGTCAGGGATCTTTGTGGGGATAGAGATGACTTTGCATACAAGAAACCAAGGGGGAGATGGTGGAAACAATTTTGGAATTAAAAGACTTTTATAAAGTATTTTCTCTCTCATTGATTTCTTATAAAAAGACCTTTTTCAAGCCAAATGAAAGGCTTTTCCATTTCCACTTCTTCTCCTTGCTTGGAAACCGACCAAGGAAGCTAGGGAGGACCTGGAGGATGACCCCCAACCTGTTGTTAAGGTTCTTGACCCATTTCACCTTGATTCCATGGTGGAAATAAAAAATAAATCATTGATTTCTTCTTAATTCGATCTCCTCTTCAACCCTAGCTAATCTTTTCAACCAAAAGCTTGAGGACGAGCCTAGGGGGAGTTTCAAAAGCTTCATCCACCATTATTGCCGTGATCTTGGAGCTTTGGATCTCAATTGGAGGCGGGTTTTATAACTAGAAACCTTAATTTTGTTATTGCATTCAATTCCTCATCAAATAATGCTCATTTTTTTATTCACAAAAATTCATTTGGTTGATTGATGCAATCTCCATGGAAATCACAGAAGGTTTCGTGGGTTTAGAGCTTGATGATGATGACATCATCATAAGCACACACCTCCCCAAATATCTTGACCAAACGGTTTCAATCAAATGTCCAAACGGTTTCACAAACCGTTTGGGAGCAAACGGTATCAAAATTGTTCAAGGACAAACGGTTTACTAAATCATATGAAAGCAAACGGTTTCAAACTGTTTGGTGGTGATGACCAGGGTTGACCATTTGGATATTTGTTCATAATTATGTTTATTAATGGCCTACTAATTATAATTGACTAGTTTCAATTGATTCATGAGTTGAAGGTCCATCAACCACCAAACCCTAATCGGGTTAAGTGTTGATTTCATAAGTGATTAAGTTGGAAACTTGGGTTGATTGACCCAAACGGTTTCAAAACCGTTTGGGGATCACCCAAACGGTCTCAAAACCATTTGGGGGCCACCCAAGACTGTTTGGAGGTCTAGGTTTGAGTATGGTTAGGTGTTTAAAGATCTAAAGATACCAAGTTGATTTGCAATCAAATGCTGATTTGGTGATCAATCCAATGATCCAAACCCTAATTGGATGTCATGGATTTTGATGATATGATGGGAAAATGGTCTCAAGACCATTTGGAGGTCATCCAAACGACCTCAAGACCGTTTGGGGTCAGGTCATGTCCATTTTTGATGGTGGTCCAATAGTTTCAAAGTAATTAGTTCCTTAATGATTAACATTGAAGGATCATCGATTCCAAACCCTAATCCAATTGATTCAAACCCTAATTGATGATCAATTGAGGGTCAAATCAGTTGAAGGTTGAACTATTTAACTCAATTGAAGTAAGTTGTTAGGTCTGATTGATGAGTAGTTACATAGATTCAATTAATGAGGGAGTTAACCTTGGAAACCCTAAATCGATTTGAATGGTTGAGACCCTTTTTGGTCCATGCGGTTTTGAGGAGGTTTGGACCAAATGGTATCAAGACCGTTTGAGTCCAAACGGTCTCAAGACCGTTTGGGACCAAATGGTCTCAAGACCGTTTGGGACCAAACAATCCCAAACTGGTTGAGTCTCATGCGGTTTCAAAATTATACTTTAGCAAACGATCTCAAGGATTCACTTTGGCAAACGGTTTCAACCTTACCTTTAGCAAATGGTTTCAAGTGTGCACCTTTAGCAAACGGTTTCAAGTGTGCACCTTTAGCAAACGGTTTCAAGTGTGCACCTTTAGCAAACGGTTTCAAGGGTCACCTTTAGCAAACAGTCTCAAGGGTTCACCTTTACCAAACGGTTTCAATGGTTTGGTCAAGACCGTTTGAGGTCTAAGAGACCAAGATCATTTGGAAGGTAATCAACCAAAATGTATGAACACTTAAAGTAGATAAAATTTAATTGTTTAAGTGAACAATTGCATGAAGTAAGCCAAGGGTAATTATAATAATGGTACCCTTAATGAGATAGGGTGATTAGTACCCTTTGAATAATTAAGCTTTAATGATCATGGTGGTAATGACATAACTCATAGTGTCAATTCTTCTTTCAAGTGAGTTGACTTAGCCTAATAAAGGTTGAAGTAAACATCATCTTATAGAAGATGAGAGAGAAGACTTCCTACATGAATGATAACCATGAATGGTCAAGCTTTAACAACTTCATCATGAATAAATGTCTAATTAGGGTATGATCCTGTATAGTGAGATCATGAAACCCTAATTATGAAGGCTAATGAATCCTAACCCTGATTGAAGGCAATGATAGGTGTAATCCTAAATCCATGATGATAGTACGATCCTAATTCAGGGTATTTTAATGAGAAACCCTTATCTAGGGTGAAGTGATGTGAATAGTAAACCCTAATCGTGGGTTATTGAATATAAACCCTAATTGAGAGTGATTCCATGTGAAACCCTAATTGAGGGTGAATCCATGATAAATCCTAATTGAGGGTAATGTTATGAGAATCCCTAATTAAGGATGATATTATAGGAAACCCTAATCTAGGGTAATGTGATGTGAATAGTAAATCCTAATTGTGGGTTATGGAATTAGAAACCCTGATCTAGAGTAATGCTATATGAAACCCTAAATTAGAATGATGCTATATGAAACCCTAAATTAGAATGATGCTCTATGAAACCCTAAATTAGAATGATGCTATATGAAACCCTAAATTTGAATGATTCTATATGGAACCCTGATGCAATGAGGTAATGTAAGACTTAATCCAGGATGATGGCATGTAATGATACTATGATATGTGAAACCCTAGTGATGGTTTAATAGCTAGTACACCAAAGAGGGGTGTAGCTAATATAGTTAAATAAGATGAAAATGTTATAAACATGAAGGGTAAGGCTGATGAACCATATGAATGGTAATGTGAACATTTTAATGAATAAGGGGCTAAGAGATAAGATGATGCCTAGATCTTTATACAATCAACTCTATACTTGTGTAACAACCTATACACCTTACAATGATGAGAACATGAAACTCTTAGGAATGATGTATGCTATACTAAATAATGATGTGGATAACATCCTAAGAGTTGAAATACCTAAAATAGTTGATAATAATTTATTCTATATCAACAATGCCTAATCATGGGATAAGTCCATATCACTAAAGATGGTTGGACAATTCTAATATGTGACCTATGTACTATATGATGAAAGTGACAAGTTAGTGGATAAAGTATTAAGAGGGGAAATACCTTAATACAAAGATAGCTGAATTATTTAAGTAAGAAGGATAGGAGAAGAAAGTGATACATCATGACATGATAGATATCACATTCAGCATTTCAGGATAGACATTCCTTGATGAACCCCTAATCCAATATTCTTGGATAAGAAACACATGGAGTGTGTGATATGTAATTGTTACAATAAATATGTAATTAACTCAATGTACCTGGATAAATGTTGATTAATAAACCTTGAGAATGGGATTAAGTCAAATCAATGAGTATGATGTAATCATACTATGATAAGGATGAGAAATGAACTAATACCTTGAACTGATGATCATTAATGATATATGATGAGAATAGTGATCATAAGCATGTACTTATGATATCTTTGAATGCTCCTAGAGGTATGGAGAAATGCATTAGGGTTCAACTAATAATATGAGCATGAAACCCTAATTAATGTAAGATGAGAAAACTTAACCCTAATTTAAGTAAAGGGAATGAAAAGCCCTATTTGATAGATAACCCTAATCCTGATAAAGGATGGAGGTGTTACTATTGTTTCATATGATGTGATAGATGATTTACATGACTATTATCATGTAGACATCATGAGATGATGAACATAGCTAGATTTGGGCAATGACATTCATATAATAAATATGTTGAATGGCCTTATGTGCCTAATGTTATTATTGCTTAGTAAAAGTAACAAAATGTGTATGGACCTTATGAGTTCCATGAATAGGTTGTTTCCTAGTGAAAGGTGATAAAATATTTAATAGGCCTCGTGAGCCATGTGAGATACTTGTATATCAAGTATTATGTACACCTCGGTCTGAGGACCTGAAGGTAATAGTTACCTAACAAGTGGTAATAGTGATAATGATGAATTGAGGGTATGAATACCCCAGATTTGATAAGTATGATAATGATGTTATTGAGAGATTTGAACTTTCAAAGAAATGAAATGAGGGACTGAGATCCCAATGTCTTATAAAGATTGACAAGTGATTGATGAAATAGTACATATTTCTTTATAGCACTTGTCTGAATAAGTTATGTTTGAGAACTTGACTGATGCTAAAAGAATATGCTAATGTACGTAATTAATCAAGTGAAATCATATCATGTAGAGCCCTAGCCATATTACCAATAGTGTCAGAACTTGCTAGATGGTGAAACGGGTGCTCCGCGGCAAAAACCGGAACACATATTTTGAATATGTGGGGGCAATGGGTGAATGTACCCTAACGTCCTAATGGGGGAATTGAGGAAAGGTAAACATTAAACCTCTCAATCCTTCATTATTGTACTGGGATGGATGTACCACAAATCTCCCAATGATTGGGCTAGATGTAGTACACATCTCCCAATAATATTAATGCTAGATCGATAGAGATAAACAAGAAATCTCACGATTGGGAAGAGAGTGCAGCACGCCACTGTAACTCTAATAGCGAAGTTGCCAGTATACCCTAGAAAGCTATTTAGCAGAGACACAAGATGTCCTACATTTGATCTCGTACTGACCGAGATAAGGGAGGTCTTGGTAGCCGGCTCTACCATTGACCTTGTATGGCACCGATTTCGACTTTGCAATGGTCGGTTGGAGTATGAGCGGTATACCTCATCTCCTCAGGGCATAAGTGTGATTGTAAAATGTAATCAGCCGTATAGCATGTTTGCTTAAGGATTGAATACGGAAATTCATTGGCTGATGTTACATTTCTTTTATGCATCTCTTGTTGATAAATGATATTCATATCTCTTTATACTCATTACAAGTAGAAGGATGAATTATGATACTGTCATGGATAAATGTAATGCTCTCCTTAGGAAAGGAGATTATTTTACTCTGCTCATTCAATGATTAATACTACTGTTCAAATATAAGAACTCCTACTCAGTTTTATTATAATAAACTGCTATAACAATGTTTTGGCAGAGAGTTATATCTCCCTCTGGGGCAATTTACAATTGTCTCACCCCCGTGGGATCCAACTTTTTAGGTAAACGCAGAAGAAGAAGAAGGAACCCTATAGCAAGGGTAAAGCAGCAGCAACAACAGGGACAGCAGTGATAACTCAGGTGGAGGCAATGGCTACCAAGTTCTGTATAGATATTAGTCATATGTGTCGTCTCTGTACTCTCAGGTCCTCGGAGTCAGTAGTCAGTGTTTTTTGTAATGAATCGAACTGAGATTTTGGCTTGATGTCTCGAGGTTTTTATGTTGTCTGTATATAATGTTGAATAGGGCAGCTGATATTGTAATCCTCGAGAAGAGATGATACAAGTCATGTACTTTGAATCAGGATGTAAATATTATATGTTGGTTCTTGAAGAAAAATATTTCCTATGTGAGGATCTTTTTGCAAAAAGTTTTAATTTTTAGTGATTTTCAGTAATCCGCTACAAATTATTCACTTTCGCATTAGTTAATCTTGTTTTCATGAGACAGACGTCACAATTAAGTGGTATCAGAGCTCTAGGTTCGCTGAGTCTATAGATACATAGGACTAAGGTAGTAGAGTCTATTCTAGTGTCCTCCAGTGTATCTGATAGTGTCTTCTACTCATATAGGAGAAGAAGAACTTGAAGATGACTGGGTCACATGAGGAGTTTGTTGTAGAAACCAGCAATGTTGCATCAAGAAGGGATGTAGGGGATCAAAGCAGAGAAGAACATAAACCTGCACATCCCCAGTTTGACCTAGCCATGATAGAGAGCCCAGATTTCCTTGCTCTGTTTGAGAAATTTAGGACAGCTATGATACATATAGTAGATCGTGCATTAGCAATGCAACCTACAATACCAGCCCCTAATGATGAAGTATTGAATTCCAATAGGTTTCCTGCTCAACATCAGCCTGTTAGAGTAATGAATAATGATGAAAGGAATGGGATACAACCTGAAACTAGGATTTTCCATAGGTGTAGGAAGCCTGGACATATCAGACCTAATTGTCTAGAAAAGGAATATAAAGGAAAATTTGAGAAAAGGCCTAACCAAATCTAGGAACAAAGGCCTGGTAGTTCCAAAAAGAAGAAGTTTTTGCTACCACCATTAGAATCAGGGCCTAATGCGCCAAGGCAATGGCTATCCAGAAAGGGTAAAGAACATCCTAAACCACATCTAGAGCTCAGAACTTGCCACCAATATAGACAGGTAGGACATCTGGAAAGAGATTGTACATCCAGAAATGTTATGGTAAACCAACCTCTGAGGAAGAATCAGCCTAAGGCAATGAACAATCCACGAATCATGATAGGTTAGACAGAATAATGTCATTTTAATATGTCTTTTATGGTTTCCTGAGTTAAAAGGAGAAGGTAATTGATTGAGTTTTCTTTGATTAGTCCTATGAGGACTTATATTTTGCATAATAAACATTATGGATGCTTCATATTGTTCTTACATCTATGAGAAAAGGATGAGGTATAGAAGAAGTGCCTGGATAAAATTCAGGAATGCTAAATCTTACGTTTATGACAACATAAAAAGGAAGAAATATGATAGTATAAAAAGTGCATACTACTTAATCTCAGTATTTATATACCCTGGCCAGGTATACAACTATTGATGATAAAGTGAGTATGGAAACTCTTAGATTGTTGTCTTTTTTATTGCTCTGATCAAGTAGTCATTCTGAGACAATCTAATGAGTATCATGAAATCAGAAATGTGGAATGAATAAATGTGTCATATCCTAAGCATAAGAAAGATAAATCTGAGATAACCTCAAGATGAGCATGTGTGCATGAAGAATTAAAAGTATACTCCTCAAAAGATAAGAATGAGAATAAGGGAGATGGACTCTGTCCAATAAAGTTGTAAGTATAATAAAGATTCTTTCCATAATGTGGAAATGGAAAATGTGATGAGATCCTAAGATGATCATAAACATGCTAGAAAATAATAAAGAAAAGGGATCATGATATGTAATCATCCTTATAAGTTCCTATGCTGAAGGCAAGGAACCTAGGATGGGATAAAAAGTAAATGGTTCAAAAATAGTTGAAAATACATGAAATAATAAGAGGAATATGATTCCTTGTTTTCTTTCCTTTCAGGGATATGACAATCAAGTGGGTCTTAGGACACTTGATATACATAAGATAAAAATGTTCCTATGATGGATACTTAGAAAAGTATCAGTCTATCTTGGACTCTGGTTCCAAGGTGATGATATATGTAACAATCAATATCCCAAGATGAAAGGAAGATAAAGATGTGATGTGTTTTTGACTCATGTGATAGGTATCAAGGTAAGAAATCATGGTATCTAATGAAATATCAGATGATTTATGTTGACTATCTAGAATGGTCAACCATGAAATTAGATTAAGCATGCATAATAGTATGAACATCACATGTTAGGGGTTTATGCTTTGCATAAACATAACAATTGAAGATATCTTTAAGATAAGTTCTTGGTTGATAAGTAACCTTTCCTTATGGTAAAAGAATGTACCACTAATGAGATAGTTAGTGCAAGTAATAAGGAAATCTAGTATGGTGTCATCAGGTGAGATGGCACAATCAGGGTATGAAAGGACGTATAGTCCCAAGAGGATGATAGAACATAATTGTGATCTTGAAAGAGAAATGTTGAATCAACTAAGGAGCATGGGAGTATGTTTTCCATTTGAGACATTCTATGATAATCGTGTGTGAAATAACTTGGTATTAATTAAAATTCTATGGTGTCTCCATAATAATGAGATGTTATGTGAATACATGATGATATAATGCATGAATAATATATATCTCCCTTTATCTAGGATTTCGGGGACAAAATCCTTGTTAGGGGTTTATAATTTGTAACATCCCTGACCTGGGTTATGCCTTAACCCTGGGAGTTTTGCTTAAGCAAGTTAATTATATCCTTAATTTTATCTTGTGAAAAGTAATTAAGGCTTATGAGGAAATTATGTTTTAATTTTGGTCCTGTTTGAATAATGTTGTAGCAATGTTTGCTTATTTTGGACTAATGTGTAAATTACCCAAGTTAAGGGGCTAACTTGCAAATGTTACATAATAACATGCTCCTTGAGAAGTTTGGCATCATGAGAATTAATATTATGCATAGGAATGGCTTATGAAAGCCTGAGTACCTAGAAAGAACTGATAAAACAATGTTTGTGCATTAAAACCTAGTTTTGGTGTAAAGTGCAATTTACCAAAAACCTAGGGTTCAATATGCAAATTACCACTTCAATAAGGTCCCTAATATTTCGTGGTACCATTTAGAGAAAATAAAATGAGAGGGGCGCCTCATTTGTATTAAGTTGAAGGAGAGAGAATCTTAATATTAAAATAATCAAGATTTAAGCCTAATTGGAACCCTAATTAAATTTAATGCAAAAATAAATAAAATAATTTGAAGGACCTTCAATCAAAGTTAATATGGTTGGATTCAGATGTGTTTGTGGACGATATTAAGCCTTGGAAAGTCACTAGCATATCCTAAGGAGGTGAAATTCCACTCACCATTATTATAAGAAAAAGAATTTCCACTCAAATATGGATATTCTTATTATAAGGGTTAAGGTGCTTAATTTCTTTTCCCTTTATTCTTGGATAATGGAAGGGAGATCAGTGGGGATAGAGATGAATTTGCATACAAGAAACCAAGGGGAGATGGTGGCAACAATTTTGGAATTAAAAGACTTTTATAAAGTATTTTCTCTCTCATTGATATCTTATAAAAACACCTTTTTCAAGCCAAATGAAAGGCTTTTCCGTTTCCACTTCTTTTCCTTGCTTGGAAACCGACCAAGGAAGCTAGGGAGGACATGGAGGACGACCCCAAACCTTTTTATAAGGTTCTTGACCCATTGCACCTTGATTCCATGGTGGAAATCGAAAATAAATCATTGATTTATTCTTAATTCGATCTCCTCTTGAACCCTAGCTAATCTTTTCAACCAAAAGCTTGAGGACGAGCCTAGGGGGAGTTTCAAAAGCTTCATACACCATTGTTTCTGTGAGATTTGAGCTTTGGAGCTGAATTGGAGGTGGGTTTTATAACTTGAAACCTTAATTTTTTTATTGCATTCAATTCCTCATCAAATAATGCTCATTTTTCTATTCACAATAATTGATTTGGTTGATTGATGCAATCTACATGGAAATCACAGTAGGTTTCGTGGGTTTAGAGCTTGATGATGATGACATCATCATAAGAACACACCTCCCCAAATATATAGACCATATGGTTTCAATCAAATGTCCAAACGGTTTCACAAACTGTTTGGGAGCAAACGGTTTCAAAACTGTTTAAGGACAAACGGTTTACTAAACCGTATGAAAGCAAATAGTTTCAAACCGTTTGGTGGTGTTGACCAGGGTTGACTGTTTGCAGATTTTTTCATAATGATGTTGATTAATGACCTACTAATTATAATTGACTAGTTTCAATTGGTTCATGAGTTGAAGGTACATCAACCACCAAGCCCTAATCGGGTTAAGTGTTGATTTCATAAGTGATTAAGTTGGAAACTTGGGTTGATTGACCCAAACGGTTTCAAAACCATTTGGGGATCACCCAAAGGGTCTCAAGACCGTTTGGGGGCCACCCAATACCGTTTCGAGGTCTAGGGTTGAGTATGGTTAGGTGTATAAAGATCTAAAGATACCAAGTTGATTTGCAATCAAATGTTGATTTGGTGATCAATCCAATGATCCAAACCCTAATTGGATGTCATGGATTTTGATGATATGATGGGCAAACGGTCTCAATACCATTTGGAGGTCATCCAAATGACCTAAAGACCGTTTGGGTTCAGGTCATGTCCATTTTATATGGTGGTCCAATAGTTTCAAAGTTATTAGTTCCTCAATGATTAACATTGAAGGATCATCGATTCCAAACCCTAATCCAGTTGATTCAAACCCTAATTGATGATCAATTGAGGGTCAATTGAGGGTCAAATCAGTTGAAGGTTGACCTATTTAACTCAATTGAATTAAGGTGTTAGGTCTAATTGATGAGTAGTTCCATAGATTCAATTAATGAGGGAGTTAGCCTTGGAAACCCTAAATTGATTTGAATGGTTGAGACCCTTTTTGGTCCATGTGGTTTTGAGGAGGTTTGGACCAATCGGTCTCAAGACCGTTTGAGACCAAACGGTCTCAAGACCGTTTGAGACCAAACGGTCTCAAGACCGTTTGGGACCAAATGATCCCAAACCAGTTGAGTCTCATGTGGTTTCAAAATTATACTTTAGCAAACGATCTCAAGGATTCACTTTGGAAAACGGTTTCAACCTTACCTTTAGCAAACAATTTCAAGTGTGCACATTTAGAAAATGGTTTCAAGTGTGCACCTGTACCAAAAAGTTTCAAGTGTGCACCTTTAGCAAATGGTTTCAACGGTCACCTTTAGCAAACGGTCTCAAGGGTTCCCCTTTACCAAATGGTTTCAATGGTTTCGTCAAGACCGTTTGAGGTCTGATTGGTCAAGACCGTTTGAGGTCTAAGAGACCAAGATCATTTGGAAGGTAATCAATCAAATTGTATGAACACCTAAAGTAGATAAAAGTTCATTGTTTAAGTGAACAATTGCATGAAGTAAAATAAGGGTAATTATAATAATGGTACCCTTAATGAGATAGGGTGATTAGTACCCTTTGAATAATTAAGCTTTAATGATCATGGTGGTAATGACATAACTCATAGTGTCAATTCTTCTTTCAAGTGAGTTGACTTAGCCTAATCAAGGTTGAAGTAAACATCATCTTATAGAAGATGAGAGAGAAGACTTCCTACATGAATGATAACCATGAATGGTCAAGCTTTAACACCTCCATCATGAATGAATGTCTAATTAGGGTATGATCCTTTATAGTGAGATCATGAAACCCTAATTATGAAGGCTAATGAATCATAACCCTGATTGAGGGCAATGATAGGTGTAATCCTAAATCCATGATGATATTATGATCCTAATTCAGGGTATTTTAATGAGAAACCCTAATCTAGGGTGAAGTGATGTGAATAGTAAACCCTAATCGTGGGTTATTGAATATAAACCCTAATTGAGGGTGAATCCATGATAAATCCTAATTGAGTGTAATGTTATGAGAATCCCTAATTAAGGTTGATATTATGGGAAACCCTAATCTGGGGTAATGTGATTTGAATAGTAAATCCTAATTGTGGGTTATGGAATGAGAAACCCTGATCTAGAGTAATGCTATATGAAACCCTAAATTAGAATGATGCTATATGAAACCCTAAATTAGAATGATGCTATATGGAACCCTGATGCAATGAGGTGATGTAAGACTCAATCCAGGATGATGGCATGTAATGATACTATGAAATGTGAAACCCTAGTGATGGTTTAATAGCCAGTACACCAAAGAGGGGTGTAGCTAATATAATTAAATAATATGAAAATATTATAAACATGAAGGGTAAGGCTGATGAACCATACGAATGGTAATGTGAATATTTTAATGAATAAGGGGCTAAGAGACAAGATTATGCCTAGATCTTTATACAATCAACTTTATACATGTGTAACAACCTATACACCTTACAATAATGAGAACATGAAACTCTTAGGAATGATGTATTCTATACTAAATAATGACGTGGATAACATCCTAAGAGTTGAAATACCCAAAATAGTTGATAATGATTTATTCTATATCAACAATGCCTAATCATGGGATAAATCCATATCATTAAAGATGGTTGGACAATTCTAATATGTGACCTATGTACTATATGATGAAAGTGACAAGTTAGTGGATAAAGTATTCAGAGGGGAAATACCTTAATACAAAGATAGTTGAATTATTTAAGTAAGAAGTATATGAGAAGAAAGTGATACATCATGACATGATAGATATCACATTCAGCATTTCAGGATAGACATTCCTTGATGAACCCCTAATCCAATATTCTTGGATAAGAAACACATGGAGTGTGTGATATGTAATTGTTACAATAAAGATGTAATTAACTCAATGTACCTGGATAAATGTTGATTAATAAACCTTGAGAATGGGATTAAGTCAAATCAATGAGTATGATGTAATTCTACTATGATAAGGATGAGAAATGAACTAATACCTTGAACTGATGATCATTAATGATATATGATGAGAATAGTGATCATAAGCATGTACTTATGATATATTTGAATGCTCCTAGAGGTATGAAGAAATACATTTGGGTTGAACTAATAATATGAGCATGAAACCCTAATTAATGTAAGATGAGAAAACTTAACCCTAATTTAAGTAAAGGGAATGAAAAGCCCTATTTGATAGATTACCCTAATACTAATAAAGGATGGAGGTGTTACTATTGTTTCATATGATGTGATAGATGATTTACATGAATAATATCATGTAGACATCATGAGATGATGAACATAGCCAGATTTGGGCAATGACATTCATATAATAAATATGTTGAATGGCCTTATGTGCCTAATGTTGTTGTTGCTTAGTAAAAGTAACAAAATGTGTATGGACCTTATGAGTTCCATGAATAGGTTGTTGCCTAGTGAAAGGTGATAAAATATTTAATAGGCCTCGTGAGCCATGTGAGATACTTGTATATCAAGTATTATGTACACCTTGGTCTGAGGACCTAAAGGTAATAGTTACCTAACAAGTGGTAACAGTGATAGTGATGAATTGAGGGTATGAATACCCAGATTTTATAAGTATGATAATGATGCTATTGAGAGATGTGAACTTTCAAAGAAATGAAATGAGGGACTGAGATCCCAATGTCTTATAAAGATTGAGAAGTGATTGATGAAATAGTACATATTTCTTTATAGCACTTGTCTGAATAAGTTATGTTTGACAACTTGACTGATGCTATATGAATATGCTAATGTACTTAATTAATCAAGTGAAATCATATCATGTAGAGCCATGGCCATATAACCATCATTGTCAGAACTTGCTAGATGGTGAAATGGGTGCTCCGCGGCAAAACCTGGAACGCATATTTTGAATATGTGGGGGCAATGGGTGAATGTATCCTGACGTCCTAATGGGGGAATTGAGGAAAGGTAAACATTAAACCTCTCAATCCTTCATTATTATACCGGGATGGATGTACCACAAATCTCCCGATGATTGGGACAGACGTAGTACACATCTCCCAATAATATTAATGCCAGATCGATGGAGATTTACAAGAAATCTCATGATTGCAAAGAGAGTGCAGCACACCACTGTAACTCTAATAGAGAAGTTGCCAGTATACCCTAGAAAGCTATTTAGCATAGACACAAGATGTCCTACATTTTATCTCGTACTGACCGAGATAAGGGAGGCATTGGTATCCGGATCTACCATTGACCTTGTATGGCACCGATTTTGACTTCACAATGGTCGGTTGGAGTATGAGCGGTATACCTCATCTCCTTAGGGCATAAGTGTGATTGTAAAATGTAATCAGCCGTATAGCATGTTTGCTTAAGGATTGAGTACGGAAATTCATTGGCTGATGTTACATTTCTTTTATGCATCTCTTGTTGATAAATGATATTCATATCTCTTTATACTCATTACAAGTAGAAGGATGAATTATGATTCTGTCATAGATAAATGTAATGCTCTCCTTAGGAAAGGAGATTATGTTACTCTACTCATTCAATGATTAATATTGTTGTTCAAATATAAGAACTCCTACTCAGTTTTATTATAATAAATTGCTATAACAATGTTTTGGCAGAGAGTTATATATCCCGTTGGGGAAATTTACAATTGTCTCACCCCCGTGGGATCCAACTTTTTAGGTAAACACAGAAGAAGAAGCAGGAACCCTATAGAAAGGGAAAAGCAGCAGCAACAACAGGGACAGTAGTGATAACTCAGTTGGAGGTATTGGCTGCCAAGTTTTGTATAGATAGTAGACCTATGTGTCGTCTCTATACTCTCAGGTCCTCGAAGTCAGTAGATAGTACTTTTTTTAATGAATCGATCTGAGATTTTGGCTTGATGCCTCGAGGTTTTTATGTTTTCTGTATATAATGTTGAATAGGGAAGTTGATATTGTAATCCTCGAGAAGAGATGATACAAGTCATATACTTTTGAATCAGGATGTAAATATTATACGTTGGATCTTGAAGAAAAAGATTTCCTATGTGAGGATCTTTTTGCAAAAAGTTTTAATTTTTAGTGATTTTCAGTAATTTGCTGCAAATGATTCGCTTCTGTAAGAGTTAATCTTGTTTTTGTGAGACAGACGTCACAGAAACACTACGGCCACCCTCATGAAGAAGAGATAGATTGAGTGTATTGTATTGCTCCCATGGCCCTCACTTATATAGCCAACCTGTAGGACTTCTAAGGTTTTCAAAGAAGACGTACAATGAGAAGATTTGTGGGAAATGACAGTCGTTTCCTTCTTGGGGTGTTGTAAATGTTACATATATGAAGTTCTTTTAATCTCGTCATGACATAGTTTATGGAAAAGTGTTTTTGAGGCTACCAACTCCTTTACAAATGTATAATATCGGCTTAAAAAATAACCCCACAAAAGGCAATCTTTTTGGTAAAATAGAAAGCCATCAAGGAAGGCATACATACTATGTATTAGGAAAAATCAGACCATTAGTCTACTAGGAGACTTCTGCATGGCTTGGGGTTTAGATTATTCTTTATCTCTCTTATATCCTATTGGTTTCAAATTATTTAAGGAAAACTTTTAAATAATTAGTTCTTGGCGTGTCAAGATTTGGTCACAAAATATACAAACTGAGTACCTTTTCTTTGCCCCTTAAGCAAAAACTTTGTTTAATTTTTTTAGGCATCAAATTAACTCTTTTCTATTTCTACCATATCTATTTTGATTACTTTCACATCAAAAACCATGTGAAGACAAAGCCAAACCATTAGTGTGCTTCAACACCACTTTTCTAGAGAACTCCACATAATCCCCTATGTAGTTTATTAATTATCCACTACTTTTGGCAATACATCATATTATTCAGATTTTCTCTATTTCTTTTCCCTACATCTTTTATTGGATTATTGAAAACAGAAAAATCCAAAAAGTTTACAACAAAGGGGAAATTTGCAAAGCAAACCATACTTCTAAAACAAAGCGCACATTCAATTTTATAAATACATGGGAAAAATCAGGTTTATAACATTGATATAACATTTCAATTATATAAATACATGTGCCTCAGAGAGCTAAAGATTTCAAATAGTTCACATTGAAATCAAAGACAACAGTTTTGAAATCTTGTAAAAGTGTTTTGAAATTAAAAGAAACATATTTAAGAAATAGGTTGGACAACGGTTTTGAAATCTAGTAAAAGTGCTTTATAGAATGTCGCTAATGACCAACATGTCATGTAAAACATCTCACCCCCATTAGTGATTTTTGTGGTGGAAGTTTCAATATTTCTTCTACCTTACTCATGTCAACTTTGATTCCTTTAGATCCTTTATGTTCGAGAACTATTCCTTCTCGTATAATGAAATAGTATTTCTCCTAGTTAAGCACAAAATGTTTCTCTTCATATCGCCTAAGGACAATGCTAATGTTTTTGAAGGTATTTGTCAAAAGATTCTCCATACACAAAGAAGTCATCCATAAAAACCTCTATCTAACACTTCTGAGAAATCTAATATGATGGAAATCACACACTTATAGAATGTTGCGGGAGTGTTGCATAGAGCAAGCGACATGCACTCAAAATTGTATGTGCCATAAAAGTAAGTAAAATAGTTTTCTCATAGTCATCATGATGATCATGAACTCTATCGAAGCCAAAATATTGTATAGATAACAGAAATACAAGTGTTGTTCTAGATGTTCCAACACCTGATTGACAAAAGGCAAAGGAAAATGATCCTTCTTAGTTGCAAGGTTCAAATTTTTATAGTCTATACACTCCTACAACCTACAACTATTCTAGTAGCTAGTTCATTCCATTTTATCTATGGAACATTGTCATACCACTCTTCTTTAGTATTTCATGTACCACACTTACTGATTTGTTGTCACTAATGGGGTATATGACGTCATAGAGCTTGATCACTTCTTTTTTGACTTCTTCTCTTAGATTATGATTATGTCTTCTTTTCCGTTCGATGGGAGATTTGCATTAGGTTCCAGATAGATATGGTGCATGCAGTTAAATATCATAAACAAAATATCCTATTTCCTTCCTTCTTAGTTTCAATTCAGATAAAAGCTTCTCTTCTTGCACCTCAGATAGAACAAAGCTTATGATGACATGATTACATTCCTTTGTATCAAAGAATTCATACTTAGATCCTTTGGGTAATTTCTTTAACTCCATTTGTGTCTTTTGCATGTATTTTTATGTAGGATCTCTCTCATGAGAAGCATATTTCTCTATTTCTATCATAGAATCTCCTTTAGCTTCATGACCACTTTACTTAGTATCCCGGTAATGGAGTAGTTTTTCCACTTCTACATCTTCAAGGCTATAATTTTGATCGGTTAAAGCCATCATCAATGGATCGACTATATAATTTTTCTCTTGAATTCACTCATATAGATAGTTCTAGATATCCATGAAATCAAAAATTCAAAGAGAGATGGACCCCTCATAGAGTCTTGAACTTAAAATTCTATGTGATTATTCCCGAACTTGATCATTATAATACCTATCAAAACATGGATTGGTGATATCCCTATAGATAGGAAGGGTCTCCTAAATATTGTTAGGTAGTTTGGCTCCTCCACATCATCAATAACAACTATATCGCATGGAATAAAAAATTGTCCAACTCATATTGGGACATCCCAACAAATCTGACATGCTTGGTGAAGGTATGGTATCCACATCTTTACCATTATGTTTGCCCAACATTTGAGATAAAGTTAGAGTCATCATTCTTATTCTTGCTCCTAGGTCAGATAGACATTTCCTTTCATAATCCTCAACATTAAATATGATAGTGAATGCTCTAATGTCTTTTTGCTTAGTTGGCATCGTTCCATGTAGAAAATCAATGGTTATCATGTCCAGAATATTGTATCAACTTCATAGACACATCTCCTCTTGGATATCAAATCCTTCAAACATTGGCATTGGTGGGAATCTCTTAGATCACATACACACATGGAATATCCCAGTGACATTTCTTCATAACTTCAATGAACTTTTCTTACAATTTAATCATACATGCCTTATTCAGCGTGGACAAAAAAATCCTAGGCACAAAAGGATCCATGTTAGTATTAGATTTATACCCATATTCAGCTCTCTTTTCCTTGGTGGATTTCTTCTTTTTACTTTTCTCTTTTGACGTTGTCTTGTTAGAAATAGATGCATAAGGTTTTTCTTGTTCAACATTGATGGTATGTGATTGATCATCAGAAATGGAATCATTTTGCTATAGAGGTGCATGTGTGGTAGTTTCAACAATGATCCCAAATCTTAAAGTATCCATGCATTTTTGGAAGTTTCATGTCCTCTAGGATTTTTCTCTATAGTAGACAGAAATACTCCATGCAAGATTCTTCATAAGATCAAATAAGTTTGGGATCCATTGATCAATCATTTTGTTATGATTTTATAGATAAAAATCTCTTCAGTTACACATCTCATTTGATGTTGCATCATACTCAATATGTTGTTTTTTCTAATAGTACTCTGGTTTAGTTTATCATTGATATCTTCTTGACTTTTTGTTAAATTAAACATTTTAGAGATCAAGTCCAATTTTGCTTGCAACTGGTTTGACCTTGATTGTTGTTCTAGCCTTGATTCTTGTTCTGGTTTTGATTTTGAAAATTGTTTCCATTCTGCTAATAGTTTTTGTTATGGTTGGACCCAGTAGGTCCACCACCTCTCCTACACCCATATGGTCCATTGTGAGGGCTCTTAGAATTGTTTAGCATTCACAAGTTCTCTACAACATTGTTGTTACCATACAAGAAGCATATATGTTTTGGTCGCTGGTATTTGGCATAAGAGACATTGTCCACAGATCCATCAACATCATCCTCTTCTTCCTGACTGTACATACAACAGTCTGCTTCATGATCATTTTCTCTGTAGGTGATATAGTTTGTTGTGGTTTCAACTATGTTCTTTCCTTTTCCAGTAGTACCCTTCATGGTGTGGATGTATGTCGCTATTTTGTCAAGTTTGGTAGTAAGACTTTAGGATCCTTTGACTCAGTTGTTGTCCCCACAAAAGAGACATTCCCTTTTGATAACTTCTAGTTTTGTTGATATTTCATGCCTTTTTTGCCCCTAATTTTCTTCTGTAGTATGAACTCTTTCTAACTTCCGTAATTTTTCTTCATACTTCTCCTTTTTGACTTGATTAGGCAATGACTAATTTCTTTGTGAAGGAAAGACATCAAATGATTGGCCTATAATGTCTATTGATGTCCTTGTCCAAAGAATCCACTTGAAGCAGGCCCTTTATTAGTTATTACAGTTGATGAATATGCCAAGATCCCCTTCCGATGGAAGGATAGAAGCTTCACTCACCAGAGGGGAACTGGGATCCTCTCATGATGGTTGTGAGCCCCACAAGTAGATGGCTCACCTACCAACGGCTCACCCACCAAATTAAGAACTAGGGTTCTTTCTAGTGATGGCTCCACTAAACGCCAGGACTTGAAGGCCCTAGATAACCTGCTGATGGCTTAGCTAGATATCAATAACCGAAGGACACTGGCTGGTCTCATCTTCTAAATTAATCAATAGACCATTTACCTTCCAAATATTTTACTAACCACCCATCTATTGATGGTTCTACAACGTCCATCAACCAAATATCAGATCGATCATACCAATTGATGGATCAATAGCAAGCCACATATACTGATGGCAGTTCTACGTACACAAACCACCATTTTAGTTAAATGTGTACCATGAAGCAAGTGTGCACACAAATCTTGTTTATGAGAGTCTTGAGTCTCACATCAGTGCCTATAAATATGACACCTCTTTCTATGTAGAGGGGGTCAATCATTGCTCAAGTGAAGGATGAACTACTTCTTCTATACCCACTGGCCATTGACCTTCAATCAGAGCCATCATTTTTCTACAATAAAGAATGAAAGGCTAAGGTTCCACCCTACCTTTTCCATCTGGGAGTAGTTCCTCAAGCCCTATTCGAAAGAAAAAGTACAATGGTGCCAACACCAACCATCCACCTCTCCATCTCTACCACTAGATCTTAGAATCAAGACATAACAAAGCTTTAGTATCCTTCTTGTGGCTACTATATTTTATCCTTCCTCCTTATACTCTACTTAACATTCATCTTGTCCATATCCATTACATTTTTTCCATCTTCCATGGTTTCATTGCATTGTAATTCTACCATGTCACTCACCGCCATGAGTGGCTAACCTATTCACTTGGGTTGGGAGTAGCTACTAGACTCTCCCAACATGTAGATACTCATATCAATTGATGTCTATGCTCTTGTCTATGTTTACCACCATTCTCTTATTTTTATGTTGCACTTGCATGATTAGTTACCATATTGAGTTGCTTGATTATTAATACCTTGAGAGAGTAGTATTAACCTATATCTAAGAGTTTTGGAGAATCATGGATGCATGAGAATGTTGGAATGATAATGCTATTGATCAATTAGTTTTTGGGATGTATGCTCAAAAGCCAATCATATGATGATTGTATTGGCATAACTTGTAAATAATTTCACTAATAATAACGACTATCTACATCTATATATTTATTCAATTATGAGATGATGGCATAACAATATATATGTATAAATAATGATGTTACTCGATGGCATGTGTCTTTAGGATGAGGACCTAAGTAGTGAGATTGGATGTATGATAAGAGTACATAAATTCTAATTATCTCCCTAGTCGAATGATATTGTCGAAACTTATACATAGAAGTAATACATATGACTAGAGTGTGAGACAGTTGATGACATAATCTCATGAGTCATGATATGTGATATCAAACCAAGAACATAGGTACTTGTTAAAGTATAGTTTACCAAATAGACCCACCTTGAGAGTGATGCTTGGAAACCATTGAATGGTAGCTAAAATCAACTCTCATAGATATAGAGGTGATTGTGCTTCTTAGACTTGAAATCACACTTATTACATGTTGTTCGATGTACTTTGATATCATCCACCTTGAATAAGGTTACCATAAAGGTAATGATCAAATACATTGTGACACATGGGGATTGACTGAGTGATATAGATGGAATTTGTCTGTTATGCTCCGTTCGAACAAAACATCATTCACTAGGTGGAAGCGATCATTAGTAGCGGATTACTAAAAATCACTAAAAATTAAAACCATTTACAAAGAGATCCATACATTGGAAAACTCTTTCAAAAAGAACCAAAGTAATTCAATTACATTCTGGTTCACAAGTACATATCTTGTACTATCTCTTCTCGAGGATCACATACATCAACTGCCCTGTTAAAACTGTACATAAGTAGCATAATAACCTTGAGGCATTAAGCCAAAATCTCAAATCGATTTATTAAACTAACTACTGACTCTGAGGACCTGAGAGTACAGAGATGACACATAGGACTCTATATACAAGACATGACAGCCAATGTCTCCACTTGAGAATTCATTGTTGTCCATGTTGTTGTTGCTGCTCTTCCCCTGCTGTAGGGTTTCTTCCTCTTCCTCCGCATCTACCTAAAAAGTTGGATCCCACGAGGGTTAGATAATTGAAATTTCCCCAGCGAGAGATATAACTCTCCACCAGAAAAATTATTATTGCAGTTTATTAGAATAAAACTAAGCAGGGGAATCATATATATTCAACAGCAGTTAAATTAATGTCTAAACATGTTAGAACAATATTCATATTCAAAGCATTTCAGCTATAACTTGATAAAGCAGCATGTCACTTTTCCAATAAGGAATATGAAGAACATGTATAACATTTAACCATCTAGGATACGTTAAGCAAGATAACATCAACCAATGATTCTTATATTTCAACCTTAAGCAAATACACTACTCGGTTGATTACATTTTACAATCATACTTAATGCCCTGAAGAGATGAAGTATACCGTTCATGCTCCAACCGACCATGATTACGTAAAGCATCGGTACCACACAAGGTCAATGGAAGAGCCGGACTCCAAGACCTCAACCTTCTCAGTCAATATGAGATTATATGGCATAGACATCACGTGTCAAACTGCAATTAGCTTGCCATGGTATAGTGGCATCTTCACTATAGAGTTATAGCCCGCAACATATACTCCCTTCAGGGTTATGGCCCGTAGCCAATGTCTAGTATCATATCATGGAGTCATGGCCCATAGCCATACTCAAACTGGGGTATGTTATGTAACCAATCCTGTGCATAGGATATAGCCCGCAGCCATTCCTATGGGGCATGAGGATATAATTGCCCAATTACCCCCATGTATTCAAAAATATGTTCTCCGAGTTTAACTCGTTCCACCATTCAGCAAGTTCTGACGTAGATGGATCTGTGGTCAGGGCAACTACATTATATGTTGTCACTTGATTAATTAAGTGTATTACCATATTCTTTTAGCATCAACAAGTTTTCAAACATCAGTTATTATATTAGTTGCTAGAATGAATGTGTAATACTTTCATCAAGTACTATTCAAACCTTTAATAAAGCATTGGGATTTCAATCCCTCATCTCATCAGGGGTATTCTCATCCTTTCATAAAATCATCATCATAATTATAGAAAATGAGTATTCAAACCCTCAGTTCATCAAGGAATACTTGTTACCACTTATTAGGTAACTAATACCTTCAGGTCATCTGACCAAGGTAAACATGATACTTGCTACACAAGCATCTCACATGGCTCACATGGCCCATTTCATCTCTTGTTACGTCTCACTAGGTAGCAAAGCATGTTATGGCTCACAAGGCCCATTAACAATAATAAATGAAACATCATTGCTCATACCTGTCTATGCTCATCATCTCATGATACATGCATGGCTAATACACTTGATAACATTTATATCAATTACAATTTAGCACCATGCTATATAAAGTAACACCACTTATACCCTAATTAGGGTTAGGGATTCCCAATTCATATCAATCAGGGTTACTCATCCTCTTGCACAAATTAGGGATAGGTTTTCAAATTAGGGTTTCATAATACATAGCATCACCCTATATTAGGGTTTCCATCACATTACCCTGTATCAGGTTTCACATTACATCCTTACTTTGAATTAAGGTTTCTTCTAACATTTCCCCTAAAATTAGGGTTTCATGTAGCTTTACCTAAAATTAGGGTTTTCATGAAGCATTCCCTAAAATTAGGGTTTTTCATTAAAATACCCTGAATTGGGGTTTCTCATATCATTACCCTAAATTAGGGTTACACCATTACCCTAGATTAGGGTTTCACCTAGATTTACCTTAAATTAGGGTTAGAGCTCATCAACCTTCTCAATTAGGGTTTCATGATCTCATCATCATGGATCAAACCCTAATTACATATTTTATTCATGTTGAAAGTGTTGAGGATTAATCACTACATGATTATCACTCATGTATAAGTTCCTCTCTCTCATCCCCTCTAGGAGGTTAATTACTTTAATCTTGATTAGATTGAATCAACTTGAATGAAAAGTTGACATAGTGTATCAAGTCATTGCTTCCATAAGCATCAAAGGTTAACCACTCTAAAGGTACTAATCACCTAAGTACTTTAGAGGTACAACCATTATAATCAATCTTGTGTTACTTTAATAGTACTCATTTAGTTATGAGATCAATTGAACCTTCAACAATTTTGACTAATAAACCTTCAAACGGTTTGGATCCACACCTCCAAACGGTTTGATAACGTTTGGACCTTCAAACGGTCTGAGACCGTTTAGACCTCCAAATGGTCTGAGACCGTTTAGACCTCCAAACGGTCTTGATCAACCTTTCAAATGGTCTTGACCAATTGTAAATCGAATCAACTCATTCGGTCTTTAAACTGAATCGACCCATTCGGTCTTGAGACCGAATCAACCCATTCGGTCTTGAAACTGAATCAACCCATTCGGTCTTGAAACTAAATCAAACCATTTGGTCTTGAAACCAAATCCATCCATTCGGTCTTAAAACTGAATCATCAATCATTGATTTGAAACCGATTGAGTATTGAAATCGATTCGACAATTCAAATGGTTTGAGACCGTTTGATCTCAAACGGTTTTGAGACCGTTTGATTCCAAATGGTTTCAAGACCTTTTGGACTCAAATGGTCTTGAGACAGTTTGGTCCAAAACACCTCAAAACCGATTGGACTAATTAAGGTTTCCAACATCAAATCAATTTAGGATTTGTACTCATTGAACCATCCATCAATTGATCTATTGAAAGTACATCAGATTGTAGCCCTTGGATCTCCAACCATCCACCACAATCAACGATTGACCTCCAAACGGTCTTGAGACCGTTTGACCTCCAAAGGTTCATGAGACCGTTTGGGTCAATCAACCCTGAAAATAAATTCCCTCAACTAGGGTTTCAATCAATTCAATCGATTAGAGCTTGCAATTGGTGGATCATACCTTCATGGAACCTTTTAAATTTCAATTAATTGGAACCAATGGATTATCATACAACCACATCAGCATCTGACCTTCAAACGGTTTGAATCCTCTTGACCTCAAACGGTCTTGAGACGGTTTGCCCTCAAACGGTCTTTGAGACCATTTGGTGTCAAACGGTCTTGAGACCGTTTGATCACCAAAAGCAAAATCGTTTGCACATGTTCTATGTTGAGGTGTGTGCTTAAGATGACATCATCATCTTCAAGCTTCTATCCTTCAAAATCTACTACCCTTCTTATGGTAATTTTATCAATCTGATCAAAGGAATTTCAAGAAGAACAAAATGATTAACAAGTGATGAAGAATTGAATGTAATAATAACATTTAAGAGTTCAAGTTATATAACCCTCCTTAAAAGTTGAAACCAAACTTCAAGCTTCATGCCTTCAATGGTGAATGAAGATTTCTCAACCTCCCAAGGCTCGTCCTCAAGTCTTTGAGTGAAAAGAATGACCAAGGTTGAAGATTGAATGGAGAAAAGAAGAAATTAAGCATTGAATTTCAATTTCCACCATGAAATCAAGGTTGAAGATGACTATGGAGCTTACCTACACGTTGGGGAACGTCCTCCTATTGCTCCTAAGCTCATTTGTGCATGGACAAAGCAAGGAAAGAAAGAAGGGTTGAAAAAGCCTTTCATTTGACTTGGTAATTAGATGTTTATAAGGGAATTTCAATGAGAGAGAAAGTGATATAATAATATTTTAATTCCCTAAATTGGTGCCACAAACTCCCCGCCATCCCTTGAATACTAATCCATCTCCTCCACCTTGTAATTCCTCTTCATTATCCATGAATTAAAGGAAAGCAAATTAAGCACCTTAACCATTATAATAATAATATCCAAAATTGAATGGATATTACTTTTCCTTTTACTAATGTGAGTGGGCTCTCCACTCACTTTAGATATTTCGTGGCCATTTCAAGGCATAAGGACGTCCATACTTATGTAACCATCACATTTTTGGTTGAAGGGAAATTCAATTAATATATTTATTTTTGCATTAAATTGAATTAGGGTTTCAATTATGCTTAAATCTTGATTATTTTAATATCAAGATTCTCTCTCCTCCAAAGTGATTCAAATGAGATGCCCCTATAATTTTATTTTCTCTACATGATGCCAAGAAACATGAGGGAATCTCAAGAGGTGGTATTTTGCATATTGAACCCTAGGTTTTGGGTGATTTGCACATTACACCAAAACTAGGTTTTACGGCACCAACATTGCTCAACAAGTTCTTTCTTGGTACTCAGGCTACCACAAGCAATACCTCTGCATCATTCTCATTCTTATGATGCTTCAACACTTGAGGAACATTTTATCATGTAATATTTGCAAGTTAACCACTCAACTTGGGTAATTTGCACTTTAGTCCAAAACAAACAAAACATCGTTTCAACATTATTCAAAAAGGACTAAAATTGAAACATAAGTTCCTCTTGAGCCTTAATTACTTTTCAAGAGATAAGAGCAAGCATATAATTAACTTTATTAAGAAAAACATCTAGGGTTAAGGCATAACCCAGGTCAGGGATGTTACAAATTATCCACCGCTAACAAGGATTTCGTCCTCGAAATCATCAAGAGAAAAGAGAAGGGTACTTCCTCCTCATCTCTTCCTCTAGTTCCCACGTAGCTTCTTCAACACCACTATGATGCCAGAGAACTTTCACAAGAACTATATCTTTCTTTTTCAGCTTTTTAATTCTTCTATCAAGGATCAACACAAGTCCTTCAACATATGATATATCATCATTTAATTCTACCTCCACAGGTTGTAAAACTAACTCTGTGTCAGGATGACACTTTCTTAGCATAGAGATATGGAACACTGGATGCAACTTATGTAGCTCAGGTGGCAATTCCAGCTTATAGGCTACCTTTCCAATCTGTTCAATGATTGGATAAGGCCCCATAAATCTAGGAGCTAACTTTCCTTTCTTCCCAAATCTAAGAACACCTTTCCAAGGTGAGACCTTGAGATATACTTTGTCTCCAACTTGGAATTCTAAAGGTCTACGTCATTTATCAGCGTAAGATTTATGACTATCATGTGTAGCCTTTAACTGTTGTTGGATTACTTTATTCTTCTCAGTTGTCTGCTGCACTAACTCAGGACCCAAAAGTTGATGTTCTCCAGTTTTGTACCAACACAAAGGAGATCTACAACATCTACCATATAATGCTTCATATGGTGTCATATTAATACTGTGATGATAGCTATTATTATAAGCAAATTCTATTAAGCTCAGGTGTAGATCCCAACTTCCTACAAATTGAAGGACACATGCCCTAAGAAAGTCCTCCAAGGTTTGTATGGTTCTCTCATATTGTCCATCTGTCTGTGGGTGAAAGGCAGTACTAAACCTTAACTGCGTACCCAAAGCTTTATGTAGTCATTCCCAAAAATGACTCGTGAACTAGGGACCTCTATCAGAAACAATTGTAATAGGTACCCCGTGTAAACGCACTATCTCATCTATATATATATGTGCAAGCTTCTCAGCAGTGTAGGTTGTTTTGATAGGAAGGAAATGTGTTGTCTTAGTCAACCTATCAACTATCACCCAAATGGAATCATGACTTTTGGATGTTCTAGGCAAACCAACCACAAAGTCCATGATCACATTATCCCATTTCCACTACAGTATAGGCAAAGGTTGCATTATTCCTATGGGCTTTTGATGTTCAGCTTTAACCTACTGACACACTAGACACCGCATGACAAACTCAGCAACATCCTTCTTCAATCCTAGCCACCAATATATATCCTTCAAGTTATGATACATTTTGGTGCTTCCTGGATACATTGCATACATCGAAGAATGAGCTTCTTCCAAGACTAACTTCCTTAAGTGATTGGCATCAGGTATGACCATCCTACCATGGTAACAGACTACCTGATCCTCTAACTCATGAAATCCATCATGTTTCTCACTACCATACTCTGACCTGATCTGCTGAACCACAACATCAGCTTGTTGTGATTCTTTAATCTGTTGTCTCAGAGTAGGTTTCACTTGCATCTCAGCTAACAGCCCAGCTAACAATGATACCTTAAGTTTTATATTGTTTTGCCTTAAGGAGTTAAGCATATCTCTCTTTAAGCACACTAAGGATTTCAACTGTGCTTTATCTAGGGCTGGTGATGATGATTTCCTACTTAGTGCATCAACCACTACATTAGCCTTCCCTGGATGATAATCAATTGTACAATCGTAGTCCTTGATTAACTCCATCTAGTGGCATTGTCTCATGTTCAACTCATGTTGTGAAAAGATATATTTTAGATTTTTATGGTCTGTGAAAATCTAGAATGTTTCTCCATAGAGATAATGTCTCTAGATTTTCAAAGCATGGACCACAGCAGCTAGTTCTAGATCATGTGTCAGATAATTTGCCTCATGTTTCTTAAGTTGTCGAGAGGCAAAAGAAATCACTTGATTATCCTACATCAACACACATCCTAGACCATTCTTAGATGCATCACAGAAAACTATGTACCCCTTTCCTTGCTCAGGTAACACCAGCACAGGTGCACTCATTAACCTTTCTTTCAACAAGTGGAAAGAATGTTTACACTTATCATTCCAGAAAAAAGGAACCTCCTTCTTGGTCAACTTGGTTAGGGGTAAAGCTATAGAACTAAAGTTCTTAATGAACCTCCTGTAGTAGACTACCAATCCTAGGAAACTGTATATCTCTGTCAGTGTTTTTGGTTGTTCCCATTGCAGGACATATTCTACCTTCTTAGGATCAACACGGATACCTGAGGTAGATATTACGTGTCCTAGAAAAGAAACTTCTGGTAACCAGAACTCGCATTTGCTAAACTTAGCATATAACTTATGCTCTCTTAGAAAATTTAAAGCATGACGGAGGTGCTGCTCATGTTGTTGAGAATCTCTACTATATACCAAGATGTCATCTATGAAGACTACTATGAACTGATCAAGAAAAGGTCGAAAGATTCTATTCATGAGTTCCATGAATGCAGCTGGTTCATTAGTTAGTCCACACAACATAACTATGAACTCATAGTGGCCATACCTTGTCCTAAAGGCAGACTTAGGTATGTCACTCTCCTTGATACGCAATTGATGATATCATGACCTCAGATCTATCTTAGAGAAGATAGTTGCACCACATAACTGATCAAACAAGTCATCGATCCTTGGCAGAGGATATTTGTTCTTTATGGTTACTTTATTCAATTGTCTATAATCAATGCATAACTGCATCGATCCATCCTTCTTCTTAACAAAGAGAACCGGAGCACCCCATGGTGAAGTACTCGGTCGGATAAAACCTTTCTCAAGAAAGTCTTGCATCTATTTCTTGAGCTCTTCCATCTCAGTAGGTGTCATTCTATATGGTGTTTGTGTTATTGGTTGCGTGCCCGGGATTAGATTAATGTCAAAATCAATCTCTCGGGGTGGAGGTACACTTGGAAGTTCATCGGGGAACACATCTTCAAACTCCCTAACTATCAGAACTTCAGAAAGATTAGAACGCTCCATTGTGGTATCTACCACATGTGCTAAGAATGCAAAGCATCCTTGTCTCATCAGCTTTTCAGCTACCATAGCTGACACAAGATAGGTTGGAAGAATCTTTCTATCTCCCTGAAAGATCCATGTGTCACCATCATCTGTGAACACAGCCTGCTTGGAACTACAATCCAAGACAACCTTATACTTTTCTAGGGTGTCCATCCCAAGAGTTATGTTGAACTTGTGTATCTCAAGTGGTATAAGATCCACCTAAATGTGATGTTTAGAGAAGGAAAGAGTGTAGGGAGAACACACCTCCTGTAGCACTATGGGTCCAAGCAAAGGAGTTTCTAACCACCGACTGTCCGCTCTAAGACTAACAATCATATTACAGTTAAGAATCACTTCTCTAGTGATGAAGGAATGCATAGCACTTGGATCAATTAAAATAGATACGAAGTAGGATGAAGACATATCAGAATGAAATAGTTCCATCTGACATGTCACAACTCGAGGATTGACTACTGCTTCAGGTTGATTCATCGCATAGAATCTCACTGTTACTTGATGTTGACCATGTGCTCGGTTGTTGGGTGCCGACAAACCATCTTGGGAAGCTTGTCCACATCCTCTAGCACCACTAGAAAAATGTCTCCTCAGAGATTCTTATTGACTCTGCCTCTGGGGTTGAGTCACCATTGTGTTCCCGACTGGACAATCCTTAGCCAGATGTCCCATTTGTCTGCAATGATGACAGATCCTGGTCTCAGGATAGGGTCTATGAGGTCCAGTCACTGATGTTGATGCTGTGATGGGGTCTCTATTTGAAACAAAACTACGGCCCCTACCCCTACTTGACGTCCATTGTGTCTGGGTATTGAATCTTGATGGTGTTGTCGGTGCAGAAAACCTTGGCTTCTTAAAGCCCTCAGACCTTTGTCCTTGGAACTGAGTGTACACCTTCTTACCACTGGTCTGTCGCTTCCCGATCATAGACCTCTCTATCCGTCTGATGGACTCCACAAACATGGCAAACCTCTCCCTGTTCTCCAAAGCAGACACAGGAGTGGTCAATTCAACATTCAACCCCTTCTCAAAATGCTGAATTATTTCCTCATCAGTAGTTTCCATATGCAGACAAAACTGCAAAAGCTCCATGAGCTTAGCCTCATACTCACTAATGTTCATCGGTCCTTATCTTATCTTCTCAAACTGAGATATCTTTTCATCTAGGTAAGTCTTAGGGAAGTATCTACTAATGAATTCTCGTCGGAATTCTTCCCATCTGACTTCGACACCTGGCCTCTTGCCCTCCTCAATTGTTCACCAGTGGCCAGCACTCCCTTTTAAAAGGTACACTGCATGTCTCACCTTTTCGTCTTCTGGGATATTGAGGATTCTAAAAGCCTTCTCTAGCTCAGTCAACCAAAAGTCAGCATCTGTTGAGTCAGCTGTACCAGCATACTCTGTGGCTCCTACCCAGCGAAGCCTCTCAAAAGTCTTGTCGTCTCCCAGTCCCTCATTGTGGGTTGGTGCCCTAGGTGCAGGTGGTGGCATCTTATCCACCATATGCATCATGGTTGCCATGAACTGCCCAAATAGAGCATGGAAAGATGGGTTCTCTATCATGGCTGGGTCAAACTGGGGATGTTCAGGTGCTAGTTCCTCCCTAGACCGGTCCCTTGCACCTCCTCCTGGTGCAGCAACACTACTCTCAGTAGCATGGTCTTCGTGTGATCTAGACATCTTCAAGTTCTTCTTCTGCTCCTATATGAGCAGAAGTCACTATCATATAAACTGGAAGACACTCAAACAAACTCAACAACCTTAATCCTATGTCTCTGTAGACTCAACAAACCTAGAGCTCTGATACCACTAATTGTTATGTTCCATTCGAACAAAACATCATTCACTAGGCGGAAGCGATCATTAGCAGCGGATTACTAAAAATCACCAAAAATTAAAACCATTTAAAAAGAGATACATATATCGGAAAACTCTTTCAAAAAGAACTAAAGTAATTCAATTGCATTCCGGTTCAGAAGTACATATCTTGTACCATCTCTTCTCTAGGATCACATACATCAACTGTCATGTTAAAACTGTACATAAGCAACATAAGAACCTCGACTCATTAAGCCAAAATCTCAAATCGATTTATTAAAATAACTATTGACTCTGAGGACTTGAGAGTACAGAGACGACACATAGGACTCTATATACAAGACATGACAGCCAATGTCTCCACCTGAGAATTCATTGTTGTCCTTGTTGCTGCTCTTCCCCTACTGTAGGGTTTCTACCTCTTCCTCCACGTCTACCTAAAAAATGGGATCCCACGGGGGTGAGACAATTGAAATTTCCCCAATGAGAGATATAACTCTCCGCTAGAAAATTTATTATTACAGTTTATTATAATAAAACTGAACATAGGAATCATATATATTCAACAACAGATAAATTAATGTCAAAACAGGTTAGAACAATATTCTTATTCAAAGCATTTCAGCTATAACTTGATAAAGCAGCATGTCACTTATCCAATAAGGAATATGAAGAACATGTATAACATTTATCCATCTAGGATATGCTAAGAAAGATAACATCAACCAATGATTCTCATATTTCAACCTTAAGCAAATACGCTACACAGCTGATTACATTTTACAATCATACTTAATGCCCTGAAGAGATGAAGTATACCGTTCTTGCTCCAACCGACCACGATTACGTAAAGCATCGGTACCACACAAGGTCAATGGAAGAGTCAGACTCCAATACCTTAACCTTCTCGGTCAGTATGATATTATATGGCAGAGACATCATGTGTCAAACTTCAATTAGCTTGCCAGGGTATAGTGGCATCTTCGCTATAGAGTTATAGCATGCATCATATACTCTCTTCAGGGTTATGGCCCGTAGCCAATGCCTGGTATCATATCATGGAGTCATGGCCCGTAGCCATACTCAAACTGGGGTATGGTCTGTAACCAATCCCATGCATAGGATATAGCCCGCAGCCATTCCTATGGGGCATGAGGATATAATTTCCCAATTACCCCCACATATTCAAAAATATACACTCTGAGTTTAACTCGTTCCACCATTCAGCAAATTCTGATGTTGATGGATCTGTGGTCAGGGAAACTACATTATATGTTGTCACTTGATTCATTAAATGCATTAGCATATTCTTTTAGCATCAACATGTTTTCAAACATCAGTTATTATATTAGTTTCTAGAAAGAATGTGTAATACTTTCATCAAGTACCATTCAAACCTTTAATAAAGCATTGGGATTTCAATCCCTCGTCTCATCAGGGGTATTCTCATCCTTTCACAAACTCATCATCATAATTATAGAAAATGGGTATTCAAACCCTTAGTTCATCAAGGAATACTTGTTACCACTTATCAGCTAACTAATACCTTCAGGTCATTTGACCAAGGTAAACATGATACTTGCCACACAAGCATCTCACATGGCTCACATGACCCATTTCATCTCTTGTTACCTCTCACTAGGTAACAAAGCATGTTATGGCTCACAAGGCCCATTAACAATAATAAATGAAACATCATAGCTCATACCTGGCTATGCTCATCATCTCATGATACCTTCATGGTTAATACACTTGATAACAGTTATATCAATTACAATTTAGCACCATGCTATACAAAGTAACACCACTTATACCCTTATTAGGGTTAGGGTTTCCCAATTCATATCAATCAGGGTTACTCATCCTCTTGCACAAATTAGGGCAAGGTTTTCAAATTAGGGTTTCATAATACATAGCATCACCCTGGGTTAGGGTTTCACATCACATTACCCTGTATCAGGTTTCACATTACATCCTTACCTTGAATTAAGGTTTCTTATAACATTTCCCCTAAAATTAGGGTTTCATGTAGCTTTACCTAAAATTAGGGTTTTCATGAAGCATTCCCTTAAATTAGGATTTTTCATTAAAATACCTAGAATTAGGGTTTCTCATATCATTACCCTAAATTAGGGTTACACCATTACCCTAGATTAGGGTTTCACCTTGCTTTACCTTAAATTAGGGTTAGAGCCCATCAACCTTCTCGGTTAGGGTTTCATGATCTCATCATCATGGATCAAACCCTAATTACATATTTTATTCATGTTGAAAGTGTTGAGGATTAATCACTACATGATTATCACTCATGTATAAGTTCCTCTCTCTCATCCCCTCTTGGAGGCTAATTACTTTAATCTTGATTAGATTGAATCAACTTGAATGAAAAATTGACATAGTGTACCAAATCATTGCTTCCATAAGCATCAAAGGTTAACCACTCTAAAGGTACTAATCACCTAAGTACTATAGAGGTACAACCATTATAATCAATCTTGAGTTACTTTAATAGTACTCATTTAGTTCTGACATCAATTGAACCTTCAACAGTTTTGACTAATAAACCTTCAAACGGTTTGGATTCACACCTCCAAATGGTTTGAGAACGTTTGGACCTTCAAATGGTCTGATACCGTTTAGACCTCCAAATGGTCTTGATCAACCTTTCAAATGGTCTTGACCAATTGTAAATCGAATCAACTCATTCAGTCTTGAAACAGAGTCAACGCATTCTGGCTTGAGACCGAATCAACCCATTCGGTCTTGAAACTGAATCAACCCATTCGGTCTTGAAACCAAATCCATCCATTCGGTCTTAAAACTGAATCATCAATCATTTGAGTATTGAAACCGATTGGACAATTCAAATGGTTTGAGACTGTTTGATCTCAAATGGTTTTGAGACTGTTTGATTCCAAACAGT